>NW_019168481.1:96019-1296019 GCF_002303985.1 Durio zibethinus
TTAATATTCCAAAATTAATGAGTAAAAATTCAAAAATAAATATGTTTCTAAATAAATCATTCAAATAGTTATGAGTATTTGAGCAATTATTTATTTCAAATAGTTATAACCTTTTATTTTGTCATAAACCAATTGTTTCTATTCATAAAAGCTTATTTGAAATAAAATAATACTAATTTATTAAACTTCCAAAAATTAATAACTAAACGATTTAAAAAATAAATTTATTTATCGAGTGAATTCAAATAGTTATAACTATTTAAATAATTATTTATTTCAAATCATTAGGATCTTTTGTTTTGTCATAAAATAATTGTTTCTATTCATACGAGTTTATTCGAAATAAAATAATATTAATTTATTAATATTCTAAAAATTAATAAGTTTGAGATTTAAAATATAAATTTGTTTACTCAACAAGTTCAAATAGTCATGTCCATTGAACTAGTATCTATTTCAAATCATTATGACATTTTATTTTATCGTAAAACAATTATTTCTATCATACAAATTATTCATAATAAAATAATACCAGTTTATTGATATGTCAAAAATTAATAAGAGATTGAAAAACTAAATTTATTTATTAAACCGGTTTAAATAGTTATGACTATTTAAATAATTATTTATCTCAAATTATTATGATCTTTGTTTTGTTATAAAGCAATTGCTTTTGTTCATACAAGCTTATTCGGAGTAAAATATTGCTAAATTAATAATATTTTAAAGATTAATAAGTAAGAGATTTAAAAAATAAATGTGTTTGTCAAACTAGTTCAAATGGTTAATACTATTAGAACAATTATTTATTTCAAATTGTTCTAACCTTTTGTTTAGTTATAAAATAATTATTTCAGTTCATACATGTTTATTCGAAATAAAATAATACTAATTTATTAACATTCAAAAAATAATAAACAAGAAATTAAAAAATAATTTTGCTTATTGAACAAGTTTAAATAGTTATGACTATTTGAACAATTATCTATTTCAAATCAGTTATAACCTTTTGTTTTGTTATAATATAATTGTTTCAATTCATATAAGCTTATTCAGAATAAAATAATACAAATTTAATACTATTACAAAAATTAATAACTAAGAGATTTAAAAAATAAATCTATTTAACGAAGAGTTCAAACAGTTAAGACCATATGAACAATTATATATTCCAAATCATTATGACCTTTTGTTTTATCATAAAACAATTGTTTTAGTTCATACAAGCTTATTTGAAATAAAATAATACTAATTTTATTAATGATTCCAAAAATTTAATAAGTAGTTTAAAAAGAGAATTCCGTCGTTTTACCCGAAATCAGTTCCGAAAGAAGTTATGGCCCTATCAGAAAAATTATCTATTTCAACATATTATTACCTTTTGTTTGGAATAAGAATAATAACCTTATTTTATTTAATCTCTCAAAAACCTAATAAGTAACGGATATTGACAAAATAAATCTGGCTTTACCGAACCTCGTTCAATTAGTTATGAACTATTTGAAAATTGTAAACTTCAAATATTATAACCTTTTTGTTTTGTAATAAAACAATCTATTTTTGTTCATGAGGCAAGTTTATTCAAAATAAATTAACTATCTAACTCTAATAATTATTCCAAAAATGAATAACTAAGGAGAATTAAAAGGTTTATTTACCTAATCAGTTCAATATATTTAGCGACTTATAATGAACAATTATTTTATTTCAAATCATTATGACCTTTTTGTTGTTTATCATAAAATAAGTTTTTTGAATTCATACTAGCTTATTTGGAATAAAATAAAATGCAATTTATTAATATTTTAAAAATTAATAAGTAAGCAGATTTAAAAAAATAATTTTGTTTACTTGACTAGTTCAAATAATTATGGTATTTGAATCGTTATGGCACCTTTTGGTTTGTCCATAAACAAATTGTTTCCTATTTCTTTAAAAGCTTATTGAAAGAACAATAATACTAAGATATGTAAAATTCCAAAATTTAATAAGTAAGAGATTTACGAAATAGATTCTATTTTATCGGACCAGTTTTAAATAATTATAACTATAGGTAACAATTATGTATTTTTAAATTGTTATTACTTTTTGTTTATCATAAAATAATTGTTTTCTGTTAATATTAAGTTGTTCGAAATAAAATGCATTACTAATTTATTAATATTTAGAAAATTAATCAGTAAAAAATTTTAAAAGTAAATCTACCTACTAAACCATTTCAAATAGTTTTGATTATTTGAATAATTATCTGTTTCAAATCGTTATAACTTTTTATTTCGTCATCAAACAATTGGTTCTATTCGTACTATTTTATTCAAAATAAATAATACAAATTTAATAATATTCCAAAACATAATAACCAAGAAAATTATAAAATAAATCTAATTACCGAAGTAATTCAAATAGTTAAGACTACATGAATGATTATTTATTTCAAATCATTATGACCTTTTCTAATGCCATAAAACAATTGTTTTTTTCGTACAAGCTTATTTAGATTAAAATAATACTAATTTAATAAATTTTAAAAATTAATAAGTAAGAGATTTAAAAAATAAAATTTATTTATCAATCTGTTTAAATGGTTAAAACTATTAGAATAATTATCTATTTCAAATCGTTTTGACCTTTTATTTAGTCATAAAACAATTGTTTCAATTCATACAAGTTTATTCAGAATAAATTAATACTAATTTATTAATATTCCTTAAATTAATAAGTTAGAAATTTAAAAAATAAATCTATTTATTGAATAGGTTATAATAATTATGGCCACTTGAATGATTATCTCTTCCAAATCATTATGACTTTTTGTTTTGTCATAAAACAACTGTTTTTTTTATCATACAAGCTACTTTGAAATAAAATCATACTAATTTATTAATATTTCAAAAATTAATAAGTAACAAATTTAAAAAAATAAATTTGTTTACCAAACTAGTTTAAATAGTTATGACTATTTGAACAATTATCAATGTTAAATTGTTAAAATCTTTGTTTTGTCATAAAACAATTGTTTCTATTCATAGAAGCTTTTTTGGTTAAAAATAATACTAATTTAATATTTTTTAAAAAATTAATAAGAGATTTAAAAAATAATTTGTGTGACTAAACCAATTCCAATAGTTAAAACTATTGGAATAATTATTTATTTCAAGTCATTCGGACCTTTTCTTTAGTTATAAAATAGTTGTTTCATATCTTACAAGCCTATTTGGAATAAAATAATTCAAATTTATTAATATTTGAAAAATTAATATGCAAAAGATTTGAAAAAATAAATATGTTTATTGAACAAGTTCAAATAGTTATGACTATTTGAACAATTATTTATTTAAAATTGTTATGACCTTTTATTTTTACATAAAACAATTGTTTCAGTTCATAAAAGCTTAACCAAAATTAAATAATACAAATTTCTTAATATTTCAAAAATTAATAGGCAATTTAAAAAAATAAATTTGTTTACCAAACAAATTCAAACAATTTCGACTATTTGAATAATTGTCTGTTTAAAATCTTTATGACTTTTTGTTTTCTCATAAAATAATTGTTTCAGTTTATACAAGTTTATTCAAAATAAAATAATACTAATTTATTAATATTCCAAAAATTAATAAGTGATTTAAAAAGTGAATCTATTTACCAAATCAGTTCCAATAGTTATGGTCATTTCAACAATTATCCATTTGAAATTGTTATTACCTTTTGCTTGGTCATATAACAATTGTTTTTGATCATACAAGCTTATTCAAAATAAAATAATACTAATTTATTAATCTTTCAAAAATTAATAAGTAAGAGATTTAACAATTAAAAATATTTATCGTACTAGTTTAATTAGTTATGACTATTTGAATAATTGTATACTTCGAATCGTGTTTGTCGAACCAATTGAAATAGTTAGGACTATTAGAATAATTCTCTATTTTGAATTGTTTTGACCTTTTATTTAGTCATAAAATAATTGTTTCCGTTGATACATTCTTATTCAAAATAAAATAATCCTAATTTATTAACATTCAAAAAATTAACAAGCAAGAAATTAAAAAAATAAATCTATTCACTGAAAAAGTTCAAATAGTTATGACTCTTTGAATAATTATCTATTTAAAATCGTTATGACCTTTTATTTTATCATAAAACGATTGTTTCAATTCATAAAAACCTATCCAAATAAAATAATATTACTTTATTAATATTTTAAAAATTGATAATTTAGAGATTTAAAACATAAATCAGTTTATTGAATCAATTCAAATAATTATGGTCATTTGAACAATTATCTATTGCAAATTGTCATGAACTTTTGTTTTTTCTTAAAACAATTGTTTTTCATCATAGAAGCCTATTTAGAATAAAATAATACTAATTTATTAATATTTCAAAAATTAATAAGTAGGAGATTTTAAAAAATAAATTTGTTTACAGAACCATTTCAAATAGTTTTAACTATTTGAATAATTATCTATTTCAAATTATTATAATATTTTGTTTTGTCATCAAATAATTGATTATGTTAACACCATTTTATTTGAAATAAAATAATATTGATTTAATAATATTTCAACACTTAATAACCATGGAACTTAAAAAATAAATCTAATTGCTAAACCAGTTCAAACAATTAAGACTGTGTGAACAATTATCAATTTCAAACTGTTATGACCTTTTGTTTTGTCGTAAAATAATTTTTTTGTTAGTATAAGCTTATTTAGATTAAAATAATAAAGATTTAATAATATTTCAAAAATTAGTAAGTAAGAGATTTAAAAAATAAATTTGTTTACCAAACGAGTTCATATGATTTAGACTATTAGAACGATTATCTATTTCAAATTGTTTTGACCTTTTGTTTAGTCATAAAACAATTGTTTTAGTTCATACAAGCTTATTTGGCATAAATTAATCCTAGTTTATTAAAATTCAAAAAATTAATAATAAAGAGATTAAAAAATTTTACTTACCGAACAAGTTCAAATAGTTATTACTATTTGAACAATTGTCTATTTAAATCATTATGACGATTTGTTTTGTCATAAAACAATTATTTCAGTTAATACAAACTAATACGGAATAAAATAATACTAATATGTTAATATTTCTAAAATTAATAAGTAAGAGATTTAAAAAATAAATATGTTTATCGAGCTAGTTTGAATAGTTATGACTATTTGAACAATTATCAATCTCAAATCATTATGATCTTTGTTTTGTCATAAAACAATTGTTTTTTATCATAAGAGCTTATTCGGTTAAAAATAATACTAATTTAATAATATTTCAAAAATTAATAAGTAAGACATTTAAAAAATAAATGTGTTTGTTGAACTAGTTCAAATAGTTAAAACTATTAGAATAATTATCTATTTCAAATCGTTTTAACCTTTTCTTGAGTCATAAAATATTTGTTCATATCAAACAAGCTTGTTTGGAATAAAATAATCCTAATATATTAACATTCAAATAATTAATAAGCAAGAGATTTGAAAAAATAAATCTGTTTATCGAATAAACTCAAATTATTATGACCTTTTGTTTTGTCATAAAACAATTGTTTCAATTCATAAAGCCTATCCAAAATAAAATAATACTAATTTATTAATATTTCAAAAATTAATAAGCAAGAGATTTAAAAAAATAAATAAGTTTTCTCAACACATTCAAATAGTTATAATTATTTGAACAATTGTATATTTAAAATCATTATTACCTTTTGTTTTGCCATAAAACAATTGTTTTAGTTCATACAAGCTTATTTGAAATAAAATAATAATAATTTTTAATATTCTAAAAATTAATAAGTGATTTAAAAAGTGTATCTGTTTACCAAATTTGTTCAAATAATTATGGCCATTTCAATAATTATCTATTTAAAATCATTATGAACTTTTGTTGTCATAAAGCAATTATTTTCATCATACAAGCCTATTTAGATTAAAATAATACTAATTTATTAATATTTCAAAAATTAATAAGTAGGCGATTTAAAAATAAATCTATTTATCAAACCAGTTCCTATTCGAATAATTACCTATTTCAAATTGTTATAACCTTTTAATCTGTTATAAAATAATACTAATTCAATAATATTCTAAAAATTAATAACTAAGAGATTTGAAAAATAAATCTATTTGCGAAAGTAGTTCGAACAGTTAAGACTATATGAACAATTATCTATTTCAAATGTTATGACCTTTCTTTTTTTATAAAATAATCGTTTCAGTTCATACAAGCTTATTTGAAATAAAATAATACAAATTTATTAATATTCTAAAAAATTAATAATTAAGTGATTTAAAAGGTGAATCTATTTATCAAATCATTTCAAATAATTATGGCCATTTCAACAATTATCTATTTCAAATTGTTATTACCTTTTGTTTGGTCATATAACAAATGTTTTTGATCATTCAAGCTTATTTGGAATAAAATAACCCTAAGTTATTAATCTTTCAAAATTTAATAAGTAAAAGATCTCAAAAAATAAATCTGTTTACCGTATCAGTTCAAATAGTTATGATTATTTATACAATTAAATAATTGTATATTTCAAATTGTTATAACCTTATCACAAAACAATTATTTTTGTTCATACAAGGTTATTTAGAATAAAATAATACTAATCTAATAATATTCCAAAAATAAATAACTAAGAGAAATAAAAATAAATTTGTTTGCCAAAAAACTAATCTATTCAAAGTCATTATGACATTTTGTTTTATCGTAAAACAACTGTTTCAATTCATAAAAACTTATTCGAAATAAAATAATACTACTTTATTAATATTTTAAAAATTAATAAGTAAGAGATTTAAAAACTAAAGTTGTTTTCCAAACTAATTTAAATAGTTATGACTATTTGGACAAATATCAATCTCAAATCATTATAATTTTTGTTTTCCCATAAAACAATTGTTTCTGATCATACAAGCTTATTCAAATAAAATAATACTAATTTAATAAAATTTTAAAAATTAATAAGATATTTAAAAAATAAATGTGTTTGCCAAATCAGTTCAAATAGTTGAAACTATTAGAATAATTATATATTCCAAATCATTTTACATTTTGGTTAGTCATATAATAATTGTTTTAGTTCATACAAGTTTATTCAGAATAAAATAATACTAATTTATTAACATTAAAAAATTAATAAACATGAGATTTGAAAAATAAATCTATTTATCGAACAAGTTCAAATAGTTATGACTACTTGAACAATTATCTATTTAAAATCATTTTGACCAATTGTTTTGTCATAAAAAATTGTTTTAGTTCATAAAAGCTTATCCAAAATAAAATAATACTACATTATTAATATTTAAAAATTAATAAGTCAGAGATTTAAAAAATAAATCAGTTTATCAAAACAGTTCAAATAATTATTGCTATTTGAACAACTATTTATTTCAAATCGTTATTACCTTTTATTTTGTCATAAAACAATTGTTTTTCAAGATATAAGCTTATTCAAAATAAAATAATACTAATTCATTAATATTTCAAGAATTAATAAGAGATTTAAAAATAAATTTATTTACTGAACCAGTTTAAGTAGTTATAACTATTTGAATAATTATCTATTTCAAATTCTTATAACCTTTTGTTTTGTCATAAAACAATTGTTTCTGTTCATACAAGTTTAATTAGAATAAAATAATACTAATTTAGTAATATTATGAAAATTAATAACTAAGATATTTAAAAAATAAATCCATTTGCTAAACCAGTTCAAGCAGTTAAGACTATATAAACAATAATTTATTTCAAATTGTTATGACCTTTTGTTTTGTCATAAAACAATTATTTCAACTCATACAAGCTTATTCAAAACAAATTGAAACTAATTTATTAATATTTAAAAAATTTATAAGTAAAAGATTTAGAAAACAATTCTATTTATCAAACCAGTTCAAATAATTGTAACTATTTGAAACAATTATCAATTTCAAATCATTTTACTTTTTGTTTTGTCATAAAACAATTGCTTTTCTTAATATAAGTTTGTTTAAAATAAAATAATACTAATTTATTAACATTTATAAAATTAATAAGTAAGAGATTTAAAAAGTGAATTTGCTTACTAGACTATTTCAAATAATTTTAACTATTTGAATAATTATCTATTTTAAATTTTTATAACCTTTTATTTTGTCATCAAACCATTGGTTTTGTTCATACTATTTTATTCAAAATAAAATAATACTAATTTAATAATATTCTGGAACTTGATAACTAGAAAATAAAAAATAAATCTAATCACCTAACCAGTTCAAATAGTTAAGACTATATGAACAATTATCTATTTCAAATTGTTATGATATTTTTTTTTCGTAAAATAATTGTTTTGTTCATATAGGCTAATATAGATTGAAATAATATTAGTTTAATAATATTTCAAAAATTAATAAAAGATTTAAAAAATACATTTGTTTACCGAATCAATTCAAATGGTTAAGACTATTAGAATAATTATCCATTTCAAATTGTTCTAACCTTTTGTTTAGTTATAAAACAATTGTTTCAGTTCATACAAGCTTATTCAGAATAAATTAATACTAATTTGTTAACACTCAAAAAATTAAAAAGAAAAAGATTTAAAAAATAAATCTGTTCACTGAATAAGTTAAATAGTTATTACTATTTGAACAATTATCTATTTAAAATTGTTATAACCTTTTGATTTGTCATAAAACAATTAATACGAGCTTAGATGGAATAAAATAATACTAATTTATTAATATTTCCCAAATTAATAACTAAAAAATTTTTAAAATAAATTTGTTTACCTATTCAGATAAAATAATTATGGCTGGTTGAACGATTATCTATTTCAAATCATTATGACCTTTGGTTTTGTCATAAAATAGTTGTTTTTCATCATACAAGCTTATTCGAAATAAAATAATACTAATTTATTAATATTTTAAAAATTAACAAGTAAGAGACTTAAAAAGTAAATCTGTTTACCAAACCAACTGAAATAGTTATGACATTTGAACAATTATTAATATCAAATCATTAAGATTTTTGTTTTGTCATAAAATAATTGTTTTTTATCATAAAATCTTATTCTGTTAAAAATTAAGCAAAAGATTTGAAAAAATAAATTTGTTTATTGAGCAAGTCAATAGTTTAACTATTTGAACAATTATTTATTTAAAATCATTAAGATCATTTGTTTTGACATAAAACAATTGTTTAGTTCATAAAGCTTATCTAAAATAAAATAATACTAATTTCTTAATATTCCAAAAATTAGTAAGCAAAAGATTAAAAAAATAAATTTGTTTAGCAAATGAATTCAAATAGTTATGACTATTTGAACAATTGTCTATTTAAAATCATTATGACCTTTTATTTTGTCATAAAACAGTTATTTTAGTTCATACAAGTTTATTCAAAATAAAATAATACTAATTTATTAATATTCCAAAAATTAATAAGTATGTGATTTAAAAAGTAAATTGTTTGTCAAATTAGTTCAAGTAATTATGGCCATTCAAATCATTATTACCTTCAATCATTTACTTATTAATTTTTAGAATATTAATAAATTAGTATTATTTTATTTTGAATAAGTTTGTATGAATTGAAACAATTGTTTTATGACAAACAAAAGGTCATAATGATTTTAAATAAATAATTGTTCAAATAGTCGAACTATTTAAATTTATTTAGTAAACAAATTTATTTTCTTAAACTCTTCCTTATTATTTTTAAAATATTAAAAAATTAGTATTATTTTATTTTAGATAAGCTTTTATGAACTAAAACAATTGTTTTATGTCAAAACAAATGGTCATAATAATTTTAAATAAATAATTGTTCAAATAGTTAAACTATTTGACTTGCTTGATGAATATATTTATTTTTTTAAATCTTTTGCTTATTAATTTTTTGAAGTTAATAAATTAGAATTATTTTATTCTGAATAAACTTATAAAATATGAAACAAATATTTTGCGACTAAACAAAATGTCAGAATAATTTGAAATAGAAAATTATTCTAATAGTTTTAATTATTGGAACTAGTTTGACAAACACATTTATACTTTAAATCTCTTATTAATTTTTGAAATATTATTAAATTTGTATTATGTTTAACCAAAAAGCTTTTATGATCAAAAGCAATTATTTTATGACAAAACAAAGATCTTAACAATTTGAGATTGATAATTGTTCAAATAGTCATAACTATTTAAACTGGTTCGATAAAGAGATTTATTTTTTAAATTTCTTACTTATTAATTTATGAAATATTAATAAATTAGGATTATATTAGTTCAAATAAGCTTGTATGATCAAAAACAATTGTTTTATAATAAAACAAGAGGTCATAATGATTTGAAATCGATAATCGTTCAAATGGCCATAAATATTTTAACTGATTTAGTAAACAGATTAATTTCTTAAATTTCTTACTTATTACTTTAGGAAATATTAATAAATTAATATTATTTTATTTCGTCTAAGCTTGTATTAACTGAAACAATTGTTTTATGACAAATCTAAAGGTTATAACGATTCTAAATATACAATTGTTCAAAAAATAATAACTATTTCAACTGGTTCAGTAAATAGATTATTTTTTTAAATCTCTTTCTTATTAATTTTCTTAATGTTAATAAATTAGTATTAATTTATTCTGAATAAGTATGTATGAACTGAAACAATTTTTTTATGACTAAACAAATGATCAGAATGATTTGAAATAGATAATTGTTCTAATAGTTTTAAACATTTGAACTGATTTGATAAACAAATTTATTTTTTAAATCCCTTATTTATTAATTTTTAAAATATTATTATTTTAATCTGAATAAGCTTGTACGAACAAAATAATTGTTTTACAACAAAACAAAAAGTCATAATAATTTGAAATAGATAATTGTTCATTTAGTCTTAACTATTTGAATTGGTTTAATAATTAGACTTATTTTTTAATTTTCTTGGTTATTAAGTTTTAGAATATTATTAAATTAGTATTTTTTTTGTTATGAATAAGATAGTATGAACAGAACCAATTGTTTCATTACAAAATAAAAAGTTATAATGATTTAAAATCAATAATTATTCAAATAGTCAAAACTATTTGAAATTGTTTAGTAAATAGATATACTTTTTAAAATCTCTAACTGAGTAGTTTTCTAAATATTAAAAAATTAGTATTATTTTATTTCAAACAAACTCATATTAACAAAAACAATTATTTTATGACAAAACAAAAAGTAAAAACAATTTGAAATAGATAATTGTTTAAATAGTTATAATTATTTGAACTAGTTTGGTAAATAGAATTATTTTCTAAACTTTTACTTATAAATTTTTGAAATATTAATAAATTAGTTCTATTATATTCCAAATAAGTTTTGTATGAGCTGAAATAATTATTTTATAACAAAACAAAAAGTCTTAACAATTACAAATATATAATTGTTCTTATAGTCTTAACTATTTGAACTGGTTCAACAAATGGATTTATTTTTAAATCTCTTAGTTATTAATTTTTAGAATATTACTAAATTACTATTATTTTATTCCTAATAAGCTTGTTTGAACAAAAACAATTTTTTTATGTTAAAACAAAAGGTTATAAAATTTGAAATAGATAATTGTTCAAATAGTCATAATGATTTGAATTGGTTCGATAAATAGATTTACTTTGAAATCTCTTATTAATTCTTGAAATATTAATGAATTAGTATTATTTTATTTCAAATAAGCTTGTATGTCAAAAAACAATTGTTTTATGATAAAACAAAAAGTAATAACGATTTGAAATAGATAGTTGTTCAAAATGCCATAATCATTTAAACTGATTTGGTAAATTGATTAATTTTTTAAATCTCTTACTTACTAACTTTTGAAATATTAATAAAGTTAGCATTATTTTATTTTTGGATAACCTTTTATGAACTAAAACAATTGTTTATGACAAAACAAAAGATCATAATGATTTTAAATAGATAACCATTCAAATAGTCATAACTATTTTAACTTGTTTAGTAAATAGATCTATCTTTCCAAATCTTTTGCTTATTAATTTTTTGAATGTTAATAAATTAGTATTATTTTATTTTGAATAGGCTTGTATGAATTGAAACAATTATTGTTTGACTAAACAAAAGGTCAAAATAATTTGAAATAGATAAATATTATAATATTCTTAACTATTTGAACTAGTTCAGCAAGCACATTTATCTTTTAAATCTCTTATTAATTTTTAAAATATTGTTAAATTAGTATTATTTTTATCTGAATAAGTTTGTATGATCATAAATAATTGTTTTATGAGAAGACAAAGATCATAACTATTTGGGATTGATACTTGTTCAAATAGTCATAACTATTTGAACTGGGTTGAAAACAACTTTAGTTTTTAAATCTCTTGCTTATTAATTTTTGAAATATTAGTAAAGTACTATTATCTTATTTATGATAAGTTTTTATGAACTAAAACAATTGTTTTATGACAAAATAAAAGGTCATAACAACCTTAAATAGAAAATTGTTCAAATAGTCAAATCTATTTGTATTTGTTCAGTAAACAGATTTATTTTTTTAATCTCTTACTCATTAATTTTTCAAATGTTAAGAAATTAGTATTATTTTATTTTAAATAAGCTTGTATGAACTAAAATAATTGTTTTATGACTAAACAAAAGGTCAAAATAATTTGAAATAAATAACTATTTAATAGTCTTAACTATTTGAACTAGTTCAGCAAAAATTTTTTTTTTTTAAATCTCTTACTTATTAATTTTTGGTATATTATTAAATTTGTATTATTTTAATCTAAATAAGCTTGTATGAAAAGAAACAATTGTTTTATAACAAAATAAAGGTTATAACGATTTAAGATAGATAATTATTTAAATAGTCATAACTATTTAAATTGTTTTTGTAAACAAGTTTAGTTTTTAAATCTTTTATTAATTTTTAAAATATTAATAGATCAGTATTATTTTATTATGATATTTTGCTTGAATAGCTTGTTTTTATGACAAAACAAAAAGTCATAATGATTTCAAATAGATAATTATTCAAATGGACATGACTATTTGAACTTGTTTAGTAAATAGATTTATTTTTTAAATCTCTTACATATTAATTTTTAGAATATTAATAAATTAGTATTATTTTATTCCAAATAAACTTGAATGAATAGAAATAATTGTTTTATAATGAAATAAAAGATCATAACTATTTGAACTTGCTTGATAAATAGATTTATTTTTTAACTCTTTTACTTATTTATTTTTGAAATATTAATAAACTAATACTATTTTATTTCAAATATGCTTGTATGAGTAGAAACAATTGGTTTATAACAAAACAAAAGATCATAACTATTTGAAATAGATAATTGTTCCAATAGTCAAACTATTTGAACATGTTCAAAAAATAGATTTATTTTTTAAATTTTTACTTATTAATTTTTGAAATATTAACAAATTTATATTATTTTATTTGAAATAAGTTTGTACAAACAGAATCAATCTGTTTATAGGTAACCTTAGCATAAATCTAGGAAACGAACAAAATCAATCTAGGCTTGAATTCTAGAATTTGATTCTGTCCAAGCCTTAGTTTAGGATTATGACTTTGGTTCCCAATTGAATCTGGTCAGTTATCCAAGCATGATTCATCATTAAAAACATTTGACTGTGAGATTCTAATCTAGCTCATTCAGTTTTCATTTCCATAATTCTCACCAAAAATTAAAAAAAATAAAGGAAGAAAAATAATAATAATAATAATAATAATAATAATAATAATACTATATAATATGATAACAAAAAATAGTGAAAATGGTCCAACTGACCTCGGACAAGGTCTGATCGACTCCGAACATAAACAAGTATCACAGTTGCCCTTCTTTGCACGTTCTTGTCAGACAGGGATGGTGCAAAGACTTAGACACCCTTTTTATTCCAACCTAGAAGTCAAATCGATGAGCAAAATTGACCAAGAATGAACCACAAGTCTGGAGATGAAGTGACCACAATCGAGTCGATGTCGAAAATAAATGATCAAGATGGAACCACAAGTCATAAGAAAATGATTTAGATTAAGCCAAGATCAAGAGATCGAGGTGAAACCTTGAGTCAAAATGAAATGACCAAGATCGAGTCGAAGTTGAAAATAAATAATCAGGATAGAACCATGCATCATAAGAAATGATCTAGATTGAGCTAAGATCAGATGATTGAGATAAAATCATGAGTCAAAAAATGAAATGACCAAGATTAAGTCGAGGTTGAAAATGATCGGGATGATGCCATAAGTCTGAAAATGGCCTACCATAGGCCAAGATAAAAAATGAATGATGAGCGATGATGCAATTATGTAAATGCATGTCATATATAGGATGCAAATGTAAACACAATGTATCAATTCCATAAAATTTCAATTGTGGTAACAAAGTTCTTATGACTCCACCAATCCTTTTTAGCTTCTCAGTGTTAATAATCTCATAACAAATTTTATTGGTTGATCCATGTCATTTTTCTCATCTGGTCATAACTCACAAGTCATGTCATCATTTAATTCATCATTGGGTCACTTTTTTTGCCTCTTTATAAATCATTTTCTTTTTCATTTTTTCAATTATCTCATCTTGGAATTCTTTTAAAAGAATGAAAAACTTTTTATGAAAAATGTCATTCATTTGTTTACCATTATTCAAATTAGTGACAAACATGATACATTTTCTTGGTTCATTCAGGGAATGTTCATTTGGTGAATGGTAGGAAAAATGGATCCTTATTATTGAAAGAATAGAAGGCAAGGTTAAGAACAACTCAAGGATGAGCAAAAGAAAAATGTTTTGATTTATTCAAATGGGACATTAACATCCAAAACAATGATTGTTCAGATAATTTTGAACTCAAATTTAGGATCATTCTTCAAAATACATTCCATTAATATCTTCATCATCCTCATTCTAGGGACCTTCATTTGAAGTTATTTTTTTCAAATTTTCATCTTCACTTAAATTATTTTTTTAGGTTTTTAGTTTAAGTCTTCTTTTTTCCTCCTTTGTCTCTTTCCTTTCTTTTTCTTTTTGCATTTTTTTATTTTTTTTATCATTGTTGTGTTTTTTTTCTTTTTTTTTGCTATTTATTTTTTTTTGTACACCTTTCTCTTATTTGTTCTCTTTCTCTTTTGTTGACAGGTAATCCAATGACAAACTTGCCCCAATTTAATTCATGATTCTCTAAATCAAGTATTCACATTTGATCAAAATAGACTTTTAAAGGAAATAACATAGGCTAGGATAAAATGTGCCAAAGAAAGGGATAAAATAGGCTCAAATTGTATTTAAAGGGTAATCAAACCAATGATCATTTCTTCATGTGGAGCACTTTGACATTTTACCCCATCAATTTTTCTTTTTTTATTTTTTTTTTATTTTGGGTGGAGCACATCAGCATTTTGCCCCATCAATTTCTTTTTTTTTTGTTTTCTATTTTTTTTTGTTGGTGGAACATATTGGCATTTTGCCCCATTAATTTTTTTTTCCTTTTTTTTTCAACAAAAAGGTTTTGCCCCTAAAAGTACTAAAGGTAAACCAACTTTTTTACTTTGCCCCCAATGTGGGGGTGATCCTTAGTTAGGGTTTCTCAAAAGAACTTTTCAACTAGCTCGAATGAGGTAGCAAGGGATAATAATTTTTGAAGGATAGAAGAAAGATGGTCATTTCTCATTTCGAATATGAATACTCTTAATGGAAAATTTTTATTGACTAAGAGCAGACTTGTGAATGAGCAAAGATCATGTGTTGCATCACTTTTGAAATTCTTTCCAGATTTGTCTTTTTATTTAGTAGTCCCAAAAATATCAAATTTATCAGTCAAAACCTCATGAATGGTGTTTTCAAAGTCAAATCTTGAATTATCGTCACGACTATCTAAACATTCATTATTTGAAAAACAATGGGTAGAGAAAAAGGGTATGAAATTTTAAAAGTAAATGATGGGTATTCACAAAAAAAAAAATGTCATGAAAATGCATCAAGCATGTCATTTTATTAAAATGAAAAAAAATAAAATGAAATTCAAGTACATAAAAGAAGATCTACATTATCAAAAGATTTAAGATGATAGGCAATTCCTATTAACCTCATAAAATTATACCTCTGGATGATTGAGCGATGGGTTATTACTGACATTAGATGCCATGTTTCTATTAGTATCGAAATTTATCAACCCTCCTTTAATCAGACTTTGCACCATATGTTTTAAAATGATGCAATTTTCAGTGAAATGTCCTACTACCCCAAAATGATAGTCATAGTGAGCAATTGAGTCATACCATTTGAGATAAGAAGGTTTAAGTTATTTTGTAGAAATAAGGATAATCAAGTGTTTCTTGTAAAGCTCTTGGTATAGTTCGGTATAGCTTATGAGGATAGGGTTAGGCTTTTTCCTATTTCACGATTCTTGTGCACCACTCGTTGAGGTAGTGGGATGAATAGAGGGCCTAAGAGGGGATGGATAAGAGGGTCATAGAGTTGATTGGTGGAGTATAATAGAAACATGACTTGCAAGAGAATGATATGTGGGATAAATTGGTTGAAGGTAGTTTTTGGATTGCTGTCTATCAAAACTCACAGTTTAAGTCTCACTTTCCTTTTTCTTTAGTATCTTTTCAGTAAAAGAATCTTCTTCTTCTAATTTGTCATTCTTGATTGCATTTTTAATGATCTCCCTTGAAATCACTATATCAGTAAAATTCTTAGTCACATTTCTTATCATCTTCTCATAGTAGGGCGACTTTAGAATGCTTACAAATAGCATTATTGTCTCTTTCTCTGTTAAAGAGAGTTGTACAGGGCAGCAACATCCCGCCACCTTTGGGCCTACTCCTTGAAAGATTTGGATGCTTTTTTCTTCATATCTTGTAATGAAAGGCGATCAAGAGCCATGTTTATGATGTGACGATATTGGTTGATGAAATATCGAGTCAAATCTTTTTATGACTTAATGTGAGTCCTATCTAATTGGACATACCACTTTACAGTAAATCTAGTTAAGTTGTCCTAGAATACATGCATTAGCAGTTTTTTATTGTTGGCATGCACTGCCATCTTATGACAATACATTGTGATGTGGGTAATGAAGCACTTAGTACCATCGTACTTTTTAAATTTTGGTACCTTGAATTTTATGAGAATCACAACATCTGAAACCAAACAAAGGTTAACAGCATCCATGGATCCATAGAAATCAATGCCTTTTATAACCCATAATCTTTCTTCAATCATGCTTATAGCTTGATCAAACTTAGAATCTTCTGGGGATACAACTGTTTGTAACTTGTTTTTCTCTTTTATCTTATTTAGAGTAAGAGGTTGAATAGGCTTGGCTATCTTTTCAATGAAAATGAGATTGGTATAGCTCTGAACATTTTTTTAATTGAAATTTGGGAATGTGGTCTATTGTTGAAGACGGTTTAAAGTTGTCTGAGTCTAATGTCAGCCAAAATGTAAATGATATAATGGCTCAATATCTTTATGTAAGATGTCTTTTTTTATTACCTTTCTTCTATTTCCCTTTTTTAAAGCTTCTAGAATTTTGCTTAATTTTTCTTTAAGTATCTCTTGAGCCTTTTCTATTCTTTCAAGCCAGTCTACATTGTCTTACTCTATTTTTCTGGCTTTAGCCTGAGTGTAGTACTAATGTTGAACTATCCTTGAACCTTAATTTCTCATAATTATGGTGTAAATTTAAAATGATGCTTATGGATCTATTAGATTATGCATGAGAATAAATGCAATGATGCATGAATACTTTCATACACAGTAAAAAGAGTTAGTAGGCATAATATGTAATTTGTATGTATGTTTATGAATACGCACAAAAAGAAAAAAAATAAAAGAAGACAAGAGAATCAATTAGTCATCTCAAAATAAAGAATAAACACTACAAAGCAAGTAAAATAACAACATGACCCTAGATTTAGGTTAACTATAAAGGGTGGAAGTACATGGCTCTATCTATGGTTAGGCTCTTAAAGTTAACTATATATGGCTTGGATTACTTCTAAAAGGTTCTCAAATTGTTCCTTACATCATTGGCTATTATAGATTAGTAAGAAACAATGATCATCGCCCATCATAGGCTATAAGCAGAAAGAGTTTAATTTGAATGGGAGTGTTTCACAGGCCCATACAGAAACATGAAATCTCATGAAGATATAGGTACTTCACTCCTTCACAAAGGTAGAGCCTAGGTGAAGGGCTTATGTTATGCACATGCAAATGAATTATAGATATATACAGTAAATAAATGAATAACTAAAACAAATATAAGCAATGAAAAGAAATAAAACAAGGAAGAAAATAAATTTCAAGTTTATTAAGCAAGGTTTGGATAATAAGGAATCATTTACTGGCCTAACTCTTGATGTCTCAAGTGGAGTCACCAAACTGTCATAACATATAGATCTGTGGAGCTACTGCTAGACATGGATGAAAAAGAGTCACCACCAATCTTTTTGTTTAGGGGTGATTGGCCACCTGATACATATTCTGATCTACGAAACCAAATGTTAGGTTAGGTTGTAGCACCTCCACAATGCCCATCCAAAAGATAAAACTGTTTGATTTTGAATTATCTAAGCCTTGATCATTTTTATGATTTACCAAATAATTTAATATTGAACATTAATCTTAAAATTGTCCCAATAGTTTGGTAACAATTTAAGATAATTTTCTCATCTCAGAAGTATTCATATAGACTAGTGTTCCATTTTGAAGAGGCTATATCATTAGATTTATTAATTTATTTTACTCCAAAAAATTAGTAAATCTCCTAATAGTTTGGTAGGATTTACTTTGAAGCAATCCTCCAACAGTTTAGAGGATAAATTTTTTTTTATTTTTTATTGTTTTTGAAAAATTGATTTATGGAACTTCCCAATAGTTTGGTAGATTCCATTAAAAAATTAAATCCATGATAGTTTGGTGGAATCCATGAATTTATTTTGTAAAGGTTTTTATTTGAAAAGGATTTTCTATCTTTATTTTTATTTGAAAACATTTTTTTTATAAATTTTTTTTGAAAACTTTATTTGAAAAAATCTTTTCATCTTTTTTTTTCTTGCTTTATAGAATCATTTTTTCTTTTTTTTTTTAAAGAAAATTTATTTAGTTTCAAAAATAAAATGGAAGAGATAAAATTTCTTTAAAATAAAACCAAAAAAATAAAATGGGTTCAAAATAAAATAAAATCAAAAAATAAAAATAAAATGAGAAAAGAAAAACCTGCGATCAAGTCGGGTCAAAATACGGGTTGGTGCGTGGGTCATCGTATCAATGTGTGGATCCTAGATTACTAAAATGCTACTGTTTTGGCCCCGTATAAAAGGCAATTCCTAGCCTTTCTCCTCAAAAAGTCAGCCCTCTCTCTTTCTCTAAATAAAGAAGCTCTGACTTCTCTCTAGGAAATCCCTAAAAACACCACCGAAGATTTAATTGAAAACTGGAAATTCCACCAATTTTTTGGAAGGTCACTAAAAAATTTAATCGAAAACTAGAAAACCCATTGGGTTTTAGAAATCTGACTGAAAACTAGCCAAAAAATTCAATCGATCATCGAAAAAACCATCAAAAAATTCATATGTTCATCGTGTTCATCCCAAAAACACAAAAATTTTCTAAAAATTCTAAAATTTTTCTAAATTCCCCAAATTCTGCCTAGATTCCTTCACAAACTCTCTAAAATCCTTACCCAAGCTTCAGAAACCCAAATCTAACTCTAAATTTTTCAAACGAACCCAAAATCAAACATCAAAATCCTAAAAATTCCATTCTACCAGATACTTTTCAGAACACTAGTTTTTTCAAAAATCAATAGTTTTTTCCTAAAAATCCCCTTCCTATGTGTTCCTTTGATTTTAGTTCAATTTATAGGCAACCTTAGCACAAATCTAAGAAACGGACATAATCAATCCAAGCTTGAATTCAGGAATTCAATTTTGTTTGAGCCTTAGTTTAAGATTCTGACTTTTGGTCCCAATAATAATAAAATAATAATAATAATAATAATAATAATAATAATAATAATAATAATAATAATATAATACTATACAATGTGATAACAAAAAATAATGAAATATGGTTCTATTGACCCTAGACATGGTCCGATCGACCATGAACATAAACGGGTATCTACAATAGCCATAACTATTTGTATTGGTTAGGCCAATAGATTCATTTTTTAAGTCCGTTACTTATTAATTTTTAAAATATTAATAAATTAGTATTACTTTATTTCGAATAAGACTGTATGAATAGAAACAATTGTTTTATGACAAAACAAATGGTTTTAATGATTTAAAATAAATAATTGTTCAAATAGTTATAACTAACTGAAATAGTTTAGTAAATATATTTATTTTTCAAATTTTTTCTTAATTTTCAAAATATTAATAAATTAATATTATTTTATTTCAAACAAACTTATATGAATAAAAACATTTGTTTTATGATAAAACAAAAGGTCATAATGATTTGAAATAGATAATTGTTCAAATAGTCATAATTATTTGAATTAGTTAGGCAAACATAATTATTTTTTTAAATCTTTTACTTGTTAGGTTTTGAAATATTAATAAATTTGAAATATTAATTATTTGAATAAGTTATTATTTAAAAAGATTTAAAAAATAAAAAAATTTTAGTTTTTAAATCTCTTACTTATTCGAATAAGTTACTAAAAACTAAAAATAAATTGTTTTATGACAAAACGAAAGGTCATAATGATTTGAAATAAAGAATTGTTCATATAACCTTAACTATTTGAACTAGTTCAGCAAACAAAAATTTTTTTAAATCTTTTAGTTATTAATTTTTAGAATATTATTATATTAGTATTATTTTATTCCAAAAAAACTTGTGCGAACAAAAATAATTTTTTTATGAGATAACAAAAGGATATAACAATTTGAAATATATAATTATTCAAATGGTCATAACTATTTAAACTGATTCGGTAAACAAATTAACTTTTTAAATCTCTTACTTATTAATTTTTGAAATATTAGTAAATTAGTATTATTTTATTCCAAATAGGCTTGTATGATGAAAAACATTTATTTTATGACAAAACAAAAGTACATAATGATTTGAAACAGATAATTGTTCTAATGGCTATAATTATTCGAACTAATTTGATAAATTGATTTATTTTTTAAATCTCAAACTTATTAATTTTTGAAATATTAATAAAGTAATATTATTTTATTTTAGATAAATTTTTATGTACTGATACAGTTGTTTTATAATTAAATAAAAGGTCATAACAATTTTAAACAGATAATTGTTCAAATAGACATAGTATTATTATATTTTGAATAAGCATGTATGAACTAAAATAATTATTTTTTGACTAAACAAAAGATCATAATGATTTGAAATAAATAATTATTCTGACCAATTTTAACTATTTAAACCATGATTCAAAAAACACATTTATTTTTAATCCTTATTCATTTTGAAAAGTAATAAATGCGATTTATTTTATTTTGAATAATTTTGTATGATAGAAAAATTATTTTATGACAAAATAAAATGCCCATAACAATTTAAATAGAAACAGTCGAATGATATGACTAGTTTGAACTGTTGTAAATATTTATTTTAAAATCTCTAACTTAGAATTTAAAAATATAATAATTAGTAATATTTTTTCGAGTTAAGCTTGTAGAACAAAAACAATTGATTTATGACAAAACAAATTGTCATAAACAATTTGAAATAGATATTGTTCAAATAGTTCATAAACTATTTGAACGTGTTCAGAAAAATATATTTATTTTTAAAATTTTTACTTATTATTTTTTGGAATTTTAATAAATTTATATTTTATTCATAAAATAAGCTTGCACGAACAGAACCAATAATTTTATTGACAAAACAAATGGGTCATAATGTTTTGAAATAGATAATTTTTTTGTAGTCATAACTATTTAACTTGATCGGTAAACAAATTCATTTTTTTAATTCTCTTACTCTTTAATTTTTGGTATATTAATAAATTTAGAATTATTTTATTTCAAATAAGCTTATATTAACTGAAACAATGTTTTATTACAAAAAATAAGTCACAATTGATTTGAAATAGATAATTATTCAAATAATCTTGACTATTGAACTTGTTTGATAAACATATTTATTTTTTAAAATTTTTACTTATTAATTGTTGAAATATTAATAAATTAATATTATTTTAATCCAACAAGCTTGTATGAATATAAACAATTATTTTATGATAAAACAAAAAGTCATAACAATTCTGTTTACAGAATTATTTTAAATAATTATGACTATTTAAAAAATTATCTATTTCAAATCGTCATTACCTTTTTTTTTGTCTTAAAACAAATGTTTTTGTTTATATAAGTTTGTTCAGAATAAAATAATATTAATTTATTAATATTTCAAAAATTAATATGTAAGAGATTTAAAAAATAAATCTATTTACCAAACCATTTCAATTAGTTGTAAATATTTGAACAATTATTTTATTTCAAATTATTATGACCATTTGTTTTATCATAAAACAATTGTTTCTATTCATATAATCTTATTCAAAATAAAGTAATGCTAATTTATTAATATTTTGAAAATTAATAAGTAACGGATTTAGAAAATATATCTATTGGCCTGACCAGTGCAAACAATTATGATTGTTTGAACAATTATCTATTTCAAATCATTCTGACTTTTTATTTTGTCACAAAACAATTACATTTATTCATACAAGCTAATTTGAAATAACATATTTCTAATTTATTAATATTTCAAAAATTAATTAGTAAGAGATTTAAAAAATGAATCAGTGTACAAAACAAGTTCAAATAGTTATAGCTATTTAAAAAATTTTCTATTTCAAATTGCTATGACCTTTTGTATAGTCATAAAATAATTTTTTTTCTATTCATACAAGCTTATTTCAAATCTGTTTACTAAATAATTTCAAATCGATATGACTATTTGAACAATTATTTATTTCAAATTGTTATGACCTTATGTTTTTTCATAAAACAATTATTTTTGTTCACACTAGCTTATTTGGATTAAAATTATATTAATTTTTTAATATTTCAACAATTAATAAGTAAAAGATTTAAAAAATAAATATGTTTACCTAACAAGTTAAAATAGTAATAACTATTTGAATAATTATCTATTTCAAATCGTTATGACCTTTTGTTTTGTCATAAAATGATTGTATTAATTCATATATGCTTATTCAAAACAAAATAATACTAACTTAATACTATTCCAAAAATTAATAAGTGATTTAAAAAATAAATCTGTTTACCCAACAACTTAAAATAGTTATGACTATTTGAACAATTATCTATTTCAAATTGTTATGACCTTTTGTTTTGCCATAAAACAATTGCTTCAATTCATACAAGCTTATTTTGAATAAAATAATGTAAATTTACTAATATTCCAAAGATTAACAAGCAAAAATTTTAAAAATAAATCTATTTTTTGAACACGTTCAAATAGTTATGACCATTTAAACAATTATCTATTTCAAATTGTTATGACCTTTTCTTTTGCAACAAACCAATTGCTTCTATTCATAAAAACTTATTAAGAATAAAATAATACTAATTTATTCAAATTCCAAAAATTAGTAAGTAAAAAATTTTAAAAATAAATCTGTTTATCGAGTGAGTTCAAATACTTATGACTATTTAAATAATTATTTATTTCAAATCGTTATGATCTTTTATTTTGTCATAAAATAATTGTTTCTATACATACAAAATTAGTCATAATAAGATAAAATTAATTTATTAATATTTTAAAAATTAATAAGAGAATTAAAAACTAAATCTGCTTATCTGACCAACTCAAATAGTTATGACTATTTGAACAATTATCTATCTCAAATCAGTATGATCTTCGTTTTGTCATAAAACAATTGTTTCTGTCTATACAAACTTATTCGAAGTAAAATATTGCTAAACTAATAATATTCTAAAAATGTATAAGTAAGAGATTTAAAAAATAAATGTATTTGCCAAACCATTTCAAATAGACAATTATCTATTTCAAATCATTTTAATCTTTTATTTAGTCATAAAATAATTGTTTCAATTCATACATGCTTATTCAAAATAAAATAATACTATTTTATTAACATTCAAAAAATTAATAAGCAAAGAATTTAAAAAAATAAATATATTTACCAAACAAGTACAAATAGCTATGACTATTTAAATAATTATCATTTTAATATCGTTATAATCTTTTGTTTTATCATAAAAAATTGTTTCATTTCATAAAAGCTTATCCAAAATAAAACAATATTACTTTATTAATATTTCAAAAATTGAGAAATAATGACTATTTAAATAATTATCATTTTAATATCGTTATAATCTTTTGTTTTATCATAAAAAATTGTTTCATTTCATAAAAGCTTATCCAAAATAAAACAATATTACTTTATTAATATTTCAAAAATTGAGAAATAATGTTACTTTGTTTCAAAAATTGAAAAGTTGGAAATTAAAAACATAAATTAGTTTATCGAATGAGTTCAAATAGTTATGGCCATTTGAACAATTATCTATTTCAAATTATTTTGAACTTTGGTTTTGTTATAAAACAATTGTTTTTCATCATACCAGCCTATTCAAAACAAAAATAATACTAACTTATTAATATTTCAAAAATTAATAAATAGGAGATTATCTGTTTACTGAACCAGTTCTAATAATTATGACTATTTGAACAATTATATATTTCAAGTCATTATAACCTTTTGTTTTATCATAAAACAATTATTTATATTCATACAAGCTTCTTCTAAATAAAATAATAATAATCTAATAATATTATGAAAATTAATAATTAAGAGATTTGAAAAATAAATTTGTTTGTTGAATCAATTCAAGTAGTTAAGGTTATATGAATAATTATCTATTTCTAATTGTTATGTCCTTTTGTTTTGTCATAAAACAAATATTTTTGTTCATATAAGTTTGATCAAAATAAAATAATATTAATTTATTAATATTTTGAAAATGAATAATAGATTTAAAAAAATAAATTTGTTTATCAAACCAATTCAATTAGTTATAACAATTTAAATAATTATTTATTTCTTATTGTTATGACTATTTGTTTTGTCTTAAAACAATTATTTCTATTGATATAGTCTTATTCGGAATAAAGTACTACTAATTTATTAATATTTTAAAAATTAATAAGTAATAGATTTAAAAAATGAATATGCTGGCCTGACCAGTGCAAATAGTTATGACTGTTTGAATAATTATCTATTTCAAATCATTATGATTTTTTATTTTGCCATAAAACAATTATTTCTGTTCATACAAGCTTATTAGGAATAACATAATTCTAATTTATTAATATTCCAAAATTTAATAAATAAGAGATTTAAAACTAAATTTGTTTATTGAACAAGTTCAAATAGTTACGACTATTTGAACAATTACCTATTTCAAATCGCCATAACCTTTTGTTTTGTCATAACATAATTTTTTCTATTCCTACAAGCTTATTACAATTAAAATAATAAAATTTATTATCATTCAGACAATTAATAAGTAAAAGATTTAAAAAATAAATCTGTTTACCATATAAGTTCAAATAGTTATGATTATTTGAACAAATATTTATTTCAAATTATTATGACTTTTAACAATTTGGAATATTTATTTTTCAAATAGTTATAATTCTTTGAACTGATTCAATAAATAGAATTATTTTTTAAATCTCTTATAAAATTTTGAAATATTAACAAATTAGTTTTACTTTATTTCGAATAAACTTGTACGAGCTGAAGTAATTATTTTATGACAAAACAAAATGTCATAATGATTTAAAATAGACAATTGTTCATATTGTCTTAATTGTTTAAATTAGTTCAGGAAATGAATTTATTTTTTCAATCTCTTAGTTATGAATTTTTGGGATATTATTAAATTAGTATTATTTTATTTCAAATAAACATGTATGAACAAAAATAATTGATTTATGATAGAACAAAAGGTTATAACAATTTGAAATGGATAATTGTTCAAATTGTCATAACTATTTAAATTGGTTTAGTAAACATATTTATTTTTTAAATCTTTTACTAATTCTTGAAATATTAATAAATTAGTATTATTTTATTTTTAAAAAGCTTGTATGTGAGAAGCAATTGTTTTATGACAAAATGAAAGGTAATAATGATTTGAAATATATAATTATTCAAATGGCCATAATTATTTGAACTGATTCAGTAAACTAATTTATTTTTTAAAGCTCTTATTTATTAATTTTTGAAATATTAATAAAATACTATTATTTTATTTTGGATAAGATTTTATGAACTAAAACAACTATTTTATGATAAAACAAAAGTTCATAATGATTTTAAAAAGATAATTGTTCAAATAATCATAACTATTTAAACCTGTAAACATATTTATTTTTTCAAATCTCTTACTTATTAATTTTTTGAATGTTAATAAATTTGTATTACTTTATTTCGAATAAGTTTGTATGAACTGAAACAATTATTTTATGATAAAATAAAATTTTAAAACAATTTGAAATAGATAATTATTCTAATAGTCTTAACCATTTGAACTAATTTAGCAAACACATTTATTTTTTAAATCTCTTACTAATTTTTGAAATATTATGAAATTAGTATTATTTTTATTTGAATAAGCTTATATGATCAAAAACAATTTTTTTATGACAAAATAAAGATCATAGTGATTTGAGATTAATATTTGTTCAAATGGTCGTAACTATTTAAACTGGTTCAAAAAATAGCTTTAATTTTTAAATCTCTTACTTAATAACTTTTGCAATATTAGTAAAGTAGTATTACTTTATTTCGAATAAGTTTTTAAACTAAAACAATTGTTTTATGACAAAACAAAAGGTTATAACGATTTTAAATAGTTAATTTTTCAAATAGTCAATTTATTTAAGCTTGTTTGGTAAATATATTTATTTTTTTAAATCTCTTGCTTATTAATTTTTTGAATGTTAATAAATAGTATTATTTTATTTTGAATAAACTTGTATGAATTGAAATAATTGTTTTATAACTAAACAAAAGGTTAGAACAATTTGAAATAGATAATTGTTCTAATAGTCTTAACTATTTGAACTGGTTTGACAAAATACATTTATTTTTTATTATTAAATTAGTATTATCTTAATCCAAATAAGCTAATATGAAAAGAAACAATTGTTTTATGACAAAATAAAGATTATAACGATTTGAGATAGATAATTATTCAAACAGTCATAACTAATTGAACTGGTTTAGTAAATATATTTAGTTTTTAAATCTCTTATTAATTTCAAAATATTAATAAATCAGTATTATTTTATTTATATGAACAAAAATAATTGTTTTACAACAAAACAAAATGTCATAATGATTTGAAATAGATAATTATTCAAATGGACAAGAGTATTTGAACTTGTTTGGTAAACAAATTTATTTTTTAAATCTCCTACCTTTTAATTTTTTGAATATTAATAAATTGGTATTATTTTATTCCAAATAAACTTGTATGAATAGAAATAATTGTTTGAACACAAAACAAAAGATCATAACTATTTGAAATAAATAATTATTCAAACAGCCATAAATATTAGAGTTTGCTTAGTAAATAGATTTATTTTTTAAATCTTTTACTTATTAATTTTTGTAATATTAATAAATCAGTATTATTTTACTTTGAATAAGCTTGTATGAACATAAATAGTTGGTTTATGACATAACAAAAGGTCATAACTATTTCAAATAAAAAATTGTTCAAATAGTCATAATTATTTGAATGTGATCAGAAAATAAATTTATATTTGAAATTTCTACTTATTAATTTTTGGAATATTAATAAATTTATATTATTTTGTTTGAAATAAGCTTGTATTAATAGAAATAATTGTTTTATGACAAAACAAAATGTCAAAACAATTTGAAATGGATAATTACTCAAATAGTCATAACCATTTTGAACTTGGTTGGTAAATAGATTCATTTTTTAAATCTTTTACTCATTAATTTTTGGAATATTAATAAATTAGTATTATTTTATTTTGAATAAGCTATATGAACTAATACAATTGTTTTATTACAAAATAAATGGTCATAACGATTTGAAATAGATAACTATTCAAATAGTTATGACTATTTTAACTTGTTTGGTAAACATATTAATTTTAAAAATCCTTTAATTATTATTTTTCAAAATGTTAATAAATTAATATTATTTTAATCCAAATAAGCTTGTATGAACAAAAACAATTATTTTATGACAAAATAAAAGTCATAATGATTTAAAATAAATAATTGTTCAAATAGTTATAACTATTTGAACTTATTTGGTAAACAAATTTATTTTTTAAATCTTTTATTTTTTAATTGTCTGAATATTAAAAATTTGTGTTATTTTATTTGAAATAAGCTTGTATGAATAGAAAAAATTATTTTATGACAAAACAAAAGGTTATAGTGATTTGAAAAAGATAATTGTTCAAATAGTCATAAGTATTTGAACTTGTTCAGTAAATACATTTATTTTTTAAATCTCTTATTAATTTTTAGAATGTTAATAAGTTAGAATTATGTTATTTCAAATAAGGTTGTATGAATAGAAACTATTGATTTGTGATAAAATAAAAGGTTATAACAATTTGAAATAGATAATTTTTCCAATAGTCAAAACCAATAGATTGATTTTTTAAATTCATTACTTATTAATTTTTAAAATATTAATAAATTAGTGTTACTTTATTCAGAATAAGACTGTATGAACATAAACAATTGTTTTATAACAGAACAAAGGGTCATAACAATTTGAAACAAATAATTGTTCAAATAGTTTAACTATTGAACCGATTTAATAAACATATTTATTTTTTAATTCTCTTACTCATTAATTTTTAAAATATTAATAAATTAATATTATTTTATTATGAACAAACTTATTTGACCAAAAACATTTGTTTTCTGATAAAACAAAAAGTAATAACAATTTGAAATATATAATTGTTCAAATAGTTATAACTATTTGCACTAGTTTGATAAACATACTTATTTTTTAATTCACCTACTTATTAATTTTTGAAATATTAATAAATTAGTATTATTTTATTTCAAATTGGCTTGTATGATGAAAAAAATTATTTTATGACAAAACAAAAATTAATAACGATTTGAAATAGATAATTGTTTAAATGACCATAATTATTTTGAACTGATTCGATAAACTGATTTATGTTTTAAATATCTAACTTATCAATTTTCATAATATCAATAAAGTAATATTATTTTATTTTACATAAGCTTTTATGAACTAAAACAATTGTTTTATGATAAAAATAAAAGGTCATAATGATTTTAAATAGATAATTATTCAAATAGTCAAAACTATTTGAACTTGTTCAGTAAACAAATTTTTTTTTACTTATTAATTTTTTAATGTCAATAAATTAGTATTATTTTATTTCTAGTAAGCATGTATGAGCTGAAACAATTATTTTATGACTAAAAAAAAAGTCAAAATGATTTGAAATAGACAATTATTCTAATAGTCTTAACTATTTGAACTGGTTTGGCAATACATTTATGTTTTAAATCTTTACTTATTAATGTTTAGAATATTATTAATTTAGCAATATTTTACTCCGGATAAGCTTGTATGAATAGAAATAAATGTTTTAGGACAAAACAAAGATCATAACTATTTGAGATAGATAATTGTTCAAATAGTCATAACTATTTGAACTGGTTTGGTAAAAAGATTTAATTTTTAAATATCTTATTAATTTTTGAAATAGTAATAAATTAGTATTATTTTATTCTGAATAATTTTGTATGAATAGAAATAATTATTTTATGATAAAACAAAATGTCATAATGATTTGAAATAGATAATAGTTCAATTGGACATGACTATTTGAACTTGTTTGGTAAACTAATTAATCTTATAAATGTTCAACTTATTAATTTTTAGAATATTAATAACTAGTATTATTTTATTTTGAACAAACTTGTATGAATAGAAACAATTATTTTGTGACAAAACAAAGGATCATAATGATTTGAAATAAATAATTGCTCAAATAGTTATAACTATTTGAACTCGCTCGATAGACAGATTTATTTTTAAAATCTTTTACTCATTAATTTTTTAATATTAATAAATTAGTATTATTTTATTTTGAATAAGGTTTTTTGAACAAAAACAATTGGTCTATAACAAAACAAGTAGTCATAATGATTTAAAATAAATAATTATTCAAATAGTCATAACTATTTGAACATGTTCAAAAAGTAGATTTATTTTTAAAATTTTTACCTATTAATTTTTGGAACATCAATAAATTTATATTATTATATTTGAAAAAAGCTTGCATGAATGAACCAATTGTTTTATGACAAAACAAAAGGTTATAATGTTTTGAAATAGATAATTTTTCATATAGTCATAACTATTTGAACTTGTTTGGCAAATAGATTTATTTTTTTAATTCTCTTACTCATTTTATTTCAAACAAGTTTACATGAATTGAAACAATTGTTTTATTAAGCTTGTATGAACAAAAAAAATCATTTTATAATAAACAAAAGGTTATAGCAATTTCAAATAGATAATTATTTAAATAGCCATAATTATTTAAACTTGCTCGGTAAATAGATTCATTTTTTAAATCTCTTAATTATTAAATTTTGAAATATTAATAACTTAGTATTATTTTATTCTGAATAAGCTTAGATGAACTAAAATAACTCTTTTATGACAAAAGTAAAGGTTATAACAATTTGAAATAGATAATTATTCAAATAGTCATGCTTATTTGATCTAGTTCAATAAATATATTTATTTTTAAAATTTTTTACTTATTAATTGTTAAAATATTAATAAATTATTATTATTTTAATCTAAATCTGCTTGTATGAACAAAAACTATTATTTTATAACAAAACAAAAAGTCATAATGATTTGAAATAAATAATTGCTCAAGTAGTCATAAATATTTGAACTAGTTTGGTAAACAAATTTATTTTTTAAATCTCTTATTAATTTTTGAAATATTAATAGATTAATATTATTTTATTCTAAACAAACTGATATGAACAAAAACATTTGTTTTATAACAAAACAAAAGGACATAAAAATTTGAAATAGATAATTGTTCAAATAGTTATAATTATTTAAACTGATTTGGTAAATACAATTATTTTTAAATCTCTTACAGATTAATTTTTGAAATATTTATTTTATTTTGATTAAACTAGTGTGAATTGAAAAATTTGTTTTATGACAAAACAAAAATGATTTGAAATAGATAACCATTCATCTAGTCAAATATTTAAACTAGTTCGGCAAACAAATTTATTTTTTAATTCTCTTAGTTATTAATTTTTGGAATATTATTAGATTAGTATTATTTTATTCTTAATAAGCTTGTATGATCCAAAATAATTGTTTTATGACAAAACAAAAGGTTATAATGATTTGAAGTTTACAATTGTTCAAATAGTCATAACTATTTAAACTAGTTCAAAAAATATATTTATTTTTTAAATCTCTTATTAATTTTTGAAAGATTAATAAATTAGTATTGTTTTATTCATTATAAACTTGTATGATCAAAAAAAATTGTTATATAACCAAACAAAGGGTAATAGTGATTTAAAATAAATAATTGTTGAAATGGCTAGACTTATTTGAACTGATTCAGTAAAAAATTCACTTTTTAAATTATTTACTTATTAATTTCAAAATATTAATAAATTAGTATTATTTTACTTTGAAGAAGCTTGTATAAACTGAAACAATTATTTTATGACAAAATAAAAGGTAATAATGATTTTAAATAGACAATTGTTCAAATAGTTGTAACTCTTTGAATTTGTTTTGTAAACAAATTTACTTCTTTTAACTTTTGCGTATTAATTTTTGAAATATTAAGAAATTAGTATTAAGTGATTGAGGATAAGCTTTTATGAATTGAAACAATTTTTTTATGTCAAAACAAAAGGTCATAATGATTTTAAATAAATAATTGTTCAAAAAGTCATAACTATTTGAACTTGTTCGATGAATAGGTTTGTTTTTTCAAGTCTTTTGCTTATTAATTTTTTTAATGTTAATAAATTTGGATTATTTTATTCCAAATAAACTCGTAAGATATGAAACAAATATTTTATGACTAAACAAAAGGTCAGAGTGATTGGAAATAGATAATTATTCAAATAGTTTTAACTATTTGAACTAGCTCCATAAACACATTTATTTTTTAAATCTCTCACTTATTAATTTTTGAAATATTATAAAATTAGTATTATTTTTAACTGAATAAGCTTCTATGAATAGAAACAATTGTTTTATGACAAAACAAAGATCTTAGCGATTTGAGATTGGTAATTGTTCACATAGTCATGACTATTTAAACTGGTTTGGTAAATAGATTTATTTTTTAAATTTGTTACTTATTAATTTTTGAAATATTAATAAATTAGTATTATTTTACTTCATACAAGCTTGTATGATTTAAAAACAATTGTTTTATAACAAAACAAAAGGTCATAGCGATTTGAAATAGATAATCATTCAAATGGCTAATATAACAATTTTCAACAATTATTTATTTAAAATCATTATGACCATTTATTTTGTCATAAACAATTGTTTCTACTAATACAATCTTATTCGAAATAAAGTAATGCTAATTTATTAATATTCTAAAAATTAATAAATAACGAATTTAAAAAATGAATATATTGGCCTGATCAGTGTAAATAGTTATAACTATTTGAATAATTATTTATTTCAAATTGTTTTGCCTTTTTGTTTTAACACAAAACAATTGTTTCTGTTTGTACAATCTTATTTTGAATAACATAATTCTAATTTATTAGTATTCCAAAAATTAATATGCAAGAGATTTAAAAACTAAGTCTATTTATCAAACAAATTCAAATAGTTATGACTATTTGAATAATTATCTATTTCAATTGTTATCACCTTTTGTTTTGTCATAAAACAATTTTATCAGTTCATATAGGTTATTCGAAATAAAATAATATTAATTTATTAATATTGTGAAAATTAATGAGTTAAGAGATTTAAAAATGAATCTGTTTACCAAACAAGTTCAAATAGTTATGCCTATTTGAATAATTATCTATTTCAAATCATTATGACCTTTTGTTTTGTCATAAAACAATTTTTTCTATTTATACAAGCTTATTTCAAATAAAATAATATAAATTTATTAATATTTCAAAATTAAAAAGTAAAAATTTTAAAAATAAATATGTTTTCTAAACATGTTCAAATAGTTATGACCTTTTGTTTTGTTACAAACTAATTGTTTCTGTTCATATAAGCTTATTTGAAATAAAATAATTATAATTTATTAATATTCTAAAAATTAATAAGTAAAAGATTTAAAAAATAAATCTGTTTACTGAGCAAGTTTAAATAGATTTAACTATTTGAACAATTATCTAATTAAAGTCATTATAACCTTTTGTTCTATCATAAAACAATTGTTTTAGTTTATAAAAACTTATCCAAAATAAAATAATACTAATTTACTAATATTTCAAAAATTAATAAGCTTGAGCTTTAAAAACTAAAGCTATTTTCCAAACCAGTTCAAATATTTATGACCATTTGAACAATTATGAATCTCAAATTGTTATGATTTTGTTTTGTCTTAGAACAATTGTTTCTGATCATATAAACTTATTTTGATAAATATAATACTAATTTAATAATATTTTAAAAATTAATAAGAGATTTAAAAAATAAATGTATTTGCCAAATTGGTTCAAATTTATGACTATTAGAATTATGACTATTAGAATAATTATCTATTTCAAATCATTTTGAACTTTTGTTTAGTCATATAATAATTGTTTCAGTTCATACAAACTTATCCAAAAGAAAATAATATTAATTTATTAACATTCAAAAATTTAATAAGCAAGAGATTTGAAAAAATAAATCTGTTTACCTAACAAGTTCAAATAGTTATGACTATTTGAACAATTATCTATTTCAAATCGTTATTACCCTTTGTTTTGCCATAAAACAATTGTTTTAGTTCATAAAGGCATATCAAAAATAAAATAATACTACTTTATTAATATTTCAAAAGTTAATAAGTAAGAGATTTGAAAAATAAATTAGTTTACCGAATCAATTTAAATAATTATGGCTATTTGAACAATTATCTATTTCAAATCATTATTACCTTTTGTTTTGTCAAAAAACAATCGTTTTTCAACATACAAGCTTATTCAAAATAAAATGATACTAATTTATTAATATTTTAAGAATTAATAAGAGATTTAAAAATAAATATATTTACAAAACTAATTCAAATAGTTATGACTATTTGAACAATTATCTATTTCAAATCGTTATACCTTTTTTTCTATCATAAAATAATTTATTCTGTTTATACAAGCTTATTCAAAATAAAATATACTAATTTAGTAATATTTTAAAAATTAAAAAATAAATCTGTTTGCCAAATTAGTTCAAATAATTAAGACTATATGAACAATTATTTATTTCAAATCATTATGACCTTTTGTTTTGTCATAAAATAATTATTTCAGCTCATACAAGTTTATTCAAAATGGAATAAAACTAATTTATTACTATTTCAAAAATTTATAAGTAAGAGATTTAGAAAATAATTATATTTACCAAAACAGTTCAAATAATTGTAACGATTTAAACAATTATCTTTTTTAAATTGTTATTACCTTTTATTTTATCATAAAATAATCTTTTTTGTTAATATAAGTTTGATCGAAATAAAATAATACTAATTTATTAATATTTAGAAAACTAATCAGTAAGAGATTTAAAATGTAAATCTATTTACTAAACCATTCCAAATAGTTTTGATTATTTGAATAATTATCTATTTCAAATCATTATAACCTTTTATTTTATCATTCAACAATTGGTTCTATTCATACTTTGTTATTCGAAATAAAATAATACTAATTCAACAATATTTCAAAACTTAATAATCAAGAAAATTAAAAAATAAATCTAATTGTCATACCATTTCAAATAGTTAAGACTATATGAACAATTATTTATTTCAAATTGTTATACCCTATTGTTTTGTCGTAAAACAATTGTTTTGGTCATACAAGCTTATTCGAATTAAAATAACACTAATTTAATAATATTTCAAAAATTAATAAGTAAAAGATTTAAAAAATAAATTTGTTTATCGAATCAATTCAAATGGTGAAGACTATTAGAACAATTATCTATTTCAAATTGTTCTGACCTTTTATTTAGTCATAAAACAATTATTTCAGTTCATATAAACTTATTTAGAAAAAATTAATACTAATTTATTAACATTTGAAAAAATAATAGGAAAGAGATTTAAAAAAATAAATCTGTTTATTGAACAAGTTCAAATAGTTATTACTATTTTAACAATTATCTAATTAAAATTGTTATAACCTTTTGATTTATCATAAAATAATTGTTTCAGTTAGTACAAACTTAGACGGAATAAAATAATATTAATTTGTTAATATTTCCTAAATTAATAAATAAGAAATTTAAAAAATAAATATGTTTAAGAATTTAAAAAATAAATCTGTTTACCAAATTAGTTAAAATAATTATGGCCATGTGAATATTTATCTATTTCAAATCATTATGACCTTTTGTTTTATCATAAAACAATTAGTTTTTATCATACAAGTTTATTCGAAATAAAATAATACTAATTTATCAATATTTTAGAAATTAATAAGTAAGAGATTTAAGAAATAAATTTGTTCACTGAACTAGTTTAAATACTTATGACTATTTGAACAATTATCAATCTTAAATTATTAAGATCTTTGTTTTGTCGTAAAACAACTGTTTTTGATCATAGAAACTTATTCGGTTAAAAATAATACTAATTTAATAATATTTCAAAAATTAATAAATAAGAGATTTAACAAATAAATGTGTTTGTCGAAGCAATTCAAATATTTAAAACTATTAGAATAATTATCTATTTCAAATCATTTTGACCTTTTGTTTAGTAAAAATTATTTGTTCATATCTGACAAGTTTATTCAGAATAAAATAATCTAAATTTATTAACATTTGAAAAATTAACAAGAAAAAGATTTGAAAAAGTAAATCTTTTTACCAAACAAGTTTAAATAGTTACGACTATTTGAATAATTGTTTATTTAAAATCATTATAACCTTTTGTTTTGACATAAAAGATTTGTTTCAATTTATATAAGCTTATCCAAAATAAACTAATACTAATTTCTTAATATTTCCAAAATTAATAAGCAAGAGTTTAAACAAATAAATTTGTTTACCAAACAAATTCAAATAGTTATGACTATTTGAACAATTGTCTATTTAAAATCATTATAACATTTTTTTTGTCATAAAACAATTATTTCAGTTCATAAAAGCTTATTCGAAATAAAATAATATTAATTTATCGATATTCTAAAAATTAATAATTAAGTGATTTAAAAAATTAGTTTGTTTACCAAATCAATCCAAATAGTCATGTCCATTTGAATAATTATATATTTCAAATTGTTATGACCTTTGTTTTGTCATAAAACAATTATTTTTTTTCATGCAAAATTATTTAGAATAAAATAATACTAATTTATTAACATTCTGAAAATTAATAAGCAAGAGATTTGAAAAAATAAATCTATTTAATAAACAAGTTCAATTAGTTATGATTATTTGAACAATTATCTATTTAAAATCGTTATGAATTTTTGTTTGTTTATAAAACAATTGTTTCAGTTCCTAAATGCTTATCCAAAATAAAATAATGCTACTTTATTAATATTTCAAAAATTAATAAGAGATTTCAAAAATTAATTAGTTTACCAAATCAAATCAAATATTTCTGGCCATTCGAACAATTATCTATTTCAATTTGTTATTATCTTTCATTTTGTCATAAAACAATTGTTTTTCAACATCAAGCTTATTAAATAAAATTATTATTACCTTTTGTTTTGTCATAAAATAATTTTTTTCAGCATACAAGCTTATTTGAAATAAAATAATACTAATTTATTAATATTTCAAGAATTAGTAAGAGATTTAAAAAATAAATATATTTACCGAACCAATTCAAATAGTTATGACTATTTGATCAACTATTTATTTCAAATTGTTATAATCTTTTGTTCTGTCATAAAATAATTATTTTTGTGCATACAAGTTTATTTAGAATAAAATAATACTAATTTAATAATATTTTAAAAATTCATAACTAAGAGATTTAAAAAATAAATCCCTTTGTTGAACCAGTTCAAACAGTTAAGCCTATATGAATAATTACCTATTTCAAATCGTTATGACCTTTTGTTTTATTATAAATAATTATTTCAGCTCATAAAAGTTTATCCGAAATAAAATAAAACTAATTTGTTAATATTTCAAAGTTTTATAAGTAAGAGATTTAAAAAAATAATTCTATTTACCAAATTAATTCAAATAATTATAACTATTTGCATAATTTTCTATTTTAGATCATTATTACTTTTTGTTTTGTCATAAAATAATTATTTTTGTTCATATAAGTTTGTTCAAAATAAAATAAAACTGATTTATTAATTTTTAAAAAATTAATCAGTTAAGAGCTTTAAAAAGTAAATATGTTTACCAAATCATTTCTAATAGTTTTGACTATTGAAATAATTATCTATTTCAAATTGTTATAACATTTTCTTTTATCATCAAACAATTGGTTTCGTTCATATTATTTTATTCAAAATAAAATAATACTAATTTAATAATATTCCAAAACTTAATAACCAAGAAAATTAAAAAATAAATCTAATTACCGAATCGGTTCAAATAGTTAAGACTATATGAAATATTATCAATTTCAAATCGTTATGACTTTTTGTTTTGTTATAAAATAATTTTTTTGTTCATACAAGCTTATTCGAATTAAAATAATATAAATTTAATAATATTTAAAAATTAATAAGTAAGATATTAAGAAAAATAAATTTATTTATCGAACCAGTTCATATGGTTAAGACTACTAGAATAATTATCTATTTCAAATCATTTTGACCTTTTGTTTAGTCATATGAATATTATTTCAGTTCATACAAGCTTATTCAAAATAAATTAATAATAATTTATTAACATTTGATAAATTAATAAGAAACAGATTTAAAAAAAAAACTATTTATCAAACAAGTTCAAATAGTTATTACTATTTGAACAATTGTCTACTTAAAATTGTTATGACCTTTTATTTTGTCATAAAATAATTATTTTAGTTAATATAAGCTTATACAGAATAAAATAACACAAATTTATTAATATTTCTAAAATTAATAAATAAGGTTATACAAAATAAAATAATACAAATTTATTAATATTTCTAAAATTAATAAATAAGAGATTTAAAAACTAAATTTGTTTACCAAATCAATTAAAATAATTATGGTCATTTGAACAACTCTCTATTTCAAATCATTATTACCTTTTGTTTTGTTATAAAACAATTGCTTTTGATTATATAAGCTTATTCTAAACAAAATAATACTAATTTATTAATATTTCAAAAATTAATGATAGATTTAAAAAATAAATCTATTTACCGAACCAATTCAAATAGTTATGACATTTGAACAATTATCAATCTCAAATCGTTATGATCTTTATTTTGTCTTAAAACAATTATTTCTCATCATAGAAGCTTATTTCGTTAAAAATAATACTAATTTAATAATATTTCAAAAATTAATAAAATATTTAAAAAATAAATGTGTTTGTCAAACTAGTTCAAATAATTAAAACTATTAGAATAATTATTTTTTAAATTGTTTTGGCCTTTTTTTAGTCACAAAATATTTGTTTCATATCATACAAGCTCATTCTGAATAAAATAATCATAATATATTAACATTCAAAAAATTAATAAGCAAGATATTTGAAAAGATAAATCTATTTACCAAACAAGCTCAATTAGTTATGACTATTTGAATAATTACTTATTTAAAATCATTATGACCTTTTATCTTTTCATAAAAAATTGTTTTAGTTCATAAAAGCTTATCCAAAATAAAATAAAACTAATTTATTAATATTTCAAAAATTACTAAGCAAGAGATTTTAAAAAATAAATATATTTTCTGAACAAATTCAAATAGTTATGACTATTTGAACAATTGTACATTTAAAATCGTTATGACCTCTTATTTTGTCATAAAACAATTGTTTCAGTTCAAATAAGCTTATTTAGAATAAAATATTAATATTTTATTAATATTTCAAAAATTAAAAAGAAAGTGATATAAAAAAAGGAATATGTTTACCAAATCAATTAAAATAATTATGGCCATTTGAACAATTATCTATTTCAAATCATTATGAACTTTTGTTTTGTAAAAATATTTTTCATCATACAAGCCTGTTTGAAATAAAATAACACTAATTTATTAATATTTCAAATATTAATAAGTAGAAGATTTAAAAAATAAATCTGTTTACTAAAGTAGTTCCTATTTGAATAATTACCTATTTTAAAATTGTTATAACATTTTGTTCTATTATAATATAATTGTTTTAGTGCATACAAACTTATTTAGAATAAAATAATACTAATTTAATAATATTTTAAAAATTAATAACTAAAAAATTTTAAAAATAAATCTATTTGTTCAAGCAGCTCAAATTTATTTCAAATCATTATGATCTTTTATTTTGTCATAAAATAATCGTTTTAGTTCATACAAGCTTATTTAAAATAAAATAATACTAATTTATTAGTATTATGAAATTAAATAAGTGATTTAAAAAGTGAATTTGCTTACCGAATTAGTTCAAATAATTATGGCCATGTCAACAATTATCTATTTCAAATTGTTATTTTGGTCATATAACAATTGTTTTTGACATTCAAGCTTATTCAAAATAAAATAAAACAAATTTATTAATCTTTCAAAAATTAATAAGTAAGATCTAAAAAATAAATCTATTTATCGAACTAGCTTAAATAGTTATAACTATTTGAACAATTGTAAACTTTAAATCATTATAACCTTTTGTTCTGTCATAAAACAATTATTTTAATTCATACAAGCTTATTCGAAATAAAATAATGTTAATATAATAATAGTCTAAAAATTAATAACTAAAATAATTAAAAAATAAATTTCTTTAACGAATCAGTTCTAATATTTAAGATTATATGAAAAATTATCTTTTTCAAATCGTTTCAACCTTTTGTTTTGTTGTAAAATAAGTTTTTTTTTTAATTCATACTAGCTTATTTGGAATAAAATAAAATAAATTTATTAATATTTTTAAAATTAATAAGTAAGAGATTTAGAAAATAATTTTATTTACCTAACCTGTTCTAATAATTATGACTATTTAGCATTTATCTATTTTAAATTATAATGACCTTTTGTTTTGTCATAAAACATATTTTTGTTCATCTAAGTTTGTTCAAAATAAAATAATACTAATCTATTAATATTTAAAAAATTAATAAGAGATTTAAAAAATAAATCTATTTATCAAACTAGTTCAAATATTTATGACTATTTGAGTAATTATTTATTTCAAATTGTTATGACTTTAAGTTTTGTTATAAAACAATTGTTTTTGTTCATACAAGCTTATTCAAATTAAAATAATACTAATTTATTAATATTTCAACAATAATAAGTAAAAAATTTTAAAAATAAATATTTTTAACAAACTAGGTCAAATAATCATGATTATTTGAATAATTATCTATTTCAAATCATTATGACCTTTTGTTTTGTCATAAAAGAATTGTTTTAGTTTATATAAGCTTATTCGAAATAAATTAATAATAATTTATTAATAATCCAAAAATTAATAATAAAGGATTTAAAAAATGAAAATGTTTACTGAACTAGTTTAAATAATTAAGATTGTTTGAACATTTATCTGTTTGAAATTACTATAACCTTTTGTTTTGTCATAAAACAATTGGTTCTATTCATGCAAGCATATTATGAATAAAATAATTTAAATTTATTAATATTTCAAAAATTAATTAGTAAAAATTTTAAAAATAATTCTATTTTCTGAATACGTTCAAATAGTTAAAACTATATGAACAATTATCTATTTCAAATCATTATAACCTGTTGTTTTGCCATAAACAAATTGTTTTTGTTCATAAAAGTTTATTCAAAATAAAATAATACTACTTTATTAAAATTTAAAAAATTAACAAGTAAAATTTTATTAAAAACAAATCTATTTACCAAGCGAGTTAAAATAGCTATGAATATTTACATAATTATTTATGTCAAATCATTATGATTTTTTTTGTCACAAAACAATTGTTTCTATTCATACAAGTTCATTCAAAATAAAATAATACTAATTTATTAATATTCTAAAAATTAATAAGTTGGAGATTTAGATAATAAATTTGTTTATCGAACAAGTTTAAATAATTATGTCCATTTTAATTATTGTATATTTCAAATCGTTGTGATATTTTGTTGTCATAAAACAATTATTTTTATTCATACAAACTAAGTCTATTTACTGAGCCAGTTCAAATAGTTATGACTATTTGAACATTATCTATCTCAAATTGTTATGATCTTTGTTTTGTCATAAAATAATTATTTCTGTTCATACAAGTTTATTCAATGTAAAATATTACAAACTAGTAGTATTCTAAAAATTAATAAATAAGAGATTTAAAAAATAAATGCGTTTGTTGAACCAGTTCAAATAGTTAAGACTAATAGAACAATTATTTATTTCAAATCATTCTAACTTTTGGTTTATTCATAAAATAATTGTTTCAATTTGTACAAGCTTATTTGAAATAAAATAATACTATTTTTTTAAAATTCAAAAAATTAATGAGCAAAAAATTTAAAAACCAAATCCATTTATTGAACAAGTTCAAGTAGTTATGACTATTCAAACAATTATCTATTTCAAATCATTTATTGAACAAGTTCAAATAGTTATGACTATTCGAACAATTATCTATTTCAAATCATTATGACCTTTTGTTTTATCAAAAATAATTGTTTCAGTTCATAAAGGCTTATCTAAAATAAAATAATATTGCTTTATTAATATTTTGAAAATTGATGAGTTGGAGATTTAAAAGATAAATCAGTTTATTGAATCAATTCAAATAATTATGGCCATTTGAACAATTAGCTATTTTAAATCATTATGAACTTTTGTTTCATCATAAAACAATTGTTTTTAATCATTACTTATCTATTAATACTTCAAAAATTAATTAGATATTTAAAAAATAAATCTATTTATCAAACTAGTTCAAATAGTTATGACTATTTGAGCAAATTTTTTATTTCAAATTGTTATGACTTTTTATTCTGTTATAAAACAATTATTTTTGTTCATACAAGCTTATTCGGATTAAAATAATACTAATTTATTAATTTTCAACAATTAATAAGTAAAAAATTTAAAAACTAAATATGTTTATCGAAGTAGATCAAATAGTTATGACTATTTGAGTAATTATCTATTTCAAATCATTATAACCCTAACCCTAAACCCTAAACCCCAAACCCTAAACCCCTAAATCCAAAACCCTAAACTCCAACCCCTAAACCCTAAATCCGAAACCCTAAACCCTAAAACCCTAAATCCTAAACCCTAAACCCTAAACCCTAAACCTTAAACCCTAAACCCTAAACTCCAAACCCTAAAATCCTAAAACTCTAAAACCCTAAACCCTAAACCCTAAACCCTGAACCGTAAACCCTAAACCCTGAACCCTAAACCCTAACCCTTGAACCCTAAATCCTAAACCCTAACCCCTAACCCCTAACCCTTAATTCCTAAACCCTAAAAAGCATTAAACCATAAAAACCCTAAATTCGAAACCCAAAAATCCTAAACCCCAAATCTTAAACTCCAAACCTCAAACCTCAATCCCTAAAACTTTAAAAGCCCTAAACCCTAAACCTTAAAACCTAAAACCCTAAAATCTTTACCTAAAAAACCCAAAAACCTTAAAACAGAAAGCCTAAACTCTAAAACCTAAACCCCTAAACCCAAAACCTGAAACTTAAGCTCCAAAACCCGAAACTCGAAACCTTAAACCCTAAACTCTAAACCCTTAAACCCTAAACCCTAACCCTTAACCCCTAATCTTTTAAACCCTAAACCCTAAAACCCTAAAGACCTAAATCTTAAACCTTAAACTCAAAACCCAAAACCCTAAACCCTAAAACCCAAAATCTAAAACCCTAAAACCTAAATCCTAAACCCTAAAACCCTAAAACCTAAACCTTAAACTCCTAAACTCTAAACCCTAAAACCTTAAACTTGTATTGAATAATTGATTATTCAATTATTTGAATAATCACCCATATTAAAATTAATAAGTCAAAAATTTTTAAAATAATTATATTTACTGAAAAAGTTTAAATTGTTATAACTATTTTTACAATTAACTACTTCTAATCGTTATAATCTCTTGTGTTGTCATAAAATAATTATTTTTATTCATATAAATTTATTCAAACTAAAACAAATATTAATTTATTAATATTTTAAAAATTAATAAGTAAAAAATTTAAAATATATATATTTAATAAAAACATATAAATTAATAATTATTATTATTTGAATAAATATACATTTCAAATCATTATGATATTTGTTTAATTATAAAATAAATTATTTTTATTTATATAAATTTATTTAAAATAAAATAATACTAATCTATTAATATTTTAAAAAATTAAAAATTAAAAAATAAATTTATTTATAAAATAAATTTAAATAATTATCTATTTTAAATTATTATAATCCTCTTATGTCGAATGACAAGTGGTAATGGTTTTTGGTGCGGATAAAAAGGTAACGTTTGACACAAAATGACGTCTATTCTAAATATTTTCATGGAACATTTTCTTCGATTAGAAATTAAGTGGAAAGCAAAATCGATATAGCAGCTTTGTTTCAAGATTGTACAAGTCAGTGCCGAAAGACAGATATCAAAGCAACACACTGAAAGTCCAACTTGTCAGGGCAGTCAGATGCCCTATGCCCAGGACGCCCACAATTGAAACAGGAACCTCCAAAGCCTCTGTAAACAAATTGAGATGTCGATGTCAAATCTTATACAAGAGTTCGCATTCCTAATAAGGGCCTCTCTCTTCACCAAGACCAGGATGAGCAGGACTTCTATGACTCTCCGAGTGAGGTTTAGGCTGAAACTTCCTCCAACCACGACGACGATGAACTTGACATATCCAAGTTGGGTTTGCCTTCGCGCCTCGTCGATTCCCTACTTAAACGGGGCATCACTCACCTTTTCCCAATTCAGGTCAAATTTTCTTTCTTTTTCTTTTTGATGACTTCATATGTATTTTTTTAATTATTATTTTCATTCTTGTGCTCTTCTAACTACAGCCCCTCTATTTCACTTTTTCTGTCCTGGATTAGACAATGACAATTCGCATGCTATGCAACTTGCTTGTCTTATGCTACTTAACTATCTTTTGAAATGCACCTGCTATGCTTCTACTTACTCCCTTTCTACTATTACTATTTACACCATCCCCTAATCTTTATGTTGCTGTTGGCATTGTTCTGTATATTACCATGATTCTGCCTTTCTTTCTATTCAAGTACTTAAGTTGGGTTTGACACTTCTCTTAAATGCCATTTTAACATTATATACATTATATCTTCGCTTTCATTAATTTAGAGAGCTGTCTGGGTACCGGCACTGCAAGGTTGAGACATCATTGCTCGTGCAAAGACTGGAACTGGCAAGACATTAGCCTTTGGGATCCCTATAATTAAACGGCTTACTGAAGATGCTACCCAACATACGAGTCCTCGGCGGTAACACACATTATAATGCAAACCTAGTTTTCCTCCATTTTCAACTTCTTGTTATTCTTAATGTTTTTTCCTTTCTGTTTCATTTTTTCTAGGATGTTTGGTCAGCTTCCCAGAGTTTTGGTCCTCACTCCTACTCGTGAGTTAGCCAACCAAGTGGAGAAAGAAATTAAAGAGTCTGTATCTTATTTGAACACTGTTTGTGTTTATGGAGGGGTTTCTTATAATACACAGCGTAATGCTCTTTCCCTTGGGGTTGATGTAGTGGTTGGGACTCCTGGTCGAATTATTGACCTCATAGAAAGTAATGACCTCAAATTGGGGGAAGTTGAATATCTGGTCCTTGATGAAGCAGATCAGATGCTTGCAGTTGGATTTGAGGAGGATGTAGAAGAAATTTTAGAAAATCTTCCATCAAAGAGGCATAGCATGGTTTTCTCTGCAACCATGCCTTCTTGGGTTAAAAAGTTGGCAAGAAAATACTTGGATAATCCTCTGAATATTGACTTGGTAAATTCTTTTCTATGTACTATTTGAAATGCTTATTCATACTGATTTTTGAAATGTTACGTCTGTTTCTTTATTCATTGATGATGGAGACATTTATGACTAAACTCAAAAGGTTATAAGTCTTGAGTCTTAAAATTGGAGGTAGTTATTTCTACATTTTTAATGGATGAGCTGTTATTTTAAGGCATCAGTGAAACAACAAAATTCTCTGTTTATGATTTTCAATGGTGAAAACTAGTCTGTGTTCCCATTCTCACCCGCTTTCATGGGTTGGGAGGACTGATACATTGTTGAGTAAGTTGATTTAATTTTTTATAGTCAACATGCTTAGAGTGTGCTTATCAACCTCATAAATTTGATCTCTCAACCACTCCATCTGCAAGAGAAAACAGTGCCATCCTGAAAAAATACTGCAGTATATATCTGCTTAGATCTAAATCCAGCATACTACTACCTTCCTACATTTCTGCAATGCAAATATTAGTTTAGCTGAGACATTGTCAAAAGTATGTTTAGCGTAATTTGAATTGAATAAGGTAATTTGGTGAAGAAGTTCAAAGGTAATAAGTTTTCTCTTGAAGAATAAGTGGAATTGTCTTTTGTTTATTATCATTAAAGAAACTGGGAGAAAAACATTATACATATCATTGCGCATGCGTAAGTAAGATGAGATACATTGATCTTGGAGCAGCACATTTCCATTATCAGTATTATGCAGAAAGTTCTTTCATTGCAGGAGGAAACCTCGATTTTAGTTTTTGTTCCTTCTCCTTTCACAGGTTGGAGATCAAGATGAAAAGCTTGCTGAAGGGATCAAACTTTATGCAATCTCAACCACTGTAACTTCAAGGCAAACCATTCTTAGTGATCTCATAACAGTAAATAATTTATCTTCTCATACTTTGTCTCGTTGGTTTCAGTATTGCTCTATATTTTTGCTATAAACTGAAGCCATCAATGAAGTTTGTCTATTGACTGTAATGGGTTTTTTTCTTCATATATGTATCTTTTTAGTGGAGAGTAACATAAGAATCCGTTTTTTCATAGAATTTCACTGTATAAGACATAAAGCTATTGCATCATTCTTATTGGAATTAATTTTGTTTGTGTTGAATTTCTGCAGTATGTCTTCTCTAGAGACAATTATTCCAATGTAAATGTTTTGATATTATTCCTATGTAAGCAACATCTACTGAGTTGGCTCACTTTTGTGGCTTCAGCTGTTGATGTGTTGTTTGTCCTTTAAAGATTTTTCAGGATGGAATGTCGTTCGAATGCTGGATTGTTATTCTTAGTTCAAGCTTTTGGTCCTCAAAGCCCCTTTATTTAGGTCCTTTGTAGTTTTATATTTCCATTATGCTGCAAGTATTTGGGTTGGCCTACTGAGTTTATTTGATGCAAGCCTTTCTAAAAACACCAATCATAAAAGTAAAAGTGCATTCCTGACCTTAAAAGTTTTATTTAAGATTTTTATTTGTGTGGACACCCCCAAATTTCCATTATCCGCAGTTCTTATTGGTTCATGTTTTTATCATATGTAATAGTTGGTTCATATCCTTTTAATTGTAAACTTTCCATAAAGGAAATTATTTTATCATTTGGCCGTCCTAACACGAATGCGATGTTGTTATGCTATCCTATTTTAACATATCCGAACGCTCTAAGCTCTACAGGGTTATTCTTATGCTTCTCCAAGGAGCTAACGAGCTGGGGAAAATAAGTACTTGAGTGCTATAAATCCTCCACTCGAGATTGCTTTTCTATAGCTGGTGGGTGGCACTCCTTCTCCAAAAGCAAGCGAGCAAGGTGGGTGGGAATAGATTGTAAGTCTACTAATTCTTTTCCATGGGAGGGCAGCTAAAGTAAGCTATTCAGAAAGCTGGGTGACCTATTCGACCGTCTTACATCAGTTTATAGTTCATAGATAGGGCTCCTGAGCTCCATTTTATGGAAGGCGTTAAGCACCGTGTTCAGAACCAAGCGATCGGATAGGAAGGGCGATTCATCCACTTGTTCAGGGCTTCGACTGGTATTGCGAAAGGCTTTCCCGATATATGGGAATTTTTTACGTAGTTAGGGTCAAACAAAAGAAGAAAGAACTATGCCACGTAGACGGGGCGAAATCTCCTTACGATTACGTTCCTAGAGAACCGGGGTGGTATGGAGAATAGATTATCAGGTATCGGTCGCATCTTTCTTCTGGTAATTAAAATGGAAATTATCGTTATGTACGTAGTCGCTTTAGCGAAGCTAATGGATGGATCATCTCGCTTTTCTTTTAATTTAAGTATAAGTAGAATGCCCTTGGCAGAGTATACCGATAGCTCTCAAGGAGCACCCCTCATCCAAGGTTTGCCGACAGTTGGCCAGAAAAACCTTACTAAGTGTAGAGTAGTCGTGACACACAATAGATTGCTGAAACATTCTCATTCTTGACTTTCTCGTTTTGAGCCCGCCTTGCCGGATTATTCAACCAGATCTCTAGATAGAAGATATCATTCGATATTCCCGGTCTCATCTCATTTTTGACCGGAAAAGTTCCCGTCTACCTTGATTCTTAGAGACCGGTTGAGACCTTCTTTCCAGCCCAGCTGTGGCTTCTTTCCCCACCAACATGTGCTATCGCTTTTAATTAATTGTTTGAAAAAGCGGAGGATTTTTCTCCATCCAGCGGATGCTACTGAGGAATCGGGAGGACTTCTACCTATACCTACGGACGTGGGGGATTTTGCTCTAGGCTCGTTGAGACCTGGTTATTGGGTCAGCCGAAATGCGATCCTCAACCGGGTCAGGGACTTTAGTCTACCCATAAGGGGCAATGGCAGCAGTAGAATCGGAAAACGCATCGCGCCACACGTGCAATGTCACGGGCTAAGCTCTCTCTTGATGAAGCGATAGACCGTGTGACACTTGAATGGACGCTTCCACCCAAGTCAGTCATAGATAGCTCGATATCTGAACAAGTAACAATAAGCCACAAGTTAATCTCAAGCATACACAAGTAGGCACATTCATATCGAGAGAAAGAAAAACACATCGAGGCAATACTCGGGACTTCTGAATAAAAGAAATGTTTTATTAATATCGAGAATAATACATCAGGACTCCCCACCATCGTCGGAGTCAGAGGGACAGCCCTTGACGGGTGGCCTAGAACATATCTTAACCAGTGAGGCAGCCCAACAATATGCCGATTGCTCACCCCTTTTAAAGAGCAAATAAAATTTTAGAGCTATGCTATCACTAACCATTATAATGTTTGAAATGGGGACATTTTTTCTAGCACAAAAGATTACCCTCCCCTCTTGGCACCTCTACCCGATCATGGCTCTATACGTAGTTGGCTCATGATAACCTAAACCCAATCATTGTCCTATACAAGGTTGGCTCATGACACTCAGCCTCAGCAACCACACAACTTACACAGCACAGGCAGCATACAGGAGCGAAAGAGCAACTCGACTATAAGTATAAGGAGAGGAGCCACTGAACAACCAAGTGTAGTACGAGGCGGAAGGAAGACACGAGAATACCCGATGCTTTACGACTCCATTCCTCTGTTGGACAATCTTATCAACTCAACTTTTGAAAGAGAGAACTAAGTGTTGGGTTAAAAGCCTCCAATCCAATCACACCAGCGGAAGTAAAATCAAACAATAAGTCAAACACACAAGAGATAACAATTTAACGTGATTCAGTCCAATTGACCTACGTCCACGGATGAGAAACAAGATCCATTAGTTGTAGAGAATTACAAACATACATCAAATCATCAACCTCGTTCAATAATCAATACTCATAAGACACTCTCAATCTCCTCTAGTTCTATAGAGTATTCTCAACCTAAACAAATACAAACTCAAACCCTTGTGCACCCTTTTAACATAACCAAACATATACCTATATGCTCCCATACATCATACCTATATGGACTCTTTTAGTCTCCTTTAGTCCACTGACAAACAAACATACATACCCATAAGACGTAAAGCCCAAATACTCCTATGAGGTGCCTATCCCATAAAACCCTACAACTCTCTTACATCTTTTTCTCATACCTAACCCTATAGAGACTTCATATATTTATAACCATACAAACTTGCCCATTAAGAATTTTTTTCCTCTTAGAATTTTTCTCATATAAGTCAAACTTGCCTATTATGAATCTTTTTCTTTTAGAATTCTTCTCTTGCAAGTCAAACTTACCTATTAAGAATCCTCTTTCTCTTAGAATTCTTCTTTTACAAGTTTTCTTATCTATCAAGCAATATCTGAAAATCTCAAACAAATCTCCAATAAATCCCAAACAAATCTCTTATGGGATTTGAGTCAATATTCCTAACAATCTTCACCTTGACTCAAATTTCATCAAATCATCTGTCTTCATGCTAAACATGCTTGGCTCCACCTGTAATGAAAGTCTTATAATCATCTTCTCTTGTGTGTCTTCACGTTTTATACAAACTGATCTTCAATCTTTAAAACTTGAACTCGAACTCTTCTCTTGAATCGAGCTCTCTAAGCTTACTTCTTCCCATGTCTTAAACCAAGCTCTTTCCATATCTTGAACTGTCAACTCTTCTCATGTCTTGAACGATAAGCTCTTCCCACATCTCGAACCTTTGACTCTGCTCACGTTTTGAACCTTCAGCTTTTTCACATCTTGAATCTTCAACTCTTCTCATGTTTCGAATCTTCAGCTTTGATACCACTTATTGGGAACACCACAGCTCTGATAACATTTGTTAGGCTAAAAGCCTCCAATCCAATCACACCAATGAAAGCAAAATCAAACAATAAATCAAACACACAAGAGATAATAATTTAACGTAGTTCGATCCAATCAACCTACGTCCATGGATGAGAAACAAGATCCAGTAGTTATAGAGAATTACAAACATACATCAAATCATCAACCTCATTCAATAATCAATACTCATAAGATACTCTCAATCTCCTCTAGTCCTATAGAGTATTCTCAACCTAAACAAACATAAACCCAAACCCTTGTGCACCCTTTCAACATAACCAAACACATACCCATATGCTTTCATACATCATACCTATGTGGACCCTTTCAGTCTCCTCTAGTCTACTCACAAATAAACATATACACCCATAAGACGTAGAGTTCCAATACTCCTATGGGTTGTCTATCCTATAAAATCTTATAACTCTCTTATATCTTTTTCTCATACCTAACCCTATAGAGACTTTACCTATTTATAACCATACAAACTTGCCCATTAAGAATCACTTTCCTCTTAGAATTCTTCTCCTATAAGTCAAACTTGCCTATTAAGAATCCATTTTCTTTTAGATTTCTTCTCTTGCAAGTCAAACTTACTTATTAAGAATCCTCTTTCTCTTAAAATTCTTCTCTTGCAAGTCTTCTTGTCTATCAAGCAATATCTGACAAATCCCAAACAAATCTCTAACAAATCCTAAACAAATCTCTTATGGGATTTAAGTCAATATTCTCAACACTAAGAACCTTGGGACAGCCCTTGTAGCCAGTTCACAGAAGTGAAACGAAGTGCTTTTCTCTTTAAAGAAGCACGAACGGCTGTCGTGTTCGGACTAGCATCATCTCTTGCTTCGCCCATGAATGCTACCCAATAATAGAGTTCGTACCCTAGACTAAGTAAAGGTAAAAGAGAATACCCCTTCCTTAGACGAGTTCCTCAGTTATAAAGACCTTTCTGGTTTTATGTTTTAATACCGTACTCAGTTAATGTTTGAGTAATATGCGTGATAGCTTACTCGTGTTAACATTTTTTGCATGAATTTTTGTAATATCTTAATCTTTAACATCCATAAGATTTGCCAAATTAATTTGTAAACTTGTTTTAAGCTTTACTTTTGATATAAAAATTGTATTACTATAAAGGCTTAAATGAAATAATTTTAAATTTTAAGTAATAGTATTAAAATTTAAACAATTATTTTAAAAATTGGTTGTAAAAAAGTTTTAATAAAAATGTGTCAATTCCTATTCACAGGATTTTATAATCAGTTTTAAAAGTAAAAAAAATTACTTTTTGTTTTTACTACTCACATTTCACTTAAAAAAACTGATAATACTATAAAAGAATTAAATTATAAAAACTTAATTTCAAATAAATAAACATGATTTGACCTTTATATAAAACAATTATATTAGAATTAGTACTACATTTTAATCATTTACCTTTACTTATAATTTAAAAAAAAAACAAATAAAAGAAAAGCGCAACAAAATCAATAATTAAAAGTAAACCTATTCAATCTTTTTTTAAATAAATAAATAAAATTAACAAATAATACCTAAATAATTAAATCAATATTTTTTACCTTCAATTGTCAAAATACTTTATAAAAGTTATTGTTGTGCTAGATCGATTTTCTTTATTTAGTCCAACATGCATGAATTGTTAAAGAGTTTTTATAAAATCCATGCACACACTCTGGAACAAACAAAATATTCAAAGTTTTCACAAAAATTTCAAAAACAAAAATAGTATTGATTTTAACCTTTTTAACATGTGGGCACTAATTATAAGAATATAATAAAAAATTTATGCATCTCATATATAAAAAAGTTATAAAAATATAATAAAAATTTTTATGTATCTCATAGGTTCAAAAACCATTTCTTTGTGAGCATAAAGGTTGAAAAAACAAAAAAATAAAATTAAGATTGAGAGTATAATTAAAGAATAAATTATCTTATAATGTATATGATATTTGGTCTTTTGAAATCTCTAAAAATAAAAATTATATTTTAAAAGCCCCAATTTCTATGAATTTTTAAAAGTTTTCTATAAAATCTATGCATACACTCTGGAACAAAGAAAATATTCAAAGTTTTCATAAAAATTTCAAAAACAAAAATAGTATTTATTTTAACTTTTTAACATGCGAAAGCACAAATTATAAAAAATATAATAAAAAAATTATGCATCTTATATATCAAAAAGTTATAAAAATATAATAAGAAATTTTGTGCATCTCATAGGTTAAAAAATCACTTCTTCACGAGTATAAAAAGGTTGAAAAAAAAAAAAGAAATAGAATTAACATTGAGGGTATCGTTAACAAATAACTTATCTTCTAATGTATGTGATATTTGATCTTTTAAATTTAAAAATAATCAAATAATAAAGGATTATTATGAAATCTCTAAAAGTAAAAATTATATTTTAAAAATTTAAATTTAAAATGACATATATTTAAATTATTAAGAAATCCATTTTATAATATCACTACATTTGAAATTTTTAGATTTAAAAAGATATATATTTATATTATCAGATAAAATATATTAAAAGATAATATATCACTATATTTGAAATCTTTATATTAAAAAATATATATTTAGATTATTTGAAAATGCATTTTAAAAAATAATATATTTGATTAGATTTTGTTGCTAACAATTTAAAAACAATTGAATTAGTCTTCCATTTAAATTTGAAAGTTTTGGATAATAAATAATTTTTAAATATATCATTTTTTTTATAAATAGCTTAAAATTAGGAAATATTTTACATGTCATACAATTTAATAATTTCATCATATGTATAGTAATTTTAACGTAAGAAATCAACACAAATGAAAGTAAATAACTTTAAATTTTGTTTTAGGTTTTAGAATACATAAAAAAGAAGAAGTATAAATCTAATCGCTTACTAATAATTTATGATAAATGACTTAATTAGAAATTGATAATATAATAATTATAGAGTAACATATAGATCTTATCATTGTTATTGCACAGAGAAATTTTAAAGATTTTTTTACATGTTTACAAGAGAAATCATTTATTTAAGTATTCATATTAGTAAACTTTATCAAGTATCTATATATGTTATAATATAATATTATATATAAATATATGATTAGATAAAAAGTAAACAAAAAACATGACTTATATTTGATATTAAGTGAGTTATACATAAAAAATTTTAAATTTAAAAAAATTATTGAATTTAAAAAAAAAAAAGAAAAAAGAGAAGTAAAAGAAAGATAAAAAAAAAAAAAAAAGAAAGTTTAGTATAAGTGAATCCCACAAATAAAAAAAATAAAATCTTTTAAAAATATTTATTTTTATAATTTTTAGAGAAATTAATTAAATATTAAAAAGAAAAAATATAAAAAATCAAAACAAAAAAAGAAATCAATAATAAAATGGGATCCATATTAATTTATTTTAAAATATAAGATAATCTATTAAATATATATAAAAAATAAAAAGAAAGTAAAATTAAAATAATAAAAGAAAAAGAAATGAAAACAAAAAGGAGTATGGTTGTACAACGTGACACATCTTATATAAATATATAAAAACTAAAGCTTTTGGCAAAAATGAAAAAAAATGTTATGTGAACGACTTAAAATATTGATATATGAACGATCTTAAAAATTGCAACATGACATCTAATAAATACATTTTATTCTATTTAATACATTGTTAATTTAAAAATAATTCAAAAAATTAAATTGATTATATTTATGTTTTTATTATTAACCTTAAATCACCCTTCAATTCAATTCATATTAAAAGTATTAAAATTTTAAAAATTTCTTAATTTAACAAATTAAATCAATCAATATATAATTAATAAATTAATAAATACTACAATTACAATTATAAAATAGTTGATTCTCTAATAAATTATTTAATACATTTATATTTAAGTAATCGATGTATTTCATATGTAAATATATAAAGCAAATATATCAAATTAATTTTCCATAATTAAATTAATGAAATAAAATATTTTATTAATTTATATTTGATTGATAGATTTATATTTCATTAAATATGATTTCATTTGGTAAAATATTAATGCATGTTTGATTTCATTTGATAAAATATTAATGCACTTCGATTTCATTTGATTTCATTTGTAACGTTTTATAATTTTAAAATTTAGATGTTAACGCATGTTGATTTAATTAAAATTTAATTTGTTTTATTGCCATTATTAAATACAATAAATTTAAGAGATATCCAAATGTTAATACCAGAATAAAATATTTCAATATCAATCAACTTGTCATTGTTAAACCATTATTTACTCACAATTTTTATTATTTCAATATTGACTTTTATAATTTAAAATTATCTTATTAATTAACCTACAACACACATTTTGTATAAGTAGCTCTAGGTTAAGCATAATGCATCTTTAACCACTTTTTACTAATTTTATATCTTTTGATCACTACTTAACACTACTTCAATTTTTTCTCTAATTTTTACTTTGCATTATTTCTTGGTTTGTACTACTCAAAGGTTATTCTCTTTTTAAACTTATATTTTATATTTCTTTAACTATGATATTAGCTTTATTTTTTTAAATATTTTTTGTTAATGATTGGGTATATACAGGAAAAGTCTTTCACCAATAGAGTTACTATCATGAAAATTGATATCATATTTGGTTGGTATTATATGTCATGTGGGTCTAAGAAGAAAATATCTAAAATTGATGAGAAATTTCAATGTTATTCATGCAATGTTGATGTCCTTAATCCAACTCCAAGGTAATTAATATTTATATTTTTATATTTGATACATACAAAAATTATTATTCCATAATAATAATAATAATAATAATAATAAAGTATTTTAAATTATTATATTATATTTATAATTATAGATTTTACCCTTTTTATAGGTACAAGTTGAATATTGAGGCATATGATAATTTTGAAAGGACGATATTCGTACAATTTAATACAAAAGCTAATGATTTTAATTAATAGAGATATTGATAATCTTTATGAAATATCTATTAAGGTATTAAGTTAAAAATTATTTTAATATGATTTAATATTCAAATTAATTGAATAATATATTTATACTTATGATTTAGAAAAATAAAGATTATAAAATCCAAGAGATATTTGAAGATCTCAAAGGTAAATTTTATATGTTCGAGACAAAGGCAACTAAGTATAATCTTGAGACAAGTAGTGCCAAACTTACAGTGAATAAGGTGTATGATTTTGATCATAAGCTTGAATGTAAAAAATTATTGGAAGATGTATGTATAAACTTATTATAATGATTATATTTGTTGTAAAGTTATATAATCTAGATTATAACTCAACTATTATCAAATTACAAATTGTTGTTTTATCTATCTCTTTACTCCTATTTATAAAATCTTATTATATAGTCTAGATTAGACTATATATTTTAATATATTAAAATATATAAATTTAAATAAAAATGACTATATAAGTTTTGAGTTGTTCATAAATTTCATAGCTTATATTATTTGTCATAACATATAGATCTGTAAATCTATAGCTAAACCTAATAATAGGAGTCATCACCAATCTTTTTTAAGGTGTGATCGGTCACCTAATGAATCTATCCTTTTAAGGAGCTCCTAAGCTTGACTAAGGGTCCCTAAAGAATATGCTTTAACCTTCTGAATAGAACTAGGTTTGAGAGTTCGATTACATGCAGGAAAGATTATAGCACCCTCATAACATCCATCCTATGATGGTACCATTTAATTTTAAATTATCTTAACAATTATCTTGGTTCTAATAGCTTTTATTTTAATGTTAAATATTGAAATAACCTTTAAGATTTCTCCACTAATCTGGAAGAATGCTTAAAAATACTTCATCACCACAAAAGTATTCAAGAATCTTATTTATTTTTTTGAAGATGTTCTGTCACCGGAAAAAGGTTTAATCATTTTTATTTATTGAAAATATTTTTAATTCATCCACTATTTTGGCCAAAATTAGAAATATCTTCTCACCTAAAAATTTCGTAGGAAATCAATTATTTGTGATTACTAAAAATTTCATCATTGGGATTTATTTTATTTCATGGGTTTTATTTCTAAACTCTCTACCATTTGGACCAATTAAATTTTTTTTTATTTCTAAATTTTTCATCATTTGGGTCAATTTAGAACATTTCTTTTTTTTTTTTTGGTTTTTTGGGAAAAAATAATATGTCAATTATTTTTTTTATTTTTTAGTTGAAAATAAATATTAATTATTATTACTGAAACTTTATCTAAATTATTTCACAATTTATGGCAAATTCAAAAAAATTTTCTCACCTAGGAATGTTATAAAAATTTACCATTTGAAATTTCTGAAAATTTCATCATTGGATAATTAATATTTATTCTCAAAAAATTTTATTTTATACTTTATATTTTTTTTATTTTTCTAAAATTTAATCAAACACAATACCTAAAAAAAAATAAATAGATAAATAAAAACAATACCAAAAACAGAAAATGGCTTGGCTCAACTAGCGAATTCGGTTCGACTATAGGTAGGATAGACGGCTAAAACGGCTCAAGAAGTGGCTCGGCTCGACTGGAACCCAGGGTTGGGACGTAGGTCAAAAAGTGGGTAGGTGCTCAGGTTGGGTCAACCTAAAGGAAAACAAGTAGATCCTTAAGCCCATTTAATCTTCAAAACGACATTGTTTTGATTGGCTATAAAAGCTAAAATCCAGTCTTTTTGGCTCAGACTTCCTCTGTTCCTTCTCTCTCTTCATTCTTTTTTTTCCCTCTCTCTATAGAATCCCAAAAACACCAGTTGAATATTCACTAGATTCTAAAAAATCTTGTCAGAATCTAGGTTTATTCATCGAAATTTGATCAAAAGTTCATTGGTTATTAAAAATCTCTCGTTGAAAACTAAAAACTTGTCAGAATATGGAAATGTCACCGAAAAGTCACCAGAAATTTCAAACTCACTGTAAAATTTCATCAAAATCTGAAAATTTTTCAAAAAATTTCTAAAAAAAAAATATTTTTAATTCAAAATTTTCACTTTTTGGCTATCTTTTGGTGCTATTTTTTTTTTTGATTTTTGTGTCCCTTTCTGATATCTGTTTCTATGGGTATTCTGTGTTTCTCCCCTTAGATTTTCACTTGCCCTCTTGACATTGATTCTTTTGTGATATTTATAGGACTAACTTAGGAGAATTTCAAGTTAATCGTGATTCAATTTGTATTATAAAAAAGAAATTATAATTTATCTTCTAGAAGTTAAATCCACATCTAACCTTATCACTGCCATTCACTTCCTCCCATTAAATCTGGCCTTTAAAATTGTTTCTTTCTTTTTTTTTTAATTAATCAGATAATCATAAAAAAAATTGAAGCTAAACCACAAAATATTTGGAATAAATAAACAAAATAAGTAAACTAAGTAAATAGGATAAGCAAAAATAAAATGAATAAAAACCTTACAATTGAGCTTAGATTGAGCTCAATCGACGAAAAATCCCGAACAAAATAGAGTGTCTATAGCTGCCTTTCTTTGTATATTTTCTATGCAATAGGAATTATGTAAAGACATAAACACCTCATTACATCCGGGTGTGACTTAACAACAATTACAAAATCTCGAAACTTCAAATATTCATAATTTGCAGTATTAAAAAAAACTTATAATCTAGCATTTGCAATTGAAACTCAAAGATTCACAAATTGAGTTCAAATAATCATAATTTCAAAATCTAAAGATTCGTAATTTAAAGATTCACAAGGTTCAAAAATTCAAAAAAAAAATTTCAATTTCATAAGAATTTACAAATTTGCATGACGCAAAGATTTAAGAAAATTTGATTCTCAAAATTTTAGTTTCACAAAGATTAAAGATTTGTAAGAATTTGATTTGCAAAATTTTAGATTCGTAAGAACTTAGATTCATAAGAATCAGATTCACAAGAATTTGATTCTCAAGATTTTAAGATTCATATTTGAATTTTGAAGATTCACATCCAAAAGTTTAATACAAGGATTTGCATCAAAGTTGCAAAGCTCATATCCAACATTTAAAAATTCATATTTGAATTTTTGAGATTCACATCTAAAAGTTTAAAGTTTCTTATTCTAGTTCAAAGATTCAAAAGTTCAAAGTTTCTCGTTCGAGTTCAAAGATTCATATTTGATAGATTTTCATTCAAAATTTCTTAAAGGTTCTCATTTAAGTTCAAAGATTCAGATTCGATAAATTTTAGAGTTTCATATCTAATTCAAAGGTTCTTATTCAAACAAATTTGGGGTTCACATCCAAAAGTTCAAAACTTCTCACTCGAATTCAAAGATTCACATTTGATAAATTTTAGAGTTTCACATCTAAATTCAAAGGTTCTCATTTAAAAAAATTCAGCGATTCACATCCAAAACTTCAAAACTTCTCATCAAAATTTTTTGAAGATTCACACAAATCTCAAGATTCTTATTTAAAACTCAAATACAAATATTCTCATTCAAATATTCTCCTTTAAGACTCAAAGATTCTCATTATTTTTAACATTGAAAATGCTTTTTTAAAAAAGCTCCACAACTTTAGAATTCTAAATATTTTCCTCATAAAACATTTTTCCATTCGAGGATTCCTAACCTTATTTTAAAAGCTTTTCTCAAAAAATTTAAAATTTTTTGTCATGAAAATTCTCAATCTTTCATCAAAGTCAAAATTTTGTATAAGAAAATGCTATGATCATGATGCAAATGCAACAATCTAGATTCTAACAATAATGCAAATGCCATATTCTAAACCATAATTCAAATGCATAGCCTGCTAAGAATCAAATATTCACCAAATTATATATATGTATAGTTCAAACAACAATGCAAATGCAATGCATGGAATGTGGATGTCACTAACATTAATGTCATGGAATCCTAAATAATTGTGGTAATATGGTTCTCAAGACTCCATCATTTCATCTTTTTTTGTCAGCTTTTTAGCAATAACCATTTCAAAACAAATGTCATCGATTGATCCACATTATTTCCATCATTTGATCATAACTTATAAGCTTCTCAGCACTAGCAATTCAACATAAGTTTCATTCACTGATCCACATTATTTTCATCATTTGATCATAACTCACAAGTTTCTCATTACTAGCAATTTCATAACAAATTCTATCCATTGATCCACATTATTTTCATCACTTGATCACAACTCTCAAGTTTCTTAGCGCTAGTAATTTCAAAACAAATTATGTCCATTGATCTACATTATTTTCATCACTTGATCATAACTTTTAAGTTTCTCAATGCTGGCAATTTCAGAACAAATTTTGTCTATTGATCCACATTATTTTTATCACTTGATCATAACTCTCAGATTATGTCAACCAATCCATCACTATATTCATCACTTAGTCATCTCAGATGTCTTTTCAAATCATTTTTTCATTTTTTTGCCCCTTGAATTTCTTTTCAAATGAATATAAGAATCTTTTATGAACATTATCATTCATTAATTATCATTTCAATTCATGACAAATATAATGCAATCATGTATTTTCTTAATTTATTTTGAGGATGCAAAAATAAGATCGTACAAGGTGAATTGAGAGAAAGATAATCAATGAGTCGGGTATAAAAATAAATAGGCAAAGGTGCATGTCATTAGGATAAATGGTATTGAATGGTGTAACAATACCCAAACAATGAATACTTAAACAATTATTAACATTAATCAAGAATTTTTTAAAAAACTCATTCCATTGACTTCTGAAATCATTTTGAGCTCATTGAATTTTATCCCAGTTTTGAGAGATTTTCAGATGCCTTGATCTTTCATATATTTAAACTATCTATCCAACTTTCAACTCAGATATTTTTTTACCCAAATTATCTTTTTAGATTTTCAATTTGAGTCTTTCGTTTATTTATTTTTTTGTAATTTTTTTCTTTCATTTTTTTCTTTTTCTTTTCTATTTTTCCTTTTTATTTTTTCTCTTTTCTTTTTTCAATTTTTAATTTTCAATTTTCTTTTTTCATATCTCATTTTTCATTTTGTTTTCATTTTTTATTTTTCTTTTTCCCATTTTTTCTCACACATCTATCTCTAAAACATATAGCATGATTCCATGGTTCAATCATAAGCATGCTTTAGCCCAATTATATGATCATTCAATTCGAGCATTCACATTAAATCGAAATAGACTTTTAAGGGTTGTAATGTAAGCTATAGTGAGGGGTAATGAAAAAAATGGATAAAATAAGCTTAAAATATATATTTAAAGGTTTAAAACCAAATGATCATTTCTCATCATGTGATACATTTTGGCATTTTACACCATACCACATCATTTCACTACTTTTTCTTTTTTCATTCATCTTATTTCTCACAAAAAGATTCTCATTACTTTACCCTAACTCATTTATGGCATTCTTTTTTTTTTGCTTTGTTTTATTTTTCTTTCTTTTTATTTTTTTTAATCTTTGAAACCTTTTATGACCTTTTACCTCTCTTTTTTTAAAAATTAACCCTCTGTATAGAAGGTGATCCTTGATTAGGGTACTTTAAAAAGAAAATCATAATAAGCTCAAAAGGGGTAACAATGGATGATTTCATGAATGGTAAAAGAAAAATGGTCATTTTTCATCTCACACATAAATGCTTTCTTTGAAAATCATCTATTGAATAAAAACAAGCTCATGGATCTTTATAAAAGATTGCATATCTTTAAGACATATTTATTTTATATCTGTTAACAGCTTGCTTTTTTTACTCAAATAGTCTCCACAAATTAAACTTTATCAAAGTGAATGAGTTTTCAAAATTAAATCTCAAAATTATTGTCTAAACATTCATCATCTAAAATTTGAGAATAAGAATAAAAAGATATAACAAAGCATGGAATAATGGCTTAGATGAAAGAAAAAATGTAATGAAATGCATTGACTTGCCTTTTATTAAACTGATAACAAATAAAATTTTATTGCATAAAAAACATCCTAACATTACTTTTAAAGAAATCTCAAAATGACAAGTAACTCTCGACCAGCCTTAACATCTTTTTTCTTTCCAAAATTATGCTTTTATGTGATTAGGTGAAAGATTTTTATTGACATCTTGTCCCCTTGATTCGTCGAAACTCATTACGCCTTTCTGAATCAAGCTTTACACCTTATGTTTAAAAGTAAGGCAAGTTTTAATAGAATGACCCACGTTTTCATTATGATAGTCGCATGTTGCATTAGCATCATACCATTTTGGATAGGTGGCTTTAATGGTTCTAGAATAATTGAAGATATCAAGTTGTTATTCACTAGTTTTGAAAATAATTCAGTGTAAGTCATGGAAATAGGATCAATGTGGGCTCTTTCTTGATTATTTCAAAATTTTCTTAAACCACTCACTTGGTTATTAGGCTCTGAAGCTAATGTAATGATATGACTAGACCCATATGCAGGTACTTAAAAGGTTGATTAGTAGGTTGATAGGTAAGCTAGTTGTGAATATGGTTGGTAAGAGGCCTATGCAATACCATTAACTATGAAATAGTAAACAAGATGAATAGGGAGTGGATATGAAGCATAGCTTTTGAATTATTACCCATCAAAATTCACAGCTTGGGTTTTGATTTTTTTCTTCTTAGTTAATCCTTATTTTCTTAATGGTTTTTCTTTCTTGAAGCTTATTACTCTTGATGGTATTTTCAATCATTTTCTCTAAAATTATCATATCAACAAAGTTCTTTATTGTATTCTCAATCATATTTTCATAATAGGAAGATTTTAAAGTACTTACGAATAATACTATGATTTTTTTCTCAGTCAAAGGTGATTAAACTTGAATAGCTGTCTCTCTACCTCTGGACATACTTTTGAATGATTCAGTTCATTTTTTCTCTATATTCTGCAAAGAAAGGCGATTATAAGCTAAATATATAATATGTCAATATTGATTGATAAAGTCATGAGCCATATCACTCCAAGACTAAATGTAGGCTTTATTCAACGAGACATATCACTTAGTAATAAAACCAGTAAAGCTATCTTGAAATACATGTATTAACAGATTTTCATTATTAGCATTGGCAACCATCTTTCGACAGTACATGGTAATGTGAGTTTTTGGGTATTTTGTGCCATCATATTTTTTAAACTCGAAACTTTAAACTTCATATGAATAACAACATCTGGAACTAACAGAGCCCAACAGCATCTACAAAACCATAAAAACCAATTTTCTTTATTGCTCGTAACTTTTCCTCTAATAAGTTCATTTTTTATTCAACTTTTGAGCATTCTGAAGTCTCTTTTCCTTTAGGCCTTAGCTTTTCTTTCTTTTTTGGATCATCCAAATCAGGGACCTAAACTGGTTATACTATTTTCTCAATAAAGACAGGATTTACATAACTCTGGTTATATCTTGGATTTGAAGCTGATGGCATTTCGAGATATGTATACCCTACAGAGTATGTAAACTACTGTAATGATGCTTTATGTATGGAATGGGCTTAATGCAGCCCAAAACCAAGAGCGTACAAAGGGTCAATCACCTCTTATAATGGATGATCTTATTGGCTAGTATTTTTTTCTATACCTTTTCTCTTGTTTAATTTGTTCAAAGCCTTTAGGATTTTACTCAACTCACTTTCAACCTTCTTTTGAGCTTTCTCTATCCTCTCGAGATGATTAAAATTTTGTTGTTCCATTTGTCTGACTCGAGCTCTTGTGTTGTATTGGTGAGTTGATTGTATAAGTTTTTTGTTTAGTGGAGCTATCTTTGAACTTTGAATATCACAATTACGATAAAAATTGATATGCTTTATGTGTAATGCATGTAACATACATTTTCATGGATCTAGGTATAAGATCTAATTTATCAATAACTACTATGTGGTAAATATTTCTTATATGAAAATTATGCAAATGCATAATGTTACACATGACGATGAAAATGATGTATGCATAAAGTCAAACAAACAAAATGGTTAAATCACAAATTATCCATTCTTGTGTCCTAACTTTGAGTTACATCTATTAAGGTTGGCTTCTTAAGTGTAGATTATATGCAAGGCTAGGTGACTTTGACTACTAAAAGCTCTCAAATTGTTCCTTACATCATTGTCTATTACAGACTAGGAAGGCCTTCTAATCCTCACCCATCATAAGCTACCGATAAAAAAGATTCAATTTGAGTGAGAGTATTTTGTTAGCCATTGCTAAAATTATCATCCCATGAAAGCATAGGTACTTTACTCCCTCTTAAGAAGGATGAAGCCCGAGTATAGAGCTCATGTAATATAAATACATGTGTTAGTGTGTGCATATGAACATATAGGTTTCAAACCCTAAAAATAAAAGATAAAAAAGATAAAAACATTAGTAAACAGATAATACAAATCATTATAATTTAAAACTATTAGACCAAATGATAGGATAAATTTAAAAATTATGGCTTGACTTTCTAGTATCCCCAGTGGAGTCGTCCAAATTATCATAACATATAAATCTATAAATCTATAATTAGACTTAATAAGAGGAGTGCCACCAATCTTTTTTAAGGTGTAATTGGTCACCTAATGAATCTATCCTTTTAAAAACTCGTAAGCTTGACTAAGAGTCCCTAAAAAATAGTTTTGATCTTCTGAACATAACTGAGGTAGAGAGTTCGATTATATGTGAAAAAGTTATAATACCCCCATAACGCTCATCCTAGGATGGTACCATTTAATTTTAAATTATCTTAACAATTATCTTGGTTCTAATGGCTTTTATTTTAATGTTGAATATTGGAAATAACCTTTAAGATTTCTCCATCAATCTAGAAGAATGCTTAAAAATACTTTCTCACCTCAGGAGTATTTAAAAATCTCATTTGTTTTTTTGAAGAGGCTCCGTCATCGAAAAAAGGTTTAATCATTTTTATTTATTGAAAATATTTCTAATTCATTCACCATTTGGGCCAAAATTAGAAATATCTTATCACTTAGAAATTTTTTAGAAAATCAATCATTTATGATTACTAAGAATTTTATCATCGAGATTTATTTTTATTTCATTGGCTTTATTTCTAAACTCTCCACTATTTGGTCCCATTTAGAATTTTTCTTTTTGATTTCTAAATTATTCACCATTTTGGTCAATTAAAAAACTTTCCTTTTTTGTTTTTTTTTGGAAAGAAAATAATATGACAATTATTTTTTTATTTTTTAGTTAAAAATAAATATTAATTATTATTATTTAAACTTTATCTAAATTATTCCACAATTTGTGGCAAATTTAGAAATCTTTTCTCACTTAGAAATTTTATAGAAATTTACCATTTGAAATTTCTAACAATTCTATCATTAGACAATTAATATTTATTCTAAAAAAAATTTATTTTATATATATTTTTTAAGAATTTAATTAAACACAATACTTAAAAAAAATAAATAAACAAACAAATAAATAAATAGATAAATAAAAAAAACCAAAAACAAAAAATGGCTTGACTCAACTGTAGATTTGGCTCGGTTGCAGGGAGGATAGGTGGCTAAAGTGGCTTAAGAAATGGCTCGACTCGGCTAGAACCTAGGGTTGGGATGCAGGTCGAAAAGCGGGTCAACGCTCGAGTCAGGTCAACCTAAGGGAAAACATGCGGATTCTTAAGCCCATTTGATCCTTAAAATGATACCATTTTGATCGACTATAAAAGCCAAAATCTAGTTTTTTGGCTTAGACTTCCTCTGCTCCTTCTCTTTTTTCTTCCTTTTTCTATCCCTCTTTTCTAGAATCCCAAGAACACCAATTGAATATTCACTGGATTCTGAAAAATCTTACTAAAATCTAGGTTTGTTCATCAAAATTTGATTGAAAGTTCATCGGTTTCTAGAAATCTCTAGTCGAAAACTAAAAAACTTACCGGAATCTAAAATGTCACTGAAAAGTCATCGAAAACTTCAAACTCGTGAAAAATTTCACTAGTATCTGAAATTTTTCAAAAAATTTCTTAAAAAAAATATTTTTTTAACCTAAAAATTTTTCACTTTCTGGTTATCTTTTGCATGCTTTTTTTCTTTGATTTTTATGTCCCTCTTGATCTCTATTTTTTATAGGGATTCTGTATTTCTCCCTCTAGATTTTCACTTACCCTCTTAACGTTGATTCTTCTGTGATATTTATAGGATGAACTTAGGAGAATTTCAAGTCAATCGTGATTCAATTTATATTATCAACAAGAAATTAGAATTTATCTTTCAGAAGTTAAATCCCAATCCAACGTTATCATTGCCCCTCACTTCCTCCCATTGAATCTGGCCTTCAAAATTTTTTTCTTTTTTTTTCTTTAATTAATCGGATAATGATAAAATAATGAAGCTAAACCATAAAATATTTGAAATAAATAAACAAAATAAGTAAATAAGTAAATAGGATAAGCAAAAATAAAATGAATAAAAATCCTACAATTGAGCTTAGATTAAGCTCAATTGATGAAAAACCCCAGACAAAATGGGGTCTCTACATTATTATTTTAAAAAATTTATATTTATATAAGATTTATTGATATATGAATATATTTTCGTGCATTGCACGAGTTTAAAACTAGTTTATGTGTAAGTCAAAGGAAATCTTTTTTTGTCATTAGTCAAAGGAAGTCAAAGTTAATAAATTAATAGGACGAATTAAATATGATAAATAATTAATAATAAATAAAATATATGATTAAAATATATTTTTTTTTTCTTACAAAACATTAAACTTTTTTTAAAATTTGGTATGTAAACTTCCTTTTACTTTTCTTATGAATATTTTTTTTTCTATTTTAGGCTAGCATAAATAATAAAATTGTTTTTGATCTAGTAAGTGCATTTTTTTTTTTTTAAGTTTGACACTAAATCATTGTAAAACGTGAAAATCAGATCAAAATTAAAATGCCTACACCTTTTTGGGCTCTCGTAATCTCGCTTCTTAATCTTCTTTCCAAAAAACAAAATAAAGTAATTTGGATAAATATTAGTAAAAAACAAAAGAAAAGAAAATAAAGTAAAAAAAAAAGAAGGTTTAAAAAAAAAAAACAAAATGATATATGTATCATTTGTTTAAATATCTAAAATTAATAAAGAAAAGAAAAGTAAAAAACCTTAACAACTATTGTTTGGTTAAATAATAATAATAAAAAGAAATAATTTATTATATTATTTTTTTCTAACTATAACCTTTGATAATCTTTGTTTTTACCATAACATTTATGTGTTTAAGTTAACGTATTTTATGTTTTCAATTTTCCTTTATTTTTCATAAAAATAGTGATCATTGAAATTTATGAAATTCATAAAAATAAGAAAAAAATTAGAGACAATAAATTTATTGATAAATAATATTTTATATTTTTAATATAATTTTAGAGTTCTAAATAGTACACTTTTAATTTAAAAAATTAATAAAAATATAATAATTATTTTATATTTTAAAATTTTATTCTTTTCTTTTCATTTTTTTCAATTTGAGGTAATTAAAAAATTAAAAAAAAATAAAAAGAGCTAAACATATCTTCTTTTCTTTTACTTTTATTATATCATATAAAAAAATTTCTTCATTTCATTTTGTTTCCATTCCATTTCTTTTTTTTCCCTTTACCTCCATTTCCTTTTGTTTCTATTCCATTCCATTCTTTTTTTTCCCTTTACCTCCATCCAGACAAATTAATGAAAAAAGAAAATAGAAAAATCAGCCGTGTGTGATTTTTCGGGAAAAGTTGGAGAGCCGCCATTATTGGCTGCCAGTGGGGTGCATTCGCAGTTGTAAAATCCTAAAATTTGTTAAAGGAAATTTCTATTTAGTTTCTAGGCACACTCAACAAGTCGACAACCGCTGCCAGATCTGCCTTTTCTTTCATTCCAGGTTACCTTCAGGACATTATCCACCTGGGTTTGATCGTTCTCCAATTTTCATTCAATTTAAAGGTAATTATTTCGACTTGGTTCTTGATTCTACTTGGAATTGTTCGCTATTGACCTCTTTCGGTTATTGCTTTCTACCTTTACCGATTACCCATCCATTTATCTTCTTCTGTAAACAAACTTTAAACATAAGCCAACGTGTCCCCGGACTTAGGTTTTACTCCCTTTCTGGCCTCTAGTTACTGCTCATCTCCATATCGCTACTGATTCTTTCTTTTCAAATTCTTCCTAATTCGGCAAGTCAGTTGTCGAATTAGCATAATCAAATCAATCCTACTTTCTGTTTTTGACCGTGGTGGTCGGGAGTTGGTTTAGGGTTTCCTTCCTTCCCATGTACCGCTAACCCCCGGAAGGAAAGAGAATAAAAATATACGAAGTTCGTGTGACAAATGGGTATTTTGGTGCCTATTTATCTTAACATCGTGGCCTTTATATGTACTGCTGGGGCCATTGCTTTGGCGATTCTTCACATCTACAGGCACCTTTTGAATTACACCGAACCTATTTTTCAGAGATACATCGTCCGCATTATCTTTATGGTTCCGGTCAGTTATCTCTTATCTAATACACGGCTTTATTTCTTCTACTGGATTCATTTTCTTTGTGCCTAAATCTTTTTGTCTTCTGTGCTACAATGTATATGATTTTCTTCCCCTTGACAGGTTTATGCGTTGATGTCTTTCTTGTCCCTTGTTCTACCACAGAGTTCAATCTATTTCAATTCCATCCGGGAAGTGTAAGTATGTCCCCCTGTGTTTGACCAACCACCAGTTTCTCGTTTGCACTTCATTTCAGAATTTCATGTTCTTCTAATCTATCATCCCATCCAAAAGTTTATGCTATGTCTAAGTATGTGGATAGATGGATTCATTGCTTGATTGATTGAGAGAGATGATGTATGGATGTCACATTATGTTCACCTCCTTTATTCATTCTTAGAGGTTCAGTAAACATGTTTTTCTGTACTTTTTAATGCTTTTCATCGGGCAAAATTGTTGTGTTCTAACATCATTTCCTCTTTTAAATGTTTCAGTTATGAAGCTTGGGTCATCTATAATTTTCTGTCACTGTGCTTGGCATGGGTTGGAGGTCCAGGAGCAGTTGTGCTTAGTTTGAGCGGTCGAGTTTTAAAGCCATCTTGGTGTCTGATAACATGCTGCTTCCCTCCCATGCCTCTAGATGGGTGAGTTTTGGATGGAACCCAACTGTTTTGCACATCACATTGTTATGTGCGTCCAGATATTTAGGAGTATAGAGTTTTCTGGTATTAAGAATATCTCTGCTTTCATTATTAGTTTAGATTTTGGAAAGAGCTACAAAATACCAATCATTTGTTTCCTGGGTTTTTAAGCATGCTTTTCTACTTCATTCACGCATTATTCTGTGAATAATTTACTAAAATTCAGAATGTGATTTTAAAAAACTTACATAACCTTGTTCTATATTTGATGTGGTTGAATTATGTAATTAGCTTGTGTGCCGTTCTCGATATATAGATACAAATAACCAAAATTCACCAAGTTCTCCTTATATTTTGCGAACAAAAATAGCCAAAATTTTGTTTCAATAGTCCATCCCTGCAACAAATATCAGACCAAAAAGAGATAGAATGTTCTTACCTTACCTTCAAGTGAAGATAAGTTAAGAACTTGTTCCATCCCTTTCTAATCCACTTGCAAATGCCATTATGGTAAGAGTTTTTACCCTCCTCGGAACTCCAACAATGTCTGCCTCATCTTACATCAGATCTTTACCCTCTTAGTTTGATATGGGTAGTGTTTGTTGGGGGTTCACCTTCTTTTCATTTGAAAATATGTGCTTAAGTAGAAGGTTTTAAACCGCTTGGCTTGGGTATTGGGTAAGGTGTTATGTAGAATTGGTCATGCTAGCTTTGCTGTGGCAAAGAAGGTAAGAATTGTTAAGGACAGGATTAAGAAATGGATAGAGAGAACTTATGGAAATTATCTTATTGGAGGATAATTTGGAATGTGGTGTTGCTGAAGTTGCAATTAACTTTCAGGCCTCTCTTCAAACTTTTGCTATTACCAAGATGTTATTTCAGGCTAGTGTAACTCTTACACTTTTTTAGGCCCTTGGACAAAATTACTAAATTTAAAATTATTGTTTTGATTCAAATGAGTCTTTGACTTAATTTTGAGCCAAGGGTAAAAAAAAGTATAAGATTTACAGTAGTGGAAGTGGATCCCTCCTCATATAAATGTATATATATATATATAGAAAGAGAGAGAGAGAGAGAAGAGGGGTCTGCATATACCAGTGTAGAACTAATTAAGGTTTACATGCTTTCATATTATTTTATATGATTTACATTTTGTTAATCCAACTGTTGGATTTCATTCTCTATTCATATAGATCATGCATGTTGAAATTTCAAGTTAATTGAAAATGTCTAATTATTTATTTGATAAAATAAAGTTTCAACAATTATGTGTTGGAAAAGATAATATTCTTAATCAACGTGATAGGGACAATTGAATTGACTTGAAGTTTTAAGTGCATGACATATACAGATAAGTTGTTAAATTCAATAGTTGGCTTGCTAAAATATTAATTGTACCCAAACATTCAATTACTAATTGTTAAACCAATGTCACTTGATCCCTCCTTACATATAATGTCATGGTTGTTTGGAAACTAATTATTTTTTGGAATTTTCTTGTCCTGTACACTTACAAACTTAGCATACATTTGATTGTTTGCACCTGAAACTGCAATGCAGGCGTTTTATACGGAGATGCAAGCAAGGCTGTTTGCAATTTGTCATTCTGAAGCCCATTTTAGTTGCTGTAACACTCATATTATATGCGAAAGGAAAATATAAAGATGGGAATTTTAGTCCAAGACAGGCATATCTATATCTTACTATCATATATACATTCTCATACACAATGGCTCTATATGCTTTGGTGTTGTTTTACATGGCATGCAAAGATCTTCTTCAGCCATTCAATCCAGTTCCGAAGTTCATCATAATAAAATCTGTTGTTTTCTTAACCTATTGGCAGGTAAAATTTCGTGCTGATATTTCTTCCTCACATACTTATGCATGAAAATAAGAAAATTCCTTTTTTTTTGGCTTTTAGATACTTTTATATCTTTCTCTTCTTTCTTTTCATTGCATTGTCCCTGTGTTGCTTTTTGGTGAAATAATCCTTATTCAGAAATCTTGTAAGTATCTTTATAGCAACCTTGGGGATGGTCAACTTCTGGTTACTGGCACGTGACATGTTTTCTGTGCACATTAACATCAACACCATCTTTATATTTCATTTTGTAGGGTTAGGGGTGAGGGGAAACTGATTTTCTCTATTTTGCTTTCCCTTTTAACATTGATGTAAAATCTTAAGACTTTAGCAATTTTAAGTTCTGGAAGTGCTGCATTCCTTTCTCTTTACAGCAGCTTCTACATGGTTTTTAGAGAATCACATCTTGTGCTGTGATGGCATCGTACTATGTCTAAAACCTAGTAAAAGTCATGCCTTTTTAGCTGGTTATACATAACATCTTCTGCTTTAACAGCATTGTACCATGTCTAAAAGCTCATCTAGTTGCATAGATTAGCTATACATGCTAAAAGGAACTAAAAATTTCCATTACTTTTATTTCTTTTCGCAGGGTGTTCTGGTTTTTCTTGCTGCAAAGTCTGGGTTCATAAATGATGCTGAAGAAGCAGCTCAATTTCAAAACTTTATTGTATGTGTTGAGATGCTTGTAGCTGCTGTGGGTCATCTTTATGCATTTCCGTATAAAGAATATGCGGGTGCAAATATTGGCGGGTCTCGTGGTCTTACAGGAAGCCTTGCACATGCCTTGAAATTGAATGACTTCTATCATGATACTGTTCACCAGGTGGGCCTTATTTATTGCTGCCATTTCCCGAAGGTTATTATTCTTCTTTTCTTTGTTACATCTGTTAATCGGTTTTACAGTTTGCGCCAACATATCATGATTACGTACTGTACAACCATAATGATGGTGATGAGGGAACAAGAAAGTACCGGTCAAGGACTTTTGTGCCAACTGGGCCAGAGATGGATGCTGTGAGAAGAAACAAACTAATGTTTGGAAACAAACTGGATGACATTCAGTTATCCAGCCTCTCATCATCTGGTACAATCACTCCCCAAAACCCTGGCTCTGTACCAGATTCCGCATGTAGTGATGTGATAAAATCATCGCTGCTTGTGGATCCCTCAAATTCTTATACAGTGCCATATGATATGTCACTTCTCGACGTGGATCTATCCAATTACTCTCCAAAAGTTCGTGCAGCAAAAGAAACTGAGCTTAGGTGATAAGTGTGTCATAACATCCTTAAGACAGGTAAGAAGAAGGCTGCATCTTTGGGGAGTAGGGGGAGATCGGGTGGAGGGGGAGAGGGAGCAAAAAAGGTAGCATCTGACATGACATTATTTCTGACTTTGGGACAGCCTCCTACGTCAAATTGTGTGCTGGTGATTGGTGTCAATTTGCTGAAGTGTTTGCTGAAGTCAGCTCCCAGTTTTTTCTCTCTTTTGCATGTATTGATTTTCATAGCTTTCATACTGGAACGTAGTGGCCTAGCCGTCTGCAAATGGCTGTCTTAGTCTGTTGCTATCTGCTCTGTAGTTACAAAGCACTGAGTTCATAGTTGAAGGATCTGACTTGGAGTCATGATATTTGGTTTCAACTTTTGTTCACTTGACTTGTTCAAGCTTGATGCCGTTTTTGCATGTTATTCAAATGATGTCACCATTTGGTTCATGCCATGTTATAGCATCTAAGGGTTACTCTAGTTTCATTAGAGTAATGTTATTGGTTACTTTCCCCCCATTGTAGTTGTTTTTCCTTTGAAAATGAGATGGAAAGGAGGAAATGGGAAGGGAAATTGGAAATTGGGGAGGTTGAGGAATGATAATCTGTGGCATGGAATTGGTTGGTTGAGTTGCAATTTGGCTAAGACACTAAAGATGGATATTTTTTTTCAACCTGTTGTCTGGTGCTTCTACCGTTATCTTGATTCCTAGCTGCTAAATTGCAGATGCTGCTCTTACACCTTCCAGTGAAATTAATCGAGCGCCTTGTTTAGGTTGCATAGCTAAGCTAGCGATCTAATTTAATGCAGTTGCATTCTAGCAATTTCAAGACTGACATTGCCAATTAGGCTTTGAAGAAAGCATTGGTTTGTTGTTATACTTTCCATTTACGTTATGCCATGCCATACTGGCATTGCAACACACCTTGTAGGTAAAACTTAGTTCTAGGGCTGTTTTCTTGTGGATACTTAAAGTTTACATGTGATTAGTTTGGATTTTCTTTTTCTTCCATTTTTTGGTTGCATAGTTCAGAATAAATTTTTTTAGTACCGATTACTCTTAATAGTGTTGGGAGGTCTTGAGTTTAGGTGTTTGTTATTGATATGAATATCTTTCAAAGTGCATGATCCACGAATAGATGGTTAAACTTGTAAGGCAAAACATGGTGCTAATATAGCAGTTAGCTTTACCTGTCCTGATTAAAATCGTAATCAAACTTCTAAAGTAGCTTTTCGACGGTCTTTCCCACGCACGCTACGTCAAGTGCTTTCTTGAATGTACTGTGGGTGCTTCTAGTACACTTTTGTTTTAATAAATTTAATGAATCATCTTCAAATTCGATGCAGATTGCCTTTAAACTAAGCACGTTATTGTGAGAAATAAATCGTGAGAGTTTGACTTTCAGTCGATGTTTTTCATGGTAGAATAATACGTTAGCAAGCATGCCGGAGAGAACTGGATCTGGTTCATCTTTAAATTGTTTATGGGCTGCTAAGGTATTAGGCGGCCCGAATCATATGAAATGATCTCAATTCTCAAAAAGTTATTGTTGTCACAAACAAAGAACCAAAGCGTATGCATTAGTGAATGAAGAGATGAGAAGGGTAAAAATATATATATATATATATAGGAGACAAACAACGTTCGGCCCTTTGCCCTTGCTGTTGAGAGATTGACAGTACTGCGGCGGCGTTCTGCTCGCAAGTTAACCAAATGCTGCGCAAGCAAAGTTCTACACTTAAATTCCCTGCCAACTCTCAAATTCAGTCAACTTTAACATGATACGCTATAGTTAATAGCGAAAAAGCTTTGCTTTGCTTCCTTTCTTTCTCCCTTTTCTTGGCTTTTGCAGGGCAGTACTCTGCTCTACAGCTCTAGTCTCTCTCTCTCTCTGCCTGACCTTGTCTGGATTAAATGGCTTTACTGAGTACTAATCATAGTCATAATCATGTTGCTTCAAATCCAGTATCATCAATATGCAGGAGCGAGTCCTCATATGGGTATGTGGAGCACTACTACATGATGATGGAGAAGAGACAGTTGTTCCTGAGGAGCCACCAGTTCTGCAGAAAGAGGTCCCTGACAGAGAGAATCAAGAGATCCTTGGTCGGGATTAAAAGGATCATGTGGTTTAGGCTACGGTCTGTCCGTAAACTGAAAAGGTTGGTCTTGTCCAGACTCCGATTTGCCACTCTCATGAACGACCATTACCGCCACAATCGTCATTCCTCTTGCTTCTCGTACTGATAGGACTTCCTCTGTGTCTGGGTTTTTCTGATTTGGAATTCTGTGTCTGGTTTTTCTGATTTCGAATTATTATTAATTTGTATCTGTACTTTGAATTCAAATTTTCATAGTTTACTTTATAACCTTTAGTCTCAGTTTTTTTTGTGCTTTGCTCCTCTTCTCATTCATGTGATCTGCTTTAATCCTTTGCGCAAGATGGTAAAAAGAAATTTGCTTCTCCTTGAGTCCGACACCGAGTTTACAAGCCAGTAGGAGGAAAAAAAGAAGCAAAGGAAAGGAAAATAATCCAGCTTTTCTTTTTTGGGTTTAGGGTACAAATGTTTGGTTTCTTGGACTTAGAAATGGGACTATTTTTTTCCCTATGTTTCGATATATTTACAATAATTCAATTCCGTAACTAAAATAATACACGGCTATTAGAATATGAAGTCATTAAGGCTCCGTTTGGAGAGAGAGAGAGAGGAGAGAGAGAGAGCAGGGCTTGAACAGCTGGAGACTTGAAGCACTTTACAAAGATAGAGGGGGTGGGGAACCTACTGCTCAAAGAGGAAATTAAATCGCTCAGGCGGTCATTCACTTTCAAAGTTTGAATTATCAAGGGAAGGGAGGCATGGGCTTTCAAAAAAGTCAAAAACAATCCCAGAGAGATCAAGTTTGAACGAAAGGCAAAGCAGAAAGTCACAGGGGAATCGTGACTTTTACTTTTGGAGAAGCACATGTAATCGCTGTTGAAAAAGAAAATAAATGCCCACCAAATTTTTCCTTATTTTTCTTGATGACAAGTCTTTGCCATCTTGATAACTTGACTCCCACATTTTCTCATCCTTATTCACGGGCATTCCCGGTTTGTTAGTTGCTGTGAGAAAAAAGAAATTCAAGACTTTGTCCCCATTCCTCAATCGTTGTGCTTTATACTTCTCTTTTTTACACGTGAAAACACTTGGGACAACGCATATAGAAATAACCCTTTGTTGTCCAATTATGAAACTAGTCATCCATGGATCAAAGATATAATCAAAAGATAGATAGCTTTGAATTATATCATATGACTACTGAAAAATGGGAGCATTTACCTTTTCTGAAATTATTGCAATTTGCATGGATTATAAGTAATATTATACATTCAGCATGATTTGAGTGCTTAACGGATCTTAGCTTTGAAAAGGTTACTCAATTGGATGCAGCCTGAACCCATCTAGAGTCGCAGCTCGCCTATGAACATTTATTCAGTTTCCTTTTGCCCTTTGTACTCAACATATTCCTCGTTCTATTGTTTTATTTTATTATTAAGAGTAAATTCCATCCAAAATTTTCATATTTAACTAAAATTTAAGTGAAGTTAGTTTTAATAATAGAAATCTCACCCCAAAGTAATGATTCAGCCGGATAAATTGGTCCTTCCATTAACTCAATGATAAAACTATTAATAGAATGTTGTAGAGATTATTTTGTCATTGTAGACACCTCCATTTAGTCCAGAGTCAATTTATATTTTAAGATTAAGTTTTAATTTTTTTAATTTATTTTTGGTATTATATTTAATTTAGAGTTATTATTATTATTTTAAAAAAATAATTGTTTTGCCAAAACTTGAAGAGAGTTTTATTCTAATTAGGTTATTGAATTGAAAGTGTTCTAATTGAAAAAGGATTGTAAAAGGGAATTGGTTTGAAAGGTAGATTTAGATTAAAAATCTAATATTGAAGTTGATTAAGAGATTCAAACAAAAAAACTCATTTTCCTATTGTAATTGGGATTAGAAGCCTATTAAAAAACCCCATTAGGATCAATTAGAATTAATCAAGAATCAATAAGAAAAATCAAGAGAGAAAAATTAGAAAACAAAATGCAAAAAAGTTAAGAGTTTTTTTATAATCGTTTATGGTGTTTTGAAATTAGATAATTAGGATTTTTTTTTTTTTGGAGTTTTATGTTGAGGAACATAGTAATCAAAGAAGGAAACAAAAACCACTACATTGTCTCTCTGCCATCTTCACTCTACTGCCAGAGCTCAATCGCAATAGTGCCCAAACCATTCACCATGTTGAAGAAAATTCAAGCCCAATAATGAAGCCCAAATCATCCAACCAACCCTCCTTTTTCTAGCTTGGTTAGAATTTTGTTAGGCTATTCCAATCTTAATTTATTTTGAATTTTGACTTAGACCTAATTCAATTGGTATAATTTTTATTTGCTTTTATTTGTTTTATGCTATTGTTTATGGATGTTTTAAAATATATAATATAATAATAATATTTTTTATAATTCGTGATATCCTACCAAATAATTAGAGGATTTTATAGGTTTAAAAATCTTTAAATTATGAATCCTACCAAACTATTGGAGAATTTCATAATGAATTTTGAAAAATAATTTTTCATCTTGTCAAATGATTAGAATATTTAAATATCGAATTATTAATTTTACCAAACAATTGAAAATTTTCATAATGAATTTTTTTAAAAAATAATTTTTTAATTCTACCAAATGACTGAAAGATTAATCTCTAAGTTAAATCTTACAAAAATATTGAAAATTTTAATGATTCTTTTTAAAATTTTCATAAAAAGGTTTTTCAAATAAAAATCTCACCAAACGATCGGGGATATGCATTGATATAAAATCCTAGTAAACGATTAGAGGATTTTATTAATTGTTTTCAAAATTAATTTTTTGAAAAAAAAAACACATTAATGAATTCGAAAATGGAGCTTTTTCAATATGGGACACGAGTCTTCATAAATACTCTGGATGTGAGAAAATTATTTTAAATTGCTACTAAATAATTGGAGTAACTTTAAGACTATTTTCAATATTCAATTATTTGGGTAAAAAAACAAATATGTTTGAAGGCTTAGATAATACGAAATTAAATAAGTACCATCATTCGATAGGTGTTGTGAGGTGTTATAACTTTATTCACAAGTAATTATACTCTTAAACCTAGTAATGATTTTGTAGACCAAAATATACCTTTTAAAGATACCTAAGTCAAGTTTGGGATATATCTTTAAAGTGAGATAAATTCAGTTAGGTGACCAATCGAACCTAACAAAAAAAATATTAGTGGTAACTCTTTAAGTCAAGTTTAGCTCTAGGTTTATGATTTATATGTTATGGCAGTTTGATGACTCCACTAGAGATAGCCGAGAGTCAGGCCAGTAAATGAATTTGTGCTATCCAAGCCAAATGTTTTCCCTAAAATTTTTTTCTTGATTTATTTTTCAAGCTTTTAATATTTATTTTTTAAGCTTTTAATATCTATCATATATTTACATGTGCATAACATGAGCTCTATACCCGAGTTCCATACCTTAGAAGGGAGTAAAGTACTTATGCTTTTGTGAGATTTCATGTCTTCGCATAGGCTAGCAAAATATTCCTACTTAAATTGCATGATTTCCATTTATAGCCTATGATGAACATGGATTAGAGTGTCTTACTAGTCTGTGATGGACAATGATGTGAAAACAATTTGGAAACTTTTAGATTTAACCCAAACCACAAGTAGTAAAATATAAAAAGCCAACCTTAGGTTAAAACCATAATTACCCTTTATTAGAATGTAACCCTCGTTAGGACATATGAGTGAACTTTTTGAGCTTTATTTTATCTTTTATTTATTGTTAAGTTGTTGTATCTTTCATGTTTTATTTTGTATTTTAATCTAGCATATTAACATATGCATTCATCCGTGCATCATAATATGACAAACATAAGTACATGCATTCATTTACCCATTCATACATTGTTGTGCATACAATCATGTGTCTATGTATCATAATTTATTGTGCCAAGCATTCAATGCATTTATTTATTCATGCATATAAGATTTTTAAACAAGTTAGGTTAACTTTGAAAAGTTTGGCATAAACATTTAGTAATATGTGTATGCTAATTATGGTACACCAGGTTCAAAGATAAGCTCCACTGTCCAAGAACCCTACTTACCACCAATACAACACCAGAGCCTAAGCCAGACAGATGGAACTGAAAAATTTTAATTATTTTGACAATATAAAAAAGGCCTAAGAAGAGCTTATGGGGGATTAAATAAAATCCTAGAAGCCTTAAGTAAACTGAATAAAAGAAAGGGGGTAGAATAAGCTCAAGTCAGCCAGAGCGTCCAGTGTAAGATGTAATTGATCTTCTGTAACCTCCAAGATTTAGCCCTTATTAAGGCCATCCTTTTTAAGGGAAACAAGCAAATTTTCCTAGGGCAAATCCATACACCAACACAAGAATGCAATCCACTGCTACACAAGGTTAATTCCAAAGTATGTTAATCTAATTTTTTGGGGAAAAAACCTCAAAACTAATCCAGATTCCTGAAAAAAAGAAAAAGTTGAAGTTAAAAGTGGTTGAGTCATCAAAGGACTCAAAAGTTGACCAAAAGATTAACATGATCAAGGAAATATTACAAGCAGTGGAGGAAATTGGTTTCTATAGTTCCATGGATACGGTAGGACTTTATTTGGTTCTTGATATAATAATCTCACCAAAGTTTAAAGTCTCAAAGTTTGAGAAATATTATAGTACTAAGTGTCTGATAACTCATATTACCATGTACTGTTGAAAAATGATTGTTTATACCAGTGATGAAAAGTTTTTGATGCATATGTTCTAAGATAGCCTTATTGGCTTTACTACTAGATGATACGTCTAATTGGATAGGATTCGTATTACTTCATAAAAAAAATTGACCAAAATGTTCATTACCTAGTACCAGCACATTATAAACTTTACAAAACAAAGAGAAAAAAGTGACTAAGTCATTCAAAGAATATACCCAAAGGTAGAGGGACATAATTGCCTAAGTTCAGCCACTTTTAACTGAAAAAAAAAAAACTATAGTGTTGTTTGTGTGTACCTTAAAGGCAACTTACTATGAAAGGATAATAGGGAATACAACAAAATTTCACTAACATAGTGATTTCAAGAGAGATTATTGAAAATGCTATCAAGAATGACAAGTTTTAGGAAGAAGAGACTACTAGTAAAAAAAAAAGAGATGTCTAAATAGAAAAAAGCTTATGCTATGAATTTTGAGGGGTGACAATTCAGAAGTTATGCTTCATATCCACCATTTGTTTATCCTACTTACTACCCTATAGTTAATAGTTGTGCCCATTACCAACCCATTTTACAATAAGTTTATCCATCAACTTACCAACCAGCCTTTCAAATATCTGCATATGGGTTTTGTCCTACCATTCCACTAGTTTCAAGGGCTAATAACTAAGCGAGTGATTTTATGAGATATCAAAAAAATCAAGAAAAGGCTCACATTGATCCTATCCCTATGACTTACACCAAACTAATCCTAAAACTGACCAAGAATAACTTGGTATCTGAAGTTCAATTGGAACCATTAAAGCCAACCTATCTTAAATGGTATGATGTTAATGTCACATGCGATTACCATAATGGAAATGTTGGTTACTCTATAGAAATCTGCCATGCTTTCAAACACAAAGTGCAAAGTTTGATCCGAATAGGCTCTGTGAGTTTTGATGAATCAAATAGGTTAAATATCAATAAAAACTCTTTGCCCGATTACCTAGAGACATAATTTTAAGAAATATACGAAAAGGCTGGTTGGAGCTACTTGTCATTTTAGGATTTCTCTTAGAGTAATGCTAAGTTTCTTTTATGTATTAGGATTTCATTTTATTTTTCATCATTTTAATAACAATGGCAAATATGATTCATTTTCATGACATTTCCTCTTTAATGTGAATCACCATTATATGCTTTTATCTACCTATATCTTCTCCTATACCTATTCTCATATTTCGAATAGTGAATGTTCAGACAATAATGATTGTAATATAGGATTCAATTTTGGAAACTTATTTATATTGATAAACTTGATCTATAAAGATTAGTTATGCAAGTTATGTAAAAAGAGTTCAATAGTAAATTGTGAAGATTATTTAACCATTCATTGCAAAGCAAAATAGAGATGTCTCATAAGTATGTGGTCATTTATTGTGATCTATCCATAAGCAAGTTTATGTTTAATAAATGGTCTTAAAAAAAAAGTATTCATATTTGAGATAAAAAAATATCCATTTTTTTTATTTTTCAAGAAAATGAAATTTATCGATTATTACCCCTTTGAGTCTATTATGATTCTTTTTCTAAAAACCCTAATCAAGGATCATCCTCTACATTGAGGGCAAAATTTGGGAAAGATTTGTTTAAAAAAAATGAGAGAAAAAAATCACAAAATGTCTCAAGGATGAAGATTGAAAAAAATCGCTTCATTAAAAAAAAGACGAATGCCACTGATGATCTAAAGGGTAAAGTAGAATGAACTCTTTATGAATGAATTCTTCTTGAAGAGAAACTAATGAAGAAAAAATGTGAAAAATAAAAAGATGAAAAAATGAAAAGAAAAAAGAAATGTGAAGAAATAAGGTAACCAGTGTGCTTCAAATGATGAAATGATCCCTTGGTTCATAACTTTTCAATACATGTTTTGAGCCTATTTTATGTTTTTTTTCTTAACCTTTCACCTTAGCCTACATTATGTCCCTTAAAAATCTATTTTGATCAAATATGAATACTTAAATTGAATAGCCAAATATTAAACTAAGGCATACTTATGATAGGACAATAAGACTATTATTTATTTTAATATTTTAGGATTAGTTTGAAATTAGATGGGGATGTCAATAATGAATGAAGTGAAAAAGAAATGAAAAGAAAAAAAGTAATCAAAAAATGAGAAAATGAAAATGAAAAATAAAAAATAAAAAATGTGAAAAACAAAGGAAGACTCAAATTAAAAACTTGAAAGAAAGATTTGGGTGCAAAATATCTAAGTTAAAAGAACCAATGTTATCTGAAGATTCTACTGAATTGAGGTAAAGTTTGATGTGTTCAAAATAATTTGAGAATTCAACAGAATGAGTTTTTAAGAAAATTTTGAGTTAGAATTCAAAATTGTTTGAATATTCATTATTTGGATGTTAATACCTTACCCAAACAATTATAGCCATTTGTTTTTATTCATCTATAATTTGTTCTTGACCAAAATATTTTTATTCTTTTTAATAATAAATAACTATTTTCTCTAATTTTTCTTGTTCTTTACCAACTTTTGCATCTCTATAACCAATTGAGGAGATATATGATTGCATTATATTTGTTAAGAAATTGAAATGATGATAAATAAATAAATGATAATGCTCATAAAAGATTCTTGCATTCATTCGAAAAGAAATCTAGAATGACAAAAAGAATAAGAAAATGGAATCAACAAAGTGAGAAAAGATTAGGAAAATGTTTTGTGGATATGGTGACCAAGTGATGAAAAAGCAATGAATTAGTTAATGGAGTTTGTAAGTTTTGAGCAAATGATGGAAATGGTAAGGGATCAGTTGATGAAATTTATAAGTTAATTTTAAAATCATTAATATTGAAAAGCTAAGAAGAAAAATTATGAATGATGAGTTTAAAAGAGATTATGGGGGCATTTATGATCACCTAAGAGATTGAAAAAAAAGGATTTGTGAACTTGAAGAATGAAGACACTGAAATGATCTTGAGAGCCTTTTCTGCCACAATTAGAGTTGCATTCATAAACATTGCATTAATACATTGAATTCATAAACATTGCCTTCATGTATTGCATCCATAAACATTACACTCATGTAATTTGTTTGGTAAGAAGTTATGATCTTGGGTCTTGAAATGGTGAGAATGTGAAATATTTTTACTTGATGATAAGTTTTTCCAAACATGAGATTTTAATCCTCGGTGGAGGATAATTTTTGAAGACAAGATTTTGATTCCTTATAGAAAATTTTTTGAAAAATGAGTAAGGTAATAATTCTTGATTGAGAAAATATTTTGTAAAAATAAATCCTTTTAATGAGATTTTTGATCTTTGTATGAGGAAATCTTTGCAAAGATAAAGTTTGAAACCTTTGGATGAAGAAAGTGATTTCGAGAATAATTGGTAAACCTTGGTTAAGAAGTTTTTTCAAATTTTAAAGATTCATAGCCTCTATTTAGAGGAGTTTTTCATCATAAGGTAAGAATCTCTTATGCGAATCCTTGAAAGATTGAATTTTAGATTTGAACTTTCAATTAAGAATCTTTGAATCTTGGATACAAATCTCTAAGATTTTTAAATATGAATATTTAATCCTTGATACGAATCTCGCACAATTATGTAAATCTTGATAACCTTTCAGTGAAAATCTCAAATCTTTAATTTAAATATTTGAATGAACCCTTGATCTCTTTCAAATAAGAATCCATTTTACATTTCAAAAGTTGTTTAGCTTCTATTGAGATAAGCTTTTTATATATTTTTAAAATTTATTGAACTCTGCTAAGAGGAGCATTTTATATTTTTTTTCAAAGTTATGGAGCCTTTGATAAGAGGAGGATCAATATAAAATCTTACTAAATGATTGAAGGATTTTATTAATTATTTTCAAAATTAATTTCTTGAAAAAAAATACATTAATGAGTCTGATGATAGAGCCTCTTTTGAGTGGGACACGAGTCTCTATAAATACTCTTGAAGTGAAAAAATTATCTTAATATGCTACCTAATGATTGGAGTAACTTTAAGATCAATTTTCAATATTAAATTATTTGGGTAAAAATACAAATATCTTTCAAGGCTTGGATAACACGAAATTAAACTAGTACCATCTTCTGATGTACGTTGTAAGGGTGCTATAGCTTTTCTCATACATAATTGTACTCCCGAACTTAGTAATGATTTTGTAGACCAGAATATACTTTTTAAAAATACCCGAGTCAAGCTTGGGATATCTCTTTAAAATAGGACAGATTCAGTTAAGTGGCCAATCATACTTAACAAAAAAATATTAGTGATGACTCTTTAAGTCAAGTCTAGCTATATGTTTACGGATCTATATGTTATTACAGTCATTAACTGAAAAAGAATTTGAAATACTCAATTTGAAAATGAAACACTTGATTTTTTTACGATAGAAAAAATTTTGAATTTATTATTTCCTTTCATATCATTTTTCAGAGCAGAAAGATCAAGTTCATTTCTTAAAAGGCAAAAAAATTAAAATTAAAAAACTTTTTATTTTTGTTATTTCAAATGAATTTTTTTGGTCTTGTTAAATTTAATAAATTTTTTTTGTGTTTTTATAGATCTTATATTTTCAATTTTTTAAAAAAGTATTGTATTATAAAAAAAATTCAAAAAAAAAATTAAAAGATAAAAAATTTGGATTTGTTGAAATAAAATAAAAAATTAATTCTTTTCTTTCTTAAAAAATACTAATTCGTTTTTATTTCTTTTCTTGAAATAAATAAAAAAAATTTTAAAAAAAGCATCCTCATCATTTTGTTCCATTCTTTGAAATTTTCATTGCAAAAAAAAAAAAAATCCCCTTAAATTGATTCTCAAAATTTTTTTTTTAGATTCTTTTATGGACATTTTTTTGTTATGTATGAAAATTTCTTGTTTTTTTAATATTTTTGTTCTTTTTCTTTTTTATGTTTTAGCTTCACATTTAGGTAAATTTGTAATTATTTAAATTTGGTTAACGATGTTAACCATTTTGAGGTGGAGTATCCATTTCTGAAACTAATAGATTTAACTTGAATTTTGACTAAATTTGAAGAAGTTGGATGAAATTTACCCTATTATTAACCCAGGATGAAATTTACCTTACTAACCCTAGATGAAATTCACCTTACTATTAACCCTCGTATCCCATCAATCTTTTCTTTTCTCACATCTTCCATTTGTTATCTCTTGTCTATTCATGATTCTTTCTTTTTGCCTCCAAGATTTTGGCCCAAATCTTTTTTCCTTTTTCTAAGACAATTTTTGCTCAAGTCATCTTTTCTCATTTATGTTTCAACTCAAACAACAACACCATTTGACTCATTTAAGCAAAAAGAAAAAGTTAATTGTAACCTTGTATACCTTCCTTTTATATGTTCTAGATTTTTTTCCCTGTTGGTCAAATTATGAGTTCGATGTTATTGTTATTAACTAAGCTAGAACTATTCTTCTCTTATTATCTTTTTCACCATTTGCTTTATATTCTCTTCCTCCTTACTTTTACTTTACAAAATAAAAAAGAGGAAAATTGTACACTATTACATTTTTATTGTCAATTTGGTAAACATGTCATAGTAATTAATTGTCATTAAATAACACATTATCAAGAGGAAGAATGCTTAGTAATTGAGGAAGTTAAAAAAACTCAAATTACATAAAAATTTTGATGAAATTTTGTATGAAACATACGTCATAAGATTGTTGTTAATGCTTATAACTTAACTACTTTCATTGTGGTCAATGACACATTTTAGTATCATATTAAGGGTGAAGGCATAAGAATAAAATAAAAAAATAAGGGTAAATTACATAAACCACCTTATGGTTTGAGGTGGATTTAAAGTAGCTTATGATGTTTAAAAAGTGACACTTAACTATAATAAAATTTGTTTTATTACTTATTTACCCAAGATTTCATTGGTTTTGTTAAATTTTAACAGTTTATATATAAGTTTTACCAAAATTTAATAATTTTAAATACTTAACAACTTTTTCCCTTTCTCTCTAAAAAGAAATCAACTAGAAAACTTAACAATTCCAAAAATTGTAGGCATCCATTGTGCCAACCTCTTGCCATCACCATTGACCATTGCTTGTCAACATCGAAATCACTTTAAAACATCTCTTTCGATTCCTTTTTTCCTCTTTTTTCCTCTTATCTAGGTAGTTTTTCCTCAAACTCTTTGATTTTTCCAAAATCTAAGCCCAAAGTTGATAGTTTCAACCCCAAAAACTCCTCTTCTGTCACTCCAAATGACCTTATTTTCTAATATGTTTTTCCTCTTCATTTGGCTTTCCTTTCCTCCAAATCCTAAATCCTGAAACATTCTTAAACACCTTAAACCAAAACTCTAACAGAGAGACTTACTTTATCTTTTTTCTTTTTTTTTTTTTTTTTGGTTGCTTGTGTAGCTTGATAGTTTCAATTTTGGAATTGCTTTTCCATTGTGGCATTTTTGCTAGTGATTGTCGGTACTGTTTTTCTTATTTATTTTTTTATCGCTGCGGTATGTGTTCTTAATGGTTGAAAATTTTAGTGAAATATTTTTTTGTTGAGATGATAGAAAGTAAGGTTGTTGATGGAAATTGTTTAAACTCATTATATTTGGTATATCTTTAAAAAAAATTGTAGAAGTTTTAAATGGAGATAAAGAGAAAGAGAAAAAAGGGTTTTTGGAAAACAAGAACAAAAGAAAAAAAGGTTTTTTAATTAGGATAGAGAAAAAAGAGTGAACTATTAAAGAAGAAGAAGAAAAATTTTTGAAAATAATAAAAAAAGGTCACGATTTAGGCAAAAAAGTAATAAAATAAATCATTGGATAGTTAAGTGTTACACTTTAAACCTTAGATGTTACCTTAAATTCACCTCAAACTACAATGTGGTTTTAAATAATTTACCTAAAAATAATTGTAAATATAAGGAAAACATAAATCCTATTAAAAGAAAATGTAAATGTAACACATACAAAGCAACTAAAAAAAAAAAGAAAAAGAGTAAATAATTTGACAAAAGTATGTAGAGGAAATGCAAATGAAATTACAAATTATCAAGTTCAAGAGTTTGTGCACATTGTATGATTTATAAAGTAAAAAAACCAAAGGCTAATGTCAACAAATATGCTTTGCAATGCATTGAATGAATAAATCACTTCCTCTATAAGATGTAGACATCTCGAAGTAAATTAACATCTTTTTCCATAATCTATGATGTAATCGAACTAAGTCGGCACACTGAAATTCTCAAACTTGGCTTGAAAATTAAAATTCAAAACTCGATTCGAAATTGATCGAATATTATTTTTCAAGCTCGAGCTTGCTCGACTAACTTTGAATCATAATAAAATTTTTCAAATTAGATTAATATATTAGAATTAGGGACGACAAAGGAGCAGATATTTGCTATTTTTAAAGTATCTATATTTGAATCTGTTTAATAATTATAATATTTAAATCTATTTAAATATCTATTTAAGTTTAGTATCACTATCCAAATTCAAATCCATTTAAAAAATACTATTCATTTAAATATCCAAATCCGTTAAAATATTTGTTTATTTAAATTTTTGTCAAAATATAAAACAAACATGAATTAAATTTAAAATTCAAGTTCACTCTTAATTAATAACAAATACAGGTTATTTGCTAAGGTTCAAAACTTTCCACAAGTGTAAAATTTTACCTATTTTACATATGTAAATGGATAATAGATTCATATACAAATTCAAATATCCATTATTATTTATTAAAACTTAAACAGATTCAGATATTGGATATTTAGGGTTTACTATCTGTATCCTATCTAAATCTGTCATTGATAGTAAATCTTTTATTTGAATTTATTAATTATCTTTTTATAACTATCCAAATCCAACATAAATGGATTGAATAGAGATGGATATCCATTTGATTACTATCAATTGCCATCCTTAATTAGGATAGAAACATAACAAAAAAATCTAAGGAAAACTCAACAAAAATAAATTTTTGCATTAAGGAAAAGTTTCAAAATTAATCAAATTCAATAATCGAGAATCAAAATTTTATTTTGAACAAAACAAAATACAAACTTTCTTGAAGTAAAGATTGCAAACCAAGAATTGACCCATTATAACTACAATAAAAACAACCAAAATCGATAAATTAGATTCTTCATTAAAAAAAAAGCAAAAATTTCAATAAAATCCATAAGGGGGCAATTAGTTCGCGAATTCTTAGATTTTGAAAAGGAATATTTTGGGAGAAAATAATATTGAAAAAGAATGAGTGATTCTAAGGGTTTGTTGACTGTAAGGAATGTAAAATTTTTGTGTTGCGTTAGAAAAATATAAAATTTTTGTATTTCGTTAGAAGAATATAAGATTACCTAATAAAAATTTTTACTATATTGTCTTTAATAATATATGAATAACATGTGACAAATATGAAAATATAAAAATAACTTATTTACTTAACATTTTATAGGATTTTTAATTATAAATTATTTATATATTTAGTTAAATATTTTTAAAATATTTGTATATATATATATATATATATATATAGTTAAGTTGCATGGAACCTAATACTATCCTAATGTAATTACCCCTATCAAATAAAATACGTAGATCGATTAATTTAAGATATTAGGAAATTACTATCCTAACGTTGATCCTAATAAATTTTATGTGCACTAATATTAATCAAATGTATTTTACATTGTATATGTAATAATATTAAGTACAAATATTTAAAGTTTTATTTTGATTTTGATATGATTAGCAACAAGAAGATTTTGAGTTTTATGTTTTCAAAACAAATGGGACCTATTAGTATTACTGCCAGATGATGCCTATAAATGTTAAAAAAAAGGTTATTTTTATAAACGATGTTTTAAAGTAAGACACGTAATAAATATTCAAAAAGACAATGTTTATTGCAACAAACAATGTCCCTTCCAAAAAAAAAAAGAGTATTACTTTTATTTGTTAGGGGGTAAATAAATTTTTTAATCTAAACTTCTTAATTGTTGAAACTATAGGATTCTATAAAATATTTTTTTCTTAATATATTTTAAATAGAGATCACACTTTTTAGAAGAAAATGAGGTTTCTCTTTAAATTATAAAAAGTAAAATATAATTTTTTCATAATATATTTTCAACAAAGATTGCATTTTTAATTTCAACAAAGATCACATTTTAAATCTTAAAAACGCAATCTTTGTTGAAAATATAACAAAAAACACATTTTTTATCTAAAAATGTGATCTTTATTTAAAGTATATTAAAAAAATTTATTTTGTAATATTTTATAAAGAATTACTACATTTTTAAGGTAAATAACATTGTCTATATAGTACAAAAAAACAATTAAATAAGAGCAAATGAGAAAAATATTTCACTTTCTCTTCAAAATCTAAAAAACCTCATAGATAGAAAAGCTTTTTTATTCTCCTTACTTTTCCTCTTTTTTGACATTCTTGAAAATATAAGATTCCTGATGCGGGGGAAAGTTTCTCAACCAAATTAAAGAATCAAATAACAAAAAATTATATTATGGAAGAAAAGATTAGATTCCACGAATCAAACGCTTCCATAAAGTGTGATATTTTTAGAGACAAGGGAGAAGGAATGAGTATTATGCCATCGGGAGGGTGAGGGAAAAACAATAATAGATGAGATTTTGGCATGGTTTCATAACTAGACCGGATAATGAACTAGTTCAATGTTTAGGTCAATCGTATCAATTATTGAACCAATAAAGATATTTTAAAAATTCAATCCATTATGTGATAAATAATAAAATTTTATTGTAGATAATTTCATACTTAAAATATTAACATATATAATATAATATAATAAGTGTGAAAAAGTATTATACATTTTTTTATCAAAATTAAATCCATAACACTTACACTTAGCTATTTTGATCCAATGGTAAAAAATGTGTAACTCTTATACATTTTCCATTTAAATTACAAAATAAATTTAAAATTTAAAATTCAAACTCCTAACTCAAACTTTGAAAATACTAGTCAAAATGTCAAATAATTCAACCATAGTAATTTAAAAAACCAAACAAAAGTAAATACTCTAAAAACTTAAAAACACAAAAAATTAAAATTAAAAAAAATCATGTAAAATATAAGTTAAAAAAAACTAAAAAAAAAAAAAAAATACATTCAAAATAATGATATTTGATCCCTTTGGCAGCATCCACTAATTTGGAACTTAATTTGAAACCCATATTTCGGCCCGAACATTTTCGGGATGCCATTAATAACCAGTGAGTGGCAAGTGCTTTTATTTTTGTGGATCCTATTTCAATGGGAATTTGATGAGTCGATCTGCTTATACGTTTTGTTTTTACTGTTATATCAAGAGTTATTCTACATATTAATTGGCGTAAAACAGATAGTGGATTTGTTTTTGTCTTATGTTTAATCTTTTTCAAGGCTCGATAGATAATTTGGTTTATTAATTAAATTGCTAGTTCAATATGATTTAGAGGGGGTTAATTACAAGCCTAATCTAATAATAAAATCGAATTGATTTAGATATTAAATCACTATTCAACTAATCCAATCGACGATCCAATTCTGATAACAAGGGATAAGATTAGGTATGTGTGTGTATATATATTTAAGGCTAAAATCGTAATTCAAAATTAAAAAATAAAAATATATATTAAAATAAAAATGTTTAATAGGCTTGTAAATTACTTAAATTAAATATTCAAATATTCAAATTCAACTCATTTGATAAATTAAATTATTTGAACTCTACTCAACAATAATTAAATCAAATTCAAATTCTATCTAAAGCACATACGAATACTTACGAGTATATGTGTATTTTTTACTCCCTTACTTTAGAAAGCAACACTAAAAGATATGATAAGTACTACTAAACGTTGAAATCACTTTTATACAAGGAGAAGCGAAAGTCAAGATATCACTTCTTTTATACTTTAAATAAATCTTTGAATCACTTCTATTGTAAGGAGAAACAGTCAAAACAATTATAATTCGATCAAATGGTTGAATACTACAAATCGATTGACATGATAACAATCCAAACCCTTAATTCTGTGTGCGCTATAACTAACAATTCAATATTTTACCAAGTAACTATTGATTAATTTCAATTATCATGGAAGTTATTATGTTTGAATTCAAGTTTAAAAGAAAAAATAAAAGTTCAATTATAATTTCAAATAAGACAACAGAAAATAAATAATTTAATGAATTATATATTTATATTAGTTAATTAATTTAATTAATTATATTATATAGAAGGGATAATTTTTTAAATGATAAAAATCAATAAATTAATAAAATTATTTAAATAAATTACTTTGAATACTTTTAGAATTCACTTTTTTATATCAAAAAATTTAAAAGTTTAATTAATTTGAAATTTCTCTTTAGAATCCTGGATATATGAAGTTTTAAATGAATAATTACGTTAGAATTTGAATGTATATATTAAGATAATAAGACCGCATTCCACCAATAAAAGAATAGAATGATATATTACCGTTATACTTGTTTTCTTCAATAGGGTACAAATTATACTTAGCTCTGACTTTTCTTTTGTCATTTATTCGGCGATTAGATTCATAGAATTCAACCTATTATGCAACTAACATGTAATCTATGTCATATATATATATATATATATATATATATATGATAAAGATGATGTATACAGCCACGTATACACATCCTTTCCTTTTGCAAATGATTGGATTCGACTTGCACATCCGAACATGGCCATCAATCATTGCACATGTGCCTCCCATATGAGTAATGTATAAATTCCTTTCATCGGAATTAAAATAAAAAAATTAATAATTGCTGAAACTGGCCCCGAGGGAAAAGGGACTTGAATACGTACAAATTACAATCACTGTAATATGGATGCTGGCCATGTGTGCAAAAGTAGAATATCAATACGCTGCAGCTTCGTTAGGTTAAAATGCTACACGTGTTGTAAGGCATCAAATGCATGTACATGCTTAATTCCTCTCTTCATATGCGTAATATTAATGATTCATCAATCTTCACGTCATTAAAGTCCATTGAGCTCCGCTCCTCCCTTTTCTGTTTTCTTGGTTTTCTTCTTTCTTTCTTCTATTTTTTCCCCACCAGGTAGGTGTTCAATGCTGCAGATCTATTTCCGAGGTATTTTGCGTGGGCACCACACGCCATGCCGCAATGAGAAGCTGAGGAATGATCGCAACAAGGTAGCAAGGCCTAGAAGGTGCTGGGTGAAGAATGTAAGGGGAAGGCTTAAGGGCCTACGCTTATCACGTTCCAGAAAGCTCAGTTTGAAGACATTTTCCTTTTTGATAGTTCCAAACAGGATTACAAGGATCTATGCAGATATTGTAGATCGAATGAAGATGGATGGTCTATGTCCCAGTATCATCTTGTCTACTCACTGGGGACTTCCCACCTTATCTCATCCCTCGCTTTAGAACAGAAAGGACATCATCTTTCTTGCACAAATTTAATTTCTGCTTCTACTGACGAGTTTTCGTCTTCCAGGGATTGTTATGAACTCAATTTGGTTCTTCTTTTTTGCTGTACTTTTTCTAATTCCTGTACGGTAATTAAACCACTACCTTTTTATCAAATATCATGTATAATTATAGACCAACAAATAGGTTTAGGGGTAATAAGAACTCCATCGCTTGCTTCAGTGCCAAGATCACTTCTACCTCTAAGGATTAGCCTCTTGATATACTCTTTTTTGGAGCAGTGATTAAACTCAAAGATTAGAATGAAAAGTGTAGGAGAGAAATTTCATCAGTATATGTACTAACTGATTTCTTACTTAGGTTAACTCTGACACGCATAATGGCTATTTGCACATGTAAAACAAATTCTAATCCCATTAATTAAGAGTATAATTCTAACTCATCCTAATTAAGAATAGATATTTATGCATATAGATCAAGGCTTGTTTAAATGTACTAAGGATTCTGGATACATGTACACATAAACACACATATATATATATATATGTATGAGAAAATATCCATTTTTACTGGTGCAACTCTTATATTTTTTTGAGCCTTTGAATCAAAATTATTAAATTTAAAAATATTATTTTGATTCAAATAAATCATAGATTTAATTTTGATCTAATGGTCCAAAAAAATAAGAATTACAATAATGTAAATGAATCCCTTCTCTTTCCTTATATATATATATATATATATATATATATAATTCATATATAATATATTACACATCAATAAAATTGAGACTCGATCATGTTTAGGAACACCAACACATGGTAATTGCCTGGTTAATTCACATATCTCCCATTGAGGGTGAGGGGGAAATTTTTTTCAGAAAAAAGAAGTGTCCAATGTCGGGCTTGTAAGTGGAGTTTTAACCTACTTTTGTTTATAGAAATTTTCATGGATAAATAGTATTTCATTATCCAAAGAAGCTGAAAAACTGTTACAATAAAAAAATACAAAAAGTACTATAGGGAGTTGCTATACAATATCTCAATTTTGATATAAGAATTTAACAGAAGCGCTTGTTGTATTTTTACAAACTTAGATAAATGAAACTTTACATCAAAATTTATGCCTTGAAAAGTATTATCAATGGATGAAGAAAAACCGCCAATTTTCCGTAAATTCTTTGGCCCTTGCACGCCATATATAAGACAAATGCATGTTGTCCATGCACCTATCAAAAAAATAGTAGTAGGAGTTTTCCCCCTAGAATGGACTATAACCCAGCTAAGCTCCTCCTGCCAACTTCGAAATCTTCCGTTAAAAGCCACACTTTACCAAAACCAATCTCCAAACTTCATTTGAAAAATCATAAGAGAAAAAAATTATCTCGAGTCTCCTCCTCAGTATTGCAAAAATAGCAAGTAGTCTTTGTCAGAGGAATACCCCCATTTTCTAATGTGAAAAAGAATACTCAGTCTATCAAGAACAACAAGCCAGGTGATAAAACTATGCCTTGGAAGAGAAAACGAGTTCCAGACCAAGTTCTGCCAAACCACCATCAAGCGTTTGTTCCTGATCCATTCCCAAGTCTGAGAAAGTTCAACTTACCAGATTTTGATGCTTGCCAGACAACATCCTCTTTTGCAGTAATAAATATATCATTAAGAGCCTAATGTACATTCCTCAGTTTTAGAGAGGTGCTAAGTGATCGAGTCCATTCTGCATTCAAGAGAACAGAAGCCACAATTACATTTTCAGAGATTTCAACTTGTGATGAAATGCCTCTACCATAGTTAACAGTCAAACATTGTCAAACCAGTAATATGTGATTTTCCCATCCCCGATCCTGTGCTTCAAGTGTGTAATAGCTATGCTCCTCAATTTAAGTAATTTCCTCCAATGCCTGCTGAGGTCTCGAGGGCATGCAAATAAGAAATGATGAAAATGTTAAATCTACCTTTCAAATTTCATAATTATCTTCGGACCTTCCTATTTTAGGATATAACCATTTCGATTGGAAAGCTTTTCATCCCTCATCTTCATTATCCCTACCAAGCAAATGGAGGGTGTGGATGGCATAGGCAATGGCATCGTCCATTATTCACTTTGACCAAATTTCAATTATCAGAGAAAATTAAATGGAAGGGGAGCGTTTTCACATTTTACATAAAGCATCCTTCCATTTCTATGGTTTGCTCGGCTAAATAAGATTCAGCTTTAAGGTAATTGGCACTTGAAGTTGAGTAACTCAAGCAACTTGGAAAATTAGAGGATAGAGCTATAAGCAAGTTGGCATCTTGTTTGCGAAAGAGAATTATACCAAAACTGATCACCTGGCAGTTTTACTGTTATTGCCTTATTCGCTTTATCATTTTACCTTTTTTATAGCCCCTTTATCCTGCTTTATATATATATTCGTTCCAGCATCCATGAGGAAAATTTCCCCGAATCAATCCCCTGCCTCCCTCAAAGGTTTCCAAATTATCATAATTTGTAGAGGTGACGGGTTATATAGCTCCCTTCTCATTACAAAATTGAAATTATACCATGCTTATGCCACACCAAAAGCTCTCAAATGTGAATAAGAAGATAAGTTGCATGACACTGTTTTAACAGCGAACCAAAGTCTTCAGAGTTTAGATTACATCAATTTACCGCTACAAATATCTCTTTCAAGCTCTTAGCTCAAGCTCTTAAAATAGGCAAAGGCAAGTGAACAACTTTAAACTTGCATTCTTCCTCCAGAACAAACTGCAAATACAGCTGTCAGAATACTAAATTAATAATATGATTACAATGATGATGTAACGTTATAAAACTTGAATTTCTTTCAGCCTATATCTAAATTCCAAATTCAGTCATTCTCTCAACTTCACCACATTCAAGAAAGAAATGAGCCACAAATAACTCATAAAACTTCAAATCTCAATAATACGGAAACAATAACGCTAATTATCAAAGTAGCTATTAGATTGGACTGGTGCTGTTCTGATGCTGCAAGACATTATGCAGATCCTGATATGGTAATGCACAGCTCAAATCGGCTAAGCTTTAAGTTTGGCAACACTTTCGCCAGTTTGCTCAATTAAGGGCTATTTCCTCTAAAGATGTAAAGATGCCAAGTACCCTTTAATTATCTCAACCCGTATAACACTGAATCCACCTCTACTTCAATCATATAACTCAAATGTATGAGCCAACCCGTACACTAATCAGAGATCAAACAATAGACATTCCAATTGACTGAGTTTGAAAATACAAAATCCATAAGTTAAAGAAAAGACTCATTCAAGAAAACAAACGAGTCTAACCTGATCCAATGCAGTTGCTCCTCCACCATTCAACTACTTCTTTTTCTTACCCCCAACAGCCTTCAGCTTTTTGTTAGTAGTTTCTTTAGGGATGCTCTCTCGTATTTCCTGTCATGGCAATGAGGAAAAATTCATGTAGAGTATAATTCAGTGCATAATCAATTCCACTATTCAAATGTAATTGAGAGAGAGAGCACAAGTACATGACATAGTGTAGTGATCAAGTAATATATATTCAATAAACAATTTAACAAGCGATATCAGAAGACAAAGACAGTCATCAACCACACCCCAAGAGAAGATTGAAGAACAGGAAAAAAAGATCTTAGCAGGCATCTAACAAGATAAAAGTGCTTTGAGTGGGAGAAATCTAGTCACAAGCACTTTCCTATTATTAACACTACTAATGTATTTACGATTACAAGAACCACAAATAATAGCACTACATTCACTTTCCCCACAATATATAAGAATCTGATGTTCAATAAATAGAGATGAACACAGATTCACTCTAATGTTCACCATGGTTTTCAGCTTCATCACCAAAGCAGACAACTCTAGAAAATGCCACTGAGTGCTTGAAATGCAACCCCAGTGGTGGCATGCTGCCAAAACCCTTGGGCCCAGAACAATTTTTTTTTTTTTTAATTGAGGTTCCCAAGATTAAAACTCTGGTCACTGGAATTAAAAGTCTAGCACTCTACCAACAGGCCACGTGACTGTTGGCAAATTAGAAGAAATTTTACCATGTATTTTTTTTTAATCTTTTGGGTTATGACAGGAGTTCGAACTCAAAACCTTTAATCCTATAGTCAACTCCAGCACCACTGAGCTAACATCTCATTGCTAAGAGTTGAGAGAATATCTTAAGAGTTGATTGTTGGCTTGGGAAATTGAAGCATGCATTTGCTTCCCTGTCAACCATTGTACTGAGAAACTATGGAAGCCAATAAGTCTAGACTAGATTAGAACAAGCATCAGAGAATGTATTACCTTTCATACTTTTTCCTTTATAAATTTTATAGGAATGATTATCTAACACCAAATATATTTCTCAAAACTTAACAAAACACCAACCTTTCATACTTCTATATGACTAAAAGAAAATCTTACAAAATGACAAAATCCCCACATAAGACAAAGTAAGTTATGCAAGGTGAAGCAATATAGTGTAATGCAAGTAAAACAATAACCATTTAAGTACCAAAAGAAAAAAAAAAAAAAAAAAGCAATAACCATTAAAGCAGATTTAAAAGAAAATTAAAGTCACATGAAGCATGAGATGCAACAACGGTCAAAATGAGTAAAAATGCAATTTCATTAGATCAGCCACCAGGTAAGAAGACAAGAACAAATAATGATGGCTACTCAAAATGCTTAGTGGAGCCATACCTTCCGTTTAATTGGTGTAGATGTGTTAGCAACTGGTTTAAAAAATGACTCTAATCTGGAAAGAGAAAGATATAAGGCATGGTAAGTAATAGTACAGAAACTTTTAATGTCATTTCATGTAACTGAGCATTACTTTTATGCAACTAAGCATTACTTACCGGCCCTGTGATGACTTGTTCTTGGCTGTTTTAATTTTTTCTATTGCCTAACAAACACAAGAAATAAAATTAAAAAAAAAAAAGTTAATCTTTTTTATTAATTCAACAAAAAAAAAATCGTAATCGTTTGAGCTAATAAGAGAGCACATACCTTTGTCACTCTGTCACTGTTGAACCCATTTTCATTCACCAGAAAGGTAATCAACTCCTAGAAAATCGACAAAATAATGCAGCTGTATTAAACTTACCAGATAGTTAACACCCCTTTGAAAAATATACATAATTAGGATAAGCAATTGCACACTTCATCATCTGGAGCACTCCACTTCATCTCAAGCTGCTTATCATCAGTGCAGACTAATGGTTCTTTAAAAAGCCGTCGAGCCTCTTCATATGGCCAATCTTCAGGTATTGAGTACCTGAATAAGGAAAATGTTTTTATTAATATTAGACTAATATGAGTTACTTTATACAGAGATATGCATAAATCATTTGACACCATACGTAAACAATTCAGACCTCTCTCTGTTTATATTCTGAAGTATATGCTCTATAGAACCATGTTGACGAATTAGCTTCAAAGCTGTCTGTCCCCCTATACCTGGGCATAGAGAATGATATCACATACCAACTACATAACCCAAATTTTAAGTGGATCACCTAACATACAGGTCAGGCATTCTAAAAGAAAATCCCAGCATACCTCGAATGCTGTCACAATAATCACATCCAGAAAGAATACACAAGTCAATGAATTGATCCATGGTAAGATTCAGCTCCTCCAAAACCTAACAAATATTCCCATCAGAACAGCAAACTCAAAATCAACAAACTACATCAGTGTGCAATGCTCAAAGCACCTTTGCAACTTCAAACTCCATGACCGGAACTTTTCTCGAGCTAGGGTCCATTAAATGGCGAAGGAATCTAGAAGCTCCAAAGGTTAAAGAGTCCATGTCCTCAGAAGCCACAGCGTAAACCTGATAAAATTGAAGGCATGATTTCAACTCCTAAGCCATATAGAGTACTAGTTTATCAAAAACAAATGGTGTGAGAGAACTGAAAATTAAAATAAGCCCCTTCTTAAAAAGGTATTGAAAAGAATTTTGAACTTTTTCAATCTCATAAAGGCAAATAGGGTTGTTACATTTCCATTTTCAGGACTAATAAACCCCTAGAAAAACAACTTATCATGTCAACTGGATGCTTGCCTTTCCTGATTTGCAAAGCGCAGCACATTGGGCCTCTGCTTCAGAAGGAGCCTATGGAAACAAAAACATGAGTCCCTAATTCAATTTAGCTTCTAATTATACCCTAAACCCCAAAACCTAAAACCTCACACTCAAATCATGACAACTCACCTCAATCACAGGCACCCCCATAAGTCTTAAAAGCCGTTTGCAGTCTTCGTTGTGCTGCTTTGTCACCTGGAAATATAGTGAGCATATAATGCCAACAATGCACTTTAGGCACATTTTTTATTTTATCCAAATCTTTTCTATTTCTACCATGACTAGACATCCAGAAATAAGTGCCAAGTAAAACAGTTAGCTCTCATATCAAGTATCAGGAGCAGAAGGATGTGAAAAAGAACTCACTTTTACTGTACGCTTGCTGAATTTTTCAATGTCCTCCTGATTTCCAGTCTAACAATACAATAATAGCAGCTTGATTTTACGTAGTGGTAAAACAATAACAGGGAACTATATTAATCACTCTGTGAACAACTGAAGAAAAGTACCTCCATGGCTTGCTGTAAATCCTCAGTAGCATCTGCCCTCTTTGAGTAACTACATGACAATTTGAGTACAAAATTACGATGGAGTAGCAAAAATAGACACATCAAAGTCCAGCAATTTTGCAGGGAAAAAGCAATAAGAAATCTGTATATATTGCAGAAAAGCACCGTTTTGCAAGCTCTTGTTTCTTCAAATCGGGTGGCTGCCCATCAAAAACGTAGCTGAAACGATATGCCCCAAGCATTAGCAAAAAAGAGGCCTTTGGAAAGTGGTACAATATAGGCAGCATAAGATGTGATTTGTAATAGTTGAAAAATTAACTTCTTTGTCAAGAAATTGAAAAGAAAAGATAAAGAAACGCATTACACAGGTTTCATCCCAGCTTCAAGAAGTCGAATTGTGCGAGTAAACATGCCTTGTAGATGACTGAAGATTAAGACAGTACAACACATGTCAACATTTTATCAACAAAACAATATTAGAAAAAAAGAGTGAAAATGTAATTGCAAAGGAAAAGTAAGAAAACAAGAATCTGCTAAAGATAATTCTCTAGAGAAATAAAGAGGATTAATGATTGGAGAGAAAATATAGTAAAAAGACCTGGTAACTTCACCAGCCTCATTAGTGAGCATTTCAGTCCCACTACGACCTACCACTATCTGCACTCATCCCATAACAAAAGAGAGCCTTTTTAAATTATTAGCTAGTCTTAGCCCCCAAATGGATATGGTAATGAAGCTTTTTTCCTTTATAAGGGAAAGAACAAGAAAACAAAAAAAAAAAAAAAAGAAAAGCAGGGGGACCGTATACGGACGAGAAACTGGTAAATGCTCATACTGGCGTCGATGGCAATCTTGCGACCGAAATAGCTCTCGAATTTCTGTTCCTTCATGGCCTTGGGTGCATTGTCGGCTAGAAGCTTCGTTAAACCCTAATCATCAAAATTAAATCCGGAAACATAGATCAATATTCTGAAAGAGAAAACCCAGATGTTACTTTTTTTTTTTTTAATAATGCTTAAAAAATCACCTTAATGCCCATTGTTGGTTGAGAAAGAACAAGAAAAGAGCAGCAAGAAAGAGCAGCCGTGCCTGCAACTGCAACAGCAAGGGTTTAGGTTTTGGACTTTCTTACGTATTAGCTAAAGCCTCGTTTTGTAGTCTTGACTTACGGATGACGACGTCAAATAGTTCCTGTCCTGATCCAAAAAGTCTAATTCTACTGGGGCATTTCATTTGCGATAAAGTAATGGACTCTTACGTTTGACTCTCCTAACGTAATTTTTTAAAAATTTTAAGATTTTTAACGGTATTAAAAAGAGAGAAAGTAGCCCTAGATCATAAATCCCTTATTTTTTTTAATTTTTTAAAATTTTTTATGAAATATAAAATTTATCTTACTTTTACTCTCGATAAATAATTTTTATTTTATATTTTATCCTTCAAATATAAAAAATTTATATAATAAATCATGACCCAAATTAACATGCATAAAGCATTTTAAGTCTCATCTTTTGGTATATGACAATGAGTATGTTTAAATTTTATTTTTTAAAAAATATAAAATTAATTCAATTTTTATTTTATTAGGATTAAATTTATATTTAGTTTATACAATTGATTTGAATTTATTTAATAAAAATAGAATAATTGTTAACATATGTATATTTTTTAAACAATATTAAATTATTTAAAATGAAAAACACAATAATGTTAAATTATTTGAAATTGAAATTATTTTAAATATTAATTGTATTGGGATTTGAAAAAAATTATATTTTCAAATTTCTATAATTTAAAAAAAGCATATTTTTAAAATAAGAAACGTGGTGTATATTAAAATTTTATTTTTAAAATTTTAAAATTTTAACAAAAACCGTATTTTGAGCATAAAAAACATAATGGATGTTGAATTTTATTTTTAAAATTACGAAATTTTAACAAAAATCGCATTCTTAAGATAAAAAACATACAAAATGTTTAAATTTTATTTTCAAAATTCTAAAATGTTAATCAAAATTGTATTTTTAAAATAAAAAATGTAGTGGATGTTAAAACTCTATTTTCAAATTTTAAAAATGTTAACAAAAATTATGTTTTAAGCATAAAAACATAATAGATGTTGAAACTTTATTTTCGAAATTCTAACATTTTAATAAAAACTATATTTCAAGCATAAAAACGTAGTGAATGTTGAAACTTTATTTTTAAAATTCTAGAATTTTATCAAATATTGTATTTTGAGCATAAAAAACGTAATGGATATTGAAATTTTATTATCAAAATTTTAGAATTTTAACAAAGACTAGTTTTGAGCATAATAAGTATAGTGAATGTTGAAATGTTATTATTCAAATTCTAGAATTTTAATAAAAATCATGTTTTGAGTATAAAAAAATAGTATATGTTAAATTTTATTTTCAAAATTTCAGAATTTTAACAAATATTGTGTTTTAGGCATAAGAAACGCAGTCGATATTGTTACTCATAACAAAATTAAAATAAAATATAAAATATATTGGCTTAATATTATTGTATATAAAATCTAAAATACATTTACTTACTAATATTAGTTAAAAATTCTAAATTGATCCGTGTATTTTCTTCGTGTAAGGACAATCAATGTAAAGATACTAATTAAGATTGTAAAATTATATTTGCTAAAATATTAAAAAAAAATTCAATTTTTTTTATTCAATAAAAACAACATATTATTCATGTGTAACATATTATAAATATCATGTGTTATTTACGTATCATCAAAGATAATATATTAAAAGACTTTTTTAAGTAATTTTATATTTCTCTAAATCAAACGTAAAATATTATATTTTTCAAGTCAAAATTCAGAAATCACATTTTTTTTTAATATTTTTTCTCTCAAAAATTATTTTTTTTCTCAAAATTTATGAATTCATGATCAAACGCACTTAAATTTTATATATTTTATTTAAAAGGCAAAGTGCATACCCTTATCAATGTGACTAAATGCTTAATTTAGTTTCAGACAATTGAAAAATTGCTCAATTCTAATTTAGTTTCAAATAATAAATAAGGACATTAACCATTCGAATGGTAACAAATAAAGGTGTTATTGGATAGAATCTAAATATTGCATTAAATGCATCCGTAAATTAAGAGAGTTGAAATATTTTTCGATGATGTGTTATTTTTAAGTGATGTGACATGATTATTGTCAGGATGTATTAAATTCTTATCCCATGGATGATAGACAAAAAAAAGTCAAAAAAAATTGATGACTTCATTTGTTTATCAAATAATAACATTTAAAACTTTTCATTCTTTTCAGTCAAAATTTCAATACCTACACAAAATTCTAAAATTTTAAATACTTACAGATATCAAACATTGTAAAGTAGATAAGCAATTCAACTATAATTTAAAAAAGTTAATTAACTTGAGGTTCATGTCTAGACATTTCAATGTCATAAATGACCTCAACATGCTATCCAGCTTTTTTTTCAAGTAGTAAGAAATCAATTCAGCATTAGATGGTGAAAATCTAAACTCAAGAAATGTGAAAGATGCTTAAATAAACGTCTAGGTTTCTCTCAAAACTCTTTCACCTGCCATGACCAAAGCAAAAAAAAAAAAAAAGCAAAAAACCAACAATTTTCGATCGATTCAAAGACTTGAAAGCTCCACCAGTGGGCTTGTTGAACTGTCAGAGCTTTCGATTCGAAGCACCATAGAAAAAGAGCAAAAAAAGAAGCAGCAAGCGCTACATGAACTAGGGGTGAATGGTGTTGGACAAGTCGATGTAACGGTAGGCCATGCCTATCAATGCCAATCCTGGTTGCTCCAAAGCCCTAGATGTAATGCTAGGAATGGATTGCTCATCAATCGGTTAATCACAATTGAGGGATTTGTTACAAACAGAGCATGAAAAGAGTAAAAAAGAGTAGTATTTTTCATAATAATGTAGAAATTTGAGGGTAATTTGAAAAAAATAAAAGTTTCTTTGGTGAATTCTTTGATGAAACTGAAAAGGTTTTAAATCCTAAAAATGAAAAAGAATGAAAAGATATAACACCAAGCAGCTGTAAGAAAAAGTTGGCATCTGGTTCAAAAGCAAATACCAAATAAACGTCTAGGTTTCTCTCAAAACTTATTCACCTGCCATGACCAAAGCAAAAAAAAAAAAAAAAGCAAAAAACCAACAATTTTCAATCGATTCAAAGACTTAGAAGCTCCACCAGTGGGCTTGTTGAACCGTCAAAGCTTTCGATTCGAAGCACTATAAAAAAAAAAAAAAAAAGGAAACAGCAAGCGCTACATGAACTAGGGGTGGATGGTGTTGGACAAGTCGATGTAACGGTAGGCCACGCCTATCAATGCCAATCCTGGTTGCTCTAAAGCCCTAGATGTAATGCTAGGAATGGATTGCTCATCAATCGGTTAATCGACAACTGAGGGATTTGCTACAAACAGAGCATGAAAAGAGTAAAAAGGAGTAGTATTTTTCATAATAATGTAGAAATTTGAGGGTAATTTGAAAGAAATAAAAGTTTCTTTGGTGAATTCTTTGATGAAACTGAAGAGGTTTTAAATCCTAAAAATGAAAAAAAATGAAAAAATATAACACCAAGCAGCTGTAAAAAAGTTGGTATCTGGATCAAAAGCAAATACCAAATAAACGTTTGGGTTTCTCTCAAAACTCCTTCACCTGTCATGACCAAAGCAAAAAAAAAAAAAAAAGCAAAAAACCAACAATTTTTAATCGATTCAAAGACTTGAAAGCTCCACCAGTGGGCTTATTGAATCGTCAGAGCTTTCGATTCGAAGCACCATAGAAAAAGAGCAAGAAAGGAAGCAGCAAGCGCTACATGAACTAAGGGTGGATAATGTTGGACAAATCGATGTAAAGGTAAGGCACACCTATCAATGCCAATCCTGGTTGCTCCAAAACCCTAGATGTAATGCTAGGAATGGATTGTTTATAAATCGGTTAATCGATAACTGAGGGATTTGCTACAAACAGAGCATGAAAAGAGTAAAAATGAGTAGTATTTTTCATAATAATGTAGAAATTTGAGGGTAATTTGAAAGAAATAAAAGTTTATTTGGTGAATTCTTTGATGAAATTGAAGAGGTTTTAAATCCTAAAAATGAAAAAGAACGGAAAGATATAACACCAAGCAGCTATCAGAAAAAGTTGGTATCTGGATCAAAAGCAAATACCAAGATTAGCTTATAGAAAAAAGGAAAATAAAAAGACCCACCTATTTCTGCACTACAAACTCAAAAAACCAAAAAACAAATGAACATGGAAAAGAATTTGCTGAAACTTGAAGTCCTAATAATCGATTGTAAAACTTGAAAAAAATGGTTGCAAAAAAATAATTAAAATGGTTTAAAGAACCAAATGAGATAGGGTGTTTTGATTTGGAAAAATGAAAATTTTGATTTGTAAAATTCTACAAACCCATAAACGAAGACTAAGGAAGGGGGTTTTGATTTGAAAATAAAAAATACAAATAATAATATTTTTACTTTTACTTAAGCATCATAAGTGGCATCTTACCCAAAATATCTATTACTATTAATTAGTCTAACCGTGCGTGCAATGAAATCTTTAGATTCCATTAAAAAACTTTTATTTATCATCTTTCGAATAGCTAAGCTTTTTATTTTTTACAATTAAAAGATAGAATCTTGATTTGAACAACCTCTCAAACATTTGAAATTAAATTGAACGTTTAGCCTTGTTAATGCCTAATCAGAGTATATAATTTTGTACAATTTGTGTAATCAATATCGATAATAACATTATATAATTTTTGTCTCCATTCAACGAGGGTGAAGAATTTGAGAATGCTAGGCTTTATCTATTAGACAAATAAGACTACAACTTTATATTAATAAAAAACTCAGGTATTATGTATGTTTTTATATTAATAAAGACTTCAGTTTTAAGATAAAAATGTAATGAATGTTAAAATTATATTTTTGAAATTATGAAATTTTAATAAAGATTACATTTTTAATATAAAAACATGATAGATGTTGGAATTATATTTTTAAAATTCTGAAATTTTAATAAATATCATGTTTTTAAGATAAAAAACGTAATGGATGTTTAAATTTTATTTTTAAAATTCTAAAATTTTAACAAAGATTACATTTTTAAGATAAAAAATTTAATGGATGTTGAAAGTCATAACAAAATTAAAATAAAAAGTAAAATATCTTTATTTAATATTATTACATATAAAATCTAATTACATTTACTTAATACTATTACAAATAAAATTTATTTTGGAGGTTACCCCTTTTCAACCCCTACATTAATCTTATCGTAAAAGTTGATCAACTTATATTTTCTATGTACAAACAATCAATATTTGGATAACAATTAAAATTATAAGATTATTTTTATCGAAAATATGAAAAAAAAAAAATTTTAGAATTCTTTAGTTTTAACAAAGATAACATATTATTCATGTATCACGTCTTATCCACTTGTCAATGTTATGAATACCACGTATTATTTACATGTCATTAAAAATAATATAATAAAATATTTTATAAGACAATCTTATATTCCTCTAAAATAAATAAAAAAATCTTACATTTCCTAAATAATAAAAAAAAAACCTAAGAATCACACTTTTTTTTTAATATCACATTTTCTCAAAATTACTTTTTTCTCTCATAATCTAAGAATTCACGAATCAAAAACCCCATTGAGAGATAATTATAGTAATAATATATTCTCCCACTCTTCACAAAATGCACAGCAAAAACCATTGATAACAATTAAAAAAAAAACATTGATACTTGAAACACTACTACGTACCGTATTAGCCAATGTATATGTATATTTTATTAACATAACCGATTGATTTTTTATATTTTGTTGTCCTGTGGCCCACCTCATAAATACGATTGGTAATAAAAAACGACTAAATGTTCAATTATATTTAATGTTTAGATTTTTTCAATTAATGATATCACCTTTAATTTAATTTAATTAAAGATTAAATATTTTAATTTGATTTAATTAAAAGTTAAACGTTCGAGAGTTAGCTCAAATTAGCACCCGAAGTGAACTCTATGAGCCTTACAAGAGAGAGATACATTAAAAGTGATGCCCAGAAAGAAGAAGATGGGGCAAAATCATATTTTTAAGTGTTGAACTAAAAAAAAAAAAAAAAAAAAGAAATTAAACTCATTTAATCTAAAACAAAAATCGATTGATTAGAAAAAATTACGAGAAAATGAAATTTGGAAAAGAAATTAAATCGAATTAATTTAGTTCAAAAATACAATTTTTTATTTTGTAACTATTAAAAATAATAAGGTTATTGTTGCAAAGTTGTCTTCCCACCATACCGATGGTGTTCGTTACCTCCACCATCGTCGCTGTTTCCTCCGGGAGAGGACAATGGTGTTAAGGAAGACAACAATTACATTTGGTTTTTTTTCCAATGGGATAGCAAATGAAACCAATAACTAAAACAATTCCAACACTTTCAAATCATTCAGAAGCATTAATTTCATTAACAGCAAAACCTCACCAGCAACCAGTCATAACCTCATTCCTGTCTCAGAACCGCAACATTTCCCATACTCTAGTAGGAGGAAGAGAGCTCTTAATTTTTGAAAATAATTTTCCAATGAATATGACACATACTATTGACCTTGCATGTTACCATAAAGCCTGAAACTCACAACACACTCAAGAAGAATATGTATTTTAGCATTAGTTGGCCATACCACATACCATTCAGGTTCTTAGGATCATCATAACCATTGTCAAAATCAACACTAGATGGGCACTGTCGAGATCCAACTTCCACTTTCTCAACATTCCCCCTTCCTATAGTAGCAACCTTAAATTCTCCTATGGTAGAAGAATTAGGGAGAAAAATAGGTGAGAGAGTGTGTGAAGTTGTAGAAGAGAGGAGTGAGAAGAAAATGATAATAAAAAATTAAAAATTTTTATTTAATAATTTATTAGGATTCAGTTGTCTTCTTTCGACGACTATTAAATTTTTTGTCAATCTGTTACAATTAACGAAGCTAATGGCACGTGCAGTTTACTTCAATTAAAAAGCTTAATTTGAGTTAATTCGCAAACCTTCAATTTTTAATTGAATTAAATTAAAAATAATGTTCTTAATTGAGAAAAGTCCCAAACGTTACGTTCTAAAATGACTATTTAACCTTAAAAAATTATTGAAGGTTGATGATGATTTATATAAAATTTCTCTTTTGTGTCAGATTCTTAACTCACCACACTATTTTTCTTTTTCTTTTTCTTTTTTTAAATAAGTAGTATTAAAAATGGTCCATTGTCCACTTCACTGCAACACAAATCTACAATCGTTTGAAAAAAAAAAGAATTTGTTACATTACACTTGCAATTTTTTAATATTTTGTACATAACTGCTAGGAATTTTGAGCGGTTCTTTGAAAATATTGATGTAATTAAAGGTAAATATTTTGATTTACATTTACTTATGTAGTTAGCTTTACACTATTTATTAACAATAATTCAAAATTTATTATTGGTGAATCTATTTTTATATCATCTATAAATTAAAGGTATTCATGGGTCAGGTTGGATTCGTACTTTGTATTAATAACTTATATGTTTGCCTAAATTCAACTCCATCCAAAATTTCAAGTTTCAAAACTTTTTTGAACCCGATCCAAATTTAAAAAATCAACTTCAAATCTATCTACTTAAATTTAATTTATATAATAAAAATTAAAAAATGTGATTAAATCAAATTTAATGAGATTATATTCGATTCATATATATATAATAAAAATTATATATATAAATTAAAATAAAAATTAAGTTTAATAAAATATATATAATTTTTATTTTTAATTTGCATATATATGAATTAATTTTTATATAATTCACATATATATAAAAATAAAAAATTTATATATATGTGAATTTGGACTGAATCGGATCAAGCTTAGCTTTAAATCTTCTATTCAAAGCACGGCCCAAATTTTAAACAAATCTTAAAATTATGCCTAAACCCGTTTAATAGGTTTTAATCTTTTATTGAAGCTCTCAAAACTTGGACGAGCTTCGAGCTTACGTGAATAGTCAGACTCTTAAACAAGTTTGCTATAAATATATGAATTTTATGGAAAAATAATCTCCATTCAAAGTGAGTCAATTATTTGGAATAACCTTAATTAATTTATTGACGTTTATGTGCTAATATCTATATATTTATTGGATTCATTAATTTTTTTATACCACTACAAGAAACAAAAATATTATCGCTAAAAGTTTCTTTACTGATGAAAATGAGCTTTGGCAACGAAAAGTTTAACACTAAACTCTGTAAAAAAGTGATATATCTTTAGTGACGAAAAATTGTCAATAATACCCTAATCCTTTTTTCTAAAAATAATTTTCATCTTAACTAAATTGAAATTTTTAAAAACAATATTCTATCATGAAAAGTATTAATGACAGAAATTGCATCATTAAAGGGTTTTTTTAAAAATATTTTACAGAAACAATCTCTAAAACATACTAGAGACTGAAATTTCATTGCTAAACGCTCAACAAACCTGGTTTACACCTTTTAGTGATAAAATTTTCGTCGCTAATGATTAGTAAATTTGCCATATTTTGAAAATCATCCTTGTTGATTAAAATTGATCCCTAAGCTTAGAGGATCGATCTTTCGATTTTATTTTACTTTTAAGCCAATTTTTCAAAAACAAATTCTATAAAAATAACTTTTAATACAACTATATAATATCATAATTCAATATTCAAATTATGAATAGAAATATAATAAATACTAACTATAATAAATAAAATATACAAAGTAAAAATCAGTAATTCAAGCTACTTATACAAAGGTCTTAAGGCATCATTACATATATCAAATGCAAAAGTAAAATTACTTACAAGGCAATTTGATGAAAAGAGATCCTAAAAAGTAAGAACAAAATATTAGTTAAAATAATAAAAAAGCTATTGAACTTTACCACTTTATTTAGATAAATCCTTATATTTTTATTGTAATTAAATAAGCCCCTAACCTTTACTTTGTATTTAAACAAACCCTTAACATAAATCAATCTTTTACTTGAAATAATGGCTTATTTAGATACAAATCAAAGAATTAAAACTTATTTATGTATCATAAAAGAATACCAGTTTATTTAAATAAAATAGTAAAGTTCAAGGACTTTTTTAGTATTATAGCCCAAAATATTCCAATAAACTCATTCTAACCTTTATATTCCCTAAGAAAACTTACAAACTAATTTCACTAGCTAGCTAACTTACTAAAAGAAACATGTCAAGTGAACCAGCCCATCATCACCAACCTGCAAAGATTAAAGAGAAAAAGTAAAACAGTAAAAATAAATAGAAAGGCAAAGTTACAAGCTTACAATTAGAACTCCACAAATTCCATGCAAATTTCACAATTCCCGCAATAATTCCACACTAATTTCATAAATTTAACAATAATTACACATTTACAACTTTCAATTAGCAAATTTCATTAAATTCACAACTTTAAATCCACAAATTCCAGTAGTTTCACAGTTTGATATTCACAAAATCCTTACAAGTTTCACAATTCCCAAAATAAATTCCACGCTAATTTCATAAATTTAACAACAATTACACATTCACAACTTTTAAATTAATGAATTCCACCTTATTAACAACTTCAAATTTGCAAATTCCAACAATTTCACAACTTGAAATCCATATAATGCATGCAAAAATTTCAATTTCCACAATAATAACAGACCAATTTCCTAAACTCAACAATAATTACATATTCACTTATTCACAACTTTCAAATTAACAAATTTCACAAATTAGACAAGTTCCACAAAAATTCACAATTTCAAAAATTCTACAATCACACAAAACTTCGTAATTTCACAATTTCTATAATAATTATATAAGTTTTGATACTACACAATTTTCTCAAAATTCTAAATTCATAAAAAAATACACAATTACACATTTCTCGATTTTCAAAATAATTCCACTTCAATTCACACAAATAACACATAATTTGACATCAATTTCCATAATGCAATACTAATTTCACAATTATCACAAATTGTTAAAAAAACCATCACTAATTTATACAAATTAAAAAATAATTATTAAAATCAATTCCAAATAAAGACTAATCAAATGTGTTCATGTATTCAAAATCAACCTCATTTTCTAACATAAAAACTAAATATTTATCAAAATAAAAAAAGTTGGAGTAATTACTTTAAAAGCAGCATCAAATTGTTCAGAAGAATTAGGTTTACAATTCGGATAGGCCTTCTTAGCAGCTGCTTAGCTGTAGGCGCAAAGGGAAGAGAGGGCTTCAATTTCAGCCTGAAACAACGCGCAAACTACCAGACATTCACTGAAAAATAGTGGGAAAAGAAGGCAGTACATAGGGGTGTATTTAAGGTTGATTTGGGGCTAAAATTGTCGAAACAGGTGGGTAATTTGTCAAAAATTAGCAAAAAATTTCTGTCGCTAATTCTTGCCCTGACTTTTACGATGGAATAATTCTGTCACTATTTCTTAAATTTTTTAAAAATTTATTTTTAAAAAATAAAATTACTTTATTGTTAAATTATAATTATTTATTAGTGATGGACAGATTTCGTCGTTAATTCTGTCGGTATTGAAGGAAAATTAGCGATGGAATTCGCTAATTTTGTTGGTGAATTTCGCCCACCCTCTCTATTTTGGTGCATTACGATGGAAGTAGAAACGGAATTCTAATCCGTCACTAAGTAAAGTGTATTAACAATGGAAATCTGTCGCTAAAAATTCTAAACTCTTAAATAAAATCAGCCACTAATTCGTTGTTAATTTGTCACTAAGAATGACTATTTACGATAAAAAAATTTCTTTCACTAATTTTTTTCGTTGGTATTAAATTGTTTTTTGTAGTTTACATATATATGCATATATTTTGTAATTTATTATCTATATTTTACTTATTTATATTTTATTTATATATTACATATATTTATTGATATAAAAAATGAAAAAATTTTATTTCTCGTAACGAAGTGCATATCTAGTATAAGTAAAATGTTAAATTTTTATTAATTAATAGCAAAAAAGATAGATATACCCCACTCAGTTTTTTAAAATAATATGTCACATTAAGAGTTTATTTGTATTCAGGATTTATACATTGAGACATATTTTATAAACAAAACAATGATGTAATGTACTTGACTTTTTTTTACGCACAAGTTCTCCACCGCTTTAGATTAGGTTGTAAACGAGCCGAATATGAATGAATGTATATGTATGGTTTATTCATTTATTTTTAAAGATATGCAAGCTTAGTTCAAATTTAATAAAAAAATTACTCTATTCATTCAAGCATAGTTCATTTAAATGGTAGGATATTCAACTTTGATTTGATTAAGTTAAATAAATTCATTTGTGAACATTAAACAAACATGTACATAAATATGTATAAATGAACATGTGCATGAATAATAAACAAATTATAACTAGACAAGTTTAAACAAACAAACCCTAAATGAAAATAAATGAATTTTAACAAATATAAACAAATTTTAAAATAGAATTAAGATAAATGATAAAAATATAATTTTATTATTATTATAAACAAATAATAAACGAATGAATTTAAAACGAACCTTAAACAAATTTGATTGCGAACATAAAAAAACTAAATAGAATTTCGTTTGAGTTCAATTTATTTGATAAACGAATATAAAAATATTGTTCAAAATCATTTATTAAGCTTAATAAATAAAAAAATTAATCATATTCACCGGCGGTTTATCAAAAGCTATATTTATTTACACCTATACCAGGAGATGACGAAAGCTGAGTACACAGACAAAGGTGGACTCACAGTTTCCGAGTATGTTTTCGGTAAGCCAACCCATTCTTTAGAAAAGACATGACGAAATTTTTATTACAAGTATAAAAAGAAAAGACTTTGAAATTCCATTTAGGCTAGGCTTGACTTTGATCTAAATTATGTATTTTCTTTCTTCTTTTTGCAATTTTGGTGTCATTGGAAAACGTGGGTTTTATTGCCTCCATGGTCAGCATGGTTCTTTGGTACTTCAGCATTGCTATGTACTTCAATATATATTCCTGCCCTGCAAAGACTATTATGGTTGCAAGCAGCCCTCTTGCTCCCGCTTGTTGGCAGCTTTATTTTTTGTACTTAAGCAGATTTACTACATGTCTACTCTTTAGGTTATTTGAATTACTGGTGAGAGCCTATTCTCAAAACCAATCGTTGTGAATTATTATTAATTAAATTTCTTAATTCAAGGCCCTAGCTAGCAAAAATAGAAGCTTAATTTTTAAAAAATGCAAACGATCCTGACTTCTTGTACACTATCAGTTTAAGTGAAATAAGGGTTTGGAAGCTGTGGCAATGGTGACAATTCAAGCTTAGAATAATTTAAAGGATTTGCATCCAACTTCTTGTGGTAAGCCCAGCTGTGTAAAAGATGGCATGGCTGTGATGTTCTATGCTTCATTAGGTTTGTTAGCATTGAGCGCTGCTAGGGTCCAAAGAGCTCTTCCAGCCCTTGGTGGTGATCAAGGCGATCAAAAAGATCCCAATGAGGCAAAAGCTCTAGCAAGGTTTTTCAACTGGTTATTGTTGAGTACCATACTGAAAAGCATTAGTATTTGGATTTTTTTATATCAATTGTGGCTACCTTCATTGGTTTTGTTGTTCTTGCATTTGACAAGCCTTTCTACTGCCCGCAAAAATCCACACCCACTGATCTCCCCATCATAAGGATATCTCAGGTTCACTGAATCTTTCTCTTTGCTCTGCAATTCTTACAAACACACACACACACACACACATACATACATATATATATATATATTTATATATATATATATATATATATAAAACTAACACACACAACGCACCCATTCAATACCAAGAGTCAGACAGAAACAAGGTAACACTTATGTGTTGTGATCAATTGATTACAGTTAGCGGCAATCATCAATAATATATGATTAGCTCTGCCAGAGAATCCAGATGAATTATACGAGATCAATAAAAAGAAAAAGATTTCAGGGAGCAAACAGTATCCCACACCAACCAATTCAGGTGATGCATGTGATTGTATCTAAACATGTTACAAGTTATTAGTAGCTAGAAGCCTAGAACATTAAATTTTGACAAACTATTCGTGATTCGTGAATCATGGTCATGTGCCCAGACAAAGCTGCAATTGTTCCAAAAGACTCAAAGCCAACACTGTGGACAGCATATGCACAGTGACCCAAGTTGAAGAAGTTAAGATACTAACGAGACCAGAATTTTGTCCATTTTAGGCGGTACAATCATAATGAACACATGTATGGAGAGAATATATCGTTTTCTAAATATATATTGTGGGAGAACATCTTTTTCCAGTTAACAGATGATCACGTTGCTAGGTGCTTTATTTTATTTTATTTTCTCATTTTGGTCGAATCTAAATCTGTGCTTGAGAGAGATAGTTGTTCAAACATTGATAAAGGATGTATGGATTATCAAGAAGTGAAGACCGTGTTGGGCCCCGTACAGCCCAGATCCCATAATGAATAGAAAGTTGAATTTACACTAGAGCTCATCTGAATCGTCCAAAAAACTATATAAAATTACTTTATATTTTTCCTTTTCAGAATAAGTAACACTGACTACTATATTTAATAGATTTAGTAAAATGAAAGGGAAAAGGAAAACAATTACAATTTTGAAAAATTATATACATATAATAACTACATAAATTTCACACACATATAGAAATTTTTAAAAAATTAAAAAATATAACTTAAAAGAAAAAAAAGTATTTTAATTAATGTGTATGTCGTGTTATCTTAACATTTTTCATATTTAATAATTATTTTTTAATGTATTAGGAACACTACAGCAAAATGACGTATTAGCGACAATTTTGTAGCGGCTTTTTACTTACAAATATCGTTAACTTCCATGTTTTTATAAAACTTCAGGCGTTTATTATCCAAACACAACTAAAAATTCAAATAGCGATGTTGTTACTTATAAACGCTACTCAAGACTTGATATTAGAGGTGTTTTTTGACTAAAACGCATTGAATATTTTTTATTAAAAGTTTCGGTGAATAGTTAATGCGTATTTTTGATAGACAACACATTTAATAATCACGTCATAAAAAATTGTATGAAATTAATGAAGGCGTTGTCTACAAGAAACGTATTTAATATTTAGACTAAAAATTTTCGGCTTATTAAATTTATTTTCTTCAAAAATTCATTCAATATTAAGTTTATCAAATCCTTTGGATGATACGGATGTTTACCATAAGGTTGTTGGTTCGATCCGTCTTTTACTCTTTTTTTGGGTTTAGGCACAGATTATTTGTTATTGATTATTCTAGGCGTTTTCTTAGTAAAAAAACCTTCACCAATTGCTTTAAAAAAATTTTCATAGAATATTGAATGCGTTTTTCGTAGAGAGACGACCTTAATAATCGATAGAAAAAATATGGAGTCAATTCTTGAAGGCATTTTTGTCGAACTCACCTTCTATAATCCAATTAGTAAATTTTTTTTTTTGGATTTTTAAAGGCGGTTTTGTAAGAAACACCTTCAATATTCCATAGACAAAACTTGGATGGGATGGTTGAAGGCTTTTTTGGCTCGAAACGCTTTTAATATCCCAACAATAAATTTTAATAATCGGATTATTGAAGGCGGCTATATCCAAAAACGCCTTCATAAACATTTTGTTGGGATTATTGAAGGCGTTACCGGTATGAAAAATGTCCTTCATAATCCATTCGATTAATTTTTAGTTGGTATTATTGAAGGCATTTTTTGCCCAAAATGCCTTTAATATTCTAGACAATAATTTTTTGAGGAGATTATTGAAGGCGATTTTGGTAAAAAATGCCTTCAATGTTTTTTGTTAGGGGTGATTAAAGGCGTTTTCTTGCTAAAAATGCCTTCATTAATTGCATAAAAAAAACATAATTGATACTTTATCTGTGAAGTCAGTTGTAGGTTTATGTCTAAAAAAACGTTTGCTATCAATTGTATATTTATGCCCAAAAAACATTTGGTTTATATATTTGATACTATGAATGACATTTTGGATTTTGCATAATGAACATTGTTGTATTTCACAAAATTGACCACACATTCAAAATTAAAACTAATAACATTGTCATATTAATATACTTTTCTGAAATAATCGTACTCAATATTACGCATAAATACACATAGTGTATTCATATTAAGTATAACACTAATATTAAACCAATACCCCTAATGTATAAACTTAAAGTTTCCATTCAACATGGCATGTTAAAAACATTATAACAATTTGTTCCATATATATTTACATTCAACCAACAATGTCTAACATGAAGGTTTATCAACATTGATAAATGACAATACATAATCACACCATTCTTTATGGATTTCATCCAGCTCCTCTTCCATGAAGCTTTCTTTACCCTCCCACTAAAAAAAAATCAGAAATAAATGTTAAGAAATGAGAATATAATGTACCATTTTATTTTTTTTGAATATATAACGAGTTTATGAAATTTATACTAACCTTGAATGGTGTGGTCATAAAATCATGTAACACTATCTCCCTCATAAAACGAAGGATAATATCCACATTCAGTATTACCGGGTTGATGAGATACCTGAAAATTAAATTGAGTCGATTTAAAAAATATTTATATACACAAACTCAGCATTAAAAGAATAAATTTGACATTTACCGGTAATGACACCCATTTTGATTTCTTTATCTTCTTATTAAATGCAAATATTACCTTAAATTGAAAAGAAAAAAAATTAGTGGGAACATAAATAAAATTTCTTATGAAGAAACGAAACATATATAATATAATAAAGTACTGTAATACCTCTTTATAAAAGTTTGAATATCGGGGTTAGGCATCGTCATTGGATTAACTAAATTAAGAAAGTATAGTGTTAAGGATTTTGTGTCAATCACAATAAGTACCCAATGACGACTGTAAAATAATAACAATGATATACTCAGAATAAGAATCAGATCATAGAATGGAGTAGGTTGGAGTAATTAAGGTTGGAATATAGCTTACTGCACATTATACGAGAGCAAATAATAATCAATCGATCTTTTCATGCATAGGATCACATGATTAGAACGATACACGACTGTGTCACTCTGCTCACTAATGAAGTTGGGGTCAATGAATCTAAATCTGTTTGTCAACTGTCTCTCATTTAGCACTCTATATAGGAAGCTACACGATGAAAATCAACACTGTTGGTTAGTATTATACCCTAATACTAACTTACTACGTATTGAATATGCATATTTGTATTTATAAGTTAACCTCATATAAGTCACGATTTCAACAATTCATATTCATCCATTTCACAAAATTCTTTCACCTCATCCACATCAATGAAAGAAAATGATTGTTTATTAAATAAGTCTTCCTCATACTCAATGGATATGAAATTTCCACCGGTACAATTCTCCAACGAATATTTTGTTAACTCATCCATAAAAGCATAGGCAAGGATTAGATTTTAAGTTTGAACATCCTCCTACAATATTTAATGACATATAAGTTTTAAAACTAAATCAATCAATATAATAAACAAATTAATATTCAAATTATAAATAATATCATACTTCTTAGGTGGTAGCGGATGATGGGATGGCTTTCTTACTTGCAATGAAAGCTTCTCGTACGGGGACTATGCTATTAGGTTAGGGTACTAGAATAATGTCATGAGCCAACCTTGTATAGGGCCATGACCTGGGTTTAGGTTGTCATGAGCCACCTATGTAGAGGGCCATGACTGGGTAGAGGTGCCAAGGGGGAAGGTAGATCTCTTGTGCTAGGAAAAATATCTCTATTTCAAACATTATAATGATTAGTGGTAGCATAGCTCTAAAATCTCTTATGCTCTTTAGAGGGTGAGCAATCAGCATACTAGTAGGTTATCTCACTGGTTAAGGTACGAACGTAGGCCACCCATCAAGGGCTACCCCTTAGCCTTAACGATGGTGTGAAGTCTCGATATACTATTCTCGATAATAATAAAATATGTTTTTTATTCGAAAGTCTCGAGTGTTGCCTCGATGTATTTTTCATTCTCTTGATATGAATATGTCTTCTTGTGTATGCTTGAGATTAACTGTAGCTTATGGTTGCTTGTTCAGATATTGAACTATTGTTGGCTAACTTGAGTGGGAGTGTCCATTCAAGTGCCACACGATCTATCACTCGTTGAGAGAAGCTTAACCCGTGACACGTGGTATCAAAGCACAGTGTGAAGTGCTAGAGAATTAAAGAAATGGCCACGAATGGTGGTGTCAACCATCAACAGAGAATTGAAGAGCTTGAGGCCACGGTGGCCACTTTGAAAGCTCATGTGGTTACGAACGATTGTTTGAGGGAGATCGAACAACCCAGCATGAGTTATCTGATACTCTACATAGCTTGAGTGAAGAGGCTAGAGATACCTTGAATATCTTCCAGAAAGACTTTGAGGAGTTCAAGACCAAAGTGGGTGTCTTACAAGTGGCGGTGGCTAGATCGAGTTCTAGTTCAGTGGAAAGGAGAAAAATGGCTAAGGTGCTGAGCCCCGATGCTATGAGGAGGCAAAAGATGCCAAAGAGCTTAAGAATTTTTGTTTGACATGGAGCAATACTTTCAAGCCATGCGTACTAAATCAGATGAAGACATGGTAGCAATGGCATCAATGTACCTTATGAGGGATGCCAAGCTTTGATGGCATTCAAAATTTGTAAATGATGAATGTCCTATCAAAACTTGGGTGGACCTGAAACAGGAATTGAAAAACCAGTTCTTTCCTGAAAATGTAGAGTATATAACCCGAAGGAAGCTTCGAGAATTGGTGCAAATGGGAACAGTGCGAGAGTTTGTAAGAAACTTCTTTACCCTAATTTTGGACATTAGAGACATGTTCGAAAAGGATAAAATGTTTTATTTTCTTGAGGGCCTCAAACAGTGGGCCAGGATTAAATTGCAAAAGCAAAAGGCACAAAATGTGGCCACGACCATGGCTGCAGTCGAACGCCTTCATGATTACAATGATGGCTCCTTAAAATGAAAAAATCTTTCATTAGGTAGCAGTAACTCCATCTTTTGGAGTGGTGGAAAGATGGCTGGAGTGGATCGACCCTTTAATGAGGGATCAGATAAGAGGCCCTTTGGTCGAGACAACACCCAACCCAGAGGAAACAATGTAACAAGTTTTAAGTTTAGGCAACTGTTAGCTTGTTTCCTATGCAAGGGACGGCATCGAGTGGCTGAGTGCTCGCATAGAGAGGCCCTTAATTCCTTGAGAGCCTCGTCCCAAGATTTCGTAAAAGCACCTAAGATAATTTTAAAAATTGAAGAAAAACCGATCATGATGGGCTTCATGCAGTTCCTAAATGCCCTTCATACCCAACTTAACATGGTAAAAAAAATTGAGTAGAGGCTTAATGTATGTGGACTTGGTACTCAATAAGAACACCACAAAGGCTATGGTTGATACAGGTGCAACCGATACCTTCATCACACCCGAAAAAGTAAAAATGTGTGATCTTAAGGTGAACAAAGACTACAGGCAAATGAAAGTGGTCAACTCACCAGCCTTTGCAATCAATGAAAGTTTCAAGAATGTGATGATCGAGTTGGGGCCATGGGAAGGAAAGGTAGACATCACAGTTTCCCCCATAGATGACTTTGATGTTGTTTTCGGATTAGACTTCATGATGTTGGCTCAAGCGATACCAATCCCTGTCGCTAGTTGTCTATTGTTCTTAAAGGAGCAACCCTATATGGTGCCAACCATAATCTTATCAAAGAATGGAAAGAAGATGATCTCAGCACTACAATTCAAGAAAAGAATAAAGAAAGAGAAGCTTTCTTGTATGGCGATATCGATCTATAAGGATGGGATGAAGTTAGATCCAATACCCGAGGGGGTGAAAAAAGGTGTTGAGAAAGTTTAAAAATGTGATGCCAGAATAATTACCTAAAGTCTTACCTCATCGAAGATCAGTTGACCATGAAATTGAACTTTTCCTAGGGGTCAAACCCCCTACTAAGGGCCCATATCGCATGGCTCTATCAGAATTGGCCAAACTAAGGAAACAGTTGGATGAACTCTTACAGGTCGGGTTTATTAGGCCATTAAAAGCACGCTTTGAAGCACCTGTGCTATTTAGAAGAAGCATGATGAAAGCTTACGATTATGTGTCAACTATAGAGCCCTAAATAAGGTCATCGTGAGAAACAAATACCCTATTCCCCTTATTGCTGATTTACTTGATCAACTGAGTCAGGCTAAATACTTTTCCAAATTGGACCTGAGGTCTGGCTATCATCAAGTCAGAACTACAGAAGGATATAAATCAAAAACCATCTGTGTAACTCGGTATGGTGCATTTGAATTTCTTGTTATACCTTTTGGACTAACCAATGCTCCTGCTATATTTTGTACCTTGATGAATCAAGTGTTCCATGATTACCTTGATAAATTCATGGTGATTTATTTGGATGACATAGTGGTATACAACTCCACTTTGGAAGAACACCAAAAACACTTGCACTTAATGCTTCAAAGATTACAAGACCATCAGTTGTATGTGAAAAGAGAAAAATGTGCCTTTGCTCAGACCCAAATCTATTTTCTAGGTCACATTATCAAACAAAGTCATATTCGAATGGATATGAAAAAGGTTAGAGCCATCAAGGAGTGGACAACACCTAAGAATGTTAGTGAACTTTGCTCATTTTTTGGATTGGCCAACTATTATAGAAGATTTGTAGAAGGGTACTCTTGTAAAACTATGGCCCTCACAGAACTATTGAAAAAGAAGCATAAATGGTGTTAGACGAATGAATGTCAAGAGGCATCTGAAAGACTGAAGGAAGCCATTATGAAAGATCCCATCTTAGCCCTCCCCGACATCGAACAACCCTTTGAAGTCCAAACAAATGTTTTTGACTTTACTATTGGAGGAGTACTCTTATAAGCGTGGCACCCAATAGCATTTGAAAGTAGAAAGCTAAGTGAAGCCGAAAGAAAATATATGGCCTAAGAGAAAGAACTCATAGCAGTAATTTACTATTTAATAACTTGGCAACATTATTTGTTAGGCTCGCACTTTGTAGTGAAGACAGACAATGCGACAGTTAGTCACTTTCTCACCCAACCAAGGCTCACAACGAAGCAAGCCCAATGGCAAGAATTTTTAGCTGAGTTTAACTTTTGTTTTGAGCACACCGTTGGAAAAACCAATCAAGTGGCTGATGCATTAAGCAGACGAGTAGAGTTAACGACTCTTAGAAGAATTACGCTAATGGCGACTAGTAGAGTTACAACAGACGTTCATAAGTTAATTGAAGATAATTTTGGAAAGGACTCGCAGGATAGTGCCATCCTAAAGCTAGTCGAAGAAGGGAAGTCCAAGTGTTTCTAATGGGAGAATGGGGTCTTGTGGACAAATGGTCCTCGATTGTTTGTGTCGAAGGTAGGGGCTCCAAAATAGATGCTGATGAAGGAATGTCATGATACACTATAGGTTAGACACCCAGGTTGGTAACGCACTTTTGCTCTATTAAAACGGGGATACTATTGGTCCCACATGCGACAAGACGTGATGGAATATACAAAGACTTGTCTTATCTGCCAACAAGATAAAGTTAAAAAAAAAAACTTGTAGGCATGCTTGAACCACTATCGGTGCCTACTAGACCGTGAGAAAGCATCTCTTTTAACTTCATTTTGGGCCTTCCCAAAGTTGACAATCTTGAAGCTATTTTGGTGGTAATCGATCGTTTATCCAAGTATGTCACATTCATTCTCACCCATAATTATTGTACTACGAAAGACACAGCTCGATTTTTATTCAAACATGTGATCAAATATTAAAGCCTCCCTCAGAACATTGTAAGCGACAGGGATCTAAGATTTACGAGATCTTTTTGGAGAGAACTTTTCAAGATATTGGAGTCTCAACTCAACATCTCTTCAAGCTACCACCTTCAAACTGACGATCAAACTGAACGGTTTAATGGATTACTAGAGGAATACCTGAGGCATTTTGTTCAAGCTAATAAAAAAGACTGACCTTCATTATTGGACGTCAGTCAGCTTTGTTTTAATTCCAACAAGAGCTCTTTCACTAATAAGAGCCCATTTGAGGTGGTCACTCAATAACTACCAAGGTTACCCTATACATCTCTGAAGCAATATGAAGGGAAAAACTCGAGAGCCTTCAACCTCAGCAAAGAGTGGAAGCAAAACACAGAGATTGCACAAACTTACCTGAAGAAGGCATCAAAGTGAATGAAGAAATGGGTAGACAAAGGTCGCAGGGTGTAACAATTTGAAGTTGGTGATTTGGTTCTTGTCCGACTAGTCCCTGAACAAACCAGATTCTTGAAAAAGTGAGATCGAAGATTGGTGCATAAATATAAGGGTCTAGTAAAGATCCTCTTCAAGGTGAGGAATACCTTTTACAAAATTAATCGACCAAAATAGATGAAGGTGCACCCAATTTTCATGTGAGCAACCTAAAACTTTTTCATGCAAATCCTACAGATGCTAGCCGAAGAGAGCCAACTAGAGCCACCATCACCATGAAATCACCCTCAAAATGTCAGGTTGAAAAGATCTTAGCTGACAAGGAAATCAAGGTATCTCGAAGACTAGTTCATGACTACTTAGTGAAGTGGGAGGGATTAGGACCAGAGAAAACTAGTTGGGAAAGAGACCACGACCTCTAAGCATTCAAGAAAAAGATTAAAGAATTCCAAGCCATTAAGTCGATGAGGACGTCGATAGATTATGTGAAGGATAATGTCATGAGCCAACCTTGTATAGGGCCATGATCGGGGCTAGGTTGTCATGAATCACCCATGTATAGGGTCATGACTGGGTAAAGGTGCCAAGGGGGAAGGGTAGATCTCTTGTGCCTAAAAAAATATTTTCATTTCAAACATTGTAACGATTAGTGATAGCATAGCTCTAAAATCTCTTATACTTTTTAGGGGGTGAACAGTTAGCATATTATTGGGCTGTCTCACTGGTTAAAGTACGAACGTAAGCCACCCATCAAAGGATGTCCCTTAGCCCTAATAATGGTGTGAAGTCTCGATGTACTATTTCTGATAATAATAAAATATGTCTTTTATTCAAAAATCTCAAGTGTTACCTCGACGTGTTTTTCATTCTCTCGATATGAATGTGTCTTCTTGTGTATGCTTGAGATTAACTGTAGCTTATGATTACTTGTTTAGATATCAAACTATCGTTGGCTGACTTAGGTGAGAGCATCCATTCAAGTGTCGTACGGTCTATCACTTGTTAAGAGAAAGCCTAACCCGTGACACATAACTTGTTGCATTGCTACCAACATGGACTCCAAAGCAGCAAGTCTTTGCTGTTGGTCATTGAGGCGTTGCTCCTGGTCATTAATTTGTTGCTGTTGTTGCTCAATTATTTCTTCATATTGTGCATTTCTCATTCGTGAGATTTTTTGTTGTTTACCAAAACACGTTGATGGCAAGACAAATTTACCAACCCCACGAACCCAACCAGGCCTTTCTTTAGGGCTTAATGCTAAAGATAAAGGATCTTCGCCATACTGAGTTGTCAGTTTATCAGATTTTACTTTGGCAGCATAACATCCTGAAAGACAATAATAAGTTGGGCTATTAGAACAAATCTACACAAGCTATTATACACTCATGCATACAACCACAATGCCAATTATATATTATATCAAAAAAATAGTTATACATACAATCTTTTTTGCCATTTCCTTGATTATTTTATCTGTGAAGGATCCATCATTCCATAGATGTCTTTGTTTCCAGACATCCCATCTAAAAACTTTTATGTTTGAACTCATCGATTCCTATTAAATTACAGTAATAAAAAAATCATAATGTATGAAATAAATGTTCATAAATATTCATTAATGAATATAAAACAAGTGCGCGAATACATACAAGCTTATATTTTACAGTTGTATATCCTTTTCTTGCTGTTCGATGGTGATATTACTATTTGGCCCAAATGTCTCGATGTTATTTTTTGATTTTCTATAAAATTAAAAAATTACGTCAATCACATATGAAGATCAAAGGCTATATTGCATAAAGACTTATAAACTTGGACTAATTTGGTAATGAGTTTGCTTATCGAGAAATCTTTTGAAAGCTAAAATTGAACAAAATTTATCCAATCTTCAACACTTATGACATCTGCATATGCTACAGGAGGAACAACCAAAACCTCACATTCACCAACCAGCAGTAAAATATATTGGATTGTCAATCTATTTTTAAAGTCTCTGAAAGCTTTCTTAGTAGATTGCAACACAATCTTTTTACATTCAATTAAGACCTCGAATCGTTCCTAAATAAGTTAACACAAATAGTATCAACATGTTGAATTTCAATTAAATGATTATATAATAAATTTTACGAAATAGTTGAATAAACATACCACAACAGACTATCATATCTCATTCTTTAGATCATCAGGAACTCATCGCCAATCAGTGTACGTAATTGAAATCTTTCGATGGATGATGGCTCTAATATGAATAGCCATCTTGGCAGCTCCTTTCGACACAGGCTGCCCACTTTGATTGAATTCAATATGAATTTTTATGTTAGTCACTTTGATTTGTTTATTTGGGCTCCTTCTTTTTTTTTTTGGCCTACATTTCTTTCTTCTGCATGATCATTAGAAGGAGAATGATGTTGTTCGAAGTCCATATTACCTGTAATATTGATCATAATTATATGAATTATACAATATGACCATCTAAATTGATCATTATACTTAATTTAATACAACCAATACCATACTATGTACAAAAATAACATTTAGCACACCATTTAGCAATGTGGTCATACACACCCTTTAGCAAACTATTCAGAAACATCATTCAGCCCCCATTCAAACTCATTCAGTAAAACAATATCAGACAACAAGGTTCAACAAACCATTCAGCATGAAATATTATTCAGACCCCTAATATCATACAATACCATTCAGTAATACAATATCAGTCAACAAGGTTCAGGAAACCACAATATTTAATGCATACTACATAAAAATAGCATACTTGTAATATGAATAGAATCTTGGATGACTATGTTGACGGTGATGTTAATGAAAATATATAAACGCATATGTCAATATTAAGGAATTGAAAAAATAAAAATTCTCTATTGAAGGTGTAAATAATACAGTAAACTAAAAAAAAAAGACTTACTAGTTAAAACAGAGGTTCGTAACGGTGATTTATTAAAGGTCGGTGACGAGGAATAGGAGAAAGAAAGCAATGGTCTGCTAGAAATGTGTTTAAAGGTTTGGTTTGTTTGGTTGAACAACGTAGCTTTAAATCATTATGTGTACTAGCCCTCTGTAAATTTCTATGTTCAAGGCAGGGAAATGAATATAAAATTAATTATTAATAGCATTTTCATAGAATAACGCCTTCAATAATCACCTAAAATTTTAGTGGAGATTATTGAAGTCGTTTTTTTACAAAAAAGACGCATTTAATTATAAGCCTTTAAAATTATCCAACCAACGTATAAAAGGTATTTTTTATTAAAAAAAAGCATTTTCTAATTTTTAAAATTTATAAAAAGCATTTTCAGTAAAAAATCACCTTCAATAATTATGGATTTTCAAAGTTTATAACAAATTATTGAAGGCAATTTATACTAAAAAATGCCTTTACTAATCCAAAAATTTTTTTTTATGAAAATTATTGAAGGCATTGTTTTCGGTAACCGTCTTCAGTAATTATCTACAAACTATGATAGGAATTATTAAAGGTATTTTTCTAGGATATATGCCTTCAATAACAGTGTTTGAATTTGTGTGGCGGTATATAGAAGATATTTTACAGTAGAAAATGCCTTTAATAATTTCTAAAATATTAAGTGGAGAAATTTTGAAGGCATTTGTTATTAACAAACACCTTCAGTAATGGATTTCTAATAAACGTCTTCTATTACCATAGTGGTATATTGAAGGCGTGTCATAATAAAAATGCCTTTAATAATCCGAAAAAAAATTTTTAGGAAAATTATTAAAGGCGTTGTTTTCTGTAATCACCTTCAGTAATTATCTACAAACTGTGACAAAAATTATTAAATGCGTTTTTCTTGGATATACGCCTTTAATAACAGTGTTAGAATTTGTGTAGCGGTATATAGAAGGCATTTTACAATAGAAGATGCCTTTAATAATTCTCAACATTTTTAATGGGAAAATTTTATTAGAGATTATTGAAGGCATTTTTTTATAAAAAAGATGCCTTTAATTATAAGCCTTTAAAATTGTCTAGCCAACTTATTAAAGGCGTATTTTGTAAAAAAAATATCTTTTCTAATTCTAAAAATTATAAAAGGCATTTTCACTAAAAAATCGCCTTCAATAATTATGGATTTCCAAAATTTATAACAAATTATTAAAGGCGTTTTATAATTAAAGACGCCTTTAATAATCCAAAAATATATTTTTTAAAAAATTATTGAACGTGTTGTTATCTACAATCGCCTTCAGTAATTATATACAAACTATGATAGAAATTATTAAAGGCGTCAATCTTAAATATACGTCTTTAATAACAGTGTTATAATTTGTGTGGTGGTATATAAAAAGTATTTTACAGTAGAAGACGCCTTTAATAATTCAAGAAAATTTTTCTAGAAAAATTATTGAAGGCATTGTTTTCTGAAATCCTTTAGTACTTATATAGAAACTATGATAAGAATTATTAAAGGCATCTATCTTAAATATATGCCTTCAATAATAGTGTTAGAATTTATGTTGCGGTATATAAAAGGTATTTTACAATAGAAGATACCTTTAATAATTCCTAAAATATTAAATGAAAAAATTTTGAAGGCGTATGTTATTAACAAACGCCTTCAATAATGGATTACTAAATTTAAAGGTATACTGAAGGTGTATTTTCTAATAAACACCTTCCATTACCATCGTGGTATATTGAAGGCATGTCATAATAAAAGTTGCCTTTAATAATCTGGAAAAATTTTTGTATTGGATTTTATTGAAGGCATTATTTTTTGTAATCGCCTTTAGTAATTAACTATAAACTGTGATAGAAATTACTAAAGGCATTTTTCTTAGATATACACCTTCAATAATAGTGTTAGAATTTGTGTGGCGATATGTTCAAGGCGCCTATAATATATTCAAAAAATATTTATGAAGGAATTATTGTTGGTATTTTTTGTTAGTAAACGCCTTCCATAATCCTGTCCAATAAAAATCTTTCCAAACTTAGTGCATCCAATCACCAACTTCAAGCTTATATTCATTATTATACTATTTCTCTTTTCAGACCAAGTACAATTTACTTTTCCTTTTCTTTCGCTTTTAGTATTCGAGCATTGTCTTTTAGAACCCTATTTTGACTATTCATAACTTATTAACTTTAGTTTTTACTTTATTCGACTATTCCTTCAGCTTTTGCAATTCACGATTTTTTTTTTGTGAAAAAAATTTTCTACAAAACTCACCTTATTTCACCTTATGTCAACCCCAACTACAAAAACTCTTGGGTATTGTCTACGTTAGCAGCAAAGTTTTAACAATCATAATATCTGGTAGCTGATAAATTACTTCACAACAAGGAGTTCTTGTTTTGTGTAAGTACTGGTATTGTTATTATCTTTTGTTTAAAATATAGTAAACTATGCAATTGTACATGTTCGTTTTCATATTACTTATTTATATACATTTGGTCTGATAATGTAGCAACTAATAAATAGATAAGAGTTAGATGCAAAAGTCAAGATTAAGTCAAGAGTACAGAGATATAGTGAAAATTTTTCTTGATTTTGCATTTGAGAATACAAGTAAAGATAATATGATATTATGCCCATGTGTGAAATGTGATAATATCGAGTGGCAAATGCATCAAGTTGTTATAAGCATTTAATTTGCATTGAATTTCTATTGGGATATGTTAATTGGTATTTTCATGGAGAATCTGTACCGTCAAGGTCTTCTACTACAGTTCTTTCAACATCAAAGGCTCTCCATCACCAACATGATCTTTTTATAATAGATGACATTAAAAGCATGTTGCGAGATACTTTTAACATTCATAACCAAAATTTTTGTAATCTTTCTCTCAAAAATGAAGGACTTAATTAGTCTAATATTAAAATGCATGAATTTGGTGAACCTGGGATAGTTGTAAGTGACCAATAACCTTGAAGAGAAACATCAAAGTTTTATAAGTTGCTTGAATAGATGAATGAAGAACTTTTTGAGGGATCAAAGCATTTAAGGTTGTCTTTCTGTGTTCATCTTTTTCACTTGAAATGCTTATGTGGATGGATGGAAAACTTTCTGACTTTATTATTACAGTTTATGACAGAAATGTTTCCTTTTATAAAAATCTTTGAATCTTATAAAGAATTAAAGAAGATGATCAAGGATTTAGGTATCGGATATGAGAAAATTCATAGTTATCCTAATGATTGCATGTTGTATTTGGGGGATAGAAAAAATCAAGAATCTTGTCATTTGTGTGGTATTTCTAGTTGAGTCGACAAAAACTTTAATGAAAGGTTGAATGATGATGGTGATGAGGTATGTGTCAAAAAGAAGCCTGTTAAGGTTTTACGTTATTTTTCATTAATACCAAGATTTCAACGACTCTACATGTCTTTTAAAACTGTAGATTCAATAAGGTGGCATCATGAGAAGCGGATGGATGATGGATCGTTGAGGCATCCTACAGATTCTTTGGCATGAAAGTCATTTCATTTTAGGTTTCCAGACTTTGCAATGATCCTCAAAATGTTATGCTTGGATTAGCATCTGATGGATTCAACCCATTCCAAATGATGAGTACTTCTTATAGTACTTGACCAGTTGTATTTATTCCTTACAATTTATCACCATTAATTGTTATGAAGCAATAGTCATTTATATTATCTATGATAATTTTTAGGAGAAAAGGTTCGAATAATGATATAGACATCTACTTACAACCTCTTATTAAAGAGTTAAAGCAATTATGGGAAGGAGTTGAGACATATAATGCATCAAAAGCAGAGAACTTCAATATGTGTGTTGTTTTATTATGGACTATCAATGATTTTTCTACTTATGTGAATTTATTTGTTTGGAGTACAAAATGTCATTATGCTTGTCCATGTTATGCTGTTCAAACATGTTCGACATGGATACATAATGGTAGGAAGTTCTGTTATATGGGACATCATCGATGGTTAGATGATAATCATCGATTTAGATTTTAAAAATATCTCTTTGATGAAACTAAAAAGTTGAGCAGATCGCCTCTACCCATTAGTGGGTCTAATATCTTGTCAAAGTTAAAAGATATCAATTTCACATATGAAAAAATAACTCCATCAAGAAAAGAGTGAGGGACATCTTTGAAGGTGTCTGACCTCGTATTACGTAAGTTGGTGATAGTTATACAAAAATTGGTGATCTTGATGTTGAAAGTGATGAAGAATGTTTGCAAAAAGTTTATCGGGATAATTCTCAATGTGAATAAAAAATCTAATGATGACTTAAAAAGTTGGCTTGACCTAGTTGATATGGGGATTCGCCCAGACCTTCATCCGATGTTGCTTCCTAATGGCAAATATTGATTGCTTATTGCTTGTTTTGGGATTTCTAAAGTAAAAAAAGATGTGTTTTGCAAGGTTTTAAAAAATGTCAAAGTTTCAGATTGCTATGCGTCAAATATATCAAGATGTGTGAATAAGAAAAAGTGAAAACTTTTTTCATTGAAGTCACATGATTATCATATTTTGATGCAAGACTTACTTTCAATTGCTTTACACTCATTAATGTAAAAGCAAGTGACTTCTGTGGTAATTGAATTGAGTAACATATTTAAATCTCTATGCCATAAATGTATGAATGTGGAAGAGCTTGAGAAAGTTTAAGATCGAGTCGTTATTACTTTATGCTATTTAGAGAAGATCTTTCCTCCAAACTTTTTCACTATTATGATCATTTAGTTATCCACCTTCTATATGAAACAAAAGTCAGTGGGTCGATTTATTATCGATGGATATATCCTATTAAAAGGTATTATTTGTTAATAGATTGATTACGTTTTTATTGATTATCAAGCCAATCTACTTAAAATAACGTATGACTAATGGTTTATGCTATAGGTTTTTAGGGAGGTTAAAGTCTTATCGTCGCAACAAACATTATCCGAAAAGTTCTATTGCTGAAGGATATTTAGCAAAAGAGTGTATGACATTTTGTTGTCATTATTTGAAAAATGTTAAAATGAGATTTAATAGACCTTCAAGAAATATTGGTATGTAGCATACAGACTCAACCTATAATTATCTTTTTCAAAGTTTTGGACAACCCATAGGCAAAGCTGAATTGGTGGAGTTAGATGATAAATCTTGGGCACAAGCACATCGATATGTTCTTTTTCATCATGACTCAATTGAATCATTTCACACGTAAGTTGTTTAGCAAGGAAATTATTCATTACATTAGGCGTAATTTATTGTGTTTTTTTTAGTGTTAATACTGTATCATGATGCTTTATAATGAGTATAGAAATAATTTGAGAGATCCTACACGTTATCGACAATCAAACCCTTAAAAGGTTGATAAGTTGTTCGCTGAAAATTTTCATGAATGGTTAGGAGCAACTGTAAGTAATGCCATACTTTCCATTATTTTTTATCTACATAAAATACTTACGGTAAAAATAACATTAGTAACATATATATATTTATTTCACTTTTATAGGTTTGGAGTGGAAGGCTTGTTAGTGAAGAGGTGAAGTGTCTTTCACATGGTCCGAATTGGATTGTGAAATGATACAAAGATTTCATCATCAATGGATTTAGATTTCACATAAAATCCTTATGAAAAATTTAGAAGAACATAAAATTCAGGAATTGTTGTGACTTCATCAACTACTAGCTATGCTAGTGCTAGGGACACAAACCCTTTAGAGGAAAATGTTGACTATTATGGCATGATTAATGACATTATTGAGTTAGATTATTATGGCAAGTGAAAAGTTATGTTATTTCGGTGTGATGGGGTAAATATGAATAGTGCAAGGGATCTTAAGAAAGATCAGTATGGATTTACACTTGTGACTTTTTTCAATTAATTTACATTGGACAACAACTCATCGATGAACCTTATGTATTTTCATCTTAAGTCAAACAAGTATTTTACTCTGAAGATCCGAAAGAATTAGGTTGGTTTATTGTTATTCGAAACACACCTGGAGAATTATTTGATATAGGGTTAGATACCAAATATGATATTGAACATGAAACTGAATGTTATCCTTTTGCTGATAAAAACTTGGATGAGGATATCTCTAGTACCTATGCTCAATAGGGTTCGCGAAGATGTTACTGAAGACATTTGCGAACCATGATTTCCATGCACATATAATTTGTAATTCGAGTGTTTAAGACATAATGTAGTAAATAATAATATGTAAATAATGTCACATTCGCTATTATATAATTATTGTCTTCTAAATTATACATCATATTTTGATTTAATTAAATTGATATGTTCTTTATATATTGTAGGTTTTGATTTCTTAAATTGAAAATGTCTTTATATATCTTCTGAACTAACTTTTTTTTATATTCGTTTTTATGATGTAAGTAAGCTACAATGGAAAGAAGTAGATTGAAAGGAAAACATATCAGAAATATTAGTTCAAAATCATCTGCGACACCTGTAGATATTGGCTATGGACTGAATCCTTTGGAGGTAAATGAACGTACTGTCGAATCTAACTCTATCATTTCTAACTCTTCAACTGATATTGGATTTGGCAATACGGGAGGTTCAAGCTTAGATGGTACCCCATTAATTTATTATGCTTTAAATTTGAATATAGGTATTATATACTCCAATTTTAGAATTCGAGTATAATGATAAAAGTATTACGATTTTACAAATATATTTTATATTTGTTACAGTTGATAACAATGGTCAACGGAGGACCAGAGGCCAGACAACTTTGGAGGAATTGTTTGCACTACCTCCTAACAAGCGTATTGTAGTGTCTACAAACTCTAATAGACAACCAATTGGTGAAGAGGCTCAACTATTGGCTGGATTTTTAGGCATGTTAGGTTGTAATGGAATGAAATTACCTATTCATTATGAAACATGGCATAATATTCCAGAAGAAGTTAAGGTCGATGCGTTAAACTTTATTGAGGTATTAGTATAATTAATTAGATATATTCAAATTTTTTATTTTACATTTTGTTTACTTATTCAAACTTTTCTTATTGTATTATTACAGTTAAGATTTGTACTTAAAATATCAACTTCATTTGTGCTCAAGTCATTGGGAAAGAAATGGAAAGATTATAAGTATAGTTTGAAGAATAAGTATTTTGATCAAAATACTACTGTAGAGGCGATGATGCAAAATCTACCCTATAACGTGATTAGGTGACAATATGAACAACTGGTTAGATTTTGGTTGTCAAGAAAAGGAGAGGTACTAGTTTATAACTTTATATAATATAATGAAATGATGAAAGTGTTTGATGGTTTCAGTTGGTAATATTTGTATTTCTATCATATACGCAATTATTTTTATGATAAAAAAAGAACATATTGAGATTGGTAGCAGAAAGCAATAGAAATATAGCCACACAAGTGAATAAAAAAGTTTTGCAAGAAAACAAAAAGAAATAGTAAGTTTATGATAATTAACTTATTCCAATGAATGAACTTTTTCTGCCGTTAAAAAGGTAAATATGGAAAATAACATTTATTGTTATGTTTTAATAGATTTGATTGTTTCAATACATAATATTAAACTTATCAAAAGTTTTGAACTTAGTTACATAGATGATATGTATGAAAAGTTATTGTTTACGTATATTTACGCTTTTATTATATGGTTATTGTTATTGTTATATTTTAACAGTTTCAATAGCTTCAATACTTAATATTAAGCTTGTCCGATTGATTGAACTTGATTTCTATGGTTGATATGGCAGAAAAAGTTATCAGTTATGTCTGTTTGGGAATATTTTTGCATATAAAAGGTAAATATACAAATAAATTTTGGATGCCTTTCAACATATTGAATGGCTTCAATCTTTCATATTAAATCGAAAAAAAATAATTGAATTTGGTTTTCATGATCGATATGTGTGAAAGCCCAAAATACTTTTATTTTTTGCGTATATTTAAGACTATTATGTTGTTACAGGGTCAAAATATAAATAAAGGAGATTAAAGTTATTTGAAATTTTAATGCTTGATTGACAGGATTGATATGCATAAATAAGTTGCGATTGATATGTATCCTATCAAATAACATATATTTTTCTAACCAGTGAGGCAGCTCAACAATATGTCGACTGCTCACCTCTTCTAAAGAGCAAATTAGATTTTATAGTTACGCTATCAAGAATCATTATAATGTTTGAAATAGGGACACTTTTTCCTAGTACATGAAATCTACCTTTTCTTTTGGTATTGCTACTCGAAATTCCCTATACATGATTGGCTCATGACAATTTTTGCTTGATCATAACCCTATACAAGGTTGGCTTATGACATCTTCTCCTACCTATTCTATCAATGCCTCATCGACTTGTTGACTTGAAATTTTTTAATCTTTTGCTTGAATGCTCGGAGGTCATGATCTCTTTCATAGTTGGTTTTTGCTGGTCCAAGCCCCTCTACTTCACTAAGTATTTATGAACTCTTCTTCGAGATACTCTGGATACCTTATTAGCTGAAATTTTTTTAACTCGATGTTCTGATGGTGGCTTTATGGAAATGGCTGCCTTGGTTGATTTACCTCAACTTGCATCTATGGGATCTATATGGAAAGGCTTTAAGTTACTCACATGGAATATTGGATGCACCTTCATCCATGTTGGTAGGTTGATTTTGTAAGAGGCATTCCTCACTTTGAAAAGGATCTTTACTGGACCCTCATATTTATGCATTAACCTACGATTTTACTTTCTTATGAACTTAGTTTGTTTGGGCATTAGTCTGATAAGAATAAAATCACCAACTTTGAATTGTTGTACCTTAAATTGCTATACCCTTTGACCTTTATCTACCCACTTCTTCATGCTCTTCGATGTTTTCTCCAAGTATGCTTGCTTAATTTTTATATTTTGTCTCCATTCTTTACTAATGCTTGTGGATTTTTCTCTCTATACAGCTCAAGAGATGTATGCAGTAGTCTTGGTAATTACCCCATAACCACTTCAAATGGACTCTTGTTTGTGGAAGAACACTTGTTGGAATTAAAATAAAGCTGAGCTACATCCAACAATAAAGGTCAATTCTTCTGATTAGCTTAAACAAAGTGTCTTAACTACTCCTCCAACAACCTATTAAATCACTCAATTTAACTATCGATTTATGGGTGATAATTTGAAGAAATGTTGAGTTGAGATATCAAGATCTTGAAAGTTATTTTCAGAATAACCCAGTAAATCTCGGATCCTATCACTGATAATGTTTTGAAGAAGGCCACAATACTTGATTACATATTTAAACATCAGTTGGGCTATGTCTTCTACAGTGTAATGCTTTTAGGCAAAAATGAACATGGCATATTTCTAAAAATGGTCAATCACCACCAGAATAGACCCAAGATTGTCAACTTTGGGAAGACTTGATATAAAATCAAGAGAGATACTTTTTCAAAGTCTAGTAGGCATAGATAGTGGTTCAAGAATGCCTACTAGCTTTTTCTTTTCAACTATATCCTGTTGACAAATGAGGTAAGTCTTTGTATAGTTCATCACATCTTATCATATATGAAGCCAATAATAACCTTATTTCAATAGAGCTAAAGTATGTTGCCAGCCAAAGTGACCCACCCATGGTATGTCATGGCATTCTCTCATTAGCATTTGTTTCAAACCTCCTATTTTTCGCACAAACAACCAAGGATACTTTGTCAATAAGACCCATTCTCTTACCAAAGTACTTGGACTTTTCTTCTTCTATTAGCTTTAAGATGGCATTAGCCTGTGGGTCTTTCTTCAGATTATCTTTAATTTGCTTACGGACATCTATTGTAACTTTTTAGCTGTCATTGGAACTATTTTCCTAAGGGCAACCAATTCTACTTATCTACTTAATGCATCTGCCACTTGATTGGTTCTTTCAGTTGTATGCTCGAAACAAAATTCAAATTTGGCTAGAAATTCCTGCCATTTAGCTTGTTTAGTTGTAAGCCTTAACTGGGTAAGAAAATGACTAACCACCGCATTGTCTATCTTTACAATGAATTGTGAACCCAACAAATAGTGTCATCATGCTATCAGATAATGAATTACTGCCAAAAAATTTTTCTTTTGAGCCATATATCTTTTTCAGCTTCGTTTAACTTTCGACGTTTAAAGGCTATCAGGTGCCATTCTTGTAGAAGTATTCCCCCAATAGCAAAGTTAGATGCTTTTGTTTGAACTTCAAAAGGCTTCCTAATGTTGGGGAGAACCAAGATGGGGTCCTTCAGCATAGCTTCTTTTAATCCTTCAAAAACTTTTTGACATTCATTTGTCCAACACCATTTATGTTCTTTTTTTAATAGTTTTGTGAGGGCCATGATTCTACTATAGTACCTATCCATAAATCTCTTATAATAATTTACCAATCCCAAAAATGAGTGAAGTTCATTGACATTCTTTAATGTTGTCCACTCCTTGATAGCCCTAACTTTTTTCATGTCCATTCGAATGTGTTCTTATTCAACAATTTGGCCTAAAAAGTGGATTCGTGTATAAGTAAATGTACATTTCTCCCTTTTAACATACAACGGATGGTCTTGCAGTCTTTGAAATATGAGAAGTAGGTGTTCTTTCAGGGTAAAACTATAGACCATTATGTCATCTAAATAAATGACCATAAACTTGTCGAGGTAGTTATGAAACACCTGATTTATTAAGGTACAAAATATGACAGGGGCATTAGTCAATCCAAAAAGCATAACAAGAAATTCAAATACACCATACCACGTTACACAAGTGGTCATTGGCTCATTTTCTTTAACAATCTGACCTGATGATAGCCAGATCTCAAGTCTAATTTAAAGAAATACTTGGCCTGGCTTAAATGATCAAATAAATATGTAATAAATGGGATGGATATTTTTTCTCACAGTGACTTTATTTAGGGCCCTATAGTCCACACACAATCATAAACTCCTATCATGCTTTCTTTAAAATAGCACGGGTACTCCAAATGATGTTTTCAATAGTCTAATGAACCTGGCTTATAAAAGCTCATCTAATTGTTTTCTCAATTCAACCAACTCTAGCAGAGCCATGCGATATAAAGCTTTAGATGATGGTTTAACTCTTAGAAAAAGCTCAATCTTATAGTTTACTAATCTTCGAGGAGGTAAGACCTTAGGCAATTACTCTGGCATTACATTCTCAAACTCTTTCAATACCTTTTTCATCTCATCGAGTACCAATTCCAACTCAATCCCTTCTTTGTAAATAGGTACCGCTACATAGAAGGGCTTTCCTCTTTTTACCCTTTTTTTGAATTATAAGGATGAAATCATTTTCTTTCACTCTTAGGAAATATTATGGCTAGCACAACACTCGAACGTTCTCCCAAGTAAAAAAAATAACTAGTAACGGGGATTGGGATTGCCTGAGCCAACATCATGAAGTCTAATCTTAAACAACATCAAAGTCATCTATGGGGGAAACCGTGAAGTCTACATGTCCTTCCTAAGGCTCTAACTTGGTCATCACACTCTTGGAGCTTCCACTGATTGCAAACGCTGATGAATTAACCACTTTCACTTGTCTACAGTCTTTATTAACCTTAAGACCACATCTTTTCGCTTCCTCTGGTGTGATGAAGGTATCGGTTGCCCTCGTATATACCATGGCCTTTGTGTTTTTCCTATTGACTATTAGGTCCACATACATCAGACCTCTTTCAGGTTTTTTCTTTATCATGTTTAGTTGGGTACGAAAGGCATTAAGGAATCGTATTAAGCCCATCCTAGCTGACTTTTCTTCAACTTCTTTGACTGTCTCGAGAACTTTAGTAAATTCTTGAGACAAGGTTTCAAAGCATTAAGAGCACCTCTATGTAGGCATTCGACCACCTAATATGACCCTTAGCATAGAAAACAAGCTAGTGGTTGCCTTGGCTTGAAAATTGATGCATCGTTTACCCTGGGTTGAGTATTGTCTCGACCAAAAAGCCTCTTATCAGATCCCCTACTAAAAGATCAGTCCATTCTGGCCATTTTTCCTCCACTCCAAAAGTTGGAGTTATTGCCACCTGATGGAGGATTCTTTCATTTTGAAGGGCTATCATTAAAATCATGAAGATGTTCGGCATCTTGCACCTTTTGTCTTTGTAATTTTGCCATGGCCCAAGGTTTGAGGCCTCAAGGAAATAAAACATTTTGTTTTTTTTGGACATGTCTCTAATGTCCAACATTAGAGCTTCTCACAAACTCTCAGATCGTTCCCATTTACACCAATCCACAAAGCCTATTTCAGGCCATATACTCCACATTCTCAGAGAAAAATTAGTTTTTTAACTTTTGCCTAAGATCTGCCCAAGTTTTAATAGGGCATTCATCATTTACAAATTTTGAATGCCACCATAGCTTGGCATCCATGACAAGGTACATAAAAGCCATTGCAACCTTATCCTCCTCTGATTCTGTGGGCATAGCTCGAAAGTATTATTCCATGTTAAATAAGAAGTTATCAAGCTCTTGGCATCTTTTGCCCTCTCATAATATTGAAGCCCCGGCACCTTGGCTTTTTTTTCTTTTTTCATTGAGCTAGAACTCGACTTGGCCATAACCATTTGTAGAACACTCACTTGGGCCCTAAGTTCATCAAACTCTTTTTGAATGACATTCAAAGCATATCTGGTCTCATCGCCCAAGCTATGTAGAGTATCGGACAACTCTTGTTAGGTTGTCTCGATATCTTTTAGTTAATCATAAGTTACCACATAAGCTTTTAGAGCAGCCACAGTGGCCTTAAACTCCTCAATTCTCTGTTGGTCACTAAATCCACCACTCGTTACCATTTTATCAATTCTCTAACACTTTTTAATTGTGCTATGATACCACGTGTCACGGGCTAAGCTTTCTCTCGATTAAGCAATAGACCATGCGGCACTTGAATGAACGCTTCCACACAAGTCAGTTAAGGATAGTTCGATATTTGAACAAGCAACCAATAAGCCACAAGTTAATTTCAAGCATACACAACGATATATCAAGGCAAAATTGGAGCACACCAAGGCAACTCCCAGTGTTCTCATATAAAAAAATATTTTATTAATATTAAAAATAGTACATCGAGTCTTCTCACCATCATTGGAGCCAAAGAAGCAATGTTAGATGGGTGGTCTAGCACATACCTTAACCATGAAGTAACCTAACAATACGCCAACCGCTCACCCCTCTAAAGACTAAATGAGATTTTATAGCTATGGTACCAAGAATCATTACAATGTTTGAAATAGAGATACTTTTTCCTAACACATAAGATCTATTCTCCCTTTTGGCACTTCTACCCGATTATGACCTTATACATGAATGGTTCATGATAATTTATGTCCGATCATGACGTTATACAAGATTTGCTCATGACACTCCTCATTTTCCCTTATCCTTTGTCCCTGTATTATAATCTCAAAAAAACTGAGTGTTTAGCAATTTGCTTTAGTCTCCGATTGCCCTCCCTCCCACCCACCCAAAAAAAAAAAAGAACAGCTCCTTGATTTTGGAAATTTTCTCAAAGAAAAATTAGTTCTTTAACTCTTGCTTAAAATCTACCCAAGTTTTAAATAGGGCATTCATCATTTACAAATTTTGAATGCCACCATAGCTTAGCATCCATGACAAAGTACATAAAAGCCATTGCAACCTTATCTTCCTTTGATTCTGTGGGCATAGCTCGAAAGTATTATTCCATGTTAAATAAGAAGTTCTCAAGCTCTTGGCATCTTTTGCCCTCTCATAATATTGAGGTCTTGGCACCTTGGCCTTTTTTTTTTTTTCATTGAGTTAGAACTCGATCTGGCCATAACCATTTGTAGAACACTCACTTGGGCCCTAAGCTCATCAAACTATTTCTGAATGACATTCAAAGCATATTTGGTCTCATCGCCCAAGCTATATAGAGTATCGAACAACTCTTGTTAGGTTGTCTCGATCTCTTTCAATTGATCATAAGTTACCACATAAGCTTTTAGAGCAGCCATAATAGCCTTAAGCTCCTCAATCCTCTGTTGGTCACTAAATCCACCACTCGTTGCCATTTCATCAATTCTCTAGCACTTTTCAATTGTGCTATGATATCACGTGTCACGGGTTAAGCTTTCTCTCGATTAAGCAATAGATCATGCGGCACTTGAATGAACGCTTCCACACAAGTCAGTTAAGGATAGTTCGATATTTGAACAAGCAACCAATAAGCCACAAGTTAATTTCAAGCATACACAACGATATATCAAGGCAAAATTGGAGCACACCAAGGTAACTCCCAGTGTTCTCATATAAAAAAATATTTTATTAATATTAAAAATAGTACATCGAGTCTTCTCACCATTATCGGAGCCAAAGGAACAGCCCTAAATGGATGGTCTAGCATATACCTTAATCAGTGAGGTAGCTCAATAATACACTAACCACTCACCTCTCTAAAAAGTAAATGAGATTTTATAACTATGGTACCAAGAATCATTACAATATTTGAAATGGAGATATTTTTTTCTAACCCATAAGATCTATTCTCTCTTTTGGCACTTTTACCCGATTATAACCTTATACATGAATGATTCATGATAATTTATGTCCGATCATGACCTTATACAAAGTTTGGTCATTACACTCCTCCTTGTCCCTTGTCCCTGTATTATAATCTCGAAAAAGCCGAGTGTTTAGCAATTTGCTTCGGTCTCCGATTGCCCTCCCTCCCACCAACCCCCAAGAAAAAAAAGGAACAGCTCCTTGATTTTGCAAATTTTCTTACCTCCGTCATTTATTCTCTTCCGTATCTAGCTCCTTCATTGCAATGTTTCCTAATCAAATCTGTACACTAACCATTAAAATTTGTCATTAATGATGTACTATATTAAGTTCCAGTCGAACATTAAAATTTAGAAATGCATCTGCAAGATTCAAGCTTTGGTCTTTTCTGATTTTCTCTCTCAAGACTTGGGGAGCAGAGGAAGCAATGATGAAGCATTTTTTGGTTGGGGTTGTTGTTGTTGCATTTGCTTTTCTTGAAGCAGTTACTGGGTTCTTAGATTTTAATGAAACAGAGCTTTCTTTTATTGAGGCTTACGAGCATGGAGTCTCCAAACTCAATTACAATCCTCTCATGGTTGGACTGACTCTTATTCCGAGTGCTGGCGCTAAAGGAGCTGGTACATTTCTATATCTCTCTTTGATTGCAACTGTTTATTTCTGCTCATTCTTTATATTTTACTTCAGATTGCCGGATTTAGATATGTTTTTTTAAAAAAAAAAAACTGGGTTTCATGAAAGTGGCACTAATAAGTATCATTATGCCGTTATGCATCAGCTATGGAATTGCTTCTGTTCAGTCATTGTGTTAATTGAAGTTTGCATCTGCTTCTTTCCTTCACATCAATTTCATTTTCCTGTTTATTTGTTGTAACTTCAATTCTACTTTACCAAAATGTCAAAAAAAAAAAGTCTTTTGTGAAAAAGAATTAGTAATATTTAATTAATAAGAAAGGAGATCTTCAGCTGTTGAATATTGTTCCGAGTACATTATGACTTGTCCTGTATTTTTCCGTTTTACTGCCTTCCATCCAGGCCTCCTTTCACCCAACAAGTTCAGCGGTCCAAGTGAGAGAATAGATATATTTATTTATTTATTCCAGTTTACTACTAAGTTTATGTTTTATTGCCCATAGAATGCATATAACAAGGTTTTTTCTAAATTCTAATGATACTATGATTAAATTTTGTCAATCTACATTTTTCCAATTATCGTTTGCTGTGGTTTTTCTTTTTTGATGATTTCATCTGCCGCCTTCATGTTCTTCTGCCTGCACATCGGCTCTGTCTTGCAAATTTGCATCATACATCTTTTATTGAGAATCAATGAAATTTAGCATACTGAAATTTTCTAAGCATTTTTGTCCTAATTCACCCGCTTCTGTCTTTCAATTGTACAGTCTGCCTGGATGGAACCTTGCCAGGTTATCATTGGCATCGCGGGTATGGATCAGGAGCTAATAGCTGGCTCATTCAGTTGGAGGTCTGTCATCTGTGTGAGAGTATAGAAATGATGGAAACATAGTAGTTATAACTTTTTCGCATGGTCAAACTTAAATATTCTAGGATGTTATTAAAAAATCCAAGGTCCTAAGCTATAATTGACATATAAATTCTGAAAAAGTTGTATGTTTCTCTGAAATGTTCTTCATTTTGATTGTTATTGTGCTTTTTTTTTCTGTTGCCTCTGGGTTAGTAAGCTGACTATGTAAGTCTGATTGATCCTTTCAGATAAAAGTTTGGATGCATGCTAACTTTACTTTGTCTTCTTGTGGCAGGGAGGAGGATGGTGCAATAACATTAGAACTTGTGTCTACCGCAAAAAAACACGACATGGATCATCTATGTACATGGAAAAGCAGATACCATTTACTGGAATATTGAGTGATAAAGCTGAAGAAAATCCTGGTCTCCTCTTTAGCTTTATTCAAAAAAATATTTCAACTAAGCAAACTCTAAAAAATTTACCATTCTTGATCATCATCTTATTTTATTACATATTAAAATTGCAGACTTTTTCAATTGGAACAGAGTAAAGCTTCGTTATTGTGATGGTGCCTCTTTTACTGGGGACAACGAAAATAAGGTAGAAACCAATTTCTTGCTTTTGCTTTGACCGTAGAATGCCAATTTTGATTTCTTTGTGGTTTCTAATAAGATGAAGTCATACAAAAGAAATCTGGGACCTTAAGTCTCCATTGAAAACCAAATCATGATCTTGGAAAGCCATTTTCCCTTACTCAGAAGAAGTTTGATGCCTTACAACTTAGATTTGCTTGTTTCTATTTTCTTTTTCTTTTTTTTTTTTTTGGGGGGGGGGGGGGGGGTGGGGGGGGGGGAATATTTATGTGCTTTTTAGTGTTTGCTTATATTTGAATAATTGACCCGCTTAACATTTTCACTACCAAGGGGTTTATGCTTAGAAACAAATACTACAAGTTTTTTATTAGAAAAAAGTAGAACTCGTGGAAGAATATGAATTGCTTTGCTTTTGGGTTTATTTTTTTTTATTTAACAGCAACGGGTTCCTGGGCTTTGCCCAGTATATCCTCTTTCTGGGCCGGTCCAAGCATGCTTATCTATGCTGGGCCTAACAAATTTATGGGAAATTACCTTCCCACAGTCTCCCAGCTGATTCAAACCTAGGCTGCAAGAGCACACTCTCTTTGCCATTTGAGTGCAACCATCTGTCGGTTCGCTTTTGAACTTTAGATTTGTTTCGTAGTGATTCAAATAATTGACTCGATATTCTATTGTAGATGTTTGACAAGCATTTAGTTTTGTTAGGTTATCTTCAAATTTATTCTTCTTTATGTGTAGACCATATGTTAAAAACTAGGATATTCTGTTTTTAGGAAGCCCAACTGCAATTTAGAGGCCAACGTATATGGTTAGCTGCAATGGAAGATTTAATGTTCAAAGGAATGCACCATGCAAAGCAGGTTCATATTTATCTTAGATTATGACTTTTTTTTTTTTCCAAAAAGAGTTACCCTCTACATGTTTATTTCTATATTTTGATAGTTGGAGAGAAAGGGGAATTAGACTTGGGATCTCCAATTTGGAGGTAAAGTATGGAAAGTATTAGGCTATGCCTCACCACATTTTTGTATTTATTTTTTTAACAAAGAACAATAATTTCAGGCTCTTCTTTCGGGGTGTTCTGCTGGGGGTCTGGCATCAATTTTACATTGTGAAGAGTTCAGCAACATGCTTCCGAGAACTACTAAAGTTAAGTGTCTTAGTGATGCTGGCCTATTCCTTGATGCGTAAGTATCATTATCCTTCAGAGTATTGTTTTAAGCCTCAGTAAGACATAGATCGTTCCTTAGTTCTTAATATATTTTCTTTATATCCTCTCTGGACTGTAGGGTTGATGTGTCTGGTGGTCACACCCTTAGGAGTTTATACAGCGGCGTGGTGAGCTTGCAGGTTTGATATTGATATTTGTATTTACATATATGTGGATAGAAAAATGGATGCCTAGTTTCTTGTATTAAATTTTTATACATGCCCTCTTCTATCTTTTTTGTATTGATGCCAAAGGCTTTAATGAAGAGCACATGTGGACACATACAGAACAAAAAATATATAATTTAAGAAAGGAAAAACGTTTCATTTTTATCGCTTCACTGAACTTTGAATATTTAATGCTCAAGTCTTCTTGTTGATATCACAGGGTTTGCAACACAACCTGCCACGAATATGCACCAACCACCTTGATCCAACTTCAGTATATGTCTTTTCTAGATTTCTTTTTGATCCATATAATTTGAGTGATTAAGAAGAAACATCATGTGAATTTGACACATATTCTCTTGCCCTACTCATCTCTCACTTGACTGAAACTTCCTTCTTTCAGTGTTTCTTTCCTCAAAATCTAATCAGCCATATACAAACTCCACTGTTTATTCTTAATGCAGCTTATGATTCATGGCAGGTAATAATCCTTGCTTAGAAAATAGCATTATCAATTTATAAAGTATGACATGATAATGCAAATTGCTATGTGTTTTATTAGAGAGCTGTATGAAGTTGATTAACAAACTAGATAAATGAATTGGTTTCCTTTCTTGATATCAGATTCAATCCAGTATAGCTCCACCATTGGCAGATCCACATGGTTATTGGCATGATTGCAGGTTGAACCATGCAAAATGTTCTGCATCCCAGATCAGGTTTTTACAAGGTGATTTCCTATGTGTGAATTGCTTGAGCTTTCAATTTTACAGGCATTTCAACACATGATAGACCATATTTAGTCAGCTTAAGTGAATATCTTGTTCTATGAATCAGGCTTCCGGACACAGATGCTTAATGCTATAAAAGGGTTCTCAATGACTAGAGAGAATGGATTATTTATAAATTCATGTTTTGCTCACTGCCAAACAGAAAGGCAAGACACATGGTTTGCTGATGATTCTCCTGAAATTAGAAACAAGGTATGTCTAAGAAATAATTGATATCAGATTTCATAAAATTTATGTCATATGAATTTGTCTATTGGATTTCCGCCTGTTTTCTTATTAATATGGGGGTCGTCAAAATATAAATAGAATACCATGACCATGAAGTTCCATCAAAATTCTCTTCACATGGAGCCATTCAAATCATTTCCAGTTGGTTTTAGTTAAACAGCCAGGTTTTATGTTTTCTCAACTTCAAAATTGACAATCAAATTTTGAAAGTTTTTCCCTCTTTCCCTGTCCTAGGTAAGTCACCTTAAAGAAGAAAAAGTGTATTTCCCTTTAGGCTTTATTAGCCCAGAAACTAACTTTCTTATCATCTTGTGATTTTTATGTAGCTAGTAGTTACTGTGGTAGTTTTCAAGTTTTCACTGTAGTAAGTTGAATTTGCAAGTGCTCTCCACACAGACAGGGAAAATCTGCCCAGAAGTTGGAACAGTAAGAAAAGGAATGAAAAACCATAGAAAAGCCAAAATCATTCCTCTCAATTTTATATATGGGCTTTTATATATATATATATTTGATATTGCTAGAAATTGAATTTATTATTAGAATTAAGGTCATGTTTGATGCATAGGATTATTGATAAGATAGGATAAAAATTATCTTATATCATGTTGATTTGTATCTAAAGAGAGGGATAGGGATTGCAAGGAGGATTAATATTCTCTTGGCAAAGGATTATTCAATCCTCCCCAAGAGGGGAGAATTATTTTTAATCCATAAGATTAAACTTACATATCTAATTAAATCCTTAAAAACTACATCAATAATTTAAATTGTATGAACTTTGAGGAAGGATAATTTTACAAACAAATAAATTATCTTATATTAATTTTTGCATACATCAAACACAAAATAAGATGATATTATTTAATCTAATTCTATTCATAATATTATCTTATCATACCATATCTTAATTTTGTGTACCAAACATAACCTAAGGGTCCAGAATAGTAGAACTCTATTATAGGCCATACGCCAATTGGCTATATATGGGCTTCTAAATGTCCTTTCCTTACCCAACTATAGCCTAATCTTTTTTCTTCTACAAACAGAGACAAAACCCACGGGCGTCTTTTATAGTAGTTTATTACTAAAATTTACTAGCATGGCTCTAGTTTTGTTGTTCTCTGCGAAAATGTTTAATTAGATGGATACCTAATGACTTTATAATGGATAATGTGGCAGCCAATTGCAATAGCTGTTGGAGATTGGTATTTTGACAGAGCGAGCGTGAAGGCCATTGATTGTCCGTACCCTTGTGACAAGACTTGCCACAATCTGGTTTTCAGATTAGCCAATTATACATATTAGTTGGTTCGTACACATGGTCAAGCTAGAAGTAGCTGCAGCATCCTGCAATTCAATGAAATCGGATACAGGACAATAAAAAGAGCAAGGTTGCTGGAAAATGCAGGTGCAATCAGCAAATCTTCTTGTGATGACTCTGTGCGAAATAGCATTGCCCAATTTTTTCCCACTCTGCTGAAGTTAATGCTTGACGCATGTCCAACTTCATTACATCGGGTATTGATTCTATGGACCTCGTGCTAAATTGTTGTTTTAACTTTGCAAACTGCTACTAATTGCCAAGCAGACGTTGAGGTTTGGGTTGGATCATTGACTTCTTTTAAATCATCATTTTGAGATTGGGTTGATTTGGATTTTTTCAAATTCGTAAAACTTTTGCCGTTTCTAATTACGCTTACTTGAAAATATAGCTGAAACAAATATAAAGGCGGCAAGGACTAGGAAGGATTAACGAGCCAAGATACTCGACTTGAGTGGGGTATACATTAGTAATATTTTGCACGAGTAAATAACCTTGAGTTGTGCCATGGTTCTAGTTCTAGTATTGTTATGATCAGATCAGGCTTTTATTAGGACTCCGGCTGTTGAGGTTCAATGGTCTTAGGAGTCAAGGCTCAACCCAATTCAACCACCCAAACCTCCGAATCCAGCCCAAGCATGTGCTATCAACTGACGGTCGGCTGGCCTTTTAGCATACAAGACCTAGCTTTAGCGCCTCATAAATCATTTGAAAAGTTTTGTGATCCAGCATGAGGTCCAGGTAAGGTCCCGCAGGGCAGGTCCAAATCTAGTTGTAGACATTTCAAAGATCATGGATGGTAAAATTAGTTTTGATCTATTTGAAAATAATGATAGAATTGAAATTAGGTATTATAATGATAAAATTAAAACTAGTGTTAAAATATGTGTGGATACAAAAACAGTAATGATAGTGAGCTGACTTATAGTAAGAAGAGAAAATAATCATAAAAAACATTAATCTAAAAGTGTAATAAATTTTTTGTGTATATTTTAATGTTATCTAATATTTAAAATCTTCAATCAAAATATTGGCATATATTAAATTATATTAAAATAATAATTATAAAGATATTTTTTTTCATTTATTAAATATTTATTTGATTATAAAATTTATTATTTTTTAATTTTTAATTATTTATTAATTATTTTTATTATATAATTGTATAATTTTATTTATTATATTAAATTAATAAGGCTATTTAAAATTTTTTAAATAAAAAATCACAAACAAAGAGAATGGAGAAGAAAAGATTAAGTGGTAGGGACAGTTTGATCCCTGTGTCATTATCTTAGAAATGAACCATAAATCTCACATTGATTATATATTAGAATTGATCATGAGATATAAGAGTTCACACTATTTTTTTTTGGTAAGAGGTTTTTTGTGGGATAAAATCGTAAAATTAAGAAAGACTAAAGCAAATAATATATCACAAAGGTGTGAATCATGACAGTTAAGTTGATTTAGGACACCTAGAGATGTAAATGATATATTAGTACTCATAAGCTACTTAAGTTTGATTAAATAAAATTCGAATTCGGCTCAATTATTATCAAGTCGAGTTTAAGTTTGAGTAGCTCGACTCATTGATTGAGCTGAGTTCGAGCATTCTTATATCCAGTTTGAATAGTTCGCGAGTTTAATCGAACTTTTATATTTAAATATATTTTTATTATTTTAATTAATAAAATATCTCGAACTTGAGCTCAAGCTCGAGCACAAATAATTGAGTTTTTGTCGAATATAAGAATCGAATTTTATTTTTACATATTAATTGAGCCAACCGAGCGAGCTCGAGTAGCTCAATTTTTATCTCGAGTCGAGCTCGAGCTAGAAAAATAAAATTTGATTGAGTTCGAGCAGAGTTTCGAGCTTCAAATTTCAAATTGAGCTCGAGCTCAAACTCAATCGATTGTGCCCTTAGGGATGCTAGATGAGTCTATGCTTGGATCTTGAAGTCGCACGAGCCTGAAGGTTGAGTTTCGGCCCGTGACTATGGTATTAGAACCAGCTTTAGGGGTATTAGTTATGTGCCATCAAAGATAGTAGGTTTTTGTTGAAGTGAATGAGGATGTCACAATCCTAGAAAGGAACCGTGAATCTCAGTGAAGAAGGATGTCACTGTCCCAGAGATGAGTCATGAATCTCAAATTGACTTTGTACTAAAATTGATAATGAGATATAAAGGTTCACACCACTTTTTATTTGTGAGGCGTTTTTTATGGGATAAAATCATGAGGTCAAGAGAAAATCGAAGCAAATAAAATCTTACAAGAGTATGAACTATGACAGTTAGGTTAATCTAGAATACCAGATGAGTCCATATCCGGGTTTTGGAGCCACACAAACTTAAAACTTAAATCTCGACCTGTGACACCTACACTAAAGATAAAAAATTAAAAAATTAAAAATTAAAAGGCTTATTTGAAAGAAAATGTGCAATGACTAATGAGTTTTTTCACCGAAGCTTTAAGATTCAATTAAAAAAACGTTATGGTGCAATAGAAATTTGTCATTTCCTGTTATTCAAATGAATTATCAGTCCTATTTGAGAGAAAAATCGCATCTCATTGGCAGCAACTAACCATCCATTGACAAGTCTTACAATCGCTGCCATTTTTAGTTTTAGAAAATCTTATTGCAACTAGACAAAAGGAAATATTAATCATGCAATGTCATATTCCTTCTAAAATAAAATGCAAGGCAAATTTAAAAAGATTTAGTTTATTTGTATTATTATTATTATTATTATTAATGATATTATTAATTTTTATTAATTAAAATAAAAAGTTTAATATTAATAAAAATATAAAAAAAATATTTTGTATTCATACAATACAATATGAGTTAATTTGAATTATTATTGAGGGCAAATCTTTTTGTTTAATCCTACAAACATGAGAATTATGTATTTTTTTTCTTATTTTATGGCTTGGGGCTTACTCCTTGTTTCTTTGAATTATAGAGATTTTACTTGTACAATTACTTATTTGTTGGGATAATAATCTATGAGAAGGATTAATTTAAGGATAAAGAATTATCACACTGATTCGTTTTCTTTTTTTTTCTTTTTAGTTCAAGAAAAACTTTTGTATGAATTCTATAAATTATAATTTTAAAACAATATCAGTTAAATGATGAATTTTTTATATGAGTTGTACTACATATATAATTAAGTATTCGTAGAATAAATAAATAAATTCATTTTAATTAAAAAAGAGTTCAAATACTAAAAATATACTCATTATCAATTTTAAAGTCTAAGATTTAAAACATAATTTATCTTTAAAATATAAGAATATTTTTTCATATTTGTCTAAAATAAGTCATATCTTATTAATTTTAAAATTTTTATATTTCATTATTTAAGAAACAATAATTATATTGAATTAAAGTTAATTGAGAAAAGTATTTTAATATTTAAAGAACAACATAAAAAAAATCTATTTAATTAGGATAAAGTATACCTTTAAGTAAAGCATGTTATTTAAACTCTTATTATAACATATTTTAATAAGTTATGCACATTTAGTGGTTGTTTAAAAAATCAATATTCATTAAAAGTAATATCTCTTGTGAATACATAAATAAACATCATTTATTATTATATCGAGATTCTTATAGTTCTTGATTGTTTCATAATTTTTTTAAAAATATATTTATAAATTAATATTTTCTAATTAGTAAAAGTTGTGTCGGTATGTATTTTTTACCATAAAATGAAATTATAAAATATTTTATATTACATAAAAAGTACATGTTAAACATGGAAATCAATGATGAAAAAAAAAAACATTATATATTTACTTTATTTCAAGCAAAAAAAATTTATAACAATATTTGATTTAAAATTAAAATAAAGAACTTAAATTTTCAATAATAAATAGATGAGAGATAAGAGTTTAAATGAATTTATTGATAATTGATTGTCTAAAAAATTTATAAAATTAAAGATAAAATTCTATCACCAAAAAACCTAAAAAAAAGCTTGAGAAAAAACATAAACTAGAAATGAAAAAAAAATACAAAATCTGATTTGATTGTGATAAGAGACAATCTTCTATAGCTGAAAATTATATATATATATATATATATATATATATAATGAAGATGATGACCTAACACTAGAATACTTATAAAAAACTTTTAAAAAATTAAAATAGAAAAAATTAAATATTTATTCTCTATTGGATTTTCAATTTAAAAATTGTTATATTTATTTTCTTTTTAAACTTAAATTTATATTTTTAATTTAATTTAGTATAATGATAATTTTTTTAAATTTTATTACTATAAAATATTAAAATTATTTTGTTATATTATAATTATAATTTGATTAATAATTACGCAAATAGCGCATGAAAAAAACTAATTGTGTTAAATGAACGTTAATGAAAATATTTAAAAACATCAATTAATTGATGTTTGAAACATCTCTTCACGAATAGAGATCACTTGGGTGAAGAATCATTTTTTGAATAAAGCATTGCATATACAATGGACGATGGTTTTTGCATTTGGGCATTTGAAATTTTGAATGCTTGAGCCAAGGCTTTTGAATGTTATAGGTAAATTTTCATAAGAATATGAAATCCTACAAGGAATATTCAACTATCATCTTTAAGGCATTCGACCATCATAAATAAATTAAATTTAAAACAAAATGTGTGAGAAAAAGACAGCCAATTACCACCCAAAGAATAGTCAACTACTCTCATAACTGTCATTCTAAAATTTATTTTTATAATTTTAAATTTCATTTATTCAATGCAACTACAAACAATATAATTTCAAATCTACCTACTTTGTATAATAAAACACTTTAAAAAAAACATATAATTTGATCACGTAAACAAACATGAATATCTCAAAAAATATTTTGTATTTTCAGTGCAATGAGTGATGATGGCTGACACATTATGACTAATTGTCTATGTCAGAGCCTTGAGCTTAAGATGCTAATAACAATCATTAATTCTTAGTTAAATACTGATAGATATTTTCAAAATAAATGTGGATAGTAATTCCACATTGAAAAAGAATAAAGAGAAAATTTTCAAAATAAACCTAGTTAGTAACCCCCATCAATTATCAAATGCTTTGTCTGGTTGAAAAGTTCCTTACGTACCCCGCAATTTGTGAATCATACTTCAATCGACTAGTGAGTACTGATTGCCAAATATGTAATGGAAAATAATTATCATTTCGTCAGTTCAAAGAATTAGTTACCAAGAAGTCTACAACAAACATTTGAATAAATACTATTGAGGTATTTATCTCTTAGATAGACATTGCATTATTTGCATGGATCATATAAATGAATGTACATATGCAAGAAAAGATTTCAAGTCTCCTCAACATACTAAAATCGGTGCAAATTGTGACTGTATTGTCCTTCATTGAGAGGTTCAACCTCCTCAGGAAGACAAAACCTTCAGCATCCACCGGAAGCAAAATGGATTCCTCTCCTCCGGTCGACAAAGCTAAGAATTATAACCTGCATATTTAGTGCTCATACTTTCTTCAAACCACAATTTACTAACACATGATGCAGATAAAAAGTTAAAAAGTAATCTGACCTATCAGGTAATTTTTCATTTCCATCGGCTGATCTAAAAGGTACACTACCAGTGATTTCTGAGGATTGAACATTCTCTCGAACTGCATTTGGCTGTTCAAAACTTTGATTTGTTGTTGGGCACTGGCATCACAAACAATATCAAATTTGATTAGATTCAGTCAGACTATTATGATAGGAAGTAAATCCACCAAAATATACAGCAAAATATTCAGATGGCTGACAAGTTAATAGAGTCTGACACCCTTCTTCTGTCATCCATATATGTATATGTAGAATAAGATAAACATAAGTGTCTGCATTCATGTTTGTACGTATATATTCCAACTCCTGTCTTATAAGAAGCATAAAACTCCTACATTAATGAAAAGAAAAAGGATTTCTCTAATCTAACCCCAACAAGGAACATTGATCAGCTTTACCATGAACTTGTCTACATGAATTGGAAAGAATTCAGCATCACATTAACTAGTCATCAAGGGTAAGCTTCTATACCATGTGAAATAGCTAATTTGTCTTTCGCTTCAGAGGAGAAATAAAGCCTCAAGGCAACCTTCTCCAAGTGGCAATTAAAAACTGCTTCAGCAAATACTCAAACTTTTTTTTTTTCAAAAAAATGTGAGTTAAATAGGAAAAAGAATCTCCTAACCTGAGTAGGTGTCTGATTCATTGAGCTATTCATGTTAGTGTTCCGTACAGCTTGTGAGTTGATATTCTGAAGTGGATCCTTTGAACTAGTAGCTCTAGCTGAATACATATTATCCATAGGACCTACTAGTCCACAGGCACCCATGGTTGATTTCATGAGATGCCCACCGGAAATAGGGATCAAAGGTCCACGTGGCATTGACATGGGAAATCCTTGACCATGAAGCCCAAATAGATGGACGTTAGATCCTGCCATCCCATGGAGAGCAGTGGGGCCTGACATATGTGGGCCTGGGTCTGAAAAAGGCGTTCCACAGATTGGAGGCACCTGAACCATAGGACAGGTAGAAGATCCAGTATTCATGTCAGGCAAGGGCATCCCAAAACCCATTCCAACACCCATGGGTGAAAAATGTGCCATATGAGCTCCATGCATGTGCAGCATTCCAGTTGGTAACATCATTGGTGGCATATATAAGCCAGCTCCCATAGACATAAACTGCATAAGGTTGGTACTTGATAAATTGAACTTATTCGGTTGCCCTTCAAAAAATCAAAGTTCAAATATACACCAAAAAGAAAAGTAAGTGTCAGGAGTTGGGAGAAAGAAGAGAGAAATCTTACCAGCACCTGTAGTTGAAGTGTTTTAAGATATTCAATTGCCTCATCAAGCATAGAAGCTTTGTCCACCTTGTAATGTCAAAATGTAAAAGTCAAGAGTATTTAAAATACAAAAGCCATCATCTCTTTGTTAGTCTGTTTTTTTATTTTTTTTTATTTCAATCACAAATCCATTTAACCCATGTCTAATGAGATTAACTAAAGCTGCAGTCAAAGATAAGAAGTATGAATAAGCTTTCTGTTTTAAACTAATGGTAAAATAAACAAGGATATGCCTGAGCTCATTGTTTCTACTTCCACAATCACATCTGTTTCTAAATGAAATTCCTTGAATTAGTTATAAAGATAACAAAATTCAGAAGCAATCAAGGACCTCATGAGTTGCCAACCTTATTGCAGTTTGGTATGAGCTCCTGTAAAGCACGCATCTTCTCATTTATCCTATCCCTTCGCCTCTGTTTGTGTAAGTCCAGATCTTACAATTCAGATACAGCCATTTGGAAGACAAATTACAAATTATTGAATTTATCAAATGCTCTTCCTCACCCTTTCAGATAAATTATGCACTTCTGCTGCTCGACTTCTCTTAGACCCCACACCTCCTCGAGCAGGAACTGCTTTTTTCACACCTACAGATTCTTCTTCAGCATCCTGCACGTTAAGTTGGTTACTTGGTTTTATTGGCAAAGGAAAGATGAATTAGAAGCACAGTAGCACAAAGAAAGCAAAAAAATGATATACTATATCTTACTTCACTAGGACATTCAGACTCCTCATTATCGTGATTTTTTCTCTTCAAATTATTTACTGGATTGTCAGAAGCTCTCTCTACAATATTTCCAGAGCAAACAGAGGAAGCAGCAAACACAGACTCTACAGCGTTATCACCCCCCAGCAGTCCTTTAGAAGCACTTTCACCAATAACTTGACTAGGGTTTTTATCATTCTTGAGGACATTTTCTTCACAGATGGCATCAGTTGGCTCAGCAGCAACCATTTCATCTAGAGACTTAGCTTCAGATTGAATTACATCAGTCTTCACTGGCACCATCGTAGGTTGACAACGTGAAAATTTTTCCTCCTGTAACTCAATATTTGAATCAATGAGCATGGTATCAGCAGGGTTGCAAATACTGGCAGCAGATCCCTTTTCCTTACTTCCAATGCTAGCCATAGCACCTATGTTCTGAAGACTAGCTTTAACAAGAGCAGCAGGACGTGAAAAATGGGAAAAATTCATCAAAACGGTATTATTACAAGGTGGCGTCGGATCTTGTTTCTGCCTCTTATTACCAGGCAAACCACCATCTGATGTTTGAACTCCCATAGAATCTCCGCAAATGCCATGGTGGGTGGAGGTATGACCAAGGCTATTACCAATATTCTCCAAAATTCTTGATCTAAAATATGATAAAGACGTTTGACATACCTGTGATGGCAGCATGCATAATTGAGCGGTAGCAGTTCTAGGCCCAGCTTCGCCATCAGCTAATCTAGGAACCTTTGACAGATTTCCTTGTTCAAAACCCGCACCATCATTTATAGAAGCAGTACTGAAATCTCTAATGGATTGGCTTCTTCTATCAAATGATGCAAAGTTACTATGAGTAGGGGTCTCATTTGCAGTGACCCGAGATAATTCAGGCAAGAAATCTGAACATTCATTCTGTAAAGATTGATCCCCTGGGTAGTTCAACCAAGGCACCACTTCATCATCTTGATTCATGCCCATTTCACCAGACGGCACTGACATAGGAATTTCACTCAATACAGAATCCATTGCCACAAACTTTCCCATTTTTGAATTAGTTCCTCCATTTCCTGTATCTTTATCTCTGCTCTTAGGAGTGTGCGATGGTAAACAATGAGATGGCAAGCTGTTACAAGCAGGAATCTTTCTAGATCTACTTGACTGACCTTGTATCGAAATTTGACCATTTTCCCAAACAAGTTCAACAAAGTCATTCTCAGGTCTGCGTTCAAACACATAAAGAGAAGGGATGCAACCAAATGAGAAAGATTAAATATGACTAAATAACATGAACAAAAGAAGTTTAATGTTTAAAGAGATTGAGGAAATAGAGTAAACTGAACTTACACAAAAGACAGACCAGTAGAACATGAAGGGTTTTTATCTTGAGATGAATCACGCTTCCCCCTAGCCTTCCGATATAGCTCAGACAAAGGCATGATGAAGGGCTGAAACACCGTTTTTCTTACTCAGAAATATCCCAAATTCAAGCACTTAGCCATTGCTAGTACTTTGCATCACTATTCCTAACTCTTAATGCATGGTTCAAAGAACCCAAAAGAAAAATACATGAACGAAACCATCAGGGATTCCAGACAAATTAGCCTGAGCAAAGAACCCACTACACTATTAAGGAGAAAAATAAAATGGGAAGAAAAGAAGGGGAGAAAACTGCTAGTATTTTAATAACTATAATTTAAAGAATAAAATCTTCCTTTCGAATGCAGAAGTCCTTATCAGTAAGTAATGGAATAAAAAAGTATACATTGAATTTAAGTTAAAGATAAAAAATCGGTCAAACCGAATATTTAATGGCTCCTAAAGAAAACAAAAACCTACAAAATAAAGTAAGCTCCTTAACTTAAAAAATTCAATATTTTCCACTTTTCCAATCATCGTTAGATCAAAACTAGCCAGAAAATCATGGATCATGGTTCTGAATAAGAGAGGTCCTCAAAAGTCATGCTACAGATATGAAATTACAGGCAAACCCAGTAATCAGGGTAGAGATTCAGATAAATGCATCAAGATAAAGAAGAAAATTGTTGAGGAAAACTGAGTTCCTCGAAGCATGTCAAACTACGCTAATCCAATCGCATTAAAACTGAGCAATTGGGTTCGAAATAGAAGTTTACAAAAGCACAATCCTTAAGCTCGAACAAAGTTTTCAAGAGAGAGTGAAACAAAGAAAGAAAGAAGCCAAAACCAAGTGGACGCAGAAGGCGGCGTAAGGCTTGCACAGTTGCAGGGAACCAGACCACACCAGACCAAGACAGAGAGATACAAGACAGTCAGCCGCTCACAATTGGTACGGTACTAATATTTTTTTTTTCTTTTTTAGCTTTCACTTTGTAAGTGTCTATTTAACTATTATTATTATGTATTGTTAATTTTTTGTGACCATTGGTTTAAATCTCTGCTCGAGTGAATAAAGTAATAATAGTCTCGCAACCAGCAATGATGAAGGATAGATGCTGATGCTGTGTCCCTGTTCCATGTATTTCGGTACTTGCATATTTATATATATTATCCTTTGCTATATATTATCCAATGAAAATCGAAAGTTGTTGGCCTCTTATGTTAGTTTTCATAGTGGAATATAACACCATCATATATATAGAGTGTAGACCATATATATAGACCATCGTATATCTCTGGAGTGTAGACCATCTATATAGACCATCACACTATGCTTGTTCCCTTTTCTTTCTTCTGTTTTTACAATTAAATTAAGGTTTGAAAACCATGCCTGAAGGAAGGCGACTAAAAAAGTTATTTGAGTTTGCTTGTGATGAGGTTTTTTTAATTAAAAAAACTTCTTCCCCTTTATTCTTGGAGAGACTATACTAGTTGGACGAGGGTGAGAGAAATTAACTCTGCAAACAAGTGGTCCTTTCTCCCACTATATTCCCCTTTTTCCATTCTTTTGAAATCGATCGACGAATTTAAAAATAAAATTATTATTAATTTTTTTTAAGGAGATACAATTAGTTATTTATTAAAATTTATTATTTTAATAATATTTTAAAATTTATTAAAAATATAATTTTATAATCTGTGAAACAGATTAAATTTAAAAATCGATTACGTGTGAATAAATATTAATATTCTCACAACGTCCGTTTAAAAATGGTTTCATTTAACTATGTATTATCTTTTAATTTTGATAAAAAACAGTCTCATTTTCGATATTTAAAAAATAATTTTTTTGATTTTTTTATTTATTAAAAATTAATTTTTTATTTAATTTTTTTATTATTTATTGTTCAAATTTTATTCAAGAAAAATAAATTAGAACCATTTTATTAAAATAATTCTTAAAATATTTCAGTACATTGGTAACATTAAAAGAACTCTTTCTCACCTATAAATTTTTTAGACATCACTTCTCGAAATACCTTAAAATCTAATCCTCAAAGGCTCGAATTTATCTTTCGTGAAAACTATGTTATGCATGCAATGCAAATGCTAATATATTGATGCACACATTTTATTTTTACTCTTTAAAAATATTATTAAATTAAACTTTGAAGAAAAAAATTTTTTTATGATATTGAAGATTTTTTATAAATATTCTAATACACTGATAATATTTAAAAAAATCTTCTCATTTAAAGATTTCTTAAAGCATATCTACTTAGAATACTTTTAGAATCCTGTCATCGGATAAAATTTTATTTTCTCTCATTTTTATTACTTATTCTTAATTTATTAGTTAATTTTTTTTATTATTTTGTAACAAAAAATTTTTTTATTGTATTGAAACTTTTTTTATAAATACTCTAATACACTGGTAGTATTTTAAAAAATCTTCTCACATAGAGATTTCATAAGTATCACTACTCGGAGTACCTATGAATCTCATCATCGGATAAAAATTTTCTTTTCTTACATTTTTATTTAATTTATATTATTATTATTATAAAGTTATTATTATTATTATTATTATTAAAGTTTATCTTAAAATTAACAAAATTATAAAAATTTTAACTACATAAAAACTTATTCTAACAAATTTATATATTTTAATACGCATAAATATTATAAAAATAATATATAAAAAACATTAAAAAAATTTCAAAAAATTTTTTTTTACCTTAATCGAACCAGTCAACGGTCTGATCAACGAGGGGTCCGATCGGTTTGCAGCTCGATTTGGTTTGGGTGGCTCGACAGTTCGAAGTTAGTCTGAGCCGATTCAACTAGACTGATTAAGGTCAAAAGGTGAGTCAAGTTGTTGGATCGATTGCGCGGATCCCGGGTCGGATTAACGGGTTGACGCACGGATCTTAGGCTTAAAACAGTGTTGTTTTGGTCATTTAAATAAAACGATGTCGTTTTGAGCTAGCCCTCTATATAAAAGTAAAAAAAAAAATTTAGCATTTCCTCCCCTTTCTAAAAAAAATCTCTCTCCCTTCCTCTTTAAACAATTCAAGGGCCGGTGGCTGTTCGTCGTGGTCTTTGCTTACGATGAGCTCCGATCGTTGTCGTTGGTGTCAAAAAGTTTCAAAAAACATCAAAATGCTCTCCTCGACTCTCCGAACCTAAATCTAACCTCTGTTTTATCAAAAAGAGACACAAATGACCTAGATCTACTCTTAAACTTTCGGTCAAAACCCTCTTTCTCTTTTTTTTTTTGTATTTTGACTTGTTTTTTTTATTATAACTGATTTTGATTGATTTTTTTTTTTTTGCAAGTGTTTTTAGTGCTGGGTTCTTCCTTCCAAGGGACTGTGTTATTATTATTATTATTATTATTTGTAGAATAATTTTTTTGGCAAGTTTCTTCCCCTCCTCTCTTTTTTTTTTTTACAATTAGGAGCTTTATTTATAGAGCTCCCGTCGTGGTCCTATGCCAATCCTGTGCTTAGGCAGGTGGCATAGGGACTAAAAGAAAAAGGGGTGCCAGCACTAGCCTCTCTGTCCCCTTTTGTTTTTTCTGTTTTGTCTGACTTTGACAATTCAGGTATTCAAGGGTGGATAAGGCATGATGGCTATGAGCATAAGGCGTGGGTGGTGAACAGGGATGAATAGGGGGTGGAAATAGGCCTTTTGTTTTTTTTTCTTTTTTGTTTTTAGCTTTTGTTTTTCTGTTTTTGTATTTTTCTCTTTCTGTTTTTGTATATTTTTAATATTTTTCAATATTAATGTAAAAAAATAAATAAATAAAAATAAATTGATAAAAGAAAAAAAGAAAGGTTTTGGGCTTAAAGCCCAAAGCTAGGCCTCGGGCCCTATCCAAATCATACTTTAGGCCAATTAGAATTAAAAAGTGGGCCTAAAGCCCAATTGAATTAAAATTTGGCTTAGGCTCGAAAATCCAATATACTCGACAGATTAAAACTCAGATAAATTTGATGTCTACATTCATCAACAATCAATTCAACTCTTGTTTGAATTAAACTAACTAACTAGTTAGGAAGTGGCTATTTGAGTTTTAATTAAACTTATATCAGATTTTCATAAAAAGTTCAAAATGCATGGGTATCAAATGAGCCCAATCAAAACGCATGATTAGTGCATGTTCAAAGAGATCACCTCCACCTCCCTGGATTAAGCAACCAAAATGTCCTGGTTGTCCTGATCAATGATGATGATGATGATATAACATTGAAGTTGAACTTGTGTTTTGGTTGAATGCATTTCATTAGAAGCTAACCCTGTGGACACCAAAGCCATTTGACTTCATATGCTTTAGATAGAAGCGCACGGGATGGGAGTCGCTAAAGTACAAAAATAATAAGAAAAGAAAGAATTAGCAGAGTGATTAGATTAATTAAGAATGTGAGGCCTTAATTAGTAGATAGAAAGAAAAATGCCAGTATCAATTAGTGCGTAACTGAGAAGATTTGGGGGAGTGATGGGTGTTTCATTTTTGTCCGTCTTCTTATGAAAGGAAGGAATAATTTTTGGATTGGATTGGATTATATATATATATATATATATATGTATGTGTGTGTGTGTAAGTATTAGTTAGATATACTTTAAGGCAAGTGATACTTTATTATTATTTATTATTAGTAAGACCTTGCTGAGTATGGGCTTGCTATCAATATCATAGTTATAATCAACGGTGTGTCCAATATTATTAAAGCTTTCATGTGCAATTCATGGAAGCCGATAGCAAACGATTGGTATAGCAGTAGGATGCTGGTGGTCCCACTGACAGAACAGGATCAAGAGAAAAAAATTTTTGTAAAACTGTTAGGCTTCCTCAGCTTGTATCCCATTCTATTCATTTACTGCCACTTACATCACTTTCACTTACTAAAATTTTCTGTAAAACTTCTTACCTAATTCCAACACTACCGCTTCATTTTCTATATTTTGCTGATAATCTTTTATCGCTTTAATTTCACTTCAGACCCAATCACCATAATAAATTTTTAAAAAATTTCTCTTTTAAAATCTATTTAATTCTCAAATAAATTAAAGTTTTTCACCTCACAAAACTAAAAAAAAGAAAAAAGGGTGAAAAGTAAAAGCTTGTGGTTTTCTGAGTTTATGATCTTTGTGCAGATTTAGCCTATGCAAAATCAAATTTAGATGGGTGAAAACAAAAATGAGATAGATAGTGGTAAGTTTGTTTCAACCAAACAAAATTATAAAAAAAAAAACTTCAAACTGCAGTGGAGAGGCGATGATCTGTGCTCCATCATATCAAAATTTAACTTTTGAAAAAAAATAATTTGTTGAGGTTTATGGAGGGAGAAGTTTCCGTTGCAACTTCCGCAACTAAAAATAAATAAGAGATGAGATTAGTTTGTAGTGTGTTTGTTTCAACAAAACAAAATAAAAGAGTTTCAGATTGTACCGAGGGAAGGTGATTTTTGGTCAGAAATGATCTAATTGAAACGAATTTTTATTCATTTCAAATCCAATTTAATTTTATATTCGTTAAATTCGAACCCGATTTGATTTGAATTTTTTTTTTTAAATATTTGAATTTAAATTTGATTCGATTCGATTCGAAATTAATAAAATATTATTTTTTTAAATATAAAATATTATTTTTTAAATATAAATATTTAAATATATAATTATATAAAAATATATAAATAAAAAATTAATTTAAAAATTAATTTTATATAATATCAAATAGAATCGAATTAAATTTATCTAAAACGTGAACCGACTCGACTTTAACTTTTCTTTAACATTATCTGATCTAAAACTTGATTTAAAAATAAAAAATTGATTCAATCAGGTCGGTCGAACTCGCAGGGAGCGAGTTGGTTGCCCACCCTATCTATGATAGGAAAAGTTTTTGAGCAACTTAGTAACGTGTAGGTTGACCCGAATGGAAAAAAAATAATAAAAGTGACTCCAAATAAATGAAATGGGATAAAAGATGACGTGGCGTATGTTTTCGTAAAATCATCTTCCAATAGGAACAGAAGGATGGGCAATGTGCACGTGGACCCTTGCCGATCCAGTAAGGGATATGGCAATAGCCAAGTGGACCCCAGTTTCAAGGGGCATTTTTTCTCTCTTTGCTTTACGCCTTTCAGGTGCATGCACAGATTCATGTAGCAGTATTTTCAGTAAAGCCAAGCCAAGGGAACTGGAAAATGGAAATGGGATTATATGGTTTACTGCTTTTTATTGTTTTTTAGTGTCACTGTCTGCCGTCTACGCTCTGGCTCTGGTGAAAGAAATCTTAAGGGCCTGAAAGGCTCAGAGATTGACCTTATATTCCCATGGGAGGGTTTGTGGAATTCACGTATACATATTCATTTCACGTACCTTTCTGTCTTGTGTCCATGGACTCGATGTAAATTGTAAGGTAACAATGACTCATTCTTTGCCTGCAGGCAGGCTGCATCTGCATGGGCCCATTGGTGTGGAGGGGGGCCATCTCAGGTTTACATCACATGCCTCTATATCAAAGAATCAATTTCGGTTTCGCTTGTTACTTGTTATTTGTTAGAACATATCAGAGTATCTGTATGGATATGTCTTAGTAGTAAAGCACAGACAAATTCCAGAATAGCTACGTCAAACTCTACTGTAGTAAATTATTCTGATATTGTATATTCATTTAGTGATTTATGCTTCACAGAAGCAAATGTTACATCAGATATCATTTGTATATGCCGTAAATCCAGTCCTTGAAAAATTCTACCTACTTAAATTTGTCCTTAATTAGGCTAGGCTCCTTGGAGCAAATCCATATTCCAAATACCAACTATACTCAACTGATATTCTGTTGCTGTTGATCTTAGAATGCCTTTTTGGGAAGGACAATAAATACTACTAGTATTATTATTCTTCATTGGCTGTGCATGTACGTAATGATAGCATAATGTTTTCAGTAAAATAATGAGAATGGAACTGCCACTGATATTGATATAAATAGAGAGTTAAAATAGTAATTTACCATGTGGTTCAGGACAAACCAACCATTGACATGAAATCTTGGGACAAAACAAATTATAAAATAATTCTTCCCAAGCATGTAGGTAGTAAATTGGGTCAGGTGGAAAAGAAGATAGAGCTTCTGTTCAAAAGTGTGGGAAGATGAAAGGATAATTTAAATAAAAGAATATGACCTTCACAGGATAATAAACGTCATATATTTTTAAGGTCATATTGGCTGCGGAGCCTGGCCCTATATATATATATATATATATATATATATATATATATATATACACACAGACAGAGCCAGAGTGGTGCAAACACCAAACAGCCTGTTTTCCTCTTTTCTCCTCGATTTATGCAACCCCGAAAACTAACTGGCAAAGTGCTGCTAGTATTTAATAGTTTTTTCAATTGCAAAAGTTTACCGTTCAGAGTCTGCTTTTTCCTGTTTATTAATTACAGCAGTACACTAGTACTCTATATTTTTTACTATGAAAATTTTATATATATATTCATTTACTATGTACGAATTATTTTTATTATATTTATATTTAAATAAAATATAAATTAATATTATTGAATTATTTATATATTTAAAATATATGTAATATATAAATAATATAATTAAAATATCAAATCATAATAAAAATAATTTTTTTAAATTCTGCATAAGACTATAAAAAATTTTCTATTTTATAATTATAAAGTTATCATAGAATTTTTTTTTTCAAGAATCTTGATAAAATTTTTTTATGATTATGAGGTTTTTTGAAGTCAAGATATAAATAAACTTAAAATTAATATTATTAATAAGACTATCTCTAAATTATTTTTTTAATTTTATTTTTTTATGAAAAATAATCTTTTGATTTAAATTATGTTACATGTTTGATAATGAAAATATGAGTTAAGAAATTATTCACTCTTTCATTGTACAATTAGCCTATAAGTTTTCTGTTTAGGGCATACGATTCTATTATATCAATTAATGATAGCATCATTTTTATCATATATGAATAAAAAATATTAAATAAATAATCAGTTAAAAGATAAAATATATTACTTAATTGAATGAAAAATCCATGAAAAATAAAAGGTCTATAGATAACATCGATAAAATATAAGAATATATGTGTTTTTGTAGTTTTTACAATTTTCTTTAAAATATTACAGCTAAAACAATTATAGTTGATTTGAAAAAAAAAAATTTTACTTGATAGAACGAATAATATATTTAGTGAAATAGTACCTCTTACTTGATAAAGTGAATAATATATTTAGTAAAATAGTACATATCATAAAAAAATATGTTAGTTCGTACAACAAAAATAGACTAATAAAAAGAGAAACTAAATTAATAATAGCGAAAAAAACGTTTACATTGAAAAAATTGTATAACTAAAAACTACCAACAATGAGCGTTTTTTTTAAAGTTATTTTGGTATTTATATATTTTTTTCACATTTTTTTTGTGAAATATATTTAAAAATTGAAGACAATGCAAGAATTATGTATAAAAAATATTAAAGATATTAAATAATATTTTTTAAAGTTGTGATAAATTTAAATATTCATGTTAATTCTAGATAAATTGAAAAAGATAAATTATTTTAAAATTAATTTTAAATTGAGATGAGATAATGTACAAGAAAAAAAATTTCATTAAAATTAAAATTGATATTTGATTAATTTTTAAAATTTTAGATAATTTAATAATTTTTAAAATATATTTTTATAAATAATTTAAAATTAATAAATATTTTATATATTATCATAATAAAAAATTTTAAGAATTACTTTAAGTGTCAAAAAAAAATTATCCATGTAAGTATTTATATCAATAATTATTATCTGATAATTATATATATATATATATATATATATATGCACAAGTTTTGAAGACTCAAGCTACTGAAAGCAACTCCTACTCGGATCTTAATTATATAAGTTAATTTATTGTACTTACTTTGTGATGAAAATATAACGTCTTCCAAGCCTGTAAAAGGGGACCACGTCATAAAATTAATTATATTAGGTTTGTCCATGATGTTTTGTCACTCAAAGATAATGTAGCGGTGACAATAATGCTCAAGGTCAAGTGACAAAGAGATTTAGCGGGTAAATTAAGAATATGAAGAAGAACGCGCAAAAGGAAACAATGCGTCAGCTTGATCATATGGCAGCGCACACAAATGAAGTAATGTCTACTGAAAAAATTAATGGAGGATTGCGATTTAGGATGGATTTCTCCATAAAGGAATAGGCGTTGGTTTAAAACTTAATTTTATGGGTGAATGAGATGTTAATGCATGCGGTGACATGAATTAATGGTTCTCACTTTTGGCCAGCTACGTACTTTTGCCGATACACAGATTAAAACGTAGAGCATGAAACATGTCAAAGGCTCTGTGATAAATCGTCTAGCAGTACATATATAGAGTTATTTCGCTTTTGTTGCAGTCATGTTCTTCTTGGTGCTTTTGTTAAACAAATTAATGTTTGCTGCGTTGGACCGTGATCGTCTACGTTTTTATTTGGTGAAACTTGTGCATAAGACCATGTTTTGGATTTTCCAAATCATCACTTATAATAATAGGAATAGCGATAGCTTTTTGTGTCATCCCATCCAATCCAATCGTATTCTTTCCATCAAAAAGCCTTCATCCTTGAACGGCTAGCGGATAGATATGCTAGATGCACCTAGTTGATATATGATATGGCATGGCATATGATGTTACAGCAGAGTTCAAGGAAAAATCATTTTTGTTTTCTTTTCTTATGATTTGATGGAAAGGACAAACTAATTAATCCTATATATAGTGATCTGAGACACGTTTGCCGTTAATTTCAGGCTTTAGGCTAATTCCATTTGTCAGGTATGCCACTTAATTAATGGTGTATATGTGCAAAATACGAACTATAAAACTATATATATATATATATATATATTTGACAAACATGGAGATATCACTTGATCTGTCATATTATTACATTATTTTTATCTACCAAGTATATATATATATATATATATATATATATAGGCTAGGCGAAGGACACAACAAAGTACATATAAAGCCACATGTATTTGGTATTTTGGGCTACTACTGCCAATCAAGCCCAATCATTTCCTCTTAGACCTGGTTATAAAATGAAGAAATGAATGGGCAATACTATTCTGGTCAGCGTATCAACCGCCAAGTGCTTTGAGAAAATTAAAGCTCGAAAAATTATATCAAAGAGCATCTTAAATTGTGGGTACTAAAAGAACAGTTTCGTACACTGCATGTGCAATAAGGTATAAAAGTCTGATATAATTTGAATGTTCTAAGAGAAATTGTCTCTTAATTAGAGGATACTGGAGTGAGGATTGAAGATATATAAGACAAAGCTATGTGTCATCTAATCTCTTCTATCTTACTTCGGGCACATTAAGTCGGTCTTGATGTATGGGAAGGAGACGGTGATTTTTCAAAGATCACTAGCAAACTTTTCTTTAAAAAAAAAAGCTGAATAGTGGAAGAAACTTTTCATCTGAAGAGTTCGCACTTGTGGGCTGAAAGTGGAAAGGAAAAGAAGAATTTTACGAAAAAAATCTTTTGTACGTGTGGGCAATTTGAACGTGGCAAAAAAATTCTAACTCAATTGACAACGCAGATTTCCTCTGAGATGGATTGAAGCAAGGCATATGGTGAAATGGTGTGGATAATGAAGAACTCTCATGAAAACCAAATATGAGAATGGCATCAGAATTTCCGGTGCCCAAATAAATTTTATTAATTCTTAAGTGGATATACTTTATATGATGGAATATAATGATTCTGTCATTTGAGAATTGTAGCTGTAGGTAACAAAATGTGAATTCTCTAGCAAGGAGCATGTGACTGTGTGTATTGAGGAAAATTTGTCTCGGAAAAGTTAGTTTGGTGAATTTCAACTAAAAATGAAGAATTTTTAAGAAATTAATTTAAAATTTTATTTGTACACTAAACTAACATAGGTTCAATTAATTTCAGACAGTAAAACCCATTAAAATATTTAGTGAAGACTAAAAAGGATTAAATAAAACTTAAGTAAAACCTAAATTACATTAAGCACTAAGTACATTTTATACACAATTAATTGAATTTATGTATATCATAGATTCATAAATGATTAAGTTCATAAATAGTTAAATTCATTCATTTTAGATTTGATTTATAATTAATTAATAGTAAATATGAATTTAAATTCAAAATTTTAAATGACACAAATTACATTTATTCACAATTAATTGAATTTATAAATATCATAAATTCATGAATAATCGGTGTGTAAATTAATATTAGATTAGATGTTTTTAAGTGAATCTTATTGGCATGTAATAAAAAGAGAAGCTGACATTGTAATAAAAATGATTTAATCGTGGCAAAAATGAAGTTGACATGAAAATATTCATGTATCACAAATATAGACAAAACAGGATAAAAATATATGCATATTATATATATTTATATATATATATATATGTATATATGTATGTATATGCAATATGTATGCCATTGTTCGGTTTTTTTTTTTTTTTTTGCTTCTCCATGGCTTAATTTTTTCAGATTATTCGGTGGCCGCGGTCTTTGTTTTTGGATTGCAAATCCTTGGATTCTACAAGTAGTGGATTCTGTAAGTCAGAACTTGGTAAATCGGGAAAAGTTGAGACCTAACCTTGAGTGGGAATCAACTATGCCTCCAGCTGACCAGCATTTAGACGAAAAAAGCTAAAAGAAAAAAAAGGAAAAAGAAATGAAAATGCACATGCTAAGATCTGTAAATGATTCCCATCTTCAAAACCGGTGCTATAACTTTTTATTAGATTTGGAAGTTAATAAGCTACCAAATCAGAGCCTAAATTATTCAACTTCAACAGCTTCAAGTGTATTGAATGAATTGATCTCGCCTTTTGTAGTGACTAATTCTACCGGTTGTGTCTAGCTATTTTATAATAATCAAGAATTCCATCCTCAAGGTAAATGTTAAACGCACTTAATGAAGCCAATACATTCCAATAACAAGATTAAGAGTCTACTACGGACACTGAAGGAAGCTGAACACCGGCTGTATGTAAACCCATTTAGCCCTCACTTTCTATTGCCATTTTTAGGCGACCCCCGTCATAGGTAACTGCAAACCACCATTCTTTCAGTTATGAAAGCAAAGAGAGAAAGAAGGCTGTGCCCAATTTCACAATTCACTTATTTGCAAAGGAAAGAAGTAACTCTCGATTACTATTTGCAAAACGTTTCTTATTGACATGGGCAACTCTATTCTCATATGTTTTATGATGTTTAGTTTGCTCATTAATAATATATGGAAAGAAAATTATATATTTATTAACTTTAGGAGCTAGCAACAAATAATCGAAAGATGGTTTAGTATTTTACATTTGTAGATCTGTAAGGTTTCGATCAATTAAAAACATTTGCATTGCTGACATAATAGTGAACAGAGCGAGAAGCAATTGTCAAACGGCTGAACTATAGTACATGCTAGGCAGTAAGGAGATGACAATACATCATTGTGCCGAGTAAAGACAGGATATGAAGAGGGTAAAAAATTCCAACAATTGAGCTGAAAAATGTTTGATTTCATTGAATGGTAATTAAGGTTGACAGTCCAATCCGAATTTGATGGATTTCGATCTGATTCGATTTTATAAGATCGATTTTTTTTTTTTAAATCAGATTTCGGGTCGGGTCGGATTTGATATTATTAAGAAAAAATCAGGGTTGATTTTTGGTAAACCTGACCCAACTCGACTTGATATTATATTAAAAATTATTTTTTAATTTTTATTTATATATAATTGTATACACTCAATTTGGTCCAGGCCCGGATCAATTGGGCCTGATCCAAATGGATAAACCCATTTCAGTTTGTTTTATTTTATTTTATTTTAATTTTTTATTTATTCTATATTTTGTATTTTATTTATCTATTATTACTATTTATTAATATATATTTATTATTACTTATCTGTTTATATATCTATTATTATTATTATTATTATTTATCTAATTACATATTATCATTTATCTATTAATATATATTTTATATTTTATTTTATTTTGTTTTATTTTATTATTATTATTTTTTGGTTGAATCCCGATTGGGATTGGATTAAAAGGATTGGACTTTTGGCGAAAATTTGGGGTTGACAGAGTTGGGATTGGATTCAAAGATTGAGTCCAAGTCCCAAAGGGAATTGGGATTGATCAGAAACTCTTCTGATCAATCCCTATAAATAGGTGCTGGAAGAACAGAAACAAACACATAGAAAAAGGCAGACTCTGGCTGAGAGAGAGTGAATAGAGAAGAAACAGAAGCTAAAAAGGGTTTTGGTGCATTAGAATAAGTTCTAGGAATCAGTGGAATTTTTTTTGAATTTTTGGGGAATTTTTTTTCTGGAAATTTCTGAAAAATTTTCAGATTTCGATTGAATTTTTTGACGAAGTTTGAATTTTCAGTGACTTTTTCGGTCAAGTTTGAATTTTTCGGCCAGCTTCCCAGTTTTGGGCGACTATTTCCAGAAACCGATCAACTTTCCAATGAACTTTCGACGAAAAACTTAGATTTCGACAAAAATTTTCAAAATCCGACGAGATTCAACTGGAGTTCTTCATCGATTTAAAGAGAAGGGAGAGAAAAAGAAGGGAAGAAAGAGAGAGAGAGGATGAGAGATCTGCTGAGAAACAGAGGAATTAGCCTTTCATACCTGGTGAAAATGACATCGTTTTGGTGTTACTGTGCCCAGAAGATTCCCGCGTTTTAAAATCGGGCGACCCGACCTGAACGTCAACCCGCTTTTAACCCGCATTCAACCCGAGTATGAACCGTTTTCGAAGTCGAGCCGATCCGAGTCGAGCCGCGTCTTCGAGCCGTCTTTTCTTCCTTAAGCTGCGTCGAGTCGAGCCGCTAAGCCGAGCCATTCCCAGGTTTTTTTTTTCATTATTTATTTATTATTATTATTATTTATTGATTAGATTAGAATTGTTTAATACTTTTTATTTTATTTTTATTTTTATTTTTTTATTTTATTTTCTTTAAAATTCAAAAAAATATTTTTGAGAAAAAGTTGAAAGTATCAATTTTTCTTGAAAATAAGCTTTCTAAAAAAAATATTTTTGAGAAAAAGTTGAAAAAGTTGAAAGTATCAATTTTTCTTAAAAATAAGTTTTCAAAAAAGGTTTTTTTGAGAAAAGTTGAAAGTATCAATTTTTCTTGAAAATAAGCTTTCTAAAAAATATTTTTGGGGAAAAGTTGAAAGTATTAATTTTTCTCGAAATTAAAGTTTCTAAAAAATATTTTGGGAAAAAATTGAAAGTATCAATTTTCCTTGTACAAAAGCAATGAATTTTTGAAGAGAAAAAGATTTGTATATAAAACTAAATCATTTTTTTTTCTTTTCCTTTTTACTTTCTTGGATTTTCTTTAATGTTAAATAATTCGACGATGGAGCCTCTACAAGTGAAACAGTAATTTTCTTGCATACTCTTGAGGTGAGGGAATTTTTTCAATTTTCTGTTAAAAGTATTAGAGTCAATTGAGAATAATTTTCAATAATTAATTACTTGGTAAATTTGTAAGGCTTATTGGATAATACAAAATTAAGTTGATACCATCTTTCGATGGGCGTTATGAGGGTGCTACAACCTTTCTCACACGTAACCGAACTCTCGAACCCTATTCTGGTTAGTAGACCTGAACTTATTCTTTTAGGGACCCTTAAGCTTAGGTGTTCCTTAAAAGGATAGATTCCTTAGGTGGCCAATCGCACCTAGATAAAAAAGATTGGTGGCGACTCCTTTAAGTCAATGTTTAGCGATAGATCCCTAGATCTAGACGTTATGACAGCTTGACAACTCCACTGGAAAAGTCTGAGAGTCAGGCCAGTAAATAAATTTGTGTTATCCAAAAGCCTAATAAAATTTAACCTTTTTGTATATATTTTATTTATTCATTCATGTTTATTTACTTTATTAATTATGTCATTCATATGCATATGCATAACATGAGCTCTATACCCGAGCTCCGTCCTTCTAGGAGGGAGTAAAGTACCTATTGCTTTCGTGAGGTTTAATACCTCCGTAGTGGCTAGCGAAATACTCCCACTCAAATTGAACCTTTTTTGCTTGTAGCCTGTAATGGGTGAGGATTAGGTTCCTTACTAGTCTGTGATGGACAATGATATAAGGAGCAATTTGGGAACCTTTAGACTTTAACCTTAAACTACATATAGTGAACCTTAAGAGTGCCTAACCTATAGATAGAGCCATCACTCTTCTCTTTTAGAATTGATCAAAAGTATATGATTCATTCCTCTTATTCTGTGTGATGTTTTAATTTACTTAGTTATTTATTTATTTCTTTTTTCTGGGCATACTAACCTTTTCTCTCATTCTTTTGCATTGGTTCATGCTCATGTCATAAAGTTGCATAAAGAACATTTGCATGAAAGATAGTCTTCAATAAAAATTTTTCATGGACTCCACAGAACGATTAGTTTGTTCTTTATCCGTATTAACACCTTGTGAGACACCCAACGAAGTAAGAATCTAGTAAAAAAAGATTCAACTGAAAATGGGGGATTGTTTACCAATCGGATATGATTCTACCTTATCTCAAGAAACATCTATCCTCTTCAAACAAAATAATCTAGAGGATTTGGTTGACATATGAAAGAAGATGAGTCCGTCAAGACAAGAGCAGTTTTGTCAGAGACACGGACATATAGCACACCTTCTTGCAGTAGTTATCGACGATCAATTAATCAAAGCTGCAGCGTAATTTTAGGATCCTATATACAAGTGTTTCATCTTTAATGAAGTTGATATGACTTCAACCATCAAAAGTTATTCGATTTTATTGGGTTTACACCTCAAGGCTCTTAATAAGATATATGTCAAAAAATACAAGTCAGGATTTCGTAAGGGTTTGGCTTAACTCATGGGGATAGACAAAGAAGTTATGGATTCTCATACAAAGTAGAAACAAGAACATGTTTGCCTACCTTGAAAGTTCTTTCATGAGTTTTTAGTGTAACATGCCAACGAATAACTGGGGTTAGATATATTTACCTTAGCCATATACGGAATCGTGATTTTTCCAAAGGCTTTGGGTTATATTGAGATAGCGGTGGTTGACTTCTTTGAGAATGTGATTAATGGCTGTAACCTTTCAATGGTAATATTAGCAAAGACTATTAGATCTTTAAGTTACTGTCGTCAGAATGGAGGGTGCTTTATAAGCTGTATGTAGTTATTATACTTATGGATGAAAAGCCATTTCGAATGGGGAAAAATGCTTTCTTGAAGCTTTATATTCACAATCGTGCTCCGATCAAGGAATTCTGTGAAAGTGGATTGTCAAAATAAAAGTCTAAAAAGGAATGGATAACTTTCCTATAAAAATTGACCAGTACCAAAGTAAGATGGTTGGTGCCATAGATGAATCGTGAGCCTATGTTATATCAATGTGAAGATAATACAGTGGTCCCACTTCTGGGTTTATGAGGAGCGACAAATTATGCACCACTCTTAGTGAGAAGATAGTTTGGGGTAGAACAGTTCATTCTTATGACACATGGGCTTCATCAGTTAGATTTCTCTTACAGTGAGCCAAAAGCATTTTAGATGATGAATGAGATGATTAAAGCATGAAAAAATCCTTGAAGAATGAGCCCTGAACCTTTTACTAATAAAGTCACTCCAGGGTATTTGGTTTGGAGAGCAAAACGAAAACAAAAAATGGTATTCACTTATGAAAACTTTCAACCGCCAACAAGAGAAAAACTTGAAGAGACACTATCAGAATTAGAGCTTGCAACAAAAGAATTTGAGTATGAAAAGGGTAAGTTAAAGCAAGAAATCCAGAAGCTTCGAGAAAAAAAAGACCAGTGGAAAGATAGAGCTGAAAGTCATAAAGCCAGAGTTTACAAGATTGCTAAAGAACGTGATACAGCTGTTGAAGACTTGGCAGAGCTATACTAAGAGCATAAAAGGTTATGTGTAAGAGAAAGAGCCAAAGAAATAACTATTGTGTAGACACCGATTTTGTCTAGGTCTATGGTTTCCATTTTAAGTATATTAATACTAATAATAATAATAATAATAATAATATATTAATTAAAAATTAAAAAAAGAAATAAGACAGAAGTCAAAGGGTTGGTACGGCACCGAGCTGGCCCGCCCGACCAACTCCCCAAACAACTACCCGACCAACCTCTCGACTAGCCACCCTACAGCCACTAACTAACTACCCTATAGCCACCTAGATCCCCCTAAATCGAAACCCTTTAAAATTCCCAACCATCTTCTTCATTCGGGGTCTCTCGACTCTCTAACAAAAAAAAAGAAAACCCATTCTCAGACGAACTCTTCCCCCTAAAAAAACCCTTAACACCCTTAGACAAACCCCATTTCGATGCAAAAAGAAAAATCAAACTTCAAATACACCCTAAAATACCCAAACCAAGAACAAAAATAGATCTAACCAAAAAAAAAAGAAAAGAAAACAACATAGTCCTCCCCGTAGGGAGGAACCTTAGCGCCAAGCTCCCTGTAAAAGCAAAAAAATATCAGTTTCACAAAAAGAAAAGTTTATCGAAAACTTCAAAACCTGATCTACGTGAATCAAGGCCATTTTCGATGAAAAAAGCACCAGATCTGAGCTCAAGAGGTTGAACGAAACCTCCTGATCATTTTTCAAATTTTCGGCCATCGCCGGCGGTGACTTGCACAGCGGTCGACGTAACGATCGGCTCGGATTCCGACGAGCCAGAGAACCCGTCCAGAGCTTTTTTTTCTTTTTTTGTCAAACGAACAGACTGAGAAAAAAATAAAATTTTTTTTTTGACTTTTATAGAAACATAAGACCAAAACGACGTCGTTTTGAGCATTGGATCAAAATGATGCCGTTTCAAGCGTAGAGGATCCGCACGTGGACCAAACTCGATCCGAGATCCGCGTAACCCGACTCGACGACCCGTTTCAGCCGACCTTGAACCGGTTCAGACGAACCGCCAGTGAACCGATTTAAACCGCTGGTCACCTAAACCATCGATCCAACCTCCGAACTGGTCTGACCACCCGAACCGCCCAGATCAACATTGACTAGACCGTTGATCGATCTGGTTCAGGTAAAAAAATTTTTTTTTATTTTTTTTTATATTATTATTTTTTTTTATTTTTATATTTATGTATGATAAATGTTTAAATTTATTAGGATAAATATCTAATTATTATTAATGATAAATAAATGAAAACAATATAAAATAATAACTCAAAAATAATATATTTTAAAAATGTTTACATAATAATAATGAAATAAGCTTTTTATTTTTTCTGTCTAGATGTTGGAGGAAATAAAAAATATTTTTCAAATAAATAATTCCACCTAGATGTTGAAAAATTATTATTAATAAATTTTCATAAAAAGAAATATATAAGAAATTTTAAATTAATTTTCAAAAATCATTAAAATCGAACTTGCTTCGAAAATCTGCCTAGATGTTGGAGATTTTTAGAGATGTTCGTATTTAAAAAAAAAAATGAAACCTTAAACACTAATTTTTTAATTTTCAAAATCCTAAGTTTTTTTAAAAACCCCTAAAAATTTAAAATCCCCTAAAATTCAAAACCTCTTAAAATTCAAAGTTTTAAAAATCGTAAGGACACGTGTGAAAATTCTATTTGAGGCAATCTTTTCCCGAATGCTGCGTAGATGATGGGGTATTTAGAAAATTTTACTTCGTTAAGTCTTTTCACACGAGTTCGTAATTTACATTAATAATAAGATTAATAAATAAATGTATAATAAAATTGAGATCTTAAATATAAATAGTTGCACCTAAGCTCTACCTAGATGTTGAAGAGTCGGGGTGGTCTCATTATATTTAAGAATCCAACTCTTAAATTGCATCTCATTTTATATGACATTCATTAGCATGATATATGTTAGCATGTTATCATCGATAATTGATTGCATTATTCTCCATTTAATTTATTGTTCAATGATAAAATATTTTATAATAAAAAAAGAATAATACTAAAAAAAATCTCTTTTTGTGATATTACAAAATAAAATTAAAATAACATTCCAAAAAAATAATTCTTGGTATTCTGCCTAGATGTTGAAGAGTCACCAACGATTTTTTATAAAGAGTGTTATTTCATTTTAAGGATTGTTGTGTTAAATCTTAAGTGAAAAGAGTTATTTCAAAATTTGCCTAGATGATGGAGAATTTTAAGATAATTCTTTAACTTAAACATTTTCTCAATATTCCTAAATAAAAATTTTAGCAAAAATATTTTTTTCAATTGAAGGGAATTAGTGTTAAATTTCAAATTAAAATCATTTTTATCCAACACCGAAAATAACGCGTAATTAAATAATATCAATTTATGAGCGTTGTGGGGGTGCTAATCTTTCCCCATGCTAACCGACTCCCGGACTCAACCTGGTTTTTCGTAAACCAAAATTTATCTTTTTGATAAATTTTAAACTCGTTTTTATAAGTTTTATTAAAAGGATAAACTTTTGGGTGGCCAATCACACCCTAACAAAGATTGGTGGTGACTCCTCCTTTTTTATTTTTCTCAATTTTAAAACATCATCTTTTACGTCTAGCAGTCCCAAAACAGTTACAACAGCTTGGTGACTCCGCTGGAGACATTATTTGAAAGTCAAGCCAAAATTTTTAATCATGCGCCATTAAGAATCGTTGGATTTAATTGGTTTTATTTGACATTTCATTTAATCTCCTTTATTTTCATTTTCCAAAAATATATGTTATTGAATAAGCTAAATTGTATGTTAGTTGTCATTTTATTTTAATTTTGTGTTTATGGTATTTTAATTAGTACATTATTTTGCACACACTCTACATATTCATGCATGAGCTCTAAACCCGAGCTCTATCTCTTTTAGGAGGAAGTGAAGTAGCTACGCTCTCGTGAGGTGATAACCTCCACATTTGCTAACGAAATATTTTCACTCAGATTGAACCCTTTCCATTAGCAGCCTGTAATGGGTGAGGATCGGGGAGCCTTACTAGTCTATAATGGACGATGATGTGAGGAATAGTCTGGGAACCTTTAGACATGTAAATCTTAACCCGGCATATAGTGAGCCATAAGGTCCAACTTTAGGATAGAGCCATATTGTCCCTTCTTCGAGAAAATTACCTAAATTAGGACACTATGTATACTCTGTTATGCTTGTTCATTCATTTACTCAGTTTTATTTATTCGTTTTTATTTACATTATTGATTTGTTTTATTGTCTTCAATTTTGTTGCATGCATCATATAGGTAACCATATTTTTAGAGGGTATTGTTTTGGACTAATCTTCAGCAAGAAAAACTTTCAAAAAATCTAAAGGATGTCGCATGTATGTAAGAGCTACATAGAGGTCAAGAGCCATTCAAAAAGTACTCAGAAAAAAGAAAAAGATTACTTAGTAGATGGTCACATATCAGTGTTACCACAATCAGTGCATATGGATCTCAGTCAGAGTAATATATTAGCATTGGAAGCCATTTGGAAATAGTGGAAAACAGAGAGAAAAGAATCTTTTTCTAAAAAATACGGGGATGTGGCACTGCTTATGTCAGTGAAAGTTGATGAACAGTTGATGAAGGCTGCAATACAGTTATGGGATCCATCTTATCGATGCTTTGTATTCAACCAAAAAGACTTAGCCTCCACGATCGAAGAATATTCTTTTTTACTCCGGATAGAGTCTACTAATCAAGATAAGTTCTATTGGAAAGAGCATAAGACTATCGGATATAGAAAGAAATTAGCCAAGATCATGCAAGTGGAGGTTGAAGAGATAGACAAGCATAAGAAAGAAAAAAATAGAGTTGAAACCATTCCATCAGCTTTTTTGCTCTAGTACATAAGAAAGTATATTGATGCTGATCAGATGTTGGATGTGTTTGCATTAGCCATTTATGGACTGATGATATTCCCTAAGGTTTTAAGACATATAGAAGCATCAGTGGTTGATTTCTTTGAGCAATTATATAAAGGTATAAGCCTTTCATCAATTATTTTAGCAAAAACTATTAGATCACTTAATTTTTGTCGAAGAAAGGGTGAAGGACGATTTATGAGGTGTGCTTAGTTACTTTTTGTCTGGCTCAGAAGCCATTTTTGAAGAAAGAAAAGACATCATTTTGGCCATTCTCCATGCATTTCAGTCATATCAAGGAGTTTATTACTAATGAATGGAGAAAAGATTGGACAAAAGATCAGTGGTTGGCATTCTTTCTGAAGCTTACGAGCGAGGATATAACTTGGAGAGCACCATGGATGCTTTCGATGGCTATCTTGTATAGTTGTGGAAATGAGTCATGGGTACCTTTGTTAAGAATATGGGGGACAGTGAGTTACACGCCCCTTATGGTTCAAAGACAATATGATTCACGGTAGTTCATCCCTATGACTCATAGGCTTGGTTCACTCGAGTTTGCTTATGGAACACCCGGTTATGTGAAAATGGTTCGAGAAATCATCAAAGCATGGAAGCAGGTTAACCGAATGAGCCCAGCTAGATTCACAGATAATGTTGCTGAAGGTTACCTTACGTGAAGGATGAAAAAGGTTAACGAAATTAGACCTCTACCAGATAATGTTTCAGAGAAGTTGTCAGTTCTTGTTTCAGTACCAGTATTGTCGACTCTTGAGATCACTCAACGAGAGTTTAAGATTGAAAAAAAAAGGTTAGAGAAAGAAAAGATGACTATGATGGATCAAGTTAACCAACTAAGATATAATTTCATAATGAGAGATGATGCAGTATAAAAGTTGACTAAAGAACGAAAAGTATTGAAAGAAGTTCTACAAAATCTGCATCAAGAAAATAAGAAATTATGGTTAGATAATAGACCTTTAAAGGGATCCAAGAAGAATGTGGAAGAACTACGAGACATGGTGGAATATTGAAAGAACAGAGCTCGAGAGAACAAAGAAATGATCTCTACACTCACTAAAGAACAGCATGAATGGAAAGAAAAACTTTCAGGAGCTTCTGAAAAGGTAGCAAGGCACCAAAGAGAAAGTGAAAAGCTAAAAGCTGAACTAAGGAGGGAACAAAATAAAAACTCCGACTTGCAAAGTAAGAAAAAAGCCTTAGAGCATGAATTAATGAGTTTGGAGCTTCAATTGACAAGTAATTAGAGTCACATAGACAAAATTTTGACTGAGTGGTAAGATAGAGAAGATTATTGGGCTCGCACTTGTAATATGGAGGTAGATGCTCGAGAGATGTGGAGAGTGGAAAGTTTAAAGAGGCAGTAATACATTGAACACCTGACTGCTCAAATCTACAAGGCTGTCCGAAAAGCAAGCAACATGGTTGAAAAGGTGAAAGCATTGGAATGAGAGATTGTACCAACCCAAGGTCACAGTCAAAGATTACTACACTTTTTGTATGAAGCTAGAGAGCAATATGCTCAAATCAAAAGTTTTTATGGCTTTAATGCAAGAATGATCGGATGATGTACAAAGATTTCCATGATTAATGAAAGTTTCTTTTTGTTTTGATCGATCCAAGATAATACCCTAATTTGCATTTCATTCATTTCATGCATGCATTTTCATACTAACAATAATATCAACGACATTATATCATGCGATCTAATTCATGATTAATAAACTAAGGTTCAAGGATAGCAAAGCCAAGGAACCAAAATCTGAGAATTTTGCATAGATATAATACTCGCTCTCAGACTCGAGCCATGAAAGAAGAGAATACATCTAGATTTAAAAGGGTCAAAATGGGACAAGAAGAGATATGAGAAAAAGTGATGAAAATACAATAAAGCATTGAAGCACAAATGGCTGAATTAAGACAATTGTTGATTGGATCAATGAAAGGAAAAGAAATAGCTGGCACCTCAAGGACAGGAGATGAGGTTAATATAGAAGAGCCATTATACCCTCCAGGATTCACTCCACCTCAGGTCTAGGTTCAAGTTCCTCAGGGTATACACATACAACCACCCAGTGCACAGCCATACCCCTATGTCAATCATTCTGTAAATTAGCAATCGACCCACTTGAATACTAATTCGGGACCTATCCCAGTCGATCTCATCATGGTATCAAATCTTGATGAACCTATTGAATAAGAAAAGTTTCACAAAATGTCAGAACCTGTTATAAATTTAAAAATTCAAGACAAGTATGACCAACTCGAAGAGAGGCTCAAAATAGTTGAAAGTAATGACATTTATGGGGTTATTAACGCCAATGAGCTCAGCCTAGTACCTGACTTAGTTATCCCACCAAAATTTAAAATCCTAGATTTCGAGAAATACGATGGGACAAAGTATTTTTCTGCTCATATCACTATATTTTATAAAAAGATGACGGGTCATACCCATAACAATAAACTATTGATACACTATTTCTAAGATAGTTTGATTGGTTCAACAGCTAAATGGTACATTCAGTTAGATCAGAGTAAAATCTGTTCGTGGAAAGACTTGGCCAAAGTTTTTCTTACCCAGTACAAGTACGTCTTGGATACAGCCCCTGATAGTCTGTCATTACAAAATATGAAGAAAAAATTGATGGAAACCTTCAAAGAATACGTACATCGATGGAGAGATGTAGCGGCCCAGGTCCAACTACCACTGACTAAAAAAGAGATAACCATGCTATTCGTCAATACACTGAAGGCCCCATATTATGATAGATTGGTGGGAAATGCCACAAAAAACTTTTCTAACATGGTAATCTCAGGGGAGATGATAGAAAACGCTATCAAAAGTGGTAAAATTGAAGGGTTTAAAAAGAAGACAGCTACTTTAAGGAAGAAAGAGCAGGAGACACATGTTGTCACTCACAGAAATCCCTCACACCATCCTTTTGTCTCATATAATCTATACCCCCTTACTATCCTGCCACAAACCAAACTTCTCAATAATCATACCATTATCGAGCACCCTAACAGTCGCTATCTAGACCAAGTTTTAGCCCTCAACCATCCAATTACACCCCTGCACCTCCAGCTCGACCATTTACTCGACCAACCTACCCAAACAATAATAAAAAAACTCACAGAATAATAACAATCGGGAAAGACCTTATTTTGACCTAATTTCCATGTCTTACACTGATTTGTACCCCCAATTAATGAGAGGCCACCTTGTCACTCTCACTTATGCGAAACCATTAAGACCACCTTACCCAAGTTGGTATGACCCTAATGCCAAGTGCAATTATCATTACGGAGTTACATGACACTCTACTGAAAATTATACGGCATTTAAACACAAAGTGCAAGGTTTGATAAATGATGAGCTTTTATCTTTTGATACTAAATTCAAGCCAAATGTCAATGGAAACCCTTTGTCAGATCACACCGAAGGGAAAATCAATATGGTGGGTATAGAAAAATATGTGAAGATCAAAAGATGCACGGATGAAGTGAAGATCCCTTTTGAACGGGTGTATGACTATTTATATGAGACGGGCATGATTCAACCATTATTTTTGGATGATAATGGCAGTCATAAAGACCCTAACTATTTTTGTAAATATCATAGGAGAACAATTTAGGCATTCGATCCAAAGTTGTGAGGTCTTTAAGCAAACATTACAGAGCTTGATGGATGATGCCATCATTGAATTCTATGATGAATATGGTGGAAATAGTATGAATACAGTGGGTGACGAGCACCTTAGCAAGTCTTTTATCCCCAAACCCCTCACTATTTACTATAATGAGAAACCAAAGCCCTAACTGAGGAAACTATCTTTTCTTCTAGGACACCAATAACCATTTATGTCCCTAACCCATTCCCTTATCAGACCAACAAAGCAGTCCCATGGCGATATGATTATGATGTGGTAATGCGAGGGCCTAATATGACCTCGAATAATCCAAGCACGAAAAATACTGTCAATATAGCAAAAATAGGAAGAATGACTCGAAGTGGTCGAATTTACACTCCTGAAATGTCAGAAAAGGTCAAGAAAGAGAAAGGCAAGATAGGAGAAGATGACGTAAGAGAAAGCCAAGATTCTCAACTTTTGGTAAGCTCAGAAGTGTAAGTTAACAAATCAGTATTAGAAAAAGAAGCTTGTGAGTTTTTAAAAATTATCAAACACAGTGAGTACAATGTAGTGGATCAGTTAAATAAACTGTCAGCTCGTATTTCTTTACTATCACTACTACTAAATTTTGAGTCGCATAAAAATGCTTTGCTGAAAGTGCTCAACTAAGCTTATGTCGAGCATAACATTTCTGTTGAGAAGGTAGACCATATGGTTAAGAATATTATAGCCTTAAATTTTATCACCTTCAATGATGATGAAATACCTCCGAAAAGACGTGGTAGTGTTAAGGCCTTACATGTTACTGTCAAGTGTAAGTCGCACACTATGGCCAAAGTGTTGATTGACAATGGGTCGTCTATTAATGTTATGCCTCTGACAACATTATCAAAGCTTCTAGTGGATCCCTTTCATATATGAAATAGTCATATGATTGTAAGAGCATTTGACGGGGCATGAAGAGAAGTAATTGTCGATATAAAAATCTCATTACAGATTGGTCCTTGTACCTTTAATGTCATATTTCAAGTAATGGACATAACTCCAGCATATAGTTGTCTACTTAGGAGGCCTTGGATTCACACAACCGGAGTTATACCTTCATCATTACATCAGAAGGTAAAATTTATCATAAAAGAAAAACAAGTCTGTATGGATGGTGAAGAGGACTTATTGATAACAAAGACCTTAACAACTCCTTACGTTAAGATAGCAGGAGAAGCAATTGAATGTTCTTTCAGAGCTTTTGAAGTAGCAAATGCTACTTATATAAGAGAAGGGTCAAGGATGTCGATCCCTCAATTGTCAAAAGCTATAAATATGGTAATTAAGTAGACTGCTGGTAAGGGTTGGCGAGCCAGACAAGGCTTAGGAAAAGCTCTACAAGAGATCGCAAGTGTACCATGCCTGATTAAAAATAAAAAAAGATGAGGGTTAGGCTATAAGCCTACAGCTGCTGATAAGAAAAATATAATGCTGGAGAAAAAAAAAAAAGAGAATGGCACGCCTCAAAGGACAAGATTTGATTGATGGGAAAATGATGTTCCCTTATTTGTATGAAACCTTTCGTTCAATCGGGCATATCTATCCTGGGTCAACAGAAGTTGAACAAGAAGGACTGGTAATGAGATTAGAGGAAGCTTTCTCACGACTTCAAATGGAAGCGGATGAAAGAGTAACGTAAAATGAAGAGATCTTTTTTCCTTTTTAGGAAACTCAAAGAATCGTGTACCATTTTTGTTGTCCTTGAACCTTTAAACTTAAAAATTCCAATTGCTTCTGCCCAAGAGCATGTGGAGGTTAAGTGTATGGGCTTATTTTCATTGTCTTAATAAAATGATGAATACAATGCATTTCACTCATACCGTGTTCTCTATTTTCATTTTTATTTTCTTTCATTACCATTCTCTTTGCCCTTGCCAAGATCAATATATATTTCTTTGTGATTATACCCATTTTCAGGTTTTTTAATAATGAACATTATGGATGATCAAGGTAATAACATCGGGTTTGATTTTGAAAATTTGACTCACATTAACGAGTTTGATAACGATGTTGATTTAAAAGACTATGATTTATCTCATGATCTGTTAAAATGGATAGAACAAGGAAAAAAAATTATAGAACCCCACTAGGAATCGATTGACCCATTAAATTTAAGAGATGGTGATAATAAGAAAGAAGTCAGGATCGATACTTTACTATCACCGATTGAGAAGCGAAAATTGATGAATCTGCTGCAAGAGTACATGGATGTATTTACATGGTCTTATCAGGATATGCCAGGACTTAGCACAGAGGTAGTTGAGCATAGGCTGCCTTTAAAACCAGAATGTCGACCAGTACAACAGAAGTTGAGACGCATAAAGCTAGAAATATTACTGAAGATAAAAGAAGAAGTAAAAAAACAATTTGATGCTGGTTTCTTAGAAGTAGCCAAGTACCCTGAATGGGTAGCCAATACAGTCCCAGTTCTCAAGAAAGTAGAAAAGTTAGAATGTGTGTGGACTATCGAGATTTAAATAGGGCTAGCCCAAAGGATAACTTTTCATTGTCACATATTGATACCTTTGTAGATAACACTGCTAAACACTCTACTTTTTCATTTATGGATGGGTTCTCTGGCTATAATCAGATTAAAATGGCTCGTGAAGATATGGAAAAAACTATAGTTATGATGATGTGGGGGACATTTTGCTATAAAGTTATGCCTTTTGAGCTAAAGAATACTGGTGTCACATATCAAAGAGCGATTGTTACTCTTTTTCATGATATGATGCATAAGGAGATAGAGGTATATGTTGATGACATGATAGCTAAGTCTCAGGAAGGGGAAGATCATATTGTTAATCTCAGAAAGCTCTTTGAAAGATTACGAAGATATCAGTTCAAGCTGAATCCAGCTAAATGTACCTTTGGTGTTAAATCTGGAAAATTGTTAGGGTTCATAGTCAGTGAAAGAGGTATAGAAGTAGACCTTGATAAAATTTGAGTCATTCAAGAATTATCAACACTACGTACGTAAAGGGAAGTGAGAGGCTTTTTAGGGCGATTGAATTATATTTCTCGCTTCATATCCCAACTTACCTCGAAATGTGATCCAATCTTCACGTTGCTTCGTAAAAGTAATCCTGGTGAATGGGATGATGAATGCAAAAATGCATTTGAAAAGATTAAAGAGTATTTGATAAGCCCACCAGTGTTGATTCCATCAGTTTCAAGAAGACCGTTGATTTTATATCTAACGATTCAAAAAAAATCGATGGGATGTGTATTAGGGCAAAGAGATGAAACTGACAAGAAAGAGCATGCTATATACTATTTGAGTAAAAAGTTTACAAAGTACGAGGCCAAATACCCCCAAATAAAAAAAATATGTTGTGCCCTAGCTTGGACTACTCGTAGACTCAGACAATACATGCTCTACCATACAACGTGGCTCATATCAAAATTAGATCCTTTCAAGTACATTTTTGAAAAACCTTCTTTATCAGGCAAACTAGCGAGATGGTAGGTCATGCTCTCAGAATATGATATTGTGTATGTGGCACAAAAATCCATAAAAGGAAGTGCAATTGCTGATTTTCTTGCTGATCGAACTACAGAAGATTATGAACCTATGAAGTTTGAGTTTGATGAAGATTTGATGGTAATCGTGCAAGATGAAGATAAATAGCCTGTAAGAGAAGTATGGAAAATGTTTTTTGACGGGGCATCCAATATAATGGGGCATGGCATTGGGGCAGTGCTAATATCCTCAGAAGGAAATTATTACCCATGTACTGCAAGACTAGATTTTAATTGCACAAACAATGTCTTTGAATATGAGGCATGTGTCATGGGGTTACAGATGGCCATTGAAAAGAAAATTGAAACACTAGAAGTATATGGGGATTCAGCCTTGGTAATTTATTAACTAAAAGGTGAATGAGAGATCAGAGACTCGAAACTAGTGTTATACTAAAAACACATAGCTGGCTTGAGGAAACATTTTCAAGAGATTCATTTTCAGCATGTTCCTCGAGAAGAAAACTAGATTGCTGATGCCTTAGCCACTTTGGCAGCAATGTTTAAATTAAATAATGGTGCAGGAATCCAGCCCATTAGAGTACAAATAAAAGTTTCACCAGCTCACTGTTCAAATACGGAAAGAGAGGTAGATCGATAACCATGGTACCATGACATTGTACAGCATATCAAATGTCAAAACTACCCAGATCAAGCTTCAAAAAATGATAAGAGGATCATTCAAAGATTAGCAGCAAGTTTTATGCTTAATGGAGAAATTTTGTATAAAAAAAATTGAGATCAGATTTTGCTAAGGTGCGTCGATGCTGTAGAAGCAAGAATGATATTTGAAGAAGTACACAAAGGGATTTGTGAAACAAATGCTAATGGGCATATGATGGCCAAATAGATCATGAGAGCTGGTTACTACTGGTCTACAATGAAAAATGATTGCATTAGTTATGCCAAAAAATACCATAAATACCAAATTTATGTAGATAAAATTCATTCTTCTCCAATCCCATTACACGTCTTGGCACCATCATGGCCTTTCTCCATGTGGGGAATGGATGTGATCGGACCCATAACCTCAAAAGCTTCAAATGAGTATCGATTTATCTTTGTGGTAATCGATTATTTTACAAAATGGGTGGAAGCAGCTTCGTATGCTAGTATTACACGATCAGTGGTGTGTAGATTTATAAAAAGAGAGATAATATATCGGTATGGTCTCTCAAAAAAGATTATCTCAGATAATGCTAGCAATTTAAATAATAAAATCATGAAAGAATTATGTACACAGTTCAAGATCAAGCATCATCATTCAGCACCATATTGCCCAAAAATGAATGGTGCAGTGAAAGCTGCAAATAAGAACATCAAGAGAATATTGAAAAAAATGATCGACACATATAAGGATTTGCATGAAAAGTTACCTTTTACTTTGCTTGCCTATAGAACATCAATCTGAACTTCTACAGGGGCCACCCCATTTTCACTAGTGTATGGGATGGAAGCTGTACTGCCAATTGAAGTGGAAATTCCTTCTCTAAGGGTGTTGATGGAGACAAAATTAGATGAGGCAGAATAGGTTCAGGATTGTTTCGAGCAACTGAATCTTATTGAAGAGAAAAGGCTCTCAGCACTCAGTTATGGATAAATGTATCAAAGAAGAATCATGCGAGCACATGACAAAAAGATATGGCCCCGATGCTTTCGTGAGGGTAAATTGGTTTTGAAAAAGATTTTACCTTGTCAGCATGACAATAAAGGAAAATGGACACCCAATTGGGAAGGTCCATATGTGGTAAAAAAAGTTTTTTCTGGTGGAGCTCTGATCCTTACAGAAATGGACTGAGATGAATTACCAAATCTTGTAAATTCAGACATTGTCAAAAAATATTTTGCTTAAAAAAAAAGAAGGAAAAAATGAAAAGAAGAAAAAATATACAAAAAAAAGATAAAAAAAATGAAAAAATGAAAAGGAAGTGACTCAGATTGAAAACCCGAAAAGGATGGTTTAAGTCAAAGGGGGTCATTTAAGTTGAAAACCTATAAAAGCGACTTGAATGAAGGTAGAGCTCGAAAAAAAATTTTCAGAGAATGAAAGAATGGCACTGAATGGACGAATTGTCACTAGAATTAAAAAAGATGACCTTTAGGGGGCAAGTTCTTATTAGTCACAGATGTGGGGCAGAGATTGGTCGTATGAAATCACATGTGATAAGATCACAAATGTAACGAGTTTTTGAGAAAAGATCTGGTCTGATTAAGCTAAGGTCGTCCAAATGTTCATTATTTAGAAAATTGATATTTGATTTTTGAAATACTTTTGAGTTAACTATTCTTTATGTCTCAAAAGGCTTATCTTTCCTAACCCGAAGTACCCTATTACTGGTCGTATTACACACCCAACTTTGAACCTGAAATCATTGCATTTATCATTTAAAATTAAGATATTGACTGGTAAAGCTCATAATAGACCAATGCATCGCTCGAAAAGAGAATGCAATATGAGGATGACAAAAATAGTAACATGAGGGCAGAAAGAATGAAAAGAAATCGATTGATTACTGAAGATAAAGAAAAAAATGGGATAAAAAATTAAAAAAAGAGAGATTTTAGAACGACTAAAAGTCAGATGGGTCCGTTATGAGACAGAGATTTCTAGTCGAAAATTGAAAGGTTCAAAATGACGAGATTACTGGAAGCGACTTTTAAAGTCTAAAAGAATTGAACCAAAAGTTGAATTAACTTGGATGAAATGCATGATATAATTCGTTGATGGCATCTTTGTCTTTTCATTCATCACAATCATTACACTCATTACATGCCTCTCAATAAGTTGCATAGAAGGTTTTTTTATGAGACATCAGGAAGAATCAACATTTTTTTTTGTCAAAACAAAGATGATGGCCATGAAGATGGTATGTTAACACAATCTTTAAAATCAAAACTTTTGGTCTATGGAGTACTCAATCTCTTATTTCTCAACTCACAGCTCAGTCTTATATATTTTTCTGACTTGCGGTTTAGTCGCAATCATCTTTATCTTTTTACTCGCGGTTTAATCTTGATCATTTCATTAATTTTTTGACTTACAGTTCAGTCCCAGTAATCTTTAATTTTTGACTCGCGATTTAATCTCGGTCATTTCATTTCATTCTCTGACTTACGATTTAGTCCCAGTCATCTTTAATCTTTGACTCGTGGTTTAATTCCGGTCATTTTATTAATTGCTTGACTTGTGGTTCAGTCCCAATCATCTTTAATCTTTGACTCGCGATTTAATCCCATCATTTTATTAATTTTCTGACTTGTGGTTCAGTCCCAATCAATTATCCTTACTGATGATTTAATCCGATCATTTATTAATTTTTTGGACTTGTAGTCCCAGTCGTCTTTACACTGTGGTTAATCCGATCATTTCATTTTCTAACTTGCAGTTCATTCCAAAGTTTCTTCATCTTCAATTTGACTTAATCGATGTTTATCCCTGATTGCATTCTCCCAACTTTTACTCATTGCGTTTAATCAATTATTTGTTATCTTCTGATTCGTTTTAAGTCATAAATTTTTTTTAATCTCTGATTCAGGTTCAATCTCGATCTTTTTAATTCAAGTCACAGTTTTAATCTCAATTATTGTTGTTATCTTTCTGATTCCACGATTTAATCTTTGATCTTTTTATTCTCTGTTTCATGGTTCAATCCCGATCTCTTTAATTCAAAGTCACAGTTTAATCTCGATTATTGTTGTTATCTTCTGATTCACGGTTTAATCTCGATCTTTTTATTCTCTAATTCGTAGTTCAATTCCGATCTCTTTAATTCAAAGTCACAGTTTAATCTCGATTATTGTTGTTATCTTTTGATTCGCGATTTAATCCCGATCTTTTTATTCTCTGATTCGCGGTTCAATCCTAATCTTTTTAATTCAAAAATCGTTGTTTAATCTCGATTGTTGTTATCTTCTGACTCGTGGTTTAATCTTGATCATTTCATTAATTCTCTGACTTACAATTCAATCTCGATCTCTTTAATTCAAAATCGTAGTTTAATCTCGATTATTGTTATCTTTTGACTCGTGGTTTAATCCATATCTCTTTATCTTTTCGATTCGCAGTTCAATCCCGATCCCTTTAATTCAAAGTCGCAGTTTAATCTCAATTTTTGTTATCTTCTGACTTGTGGTTTAACCTCAGTCTTTTTATTTTATTACTTGTGATTCAATCTTTTAACGTCATTTTTGATTCACGGTTTAATCCCGATCTCTTTATTTTTTAATTCGTAGTTTAATCCTGATCCTTAATATTTCTCTTACTCGAGGTTTAATCCCAGTTTCCTCGATTTTGACTTGTAATTCAATTCAAGTTTAATTCGGATCTTGTTATTCCTTGACCTACGGTGTTGTCCCGATCACTGTCTTTATCATTCGACTTTAGATGTTGCCTTGATCGATTCTTTATTTTTTTAACTCACGATGTCGCTTTCCTTATCACTTGACCTGACCTGTAAAAAAATCCATGATTTGCTCTTGGACAAAATCGTTGTCTTTATCTTTGCTCTATTTTTTATTCTCAGTAATGTGCAAAGAGAGGCAGCTGTAGACATTGATTTTGTCCGGGTCTACGGTTTCCATTTTAAGTATATTAATAATAATAATAATAATAAAATATATATTAATTAAAAAAGGAAAATAAGACAGAAGTCAAGAGGTTGGTACGACGCCGAGCTGGCCCGACCAACTCCCGAACAACTACCCAACCAGCCTCTCGACCAGCCACCCTATAGCCACCAACTAACTACCCTATAGCCACCTAGATCCCCGTAAATCGAAACCCTTTAAAATCTCCAACCATCTTCCTCATTTGGGGTCTCTTGGCTCTCTAACAAAAAAAGAAGAAAACCCATTCTCAAACGAACTCTTCCCCCTCAAAACACCCTCAACACCCTCAGACAGAACCCATTCCGACGTAAAAAGAAAAACTAAACTTTAAATACTCCCCAAAATACCCAAACCAAGAACAAAATAGATCTAACCAAAAAAAAAAAAAAAAACAACACAGTCCTCCCTACGGGGAGGAACCTCAGCGTTAAACTCCCTGCAAAAGCAAAAAAATCATCAGTTTCACCAAAAAAAATACCGAAAACTTTAAAACTCGATCTACGTGAATCAAGGCCATTTTCGATGAAAAGAGCACTAGATCTGAGCTAAAGAGGTTGAACAAAACCTCCTTGTCACTTTTCAAATTTTTGACCACTGCCGATGGTAACCCGCACAGCGGCCGACGTAGCGATCGGCTCGGATTTCCGGCGAGCCAAAAAACCCCTCCAGAGCCTTTTTTTTTCTTTTTCTGTCGAACAAACAGACTAAGAAAAAAAATAAAATTTTTTTTTCTGACTTTTATAGAAACCATAGGACCAAAACGACGTCGTTTTGAGCATCGGACCAAAACGATGCCGTTTCAAGCGTAAAGGATCCGCGCGTGGACCGAACTCGACCCGAGATCCACGTAACTCGATCCGACGATCCATTTTCAGCTGACTTTGAACGGGTTCACACGAACCGCCAGTGAATCGATCTAAACCGCTGGTCGCCCAAACCGTCGATCCAACCGTCGAACTGGTTCGATCGCCTGAACCGCTCGGATCAACGTTGACCAGACCGTTGACCGATCCGGTTCAGGTAAATTTTTTTTTTTTTTCTAAATTTTTTTATATTATTATTTTTTTATTTTTATATTTATGTATGATAAATATTTTAATTTATTAGGATAAATATCTAATTATTATTAATGATAAATAAATGAAAACAATATAAAATAATAACAAAAAAATGATATATTTTAAAAATGTTTAAATAATAATAATGAAATAAGCTTTTTATTTTTCCTGTCTAGATATTGGAGGGAATAAAAAAAATATTTTTTAAATAAATAATTTCGCCTAGATGTTGGGGAATTATTATTAATAAATTTTCATAAAAAGAAATATATAAGAAAATTTTAAATTAATTTTCAAAAATCATTAAAATCGAACTTGCTTCGAAAATCCGCCTAGATGTTGGAAATTTTTAAAGATGTTCGTATTTTCTTAAAAAAAACGAAACCTTAAACACTAATTTTTTAATTTTCAAAATCCTAAGTTTTTTTAAAAACCCCTAAAAATTCAAAATCCCCTAAAATTCAAAACCTCTTAAAATTCAAAGTCTTAAAAATCCTAAGGACACGTGTGAAAATTCTATTTGAGGCAATCTTTTCCCGAATGCTGCCTAGATGATGGGGTATTTAGAAAATTTTACTTCGTTAAGTCTTTTCACACGAGTTCGTAATTTACATTAATAATAAGATTAATAAATAAAGGTATAATAAGATTGAGATCTTAAATATAAATAGTCGCACCTAAGCTCTGCCTAGATGTTGGAGAGTCGACGTGGTCTCATTATATTTAAGAATCCAACTCTTAAATTGCATCTCATTTTACATGACATTCATTAGCATGATATATGTTAGCATGTTATCATCGATAATTGATTGCATTATTCTCCATTTAATTTACTGTTCAATGATAAAATATTATAATAAAAAAAATAATACTAAAAAAAAATCTCTTTTTGTGATATTACAAAATAAAATAAAAATAACATTCCAAAAAAATAATTCTTAGTACTCTGCCTAGATGTTGGAGAGTCACCAACAATTTTTTATAAAAAGTGTTATTTCATTTTAAGGATTGTTGTGTTAAATCTTAAGCGAAAAGAGTTATTTTAAATTCTGCCTAGATGATGGAGAATTTTAAGATAATTCTTTAACTTAAAGATTTTCTCAATATTCCTGAATAAAAATTTTAGCAAAAATATTTTTTTTCAATTGAAGGGAATTAGTGTTAAATTTCAAATTAAAATCATTTTTATCCAACACCGAAAATAGTGCGTAATTAAATGGTACCAATTTATGGGCGTTGTGGGGGTGCTAATCCTTCCCCATGCGTAACCAACTCCCGGACTCCACCTGGTTTTTCGTAGATCGAAATTTATCTTTTTGATAAATTTTAAACTCATTTTTATCAGTTTTATTAAAAGGATAAACTTTTGGGTGGCCAATCACACCCTAACAAAGATTGGTGGCGACTCCTCCTTTTTTATTTTTCTCAATTTTAAAACATCATCTTTTACGTCTAGCGGTCCCAAAACCGTTACAACATATTGTTGAGCTGACTGAAGAGAATGCAAGATTGAAGCAAGAATATGCTGAATTGGAAGAAAAAAGTACCTAAGTACAGACAGAGAATAACATGTTGAATAGCTATCTAATCAGACTGAGACAAAAGTTGAATGAATAAAAAAACTACATTGCTGCATTAGTTAGGGAGCATAGAGAATTATCATACCAAGTCTGGTGTGGTAAAAGAGAGAACTTAGGAAAACAAAAATACATTGAGCACCTAATGACCTAAATTTGTAAAGGGCTATGCAAGGTAAGAGAGATGGTGAAAGAGACAGAGGCATTGAAATAAGTGGTGGCCCTAATAGGAGAACACAGACAGCATCTGTTGAACTTCATCGAAGAAGCCAAGGCCCAGTATAAATAGATCAAGCAATTTTATGGTTATAATTCTAATATGATAAACTTAATGTAAATAAAAGTTTTTTTTAGAATAAATGAAATCTTTTAGTTAAATACCATCTTTAAGGTAAATATTTTTTGCATACATGCATTCTCATTCATTGTATTCTCATTCATTACACTTAATAAAGTAACCATGAGATAGTCATACAAATTTACTAATTCTAAGATATGGTACTCAAAGTTCAAGAATAGCTCCATCTAACGAGAACCCTGTCCATCGATACAATAAAAGAGTCAAAGCCAAAAAAATGGAGCAGAAAAACTCTCACAGATTTGAAAAACTAGAAAAAGCACAGAAAAAGATTGAAAATGAGTTGAGCAAGATTCTAGATGCTCTCAATAAGCTAAATAAGAGAAAAAGAGTAGAAAAAAAATACAAGCCAATAAGTTCTCCCATTACAAGAAATGGCTGACCCTTTGTATCCTTCAAGTTTTGGTCCACCTCAAACCAAGTCTACATAAGAGGTTCCACCACAACACTTCGCATATCCTACATATCGTGAAATGTTATTAGCCTCCAATCTAAGGCATTACCATAGCTATGTAAATCCTGTCTTTACTAAAAAGGTAATAGAACCGGTTCTTGATCTAGATGACTTAAAAAATAAGAAGAAAGTAAAAGTGATGGAGTCTCAGAAAGATACAAAGATTAGTATATTGGAACAAAGGTTACAGGCTATAGAAGGCATTAGATTTTATAGTATGTTGGGCTGTGCTTAGTCTCGAATATAGTCATTCCACCAAAGTTTAAAGTACCAAAATTTAAGAAATATGATGGTACGAAGTTCTCAAAAACTAATATCACCATGTATTACTGAAAGATGGTAGCCCATGCCCATAACGAAAAACTACTAATACATGTTTTTCAAGATAGCTTTACAGGTTCTGCTGTCAGGTAGTATGTCAACTAGACAAAACTTGCATTCACTCTTGGAGTGATATGACTCATGACTTCATCAGTCAGTATCGACATATTATCGATCTAGCTCCTGATCGTTTATCTTTACAGAACCTAGAGAAAAAGGTAAATGATCTTTTAAAGAATACGCCCAGAGATGAAGAGATGTAACTTTTCAAGTACAATCTCTTCTAACTGAGAAAAAAACTACAGTGCTATTTGTTAGCACTTTAAAACTTTTCTATTATGAAAAGATGATAGAAAATGCAACTAAAAATTTTACTGATATGATAATTTTGAGAGAAATTATCAAGAGTGCCATCAAGAATGGCAAGTTGAAAGGAAGTGAAGTATCTAGCAAAAGAGTCCAAAAAAAAAAAGATTGAAGCTCAAGCTGTGAGCTTTGATAGATAATAATTTAGAGGTTATCAATCTTACTCACCATAAGGATACTTTTCATATTACCCTACTGTAAATAACACATCCTTTTACTCATACCAACCATTTGTACAGTCATCTTATTCCCAAACATATGAACCTCCTCTTAGGTCTCAGAATACGACATATAGTCCTAACACTCAGCCTACCCTAAGACCTAAACTCGTTCAGCTAACCCAATGGGTGGTTCACGGGAGCAACGAACTACTCACGAAAAACTTGTATTTGACCCAATTCCAATGACTTATATAGAATTATATCGAGAGCTTTACAACAGTCATTTGATTGCTCTTAGTAAGTTAGAGCCCCTCAAACCATCTTACCCTAAGTGATACGATCCCACAGCCTATTGTGACTATCACTATGAGATTGTCGGTCACTTCATCGAAAATTACATTGCTCCAAAACATAAAGTGCAACAGTTGATCAAGGATGGAATGATTAGCTTCGATACAAGAGGGGTGGCTGCACCAAATGTTAGTGGCAATCCATTGTCTAATCATAATATGAATACTTTGAGTGAAGAACATGAGTGTTTTTTGAAGAAAAAAATGGTAGATATTAAGACACCTCTTAGTCAGCTGTTTGATATTTTATAGAAAGCTGACATGATACAACTAATGAGTTCACACAGTTATCATGGAGTATATATAGCCAGTACTAGTTATAAATATCATCGTGGGGCAATGGGCCACTCTATCGAAACTTGTGAGCAGTTTCACCAAGAGGTGCAAAAGCTCTTGGATTCATACCAGATTGAGGTCTACGAAACAAGAGAAGACTTAGAAGGTGTTGAAGTGTCCATGACTGATAAGCTTGTAAAACTGTTTCCAAAGTCAGTGACAATTCATTGTGAGAACAAGTCAAAGTTAATCATAGATAAACTCATTCCCAGATCGATAACTTTTAAAGTTTTGACTCTCTTCTCATATAAGAATGATAAAGTTGTACCTTAGAAATATGGCTATGATACAGTAGTTCAAGGATAAAAAAAGGATGTCTCTAAAGCTGACGTCTTCAATATAACTAGTGTAGGAGGCATCACCTGAAGTGGAAAGTATTACACTCTAGAAATGTTAGAGAAGGCTAGAAGAGAGAAAGTTAAAGAAGGAGAAGAACGAAATAACCTCAAAGTAGAACCTAAAAAAAATCATTCGAAGTCGATGTCAGAAAAAAAAAAACATGTGAATTCCTGAAGCTGGTAAAACATAGTGAGTATTCAGTGGTTGAACAGTTGAACAAAATGCCAATACGAATCTCATTACTATCACTGCTATTAAATTCAAAGCCATACCGAAACATCCTGCTGAAAGATTGAACCAGGCATATGTGGCACAATGTATCTGTTGAATATGTGAACCACCTGACTGAAAATCTAATCATGTCGAATCATATTTCATTCAGCGATGATGAGATTTCCTCGGAGAAAAGAGAAATACCAAGGCTTTGCATATCATAGTCAAGTGCAAGAGCCATATCATAGCCAAAGTCTTTATCGATGATGGTTTTGCTATCAACATCATGCCCATGTCAACTCTGGCAAGGTTACCCATTGATTACTCTCATATGAAAGACAGTCAGATGATCATGAGAGCTTTTAGTGAGACCAGAAGGGAAGTCTTGGGGGATATCGAGATGTCTTTATAAATTGGGTCGTGTATTTTTAATGTGAAGTTTCAAGTGATGGATATCTCTTCATTCTACAGCTGTCTATTGGGAAGGCCATAGATTCACATGGCAGGAGCTGTGTCCTCTACCTTGCACTAAAAGATCAAGTTTAATGTAGAAGGTCAATTAGTAGTGGTAGTTGAAGAGGAAGACATACTCATGACCCAACCGTTGAAAGCTCTGAAGAAGCTATAGAATGCTTCTACTGATCTTTTGAGCTAGTTAATTCTGTAAGTGAAAGACTTAAAAATTAACTTTTTTCAAAGATAATGATGAGCCAAGTCATCAATAAGGGCTGGTATCCAGGATTAGGGCTGGACAAGAACTTGTAGGGAATAAAGGAACCCTTGATAGTGATAGACAATAGTGAAAGGTCAGGCCTAGGCTATGAGATAGCAGAATGAGAGATCAAGAGAAGGCCAGTAGGAAAAACAGCAAGGCTAATGGTTATTCCATACCTGTACGAGACTTTCAGACTTTAAGGATTCATGTACCTAGATACAAGAAAAAATATGAAAAAAGCTTTTGCCTAGTTAACCATTAATGTTATTAAAGATGAAATGTGGCTTAAACAAGAGGGGTGGATCCGCCTTTGTCCGTCAGATTATGAGCTAAACAATTGGAGTGTCATTGAAATGCCTATGACTTTTGAAACCAATACAATGTAATTGTAACATCCCAATAGCTATTGCCCAAGACATTGGGGTGATCTTTTTTGTTTGGGTTATTTGTCTTTTATTATTTTAATAAAAATTAAGAAAGATGTATTTTCATTCATTTTTTCTTGTGTCTTTATTATTGCTATTTTTCTAAACACATCTTACCAACATATCTTATTCCAATCAATTTTAGGTCCTTAAATGAACATGAAGGTAATTATGATAACAATCAAGAGGTTAGTTTTGAGAATTCAATTAACACTGATGAACTTAACAATAAAGAGAATTTTGAAGAATATGTTATGCCTCCGAACCTAATGAGATTGATTGAACAAGAAAATAAGCTAATTGAGCCTCATCAGAAGATAGTTGACTTAGTGAATCTAAGAGATGAAGAGAATAAGAAAAATGTCAGAATTGGCACTTCATTTTCATCAGATGATAGACAACGTTTGGCATATTTACTCTGAGAATTCATGAATGTATTTGCTTGGTCTTACTAGGATATGCTAGGGCTAAGCACGGAGATAGTAGAGCACATATTGCTTTTAAAGTCAGAATGTAAGTCAATCCAGTAAAAATTGAGAAGAATGAAGCCTGAAATGCTATTAAAGATCAAATAAGAGGTGAAAAAATAGTTTGATGTAGGTTTTCTATAAGTGGCTAAGTATCTAGAGTGGGTAGCCAATATAGTACCGGTTTTTAAAAAAGATAAAAAAGTACAAATGTGTGTAGACTATCGTGATTTGAATAAAGCTAGTCCAAAGGATAACTTTTCTTTACCTCATATCGACACACGGGTAGATAACACGGTTAGGCATTCAATTTTCTCCTTTATGGATGGTTTCTCAAGGTATAATCAGATAAAAATGGTTACAGATGATATGAAAAAGACTATTTTCGTGACTATGTGAGGAACTTTTTATTACAAGGTCATACCTTTTGGGTTAAAGAATGTTGGGATAACATATCAAAAGGCCATAGTAACACTCTTTTATGATATGATGCATAAAGAGATCGATATGTATGTAGATGATATATTGTAAAATCTTGTGAGGATGAAGATCATGTCACCAGCCTTAGAAAGTTATTTGAGAGATTGAGAAGGTTTCAGCTCAAGTTAAACCCAACTAAGTGCACTTTTGGGTAAAGTCAGGGAAGTTACTAGGCTTTGTGGTCAGTGAAAGAGGAATTGAAGTCGATCTAGATAAAATACGGGTCATTCAAAATTTATCACCTCTGAGTACACCAAAAGAAGTTTGAGGTTTTCTGGAAAGATTGAATGCATTTCTCGATATATTTCTCAGCTTACCTACAAATGTGATCTCATATTTAAGCTTCTCCGTAAAAATAATCTTGAAAAATGAAATGAGGAATGTCAAGTGGCTTTTGATAAAATTAAGCAATACTTGTCAAACCCTCAAGTGTTGGTGCCACCTGTTCTAAGGAAACTTTTAATTCTATACTTAACAGTATACGAAAATTCAATGAGATGTGTGTTGGGATAGCAAGACAAGTCTAGCCGAAAAGAGAGAGCTATTTACTATATGAGTAAAAAGTTCATAGAATATGAATCCAAGTATTTTTCATGGAAGAAAATATGTTCTGTATTAGCATGGACTATTAAAAGATTCAGACAGTATATGTTCTATCATACTACATGGCTCATAACAAAATTAGATCTAATTAAATACATCTTCAAGAAGCCTTGTTTGTCTAAAAAAATTACTAGATGGCAAGTAATGCTCTCGAAATATGATATTATATATGTAAGTTAAAAGGCGATAAAAGGGGGTGCCATGGCAGATTTCCTTGTAGATCGTGCTATTAAAGAATATGAACTAATGAGATTGAAATTTTTTGATGAAGATCTAATGACTATTTCCTAATTGGAGAAAGGGGAACGTGAAGAAAAATATTGGAGAATATATTTTAATGGAGCTATCAATGCCTTAGGACATGAAATTAAGACAATTCTGATCTCTCCAGAAGAACAATACTGCCCTGTAACAGTAAAGTTAAATTTTAATTACACAAATAATATTGCTAAATATGAGGTATGTGTCATAGGCTTACAAGCTGTTATAGATAGAAGAATGAAAGTATTAAAAGTGTTTAGGGACTCAGCTCTAGTTATATATCAGTTGAAAGGAGAATGAAAGATGATAGATTCAAAACTCGTTCCATACCACAAGTATATTCTAGAGTTGATAAAGCAATTCGAAGATATCCAGTTTGATCATTTACCTCGAGAAGAGAATTTGATTACCGATGCATTAGCTACTCTGGTTGTAATGATTTGAATTAATGACAATACTGGTATTCAATCCATCAGGTTAGATGTTAAGGATATGCCAGCTCATTGCTCTAATGTATAAGAGGAGAAAGATATGAGGCCCTAGTATTATGATATCCTACTGTATATTAAAGATCAGTAATACCTAGTTCAAGTAATAGAAAATGATAAAAGGGTCATCTGAAGATTGGCTATGAGCTTTTTTTTGGATGGGAAAGTTTTGTATAAAAGAAGCTGAGATCAAGTATTACTAAGGTGCGTAAGTAAGGCTGAAGCAAGAAAAATCATTGAAGAGGTGCATGATGAAATTTGTGAGGCACATACCGGTGGACATATGATGACGAGACAGATCATGAGACTAAGATATTACTGGTTGACAATGGAGAATGATTGCATTGACTATGCTTGTAAGTGTCATAAATGCCAGATATATGCTGATAAGATCTATGCCCTATCATCTACTTTACATGTTATGACACCCCATTGGCCATTCTCAATGTGGGACATGGATGTCATTGGTCCTATCACCCCAAAGGCTTCTAATGGGCATAAATTTATTTTTATGATGATAGATTACTTCATAAAACAGGTGAAGGCAACATCATATGCAAGTGTAACCCGATCTATGATTTACAAGTTCATAAAAAGAGAAATCATCTGTAGATATAGATTTTTAGAAAAAATTATTTCAGATAATGCTAAGAATCTAAATAGTAAGATGATGCAAGAAATATGTACTTAATACAAGACCAAGCATCATAACTCGATACCATACCGTCTGAAAATGAATGGGACAGTTGAGGTAGCTAACAAGAACATAAAAAGAATTTTAAAAAGATGACTGAGACTTATAAAGATTGGCATGAGAAGTTGCCATGTGCACTATATGCATATCGTACATCAGTGCGTACCTCTACTGGGGCAACCCTATTTTTTTTAGTTTATGAGATGGAAGCTATACTACCAGTGAAAGTGGAGATCCCATCCTTAAGGGTTTTAAAAAAAGTTGAGTTGAAAGAAGCTGAATGGATTCGAAAATGCTATGAACAGTTAAATTTCATAGCAGAAAGGAGATTAACTGCATTGTGCCATGATCAGCTATATCAAAGAAGAATGATGAGGGTTCATGACAAAAAGATTTGACCCCCGTTGCTTTCAAGAAAGAGAGTTGGTTTTGAAAAGAATCCTCTCAATCCAGCATGATAATAGAGAAAAATAGACTCCAAATTGAAAAGGGTCGTATGTAGTAAAACAAGTTTTCTCGGATGGAGGTTGATACTGACTGAGATGGATGGAAATGATTTACCTCATCCTATAAATTTTGATGCTATGAGAAATACTATGCTTGAATAAAAAAATAAAAAAATAAAAAGAAAAAGTGAATGAAAAAGAGGACTCAAGGCGAAAATCCTAAAAGGGCGGTTTGAGTCATATGGGATTTATCTAAGTTGAAAACCTGAAAAGATGGCTTAGATAAGGAGAATACAACATCAAATTTAAAAATCTATTGACATAGAGGTTAGCAAATTCGGAGGAGCTCTGAGTTGTTAAATGTATCAGATGGTTGGGTTTTTAGAAAAACCTTGAGATGTGTTATCATGATTGTCCGATTGTTCATTTTTGGGCTTTTTCCCCCAGACTTATCCTTGTAATTCTTTCTTGGCCAAAGTTTGCCAACATTTTGCTAATAAAAGACATTTTATTTCCCTCTTTATGTCCCTTTTCTGGTGACTGTTTCTCAACCATTCTTATTCTTTTCTTCTTAATACCCTACAATGGAAGAAATGTGCAAATGCATTCTTACTTTTTGAGTTTGAAATAATGATTGATGAATGAATAATGGCATGAAAGATTTTTACATTACATTGAATAAGTCAAGAGTGATAAAGGCAGAATCGAGATGTTCAGTTCTTGATAAGGATATCGAATTTGGAAAGAGATTTCTTACAGAAAGAATGTGAGTGGAATAGATGATTGAGAGCTACACTAGCTCGCTCTTAGAAGAGCAGCGTAATCTGGTCTTTGAAAAATAAAGAGTGATGCCAAAGAAGAGAGCTTGAAAAACTTGGGTACCATAATTAGTCAATATTCGCATAGCATGCATTGAATTTCATATACATTGCATAGCATATACTACATTCAAGAAAATATAGTGCATAAATTCAAGAAGCAAAGGTATTCCAACATCGCACATAGAGATGACAGATGTGAAGACATTTTTAAATTTGAGAAAAAGCTTGCCAGCTAAGTTTTTAATCCTTGAAATAAGATGTCTTGTGATATCATGGTTGATTTGTAAGACTTTTGGGCATAATCTCCTGAAATTCTTTCAAACAAAAATTTTTTAACTCCTTTGGACAATCGTCAAGGAGCATTTATTTTCAAAAGTTGTTAAGTATCTGATTAGAGGAGCTTTGTTTATATTTTTCAAAGTCGTTGAGCCTCTGTTTAGAAGAGCAATTTATTTTAAAAGTCGTTGAATCTCTAATTAGAGGAGCCTTTTATTTTTTAAAAAGTCGTTAAACCTCTGATTAGTGGAGCTTTGTCTATCTTTCGAAAGTTATTGAGCCTCTGATTAGATGAGCCATTTATTTTCAAAGTCTTTGAGCCTCTATTTAGAGGAGCTTTATTTATCTTTCAAAGTCATAAAGCCTCTGATTAGAGAAGCTTTGTTTATGTCTTTCAAAGTCATAAAGCCTCTGATTAGAGGAGCTTTGATAAGAATTTTAACGAAAAAAGCAAAAAAAAAAAAAGAGGGTCGAGTGGAGCCTTGAATGGGTGTCTACGTCTTTGTGCAATTTCTGTTTCACAAAAAATGTGTAAAGAGAGGCAGTTGTAGACACTCAATTTTATCTAGGCCCGGATCAATTGGGCCTAGTCCAAATGGATAAGTCCATTTCAGTTTGTTTTATTTTATTTTATTTTTTTATTTATTCTGTATTCTGTATTTTATTTATTTATTATTTATTTATTTATCTATTATTACTATTTATTAATATATGTATTTTTTATTATTACTTATCTGTTTATATATTTATTATATATTATTATTTATCTATTTACATATTATCATTTATCTATTAATATTTATTTATTTTTTATTTTATTATTTTTTTTCTTGGTTGAATCCCGATTGGGATTAGGATTAGAAGGACTGAAATTCTGACGAAAATTTAAGGCTGACAGAGTTGAGAAGGATTCAAAGATTAAATTCAAGTCTAGAGGGAATTAGGATTGATCAAAAACTCTTCTGATCAATCCCTATAAATAGGTGTTGGAAGAACAAAAACAAACACACAGAAAAAGGTAGACTATGACTGAGAGAGAGTGAACAGAAGCTAAAAAAGATTTTGGTGTGTTAGAATAAGCTTTAGGAATCAGTGACATTTTTTTTGAATTTTTGGTGAATTTTTTTACTGGAAATTTTTGAAAAATTTTCAAATTTCGATTGAATTTTTCTGTGAAGTTTGAATTTTTCGGTGACTTTTTCTGTCAAGTTTGAATTTTTCGACCAGCTTCCCAGTCTTCGAAGATTATTTCCAAAAATCGATCAACTTTTTGACGAACTTCTTACGAAAAACCTAGATTTCGACGAAAATTTTCAGAATTCGACGAGATTCAACCAGAGTTCTTCGTTGGTTTAGAGAGAAGGGAGAGAAAAGTAAGGGAAGAGAAAGAGGGGATGAGAGATCTGCTGAGAAACGGAAGAATTAGCCTTTTATACTCGGTGAAAACGACGTCGTTTTGACGTTACTATGCCCAGAGGATCCGCGCGTTTTGAAATCAACCCTCTTTCGACCCGCGTTCAACCCGAGTGTGAGCCGTTTCTGAAGCTGAGTCGATCCGAGTCGAGCCGCGTCTTCGAGTCGTCTTTTCTTCCTCAAGCCTCGTCGAATCGAGCCATTAAGTTGAGTCGTTCCCAGGTTTTTATTTATTTATTTATTATTATTTTTATTTATTGATTGGATTAAAATTGTTTAATATTTTTTATTTTATTTTTATTTTTATTTATTTTATTTTCTTTAAAATTCAAAAAAATATTTTTGAGAAAAAGTTAAAAGTATCAATTTTTCTTGAAAATAAGCTTTCCAAAAAAAAAAATTTTTGGGGAAAAGTTGAAAGTATCAATTTTTCTTAAAAATAAGTTTTCAAAAATGAATTTTTGAGAAAAAGTTGAAAGTATCAATTTTTCTTAAAATAAGTTTTCAAAAAAGGTTTTTTTGAGGAAAAGTTAAAAGTATCAATTTTCCTTGAAAATAAGCTTTTTAAAAATATTTTTGGGAAAAAGTTGAAAGTATCAATTTTACTCGAAATTAAAGTTTTTAAAAAATATTTTGAGAAAAAATTAAAAGTATCAATTTTTCTTGTACAAAAGTAATGATTTTTTGAATAGAATATCTAAAACTGAATCATTTTTTTCTTTTTCATTTTTTTTCTTTTCCTTTTTACTTTCTTGGATTTTTTTTAATGTTAAATAATCCGATGATAGAGCTTCTGCAAGTGAAACAGTAGTTTTCTTGCATACTCTTGAGGTGAGAGAATTTTTTTAATTTTCTGCTAAAAGTATTATAGTCAATTGAGAATAATTTTCAATAATTAATTACTTAATAAATTTTTAAGGCTTATTGGATAACACAAAATTAAGCTGGTACCATCTTTTTATCGGCGTTGTGAGGGTGCTATAACCTTCCTCACACGTAACCGAACTCTCAAACCCTGTTCTGGTTAGTAAACTTGAACCTATTTTTTTAGGGACCCTTAAGCTTAGGTGTTCCTTATAATAATATATTCTTTAGGTGGTCAATCACACCTAGATAAAAAAGATTGATGACGATTCCTTCAAGTCAATGTCTAGCGATAGATTCTTAGATCTAGACATTATGACAATAATTATATATTTATATTTAAAAAATAATATTTTACACTTTAAAAAATAATATTTTATTAATTTCGGGTCAGATCAGATCCGGTATGATTTATATAATATCGGATCGGATATATTTGAATATAAAAAATAATAAAAAATTTTCAGATCGAATTAAATTCGGATTCGAATTTTATGATTATAAAAATCAAATCGGGTGAGCAAAAGCTGTCCCATCCCACCCCGACCCGTTGCCAACAATGATACCCTACGAGAAGAAAGAGAAGGAAGAAAAACAAATTTTCTTGTTGGGAGAAAGTCAAACAATACGAGATATGTTTCTAACTACAAACCTTATTCAAGGCCAATCACCAATAGTCTCTGCAGGAACACAAACCATTCCTGAAATGGTGAAACCGATTGACATCCCTTACAATAATCTCCCTCTTGAAAATTTCTGAAGCAAACTTCATAACTGTATGACAATCACCACAAGTCCTTAAATATTTCTTTATCCTAATTGGAGCACCAGCAGCCCAAATGCAAGAGCTATTTTCTCACTATGATACCACAATTATTATTGGATTTCTCAAGGATTTTGTCTAATGATATTACTAACGAGATGCTGTTTATATAGCAGAGCTTAATCATGGTGCAGATCAATTGATTTAAAGCAATTTAATTACCATCTAGTTCTAGCCCATAATGTAACTGTTACCATTTAATCGTTAATACTAAACCCAGAATGTAACAAACCAAGTTCCATTTCTTGGTCATTATTCAAATATTTTCTGTTTATATCCCTAATTATATGAATGTTGAAAATATTAAGATATTGAAGCTTAGGGATAATGCTGATCAATTGATTTAATTAATTTCCAAGTTATACAATATATACAATACTTACCATCTAGTATAGTCCACAGTCCACAAAAAAACAAACCAATATATACAACAAACAAATCCATTCCTTGAAATGTGATAGTTACAGGGTTTGAAAGAAATGGCAATAGCTCTGATTATGGAGATCAGTGGTATGAAATGAATGGCAGTGTGTGTGCCAAATATATGGTGAGACGGTGTTTACAATTAATCATAATTTCTGCACTGGTGACTGAAAAATAATTAAGATTAATTTTAGAATTTCCAGATGGAATTCGTTTTGTCTCATGGTTTTCCTCTTGCTTTCTTCTTCATTTGGCCTAGTAAGGACAGTTGTACCTAGATATATAGAAATAAGTTTTTCAGATATGGTAATAGGAGAAAAGAAAAAGAAAAGGTTTTGCTTCTTCCGAGTGAATTACTTGATTAGAGGAGAAAAAGCAGCTGCAAATAGAATCTACTGTGCCTAACTAAAGTCTAAAAGAGTTCAATAATTATGCAGATGCCGATTCAAATGTAGGGAAGGAATTAACTATATGGAACAAGACTGGTAAAAAAATATGGTCTTCACTGGATTCTGGTTCTAAATTTTGAAGCCTACCATAGTGTGCTTGACTTCAACATATGAATCTTCTGCTTTATGGTGAGCAGTGAAGGAAGGGAGGTCTCACTTTATCTCCAATTGCTTGGCATTTCGTGATCTTTGAACCTTCAACATCAACCTTTTTTCATAATTTGTATGTGAAAATTATTGGTGTACCATTAATTGGTTACTCTCAAATTATTTCTTTTGAACACAGAGAATCAATTGGCTATGAAATTATATATATATATATATATATAAATTAATTCAACAGTTAGAGAATCAATTGACTTTGAAAATTTTGAGTTCATACTGATTAGAGGTAAAATATTATATGAATCTCCTCCTTCATGGTAAGCAGTGAAAAGAAGTGATGTTTTTCTAAATTATTCCCAATTGCTTGGCTTGTTTTCTGGTCTCTTAATCAGTTAATATTCAAGACTCAAAGTTTCTCTTTTGAATGGAGGAGGTTTGAGACAACTTGATCCAACAGTTACTTGAGAATCAATCAACTTTGAAAGCTTTTGAGATCATATATGGTTCAATTTTAATAATAAAATTCCATCTCATTTTGTAGTTATGAGCATAAAATCAGCTCAGACCTAAATTCCATCTCATTATTATAATTACTTGAGAGCTATTAACTAGTACATTACTTGAAAAATATTAATTATAAACAAATTTAGCTAGATGTTCAATTTTGCAAAAAATAGGAAGATCTTCTTGTATGGCTGTAAGAAGCATTAGTTCTGTGACCATAAACAAGTAAAAAGTAATTCCCCTTTTTCTTTTCCCAATTTTGAATACAATTGATTAAATTAATTAATCGCATCCAAATGCCATAACATAAAACTCTTAACCATAAATATATCTAACTTCATTTTGTATTTTGTAACACTATATGGCAAGATTATGAATAGTTGAAGTGATACTTATAAGAAGATGGCCTAATTCCTTAGCCAGCAAGCCAGATACTAATTCTCCACTTTAGATGGATTAGCGTAGACTAGTTGAAGTGAAAGAATCTAAAATGTTTACATTACAGTGCAAGAAATGTTCAGTTGTCCAAGGCAGCATATGAATGAACCATCAATCATGTTAAACGTCTCAAAGGGATCTGAAGGAAAGCAAATCACTTTTACTAATTTTGATGGTCACCGTTCCATAAAGCTGTACAAGGAGGCAAAGAAAAGCATATGCATGAATTATGAATGCCTTTAGTCTGTTGTTTGATTTTGTTTCAAAGACTAGGGAAGTAGAAACCTTGATCCTAAGGTTAACAACAATACAATACTTGACGCATTTGCGGTTGCAATATGCATACGGATACCTTATATTAAGCTAGCCCAGTAATCAATAAGTACGTCAGATATTTTCATTAAACGATCTTAAACACGTTATTAAACGCACTGAACCAACATATTATGCTTTAGTAAAGCATCTTGTATTTTTTTTTTAAAAGCAATATTAGAAAAAAATAATAAGAAATTATTTTCAGTTATAGCAAGATTCTTTTCTGGAAATCATGGGGGCATCGTATAGGCCAAGTTCAAAACAAAATGCCAAATGCATATTCTCTTAAAACGAATTCAGGAGGCTTCAAGGCGACCCTTGCCATTGGTTTTCAAGTGCTAGACGGATTCATTATTGTACGGTGCAACTTTTATGTTACTACCAATGATATATATTAATCTAAATGCATAATGAAATCATGTTGCTACTCCATATTTTGTTTGTAACTATATAGCATTTGCAAATTTTATTAGTAAAAGTTTGTTGTTTGAGGCTCCTCTGTCCTTTCTGCCATTGTTATGGGGGAATATTTGTCTTTGAAAGAAGCCGACAAGGAAAGGAAACATAAAGATTGTTGTGACTCGTGAGTTGCGATGCCTGAAATGTTAACCTAAAACTAAAGCACGTCTGATGAGAGGATAACTCATATTCATATATGTACATCGTGTCGTACACTATTAGATGTGTGCGAGAGCAAGCCATAACCCCTATTCGTGGAGATTTGTCAGATTCCATCCAGGACAAGGTGACGGAGGTAACCATTTTTTCAGATGCTGTACTGAAGAAAGCTTACTTGCTTAATCGAAAACTGAGAAAAATAGCTTGGATTTTGCAGCTGTATTACCAATATTTTCATTAAAACCTTGTGAATTTGCTCAAGTTTCCAAGTTTAAGGAACTCCACTATTCATTACCCTTTCATCAACTAGGAAGCTGCTGCTAGCAGGTATAAGTTTTCAGTCTTCATAAATTAACTTGAATTGATTATTCCCTTGGAGCTCCGTTTTAATTTATCATGTTCACTTACTGAAGCTAATGATAAAATGACATTAATTCTATCCCAAAATCAAAATCAACTAAAAACAAGAATCCTATATATCCATCCCCTGCAACTTAAGCTATTCACTTTTCGTTTATGCTTGCTCCTCTAAATGAGCATTTCACATTAGCTTTTCTGTTAATATAGATCCAAACACAAGGAACAGTAAAATTGATATGTGGTGTCGTATAATACATAGGTAGAATTAATATTAGTGTAAGAAGTAAAAAGTCGAATGCTTTCAGGATGGATTTTGTGTGATAGAAGGAAAATATCATGTATAGAAACTTGATTGAACAAAAGCAATTCTAGCTATACTGATACAAGAATTAACATGTGTTTATATTTCATTCACAAACTATAACCAACTGGTAATAATTAAGAAACAATTTGCAGTCTCACTATCTAGCTATAGTGGTGTAGAGGAGAAGAGGGTTCATATCAGGGCGGCCTCATTTTCAGTCTGCCTGGTGATGAAGAATTGCTTCTGAGAGTCTGAGACACGAGTTGCATGGAAATTGGCTATGAAAGCGGAAGCTTTCTTGTCAATACCAGGCTCAGCAACCACCCTGAGAGTACTGTCTTCATCGCTAGGATACACCTTTCTTGTGCTCTGAACATCTTCCACCGCCGAATAGGAATAATCCTGATATTTATGACCCTTCTTAGCTTTGAAGAAACTGAAAAAAGAGAAGGATTTTTTCTGCTTGTTCCCACCCATAGCTAGCTATGATCTTGTGTTTTTTGTTGCAGTAGGTAGTAGCACACTAAAATGCAAGTTAGGATGAGTTTCCACTGCAATGGATTTGATTTTCATGCGGATTCGAGCCCCATTTTATAGGGCCTGAAAAGAATCTAAGAAAATAGAGGAGGGCTATGATGAGGACAAGTGTATGGATTGGATGGAATGGAAAGCATCGGTTGGGAGCTCACCAGCAAAAAGCATCGGTTGGGAGTTCACTGCCGCATTTCTTGGGTGTTTGCCTGTATTTGTTCCTCTGCTGAGAATGAAATCAGTGGCAACTTGGAATGCAGTATGCACCTTCCTTTGCTGTTGCTGGGTTGTTGGTAAAGGTCTGGTATTATAATTGGTGCCTCCAGGATATTACACGTAGCCTTCTAAAATTATTAAAATATATTTATGTGGCATTATTAATTATTAAGTAAACATAAAAATTTTAATTTAAATATGCAAAATTGTTGTTGGTGCCTGCAGGATTATTCAATGCTATCATGACTCATGTCATCTAGTGATTAATAACAGATATATATATATATATATATAACTATAACCTACAACTTGCTTTAAAAAAAAAAAAAAAAAAAAACCCTATAACCTACAACTAGTAGTTGTACTGTTAACCTTGTTGTCATTCCCACTTGACCGAAACTGCACGCTGACCATTGGTTTGGTTGTCACTTGTCGGCAGAATGAATCATCAAGTGGAGTGGTGTGGTGCTTGTAATGCATGAGAATTTGGCTCAAGTACAATCATATCTTCCTAAATTATTCTTCTAATTATTTTTTATGACATATATGAACTGAATAATCAAACAGAGTTTGGAATAGTTTTAATTGTTTTTAATATTTATTTATTTGTTTCATCTTCTTTATGTGTTAAGGAGGAATATAAATTTGGAAGCTTATCAAACACGAGTAATGAGTTAGGTCCAGATAAGCAAAGGAAACTAACGCTATTAATTAATTTCTTCTAACACATATGAAAGTATAAATTAATTAAGAAGCCTAATTTTGACGTTAGTTAGTGGTAGCTGGCTAGGAGGTTCGACCTTTAAGTTGTAATCCAGTTTGAAGTTTGAATGAAATTAGGAGTAGGATTGGTTTTAATGCCCATAAGAAAGAATTTTGGATGGATTAATGGATGGAGTAATATTTGGGTAGTGTTTTTCATCTACATCTATTTGGGCCTAATCCAACTCAATATTCAGCGCAGCCCATATATACGCTTACACTGTCTTTTTTTTTTATTTATTTTAATTAAGAACAATACATTTTTTTTTCGTTTGGAATATTTTTAATTTCGAACTCTTTTCCTCTTCTCAAGTCCAATCAATTTATGCTTTTACTTTGTTATCCCACGACAAAGGGAAGGGAAGGGAAAGGGAGGGAGGATCTGTGATCTGAGTCTCAGGAACACCGCTGCTTCTCTGCTCTGGTATTGCTCTTTTCTTTTTTCTTTTCACTTCTAATTGGATTATAATAATAATAATAATAATAATAATTCTAATCCCTACTCTTTCCTTTTCGTTTCTAACTAGTCAAATTACTCAATTAAATATTTCTAATTGTTGTCTTTCTTATTCGCTAGCCTACTTAATCTTCATGCTATCTCATCCCCTTCTCTTTCTTTTGGGGGTGTGGTGGGTGGATGATGATTCTTAAAGAAAGCCTGGAAATCAAATTTAATGAAAGCCCTAATTCCAGAATGCTTTTTGACACCCTAAAAGCTGTTTCTGTTCTCTTTCATGGATATGATTAGTTGCTAGTAGTTGGGTGCATGTGAGATCAATTCCTGTGGCCGCTCAGCATCACTGTTGCTTTTTTTCTTTTATTAACTTTTTTTTTCTCAAACAGAAAAACTCCGTTTTCTTCTCCCACCATGTGCCTCAGATTGCACTATTATGATTATTTGTATTGAATATGCTTCAAATCACACAATCACAACTATGGTTTGTCATTGCAAAAGTTTTCTTAATAACTAAACAAAATGTTTACTGGACTAGACCAAACGTTCATACTTCTCAGTGTCTTCTACCTTTGATTTCCAATCCTACTTCTTCCCACTAATAATAACATGACTGATTAACTATTTTTTTTTTTTTTAATTCCTCATATTGTAGGTGGTATAAAATGGACTACAGGCGATACAACAATGCCCAGGAGACAAACATGAGAGATAAACAGCAACATCAAGAAGAACAGGTAGGCAATCCATTTCAGAATGAATCTCTTCAATCTCTGTTTTTGTGAAGAGGTGGCTATAATCAAGAAAATCAACTGACTCATCTAACTCTGTCTAAAACATTTAATCAGATTATTTCTACAATATTTCTTTGCATCCAAAGATAAAGTTACTGTTTTAACATATCTACCTACTTTGTTAGCAAGATTTGTGATTGTTGATGTATTGAGCTGTATCATCTGCACTTTCTGCAATAGGCGTACCAAGATTCTGTCATTGAGGATTTTGCTGAAGATTTTCGCTTGCCAATCAATCACAAGCCAACAGAGAATGTTGTTCTGGATAATGTGGAACAAGCAACGTTAGATACAAGGTTGAATTCTTCAAATGTTGGGTTTAGACTTCTTCAAAAAATGGGTTGGAAAGGAAAGGGTCTTGGGAAGGATGAACGGGGTGGTGTTAGTATTAAATTCCTATTATTCTACTGCATTTTCCTTCTGTATTATGGGGTCATTTCTTTTCTTTATTATTTGTTCTCTATTTTTTTTTTTCAAGACTAGTAGGATCATATTCTGGGATAAATAATGTTAAACTGGAATTTAACATGAACTTACTGATAATACTGGTTAAATACTATATGAATAATTCGTTAACACTGCTTAGGTTTCATTACTAGGTTAACATTCTCCAATAGTTGGCAACATAGCTTGTTTGGTTATGACATAAGTTGACTCTTTTCTTCAATTTTTTTTTTTGGGTACTCCAAATCCTGACTGCCTGTTTATTCTGTTGCTAAAAGTTATTTTGTTCATCGCTAACTCACAGGAATAACCGAGCCAATAAGATCTGGGATTAGAGATCCAAAATTAGGGATTGGGAAACAAGAAGAAGATGATTTCTTCACTGCTGAAGAAAATATTCAGCGTAGGAAACTAGATATTGAGGTTGAGGAGACTGAGGAATATGCAAAGAAGAGAGAGGTATGACGTTAAACTTGTAGATAGTCATGTTAAGTTTCAGTTGATAGATAATAATGAGGTTGATGCTTTACATTTTGTGAAAACTGTCCTCTGATAGCCAAAGGCAGCATATAGCATATATGTCTGTCTTTGATCAGAATGGTATATCATAGGGGAACATCAACCTCGGAAGCTCTTGTCAATTTCATGCAGTTTTTATTACCTGGTGGCTTCTACTGCCTGCTTCGTGCACATTATGAAAATCCAGGTTTTAGCAGAACGTGAGCAGAAAATTCATGTGGAGGTAAAAGAAATGCATAAGGTGTTCTATTGTGAGCTTTGCAACAAGCAATACAAAATGGCTATGGAATTTGAGGTCCATCTGAGCTCATATGATCATAACCACAGAAAGGTAAATGGCTCAATTCTCTCTCTCTCTCTCTGTCTCACACGCACTCCCCCTTTTCAACCTCTTCTTTTGATCTTTGGATGGTTTTCAATGTTGTCTAATATGCTGCATCATTTGTTATTTGCTTGCAGCGCTTTAAAGAAATGAGAGAAATGCATGGTAATAGCAGTCGTGATGATAGACAAAAGTGAGAGCAGCAACGTCAGGAAAGAGAGATGGCTAAGTTTGCTCAAATGTATCCAATTAATTGTGCTTTTGTTATCCCCATGGTTTTTTAAATAATTTTTCTGTTCTACTTTATTATTTGAGCTGCATGTTATAAGGCTGCTAATCAGTTATTATCCTTTTCCCATGTCATATTGTTATGTATTCTTTAATGTGGTATAGGGCTGGTGCTAGTAAACACCAGCAGCAGCAGCTACGTGAGGAATCTGGTTCTGGTACTGCTTCTGCTCCTATTACTGCTACTGCCCTTGCTGATCAGCATCAGCGAAAGGCACTAAAGTTTGGTTTTTCTTCTAAAAGCAGCAACTCTAAGGTATGCAATTATAGGATAACACTTTATTGTGTGCTTGAGAGGTATTAAGATTAGCAATAAACCGCATGCTGTTTATTAGGCCTCCATTAGAATGCGTATAAAAACGTATATTTTGTTGGGTGCTAGGTTTTATTGTTGAATACTAATACAGGATTGACTTAATGTAGCCCTTTTTTCCTAAGCCGGGTGTAAATTCAAAATATCCATGTGATATATAGGAAATGTATCTGCCTATCAGGGAATTTAATTTTTCTGGTATTTCTGATGTTGCTTGCGACCAGAATTACTTAAAGGATAGCATTCTAATGAACAACCACCTGGAAATTTGAATCTTCAATCTGCTGCCAATTTAAAGTTGTTGGACTGATGACTATGCTTGGAGCAAGCTTCTCAACTTTCTCCCCTCATTTTGCAGAATGCATTTGCCAGTACAGCAAAGAAACCAAAAGTGGCTGTTCAATCAGGTTTTGGAAACGACAGTGATGATGAATAGCAAAAGTTAGCTATGTATCTCACTTATCTTATGTAATTAAGATGGTTATGACAATGGTGGCACAATTTGAAATATTCAGTATTTTCAGTTATCTATTAAAAGTTCTGTGAAGTATGTTCTAATAGTTCTATTTGTGGAACAAAAGATATAAATTACGAGTTAAAATCACTGTGGATATTAAACTTTGACCTAAATTTTATTTATTTAGGTCCATAGTCTTTAAAAAATTTTAATTGAATTATCAGTTGCCTAAAGTTATTTAAATTTGGTCTTTCTGATTATGAAATTGCTTAAATTGTCAGTAAATATTAGTTGGTGTCATGTGGAAGAGGTCAACTTAACATCTTACATTGTAGAAAGGACTAAAATAAAACTTGATTTAAAGTTTAAAGATCAAAGATGTTATTATCTTAAATTTTTTTATATTTTAGATATATTTTATAAACTATTAAATTTAAAATAATATATTTTTATTTTTGTTTTAATATAATTTATTAGTTATTAAATTTTTTTCCTTTTAACAGAAAATAAGTTATAAAAAATTATGAACAATATTTTTCATAATATTTTTATATATTATTGATTTTTATATCAAATTTTATGAATTTGTTAATTTAAAATTTTTATTAAATTATTTAAAAAAATTTAATGAACTTCACCAAAGTATTGAATGTAAATTTTATGCGGTAAGCAGTCAGTGCTGTCTGATATTGCGCCACATCCACATAACAATAATCTCATAAAGTAAAGTTGCGACAGTACTTTGTTTGTTTTTTACTCTTTTGAACTAACAGAGTTACAAGTGTCACTTAACCCTTTTTTTTCTCTCTCTTCCTTAATACTTTCCCCTTCTTCCTCTCGTCATTTCTCCTTTCCATGGCCTCTCCTCTCCATACTCAAACCAATTCAAATACCAGCGCCATGAACGGCACTTCTGCCTCTGCAGCTGACCCAAAATCACAGCTTTCCAAGAAACCCAGATTGCATGCCCCTACTCCACCCTTGTTAATCACTCCCTCCGATATCCTCTCTGAGTTCTCCCACCACGACCCTTCCATCGCCCGCATCAACAACGGCAGCTTCGGCTGCTGCCCTTCTTCTGTTCTTTCTGCCCAGCAGCACCTCCAACTCCAGTGGCTCCAACAGCCTGACCACTTCTACTTCAACCAGCTCCAGTCCAGAATCCTCCAATCCAGAAACATTATCAAGGAGATGGTCAACGCAGATCATGTTGATGAGGTTTCCATTGTTGACAACGCCACCACCGCCGCCGCCATTGTGCTGCAGCAGATCGCTTGGGGGTTCGCTGAGGGGAGGTTCCACCCTGGCGATGCCGCTGTCATGCTTCACTACGCTTATGGGGCTGTCAAGAAGTCCGTTGAAGCTTATGTCACACGCGCTGGCGGGTATGTGATTGAGGTCCCTTTGCCTTTCCCTGTTAACTCTGTTGTTGAGATAGTGCAAGAGTTTAGGGAGGCTTTAATGAGAGGGAAACAAAACGGCAGGAGGGTGAGATTAGCTGTCATCGATCATGTTACTTCCATGCCTAGTGTGGTCATTCCCGTTAAAGAATTGGTTAGGATTTGTAGGGAGGAAGGGGTTGACCAGATCTTTGTTGATGCTGCTCATGGAATTGGGTGTGTTGACGTTGATATGAAACAAATTGGGGCTGACTTTTACACTAGTAATTTGCATAAATGGTTCTTTTGCCCACCTTCTGTCGCCTTCTTGTATTGTAGAAGGTCCACAGAAAGCTCTGATTTGCATCATCCTGTGGTTTCCCATGAGTATGGGAATGGATTGGCTATAGAAAGTGCTTGGATTGGGACTAGGGATTATAGTGCCCAGTTGGTGGTTCCGAAGGTTTTGGAATTTATCAATAGGTTTGAAGGCGGCATTGATGGAATCAAGAAAAGGAACCATGAGGCTGTTGTTGAGATGGGGGAGATGTTGGTCAAAGCATGGGGAACTCATCTTGGCTGTCCTCCAGAGATGTGTTCAAGCATGGTTATGGTCGGTTTACCTGCTTGTTTGGGAATTTCTAGTGATCAAGACACGCTGAAATTACGAACATATTTAAGGGACAAGTTTAGTGTTGAAGTTCCAATATATTATCGAGCACCAAAGGATGGTGAGGTTGGTCCAGTAACAGGGTATGCTCGAATTTCTTATCAAGTTTACAACAAGGTTGACGATTATTACAAGTTTAGGGATGCAACAAATCAACTTGTTCACAATGCATTCACTTGTGCATCTCTTCCCAATTGATAAGGTTTGTGCTGCTGTTTTCATTCATTGAGCTCTTCTTTTGGCTATTGGTTTATGATTAAATGTGTGATTAAATTTTGCCTGTTAAATATTGCACTAAATTGTGATTTTTTTCCCCCTTTTTCGCTCTTTTTTCAAGTACTGCATCTTTCTTATATTTAGCTAATATATAGTTTAAACCTATGAAAAATGCCCAAATTTTCCTCCTTGGATATTGAAGAGCATTTCGACCCTGCATCTTGCTTTTCGAATGTTTAGGTGCTTAACTCCTAACTGTTTACAACTAAAAGAAAACATCTTTTAGAAGATAAGCTGTTAGTCATTTCTTGTCTTCGGTTGCCTTTATTTATGAATCATGAATTGAGTACTTTATTGTCCATGCTTTTGTCTTGTGTTCACTTTGCTTTGACCATATTATATCTAAGGCCCTGCTGAATTTTCTTGCTAATAGATTTTAAAGTGAATTTTACTTCAAAAAAAAAAAAAAAGTGAATTTTACCTGTAGTTATATTGTACTGAGCAAAGCCATAGGTTTTTTAACCGCGGAATGCATTTAGAGAGGGTGATACATTTTTTTTTAATAGCATTAGGAGAAAAAGAGTTAGCATATAGCATTAGGAGAAAAAGAGTTTGCATACTTAAATAGACATATGTATGGCTGCCAAAGCCAAACCATCAGATACACCTTTCGGAGTAATGTAATGATCCCTTGGTTGAAAATTGAAATCAACAAAGTTCAATTGCCAATTAAATCAGCTATGTAGCTGCATTCCAGACATGGATGGTGGTGGTGTTCGGTGACATTAATTATTCTGTAAAAAACCATCTGTTGGTGATATAATTGGTTGTAGTGGAGCGGAACCTCTTAAGTCTTAAACTTGGGAAATAATTACATTTATAAAATTCAAATCCTTTATACCCTTGGTGTAGTGGAACCTCTTAAACTTGGGCATAAAAAGCAAATGTCTCTATGCATGGTAAAGGCTTCTTGCAAAAGAAACAGTGTGTATATGCAGTTAAATCCAAGGAAGAATGCTTTATTTATTTTGGTAACTGAGTAGGTTAGACATCTATATATTTATGTTCTTGCCTAATTCATGGAACATGGGAATCCTTATATCTGAAAAAATATTTAATGCTATAAGCTATGAACCAGACTCAATTGCTTATTTAGTTGTTTTGTTGACATGTAATGCTCAACTTGTGTGCAGCTGAACAATGCGTGCTATTGGAATTTGGATTGAATAAGAGCCACGGTCATCAACATGGCTTGGATCGCCTCCTTTCATGGTTTCGGTACCATGATATTCCATAATTGCCAGAAAGAAATGTCAAAGAGAGACAGACATGCTTTGTAGCTGCTGAGTTTAGTGTTTGCTTATCTTAGATATCTCTAAATTGGTTAAGGAGATAAACATGTGTGTTGGTTGGGCCGTAAGGAGCATTTTTGTACATGTTTTTAAGGACTAATTTCAACATCGTATGCTTTTATTGATGTAAAAAGGATGCAAAACAAACAAGACAAAAAAAGACCGCCTCATATTGTCCCAAAAAAAAGAGGAAAACGAAACAACTCATTAGATGCAACTGACCAAGTAGCATTAAGCAATAAAAGAAGAATAGCATACTGCTCTTATTTTTAGAGGTAAAACACCCACTTATCCTCCATTCCTTGTTCTTTCTGATTACCAAGAGAGAGAGAGAGAGAGAGAGAGAGAGAAGGATAACCAATGTGACATAAGACGTAATAGAAAAAATCAGAGTGGAATGTTGAAGAGGAGGCAAATACGGCAGAGCCCTGGAGTAGACGTTGGAATCTATGCTAGTTAACCAATGTATCTGCTTTCATTTGCATTTGCATATGGATTGAATAAGTTGTGGGCTAATTGTAGGCTTGATGTATAAACTATGTTTTCATTTTGTTGACAAACTGCAGTGTAACGTACCAATTGCAACAAATATAATCAGTCACCCTGGGCTGGAACTCTTTGGAAAACCTACCATGCCCCCTCACCCTGGTTTTGAAAGCAAGGTTTGTAAATATATCGGATCGACAGGTATCGTAGATTAATCTACCTCTAACACTACGAAGAATCCAAAATCTAATCCAGCCCAGCAACAATAAAAGTTAGCCACTAACCAACGTTTATACTTCTGAATTTACCTTTTACCCTCACTCTCTCTCTCTCGGCCCCTGCGATTTTTGTCTGTTTGTTGTCGGGACAGTCCCAAATTGATTTAAATTTACCCCACCCTCAAAAAAAAAAAAAAAAAAAAAAGCCCCAATATTAGGGATTTGGGGAATCATAATCCACCCCTTCCATTTACACTCAAATTCCTCACAATTCAAGGTAGGCGCTTTCCAACTTTTCCCAATAATTGCTTATCTTTGTTTTGGTTAGAGTTTCTTCGTTCCTTTATGCATCAAAATATTCCTACCTTTTTTGTTTTAAAAAAAGAACAATTCCGGCTTTTTATATTTTGGACTTAATAAGTATGTATTTCTTATTAAAAATAAAAAGTGGAAAGATTTTTGGCCCAATGCTCGACTTGATTGTTGTATATGAATTATCCCTGAAGCAGTTTTTAATTCTCAAATGATTGGCAGGTTATGGCTTCAAAAAAGATCATAGTAATTTGTCAATCTGGTGGTGAATTTGAGACTGACAAGGATGGCTTGTTCTCATATAGAGGAGGTGATGCAGTGATGCTCATGCAATAGACATTTATGATCAAATGCAGTTCAATGACTTAAAGCTGGAAGTAGCAGAATGTTTTTTTTGTTGCAAAGGAGGGCTAGTGCCCTTACAAGGGGGGAGGGGGGATGGCGGGGTAGAACTCACGCCAAGATGACTTTCAACCGGCCTCTTAACCATTAGGCTAAGAGGGGAAAGTCGTAGCAGAAATGTTTAGTTGTAGCATTAATACTATGTCTATCAAATATTTCCTCCCTGGTAATAAAAAGACTCTCATTACTGTCTCCAATGACAAGGACTTAAAGCGGATGATCAAATTTCATGGGGATTTTGTAACTCCTGATGTTTATATCATAATGGAAGAAATTGTTGCTCCTGATGTTTCTAACATGCCAGCCAGTAGGTAGTTTTCTTTCTAAGCTAAAGCTTAGTTGTAATTCCTGAGTTATTGACTTAATTTTGAGGGTTTTTCTTTTTTTAATTTTATTACAGGTCAAGTAAGACAACTTTGTCTAAAGCAGTGCCTTCAGTTGATGAACCTCTAGATGCTGTGGACAACATTGTGGATGACATCACTCGACCCAGTCTTCCTCTTAGGGTCTCTTTTGACATTGTTGATGACGTTAATCATATTGATGCACAAATTGATTTGCCACCTGAGATTTCGTCTATTCTTCCTCTTGCTGTTTCTGCCAATGAGAAGCATGCTAAAGGTGCTCAGCAGTGGCAGAATACAATTACAGTGCTGCGGCAAAGATTCAGTGGTGTTCACGAGTTTCGTGAGACATTACATAAATATGCCATTGCACATCAATTTGCATTTAGGTATAAAAAAAATGATAGTCATCGTGTGACTGTTAAGTGCAAAGCAGAAGGCTGCCCTTGGAGAATTCATGCGTCAAGGTTATCGACCACTCAGCTAATATGTATCAAGAGGATGACTCCAACCCATACTTGTGATGGGGCTGTTGTGACAACTGGGCATCAGGCAACTTGGAGTTGAGTAGCTAGTATAATTAAGGCGAAGTTGAAACTTTTTCCAAATTACAAACCAAAGGATATTGTAAATGACATTAAACAAGAATATGGGATAGAACTGAACTACTTTCAGGCCTGCTGGGGGAAAGAAATTGCCAAGGAGCAGCTTCAAGGGTTGTGTAAGGAGGCATATAGTCAATTACCATTTTTCTGTGAAAGGATAATGGAGACCAATCCTGGCAGTCTGTTAGCTTCACCACTAAGGAAGACTCAAGTTTCCATCGCCTCTTTATCTCATTCCGTGCCTCTGTGTGCAGTTTTGTACAAGGTTGCAGGTGTCTCCTTTTTCTTGATAGCTTAATCTTGAAGTCCAAATATCAAGGCATGTTGTTGGCAGCAACTGCTGCAGATGGAGATGACGGTGTATTTCCTGTTGCTTTTTCTGTTGTGGATGCAGAAACCAATGATAACTGGCATTGGTTTTTGTTACAACTGAAATCAGCTCTGTCAACATCTTGTCCTATAACATTTATTGCAGACAGACAGAAGGGTTTCCGGGAGTCAATCTCTGAAACTTTCAAGGGGTCGTATCATGGTTATTGTCTGTGCTACTTAACTGAGCAACTCATTAGAGACTTGAAAGGGCAGTTTTCTCATGAGGTGAAACAGCTTATGATTGAAGACCTATATGCTGCAGCTTTTGCACTTAGACCTGAAGGCTTTCAGAGGAGTTTTGAGAGCATGAAAAGTATTTCGCTGGAAGCTTATAATTGGATCATACAAAGTGAGCCCTAGAACTGGGCAAATTCATTTTTCCAGGGTGCTAGATACAACCATATGACATCAAACTTTGGGGAACTCTTTTACAGCTGGGCATCAGATGCTCACGAACTACCTATAACACAGACGGTTAATGTCATACAGGGAAAGAACATGGAGTTAATTTATAACCTTAGGGCTGATTCTGATCAGAGGTTAACAAGGCTGACTCCATCCATGGAAGAAAAGCTGGAAAAGGAAAGCTTGAAAGTCCATACCCTTCAAGTGCTACTGACTACTGGTAGCATATTTGAGGTTCGTGGTGAGTCCATTGAAGTGGTTGACATGGATCGTTGGGATTGTAGTTGTAAAGATTGGCAACTTACTGGTTTACCATGCTGCCATGCCATTGCTGTTATGAGTTGCATTGGATGAAGCCCATATGATTATTGCTCCAGATACTTTACAACTGAGAGCTACAGATTAACATATGCAGAGTCTATACAACCTATTCCAGTTGTGGACAGGCCTCCACAGAAATATTCTTCACAAGCACTAGTGACTGTAACTCCACCAATATGTCATCCACCAGTTCGGCCTACCACAAAGAAAGTTGGATCACAAGAGGTAATGAAGTGGCGACTCCAGTGCAGTAGATGCAAGGGTCTTGGGCACAACAAGTCCACTTGCAAAGAGCTCTTGTAGAGTGTTGGGACAGTGTAAGAATTAGCTTTTTATCATTTAAAGTTTGCACCATTTTTCACTGAAATACATCAAAATTTAGTGGCATGACATTATTCCATTGCATATTGGATTTAAGACTGGTTTTCATGCAGAGAGCCCATTTTTTATAGCAAGCTTGTTGTATGGCGTTTTATGTGCATCTGTACATGCAGCTTCCACAAGTGTATCCTACTGTTTGTATGAGACATGCTTATCTCTGTGCTGCACTGGAAACTATAAGTTTTTTGTTGGGTTTCCATTTACAGTTGGCAGATCATCTGCAGTTTTCACTTATCTGTATCTATACAAGGCTTTCCTTTCCACATATTGCTGTCAAGTGTATACCTTGGAATATTTTTGATGTGTTTGCAGAATTCTGTGGATGCTGATAGCCTTTGATAATGAAATGAAAAATTACCTTTTAGCTAGGTCCATTTTTTTCCAGGTCCGTTGCTGTTGCCATTCAACTAACTAGTCCTCTTAAATGTTTTGTATGGGGATCACATTAAGGATCAAGTGCATCAGATTCTGTACATCTAACAACTCTTTTGAAGTAGTTGAAAGACACAGTGGGAGCTGTGGTGTTAATATTTATTAATAACGAGAGCGATGGGCCGATGGTAGCTGATGTATCTAATGGTAGTTCTTCTGTGTCAACAATTCTTTACTTAGGTATACTTCTAACTCTAGTTAGTCCCTAGTTAAAGGTTTTGTTAAACTAGCTATTTCTACGACGCTTGATGGAAGCTGAATATTACCATCGACTTGGATCAAAATTCGTTGGTGGAAAATCAGGAAGAGAGTGATTAGGTTTTCCATCCATCAGTTTTAAGTTGTGAATTTATGTTCCTTTTCCATTTGGGCAAGCCAAGTACAGTGTGAGTTGGGATATGCTAAGCTCAACAATGGTGGAAGATTGTTGGTAGGTTGATATTTGGATAAGATGGCATCTGGATTTAGCACGGTAAATGCTTCATTTTGATACCTGCTTTTTGAAATGCTAATACACGAGAAACAGGTAGATCATGTTGACGACCGAAAATCAAAGAAGGTGGAGTGGGGTTCAGAGCCGTATACTTGCGGAGTGTTATATGAGTATGACTGCGGTAGTTTAGTCCTAAAGAAATACCAAAAGAGGAAAATGTATATAAATCTGGAATGGTGGGAAATAAGAAACAAGACGCTAGTTAAGTCAGTTTCTCGTGTCCTTCAATCACAAGCACCTGTATATCTGTTTTAGATTTTGCTTTCCGTTTTGCCGTTTAAAAGAAAAGAATGGAAGTGACAGGGATGATGGATGGTGGGAATTGTCAACCAAAAAGGGGTTTGCAATTGGCTCGATTCGTTAAAGAGGGAAAGGGTTTTTAACTGTGGAAGAAAGGGTTTTTCTTTTGGGCCAAGATTATAGAAGATAATTTGTTGTAAAGTAAAGTAAAAAAAAAAAAAAAAAAAGCGAGATTTTAAAGTTTTAAATTGAAAATAAATTAAAAAGATTTGATTGGTAAAAAATTTAATTTTTTATAAGTAAGATTTCAAATTTTATTAATAAAATTTAAATTAAAAAAGCTTATTCCTTTTATAAAATTAGAGTTCTATTCGATTTGGAAATAATTAAAATTTAAAATACAAAAAATTTTAGATAATAAAAATATAATAATGGTACATGAAGATCATGGAATATTATTATAGTATAATAATAATAAAATATAATATGAAATTAGTACATGACTATATCAAGATAATACTAAAACTAAGAATATGTATATATATTCATTAAAAAAAAAATGAATATGTATATAAGACCTTTTTAGAAGTCAAAAACATAAACCCTAAATATGCAGTAGCAAAGAAAAGACGAAATGGTGTAAAACTAAAACCCCAGAGGCGGAGGAGGGCTGAAGAAGTAAATAGGCCATGGCTACGAGTATGAGTACTAGTAATAGTAGTAGGAATGGTAATATGAGCATGAACCTTTCCACCACCTCCAAACTCAGCAACCAAACCCTAAGCAATCCATTTCCATCCAAAGAATGCGGCAACTGCGGTGCCCAAGCTGCCCACTTTCTCCACCAAGTTCGTCTTCTGGGCATCCTGCGCCGCCTCTGCACCTCCTGTGTCCTTCGCCTCCACCCCTCTTCCTTCTGCCCCGCCTGCTTCACCTTCTATTCCGGCTCCCCTCCCCATCCCTCCAGGCGTGTCGCCTGCTCCAACTGCTCCTCCTTCACCCACTCTCACTGCGCCGGAGACACCTTACTCTCCTCTTACCTCTGCCCGCCCTGCAAGGACTCCTCTTTCTGTTTTTTTCCTCTCAGTGACAATAAGGTTGACAAGAAGCTCGCTCTAGCTTTGCTCTGTGCCGCCAAGATTGCCGCCTCCTCCATGGGGAAGGCCGTCACTGTAGCCTGGGCCGAGGCTGACAGGAAGGTAAGGGAGGCGGCGCTTGCAAGAAAGCGGGCAAGGGAGGCCCTCGAAAATCTACTCCTTGTTACTAGCAAGGACATGGCCAGAAAGAAGGAGCATGAGAATAATGTCTCCGCGGAGTTCTCGGATGCCTATCTTGCCAAGGTTGAGGACTTGCACATAGACAAGGCTGATGGTGATGGAGATATAGATGTTGATCTTATGCGCCATATAGAAGATAGTCTTGTTAAGGTCGAGGATATTGATTCTAAACTCAATTGAGGTTTTTTTTCCTGGATGCTTCAAGCTTGAAACAGAGGCTGTACATTGAATTTGATTTCTTTTACTATACTTGCATTACATGTTCGCAGCCGAAACTTCGATAAGCGACAACTGGTGGTTTGCAGATGGGTTGATGTACTGTTGACGCTGAGAGTTATCTTTGTCACTTGCATTGTTACCATATGATTGTCTCTTTCATCCTTGTGATAAATAGGGATCCACTGCATACAGATATTCGTGGTATGGGTGAGACTGAGTTTGATTTAATCTTCAAGAAATCTGTTTTTGCTAAGTAGAAGTAATAGTACTTTTCAATTCTTTAATCATGTAAACATTTTCGGTTGAGACCACGTAACATTTGTGCTGTAATATGCTGCTTAAGTCTTTTTACACAGTTTCTTTAGTTCTTTCCTTTTCTTTCCTGATTCGGCCCCTCTCTTCAGCTGATTGTCGCTTCCAATCGTTCAAATCTGTGAAGTTTGTTTCTATTCAAGTGCTCTGTTAATTCTTCATAGACGGGATCCTTCTGGGCATTGATTTATTGAATTTTGAAACCGTTTGAGATACTACTAAGTAACTGAACTCAATACAGAGTATGTATGCAATTTTACATTACTCGTCTCATGCCAAATCCCAAGCTAGTTCTCCATAAATTTACTACTTATGTTTACTTTCTTATCTGGCTGTAGCACTCAATTGAACTTCGTTTCCCTCTTGAAAAACAAAAAAATAACAAAAAAAATACAAACAAAACAAAACAAAACCTTCAGATAAGAGTGCTTGGCAATGGCAATATCTGTATTAGCAGCCAGCAGTATTGGTGGTTGCGGTCCCCTATACCGAAAGGGGATTATAAATGGGGCAGAACCCCGGACAAAAGGGGCTATTGTGCACATATGGACGGCAGTCCCAGCCCAATCAGCTCTGCAATTTCTCAATTTTGCTCTCAGCTTCGTTAGTAGTAGTCTTTTACCCGGCAAATTATATCCCTCGTAACTTTGGGAAAGAAAGAGGAGCTGGGAAGAATTTCCGTCCAGCTTCATACAGTAGTGGAACCAATCAATCATATATAGCCAAAGTAGTCATGGTATTCTGAGGGTTATATCATTCACCAGAGATCTCTCATGGTTTTTGAGGCTGCTACCATTTCAGCGTTGGAAATTGGACAGTGCCTCTTTTCAGTAGTTAATGTTCCAGTTGATATCAGATGGATCCATTACCATGTCAAAATAGAAGTCATCACCTGCAAAGGAGAAAGGAATGAGGTTAACTTTCCAGCAGTTCGAGAAGTGAAGGCTTGCATTCTTCAATAATTTGACTAGCTTTCTACAAAATCCTGGTTTTACGTTTTTCCCCAAATACGTCCATGCTCATCTTGATCAACTAAATGATCTCTTATGGTATCTGGACTTCAAATCCCAGAATTCTATCCTTGCTGATATGCAATATCTAAAAGAAATATTAAACGTATTGTTTCGAAGTAAAAACAGGATGAGTATAGTTACCAGTCCCCTCCCAACCATGCACACACAAAGTACTAGTTCTGAATATTTTGGCATATGTATGTTTATTTGACATGCACAAGGACATTATAGTGTCTTACAGATTGGAAGACAAATTAAGAAAAAACATACTAACCTGGCATGACCACAATTCTAATGCCATGGAAGACAAATGCATCACACAGTGCCTACCAGAGCCAGAAACTAGGTCATGATTTAGTTTTGATCTTCCTGGGGGTAAGAATCAGGGCATGACCTGCAATTTTACAATAGGGACAGAATGTACCACCAAAAAATGGATGCATGGCCCGATCAGAAAACCATATTGAAAATCAAGCTTTTTATCACTTCCCCAATCCCTCAGCAAGAATGTTGCTAACATTATCTTGCTCCATTGAATTTTCATAAATTGACGTTCCCCTGCTTGTTACCTTATTGACATTGGATCCAATCAACAATGTATGAGTTGTAGCATTTGGAACCCAACCCCTTTCCAACATCAAATCTAACAAAAGACGAGCCTCACTCTTGCAACCTTCTTTCCAGAGGCCATTAATCAGAAGATTAAATATGGCCGAATCCAGAATTTCCCTTCTAGAAATAATTTTATCAATATCTGTTAATACCAAATGTAACTGAAAATGGTTACTTAAACAATATAAAAGATCATGCATTGTCTCCGAATCAGGCAGCAGACCTTCATTAAGCATTAACTTGAAAAATAGTGCACAATACCTAAATCGATTCAGGGCACTCATACTTCGTATGAGGATGCAATATGCTTCTAAATTAACAGTACAACCCCATATCAGCATTTGGGAAAGCATTACCAAGACATCTTTAGCTCTTTCTGATTTAAGCAAGGCAAGCATGATAGTGGTGTAAGTCAAACTAGTGCAAGAAGTGCCAGAACAATAAGCCAATGATCTCAGCTTGACTGCTGCATCCACCTTTCTGACATCACATAGAGCCTTGATCAACATATTGAATGTGGTGACTTCAAGGAGGCATCCACTTTTAGACATGTTATAGTATACTTCAACAGCCTCTTTAATCTTTTCTACCCTGCAAAGGCCTTCAACTAGCCTAGAATAACATATAGGGTCCAAAACCCATAATTTGGAATGAGTGTAATAAAATAGCTCTAAAGCATCCTCATACTTGTTCAATTTACAAGTACCTACCACAAGAGCTGCATATGTGCCACAATCAGGAACTACTGACTGTACAATCATTCTTCCAAGAAGCTCATAAGCTTTATCGATGCCCATATTCTCACAAATCCATCTGATAAAAATATTCCAAGAATCACAATCAGCTATGCCTCTCTCAGACATCTTCTCAAGAAGACTTTTTCCCAGAAAAAATTTACCAGTCTTACAGAAACCTCCAAGCAGTGCTTTATGTGGAGAACTTAAGTTACCACAGTTATTCTCCAAGAAATGTATTGCCTCACTATATCTATTCCCTTCACAAAATCCATTAACTATGTCCACAAATGAATCAACAGGAGGAATCTCACCAATTTCTATCATCTCTTCAAGAATGTCACTTGCATCATCTAAAAGAAGGTTCATACATAAACAACGAATCAAATTTCTGCAAATTAGTGAATCTGGCACTAAATTTAATGCTCTCATCAGCCTAAATAGATGAACTCCGTCTTCCAGTCTGTTCTCTTGACAAAACAATGGCAGGGTGCAGGTAAAGAAACTTAGATCTGGCTGACACCCTATCTCCAACATTTCATGCAAAATAAGCACTGCATCATCAACTCTACTATTCAAAATAAGACCTTTTATAACAATCTCAAAGGTCCTAACATTAGGACTACAGCCCTTCTTTCTCATTCTCCTAAACTGATCCAAGCCTGCCTCAACCCTATTTGTCTCAAACAAAACCTCCAACAAAGAGTTCAAAGTATCAACGGTGGGTAGAACTCCTACTTTCACCATCTCCTTATAAACAAACAACACATGTTGGAAATCTTTTTTCTCTTTAACAAGAGCACCCAATAAATCATTAAATATATTAATAGAGGGATTATACCCACCTAATGTCATATTCACAACAACCCGAATTGCCTCATTTAGCTTAGAATGTCTAACAAATGAATCAATCAAAGAAGCAAGACCCTCCTCCGTACCTACACATTTATCTCTTGCCAAATTTAGGCACAAATGGTCCATTTCCTTGATATTTCCAGCCAAACCCAGTTTCAAAATGACATGGTAATAGGTATCAGCGGTGTGGTTAAAGCGTTTCTGTAGGGCAGCCCATTTGAAAATCTTGACAGCTGAGTTCATATCGTGTGTATTATCCAAAACCCTGATTAAGTTATCTGGGTATAGATTATTCGTCAAAAACCTAATCTTTGCTTCAAAATCGTCAAGATATGGAGGGGTGGGATCGGTTTCGGGCTTCAGTTGGAGAGTATTGGCGTAAGCAATGGAGAAGTAGCGCCCAGGTAAATCGAGGCACGGAGGGAGTTTGTTGGAAAATTTTAGAGTTGAGAACTTTAGAAGCATTGGATTCGGAGGTACATATAAACAGTCAAACAAGAAGGGGAAAGAAAGAAAGAGAAGGAGACTGACCTGATTATTGATGCAACAAAGGAGCTATCAGGTATAGAGAGAAACTGAATTTTCCTAGGTTTGAAGTTGATCCATTTTCTCACTTTCATGTGAATGGTAAAGAGTTAAGATACGCTTTACGGTTTACAGGGGTGGTTGAATTATCTTTACTCGTATAATTATTGCTCACCATTTTGCATCCCTGCCATTGGGCCATCACAATCCATCAAGCAATGAGGAAGCTAAGCCCAACGTACCAGAACCAAGCAATGGACCAGGCCAGGCCACTATCCCCTAGAGACTCAGAAGGTCCACGCGGCAAGATTCCCATTAGCCAAAGTGGCGAGGCTGGAGTCAAAATGTCAATTCTAAACTCAGAATCCCAAACCGGATAAGGGAAAAGGCCAAAGGGAATCCACAACGAAAGACCGCTTGGGATTTTGTCATGATCAACGTAAACCCCAGGTTCGGAAACAAGCACTTTCTCTCTCCTCTGTGTGGGATGTGCGACGACATAATAAACCTCGTAACCGAACCTAATCTCTCCCTCTCTCTGTTACACACGACATAACACATAACAATAAACATGCACCCTCTCTCTCTTTCTCTCTCTCTGACTGGTGGATGTGCGAGGAGATGTCGCTTCAAACACAAGGAATAGCGATAGACTAATATAATATAATCCTCCAAAACGACAAATAATTATGTAAAGTACGCCATTTTCGTTAACATTACCAAACAAGAAGTAAAGAAAGAAAGAAATCAATCTAGTAATACAAAGCATTAATTAATTAGTATCGCCCGCCGTCTAATCTTACTCTGATTCCATTTTTGACCGTCTGATCCTATCTCTTGCACCATCACCGCCATCTGATCACTACTCAAACAAAATCCACAAAGCACAAGGACAAGCTTAACCTTGATTGACAATTTGAGATTCAAAGAAACCAAGGACAAAAAACTCATTTCTGCTCTGCTTTGCTCTGAGACAGCTTTGGAGCGAGCAGAGAAGCTGCTATTATGGTTTATTGGTATTGTTAAGTGGTAACTCTCTTTCTCTCCCTCTTATCATGATTCTCCCTCTCTCTCTCTCACGAGCAGATTTGTTTTGTAAAAGCCAAAATCGTTTCTTTTTTTGTTTGTCTTGGCTTTTCTCTCTTTTCGAGTTGCGACTTGTGAGTAAGGCGTTTCATCTTTCTGTTTTATTCTGTCTGAACTGGAAATCAAAGGGTTTCTACTTTCCGCAGAAAAATTTTCCATTTTCAAATATGAATTTGATTGTTTTCCCATTTTTCAAATTGTAAAAGCTGTCTCTCTCTCTCTCTCTCTCTCTCTCTCTCTCTCTCTCTCTCTCTCTTTTGCCCTCTGGAGGAAGCATCTCTCTTTCTTTCTCGTCTTCATAATACTACAAGACTTATACATGGTCGTGGTATATAACACCTCTACGACTCCATTAGCTGCCATAAATGATAAGTACATATACGCTTCTCTTCTCTTCGCTTCTCGTCTTGGACCAGATTTCTTTTCCCTACTAAAATTCTATTTTGGTCAAAACCATTTTATTGCTTAAAAATTTTCGACTTTGAAATCAAACTTTGGAACCGCTCTTTGCACTTAACTCCCCTCTCTCTCAAATTTTTTTTTTTTTAATCTTGTGAGTGTTATTACTATTATTATATATTACAATAGTTGCTTGTGCTCCACTTAAATTAAATGCACAACCATCATGTTCACATGCAGATATCACAGGGCAATGCCTTTCATTTAGACATTTGCTGCAAACAAGTAGTAAGACCCTGCCCCTAAGTCACTAGTTTTTTTTTTTTTCTTCAAGGGTCTTGATTCTGTCCTGTGGATGCATTCACTATCATATCTTTAACAACAACGCCATACTCACCGTTGGATCAAGAGCTTCTATCCCTGATGTCAGTTTCTGAGCAATCAACCGGCTCATCGTCATCCCCACCCATTCTGCCAAGGGATTTTGATCCATTGTTGAAGGATTTGAATGAGAAGAAACAAAGTTTTCGGCGTAACGTGGTGTCGCTAGCGGCGGAGTTGAGGGAGGTTAGGAGCCGTTTGGCATCGCAAGAGCAGTCATTTGCTGAAGAAACCCTAGCAAGACAGGCACGTGATTGCTGATGATGCCCTTCTTTTTGTGTTTTTTTGTGTTAAACTTTCAATTTTCAATTGAATCATTTCTTTCTTTATGGGTCTTTGCTTGTGGGTTCAACTGGAATTTGCTTACAAATAGACTTGTTTACGCTTTAAAAAAAAAAAAAAAAATCAGGAAGCAGAAAGAGAGGCAAGGAACATGGAAGAGGAGATTTTTAGATTGCAGACAAGGTTAGAGGAGAGAAGTAGTCAGCTTCAGGCCTCAGCCAGTGCTACCGAGAAGGTCCCACTTACATCCCGGTTCTTGAATTTTTGTCATTTCTTTTGCTGATTAATTAGCCATGTAATACTGTGATTATGTTTCATTTTCAGTTGTTGATTTATAATTTGGAATTAACCCATCATTCCGTAATGATTGTATTATCTGCTATGGTGATAGAGTTGATCTGTACATAAATAGCTTCTTTTTGTGCATCTTGATCTTTTAAAGTTGTTGATGATCCACACATCTTTTAGCGTGCCTTTTGACTTTTCCTCTTTGGTTATTTTTGGCGGAGCCCATCATGGGAAGGTGACCATGTGTCTTTTTTTTATCTTATTTTAATGTTTCTTCTTTATTTTAACTGGTGTAAGTCAGGAAATTATTGTCTTTACACATAAGATAAGCTAGGTTGGTCACAAAATTAAACGTTATGCACCCATACAACAGTCTCATATTTTGCCTAGTTCTAAATTTACTTATTTGATGCATTATTTAAGAGTTGGTTTTATTGACTCTTTATTTCGTCCCCATCTACGTAATTTGAGGCATGATGGAAACTGCTTTCACATTTCTAAAGGTAACTTTACTAGTTTAACTGAGGCATGTTAATAACTTAAGCATAAAAGCAATAAGTCATGATAATGTTCTTACTCGGTTGTTAAATTCTTGTTAAATGATATTTGAAAAAAGATGCTAAATCTATATACCTCATGTTATTTGATAGAAATAATGCACCTATTGAGACCTTTGATGGTATTCCCTGTACTAATTGCTGAGATATTTTTTGGTGTTGTGTAGAAGGCACCGATTAGATAGCAATTTTATTTACAACGTGATAGTTTCCAACTCTGGAGATCTATTTTTAACAAGTGTGCTGTCAGATCATAATTGAATTTTCACCTATTTCATTTTTAAAGAAGCTCAAATATGTCTTTGCATATTGAAAAGAAAATGATCTTATGTGAAATGCAACGGTGTGAAGTGTAATTACACTAGTCACGCTACCATGTTGCCTTCAAATTGGATGTTTATGAGGCTTATCTTGGGCCAGCATTTATAAACTTTTTTCTACTTTATTATCTATTTTAGTTTTCATGTGAAGTGTGTCTCCTTCGGTAGTGCTGCTTCAATGATTTTTCTTTTGTTTAGCGTAATCCACTTGTAGGATTTTGATATGTGTTTGTAATTGACTCTCAGTACCGTGGGGAATTGGATGATCTCAGATCACAGCTTTCAGTCTCTCAAGCAACTGCTGATTCTAGTGCTACATCCGCTCAGTCAGCACAGCTGCAGTGTTTGGCACTGTTAAAGGAGTTAGATGAGAAGAATAGTTCACTGAAAGAGCACGAGGATCGTGTAACTAGGTTAGGAGAGCAACTAGATAATTTGCAGAAGGATCTTCAAGCAAGGGAATTTTCCCAAAAGCAGTTGAAAGATGAGGTTTTGAGAATTGAGCATGATATCATGCAAGCTGTTGCTAAGGTTGGAGTAAACAAGGACTGTGACCTCAGGAAACTGTTGGATGAGGTTTCTCCCAAGAATTTTGAAAAGATTAATAAGCTTTTGATTGTGAAGGATGAAGAAATAGCCAGACTGAAAGATGAAATCAGGATTATGTCAGCCCACTGGAAGCTCAAAACCAAGGAATTGGAATCACAGGTATTTTTATGCATAAGTTGCCTTAAAAAAAAAATCCTTTGAATTTTATTACCATTTACCTTCTTTAATATATACATTTGTAATATATTTTTAATGATCTTTTGGATTTTTAATGATCTTATGGAGCAGTTAGAGAAACGGCGGCGAGCTGATCAGGAACTGAAAAAGAGGGTGTTGAAGTTGGAATTTTGTCTCCAGGAAGCTCGTGCTCAGACACGAAAACTGCAAAGGGTAATGTTAATATCTTGCTTCATTTCTAAAATAGGATTCTAATGATCGTCTGCTGCTAATTAGTTCTCCACTGATGAGCTGTTTATTAAATATTTGTTTTGCATCAGAACTGAAAATGCTTGGATTCCTTATTTGTTTAGATCCCTGTTTGAACTTTCCTTTAGTCGACTGGGCCCTCTGTACAAATTGGCCCATTTCTTGTGCTGAACATGCTTACGAGCCAAGTTTTTCAGTTCTCCGATTAATAAATATAGACCAAAAAGATATGTGGATGATACGGATTAAAATTTTAATAATAATTATATATGAGTTTAATAAAATTAAAAATATATATTTTATGTTTTCATGTTAGCACGAATTTTAATATATAATTTTCGTATAAAACATAATAAAATGCATGAATTTCAATATTTTATTTGATATGAATACATGAATCGTTAGTTGGGGGCATATTGTCCACTTTAAACATTTTACTACATTACTTTTATTTTATCTGGCCAACTCCGTAACTTGGATAGCCTCTACAAACATATTCCCCTTGGCATGTTTAAGTCCTTTCATACTCCTTTAATAAAACAAACACATTTTTTTGGAGTAATTTTCAGTTGCATGTCATACAGTGAGCTCATCCTACTAATTTTGGCAGATGGGAGAGCGCAGGGACAAAGCTCTAAAAGAACTTAAAGATCAGCTGGCAGCAAAACAACAATGTGGAGTTGTGGGTGCGGGGAAACAGAATTTCTGGGAAACCTCTGGTTTCAAGATTGTAGTTTCCATGTCAATGTTGATCTTGGTGGTGTTTTCAAAGCGCTGATTGATTTAGTTATCTAGATGTGGTGTAAATGAATACCTGAAGAGTTTAGGAAAGCCGTAGAGCCATTACCCTCGTAGAAAGGCTTTTAGATGTATGTAGTAAAGGATCTTTTTCCTAGTATCAGTCGAAATCAAATCTACCCTCGTTGTGAGCTACATTGAGATGATTTCATTGTTATGCCGACAACATTCATGACAATTTTTTCGTCCTTTTTCCTGTTTCCTTATAATGGCTCATTAGCTGCAGTGCACACCATCACCAAGACAAAATGTCACCAATTCTTCATGCTTTATCCCGCGTTGCGGGGCCTACATTACATATGATAGGAACGCTAGTCCTTGCATCCGGCCTGGAACTATAATTATTGCGTTTGCTTCTTGTCATAGAGTTTTTATTTTCTTGGCTGAAAGCTTGACTTTTAGAGTCCTAGTGCTGCCAGACTAGCAAATGCTAATTGCTATCTTGACAAATTGAAGGGAAATAAAATGATAGGCGTCTTAATTAAGGTATATGTTTCTACGTAAATTGATACATGGAGAAAATCGGTTGTATTTGATCCAAAAGAAATTAATCGGTTGGTAATTTTGCAGAGGAGAGGTAGTACGTAATCAAACTCTTGATTTTGCCCCCCCCACCCTCTCTCTCTCTCTCTCTCTCTCCAAGCCAATGTTTTATCTCCACTATTCTTCTTTTTGAGGACATAAGAAATTGCTGATGCGTTTAACAGATATTTGAATTTCAGATTTGTTCTAAAAATTTTAAATCGAGATTTTAGTGAATTAGTGAATATAGACTGACCTTGCTCATATATTTGTCAATACGGTTATACCTGCCGGACGGGTACTAATGTAATATGGGGTTTTAAGTATTACCCCCTTTTTATTGCCAGTCCAATCCCTTTGCAAATGATATCCATTCAATGTTTCAATTCCCATAGGGTACAGATTTGCTCTCGACAATCATCCAATGGACCCTTTTTCAAGAACCATTAGCTTTACCATTTCCGCTCTTTATGCAAACCATCAATAATCTTGATAATTTCATCATGGATCCATCTCAAACCTACAAATTCCACTACTTGATAAAGATACACAAGATTATCAGTACCTATTCTACACGCCGAACCCATGCCTCGCCTACAACTGTCATCTCCCTAAATAGCACCCTAACGCTAAACTTAATATGTAGCAGTATGTTTTCGTGTGAAAACTATTCTTTTTTACCAAGACCTAGAAACATCTCTACATCTTGAGCAGATTATGTAGGGCGGTGAACATCTTCAACAGGATCTATCGCTATGATCAGCCACTTTGGACCTCAAGTCCTGTATCTTTCCCCAGAAAGAGGATTTGTAAACTACTTGAAGCATGAGCTTCTAACCTGTTTATATACATGGCGAGGTGCTCAATTCTACGCATCTAGAAAGATTACTCCTGCAACAAAGGATGTCAGCAGAATGCTGCAGCTAATAAAAGGTTGTAAACCAGCTGACAAGGATGTTGATGTGTTGACACTGGGAGGTGTATCGGACCCAAAAACAGTTGTAGAAGCTGAGCCAGGGTTACTTGAATTTAAAACCGAAGTTGGGGTGACGGAGCTGCAAAATACGTGCAGGGTCACTTCTCCAATTTAAGCGTATATAATAGCAATATAATATTTCAAAGCAATCAGAAAGAACTATTTAATTACCCTGTTACGCCTGCCCCTGATGTTGGTGACGTTGTTGCTGGTGTTGCAGTTGGAGTTGATTGTGATGCAGAAGATGGGTAAATGCATGATCCACTGCCTATCGAAAGTTTTAATTATGAGAGTGTAAGCTATCGTTTAAATATTCAAAGCTTTCAAAAGATAATCGACTCAATAAACAAGCAAGCAAGCGACGCGAGACTTTTCTTACTTGGATTGGTGTTCACTGTGGTTGCTGTCCCCCCAAAGTCACAGCTGGTTGGGGCTGGGTTTTTCTGATAATAGCTATTGAAAGCATATGATGCATGGTTTTGTAAAGTATTTGGATTGAAACAGTTGGCGCCTTGCTGGATCTGTGAGCAGTCGGCTCCTCCGATTCCACAAGCATAATCCAACGCTGCCTGAAGTGAAGTCTCCAACGCTCCAGTCCTGGCCACACACCAGCTCTGTCCTGGAATTGCAGGAGCGTTTGTAGTTGCAGGAGGTTGGACTGGATTTGTAACTGGTGTGCTGACTGGGACACCTCCTGTTGGAGCGGGATACGTTGTTACAGGATTAGTCACTGGCTGTGCCCCTGGCTCTGTGATGGGTGTAGGTGTTGTAACTGGATTGGTGATTGGTACCGTCGGATTGTTGGGAATTGTGGAGGGTACTGTGACCGGTGTGGTGATGGGAATTGGTGATGGTGTTTCTGCAGGATTTGTGGGCGTTACGGTGACAGGATTAGTAGAAGGGACGGTGACAATTATTGGTGTGGGGTTATTTGGAGGGAAGGAGACTGGTGTCGTTGAAGTGGGAGGTGTAGGGAAGGTTGTTGTCGGTGGGATGATAGTATCATGAGCTGTTTTTTTTACGCTACTAAGCAGTTCTCTACGAGAAGAAAGAGAGATCTGCTCTTCTTCCTCCTCAAGTTCTTTTTCTACAAAATCTTCCACCGAAGATACTTCTGCATATAATGCAGCTATCCGACTTGTAATCTCAACGTTGTTTTCTAAAGATTTTTCAACCTTAGCAGTAAATTCAGCTACTTCAGCTGAGCTAGGAACAGCAGAACTTTTCATTGTCAGAATTATAGGAACGTTAGTGCAAGGAAGACTAGAAGTGGCAAGACTGGCTTCTTCAATCACAGACTGAACAAATCGATCTCCCATGCTGATCAGTTCTCCATCCATAATGGCTTCTAGAATGACAGAGGATCCAGTTTTCTTGATAAAACCAAAAATCTTATGCAGATCTCTTTCGCTCTTCATTTTTTGTAAGAACGACGATGAAAATGCTACTGAGACCTTTACTTCCTTGTGAAGATCAAAACTACTGAGAAGCGAATGAATTGATTTCAAGGTGGATAAAAGCTTAACTAACTCAGTTTGCCCTCGAAAATCATTAGTTATTCTGGTTACAACAATGGTTTTTATGTCAACATGTGGGAGAACGGTTATTAGGTGGGTTTTCAGCCATGAAATAGCAGTTGAGTTGGAGCTTCTCAAATTCTCAACTAAACTCTCATTTAAATGGAGATCAACAGATACACCAGAATTAGACAGAGTACTCAATGCCGTATGATCTGCTACAAAGACTCGGATCTGAGATGGGGACACCTTGTTTAGCTGGAGGAATGATATGGTTCTACTAGTTGAACAAGCTGCAGGTTCTCCCCTTGCATGATAGGAGAAACCCACCAGAGTTCCTGGGGAGACAAAGGGGTGGCGAAAAAGGTGGTTGTAAGTAAAATAACTTCAAAAGTTGCAGTTGATTGTACAAGATGCAAACTACAAAAACAACAAACTAAGCATTTATGCATATGAATATAGATGGAATAGTCTAAATATTCTTGCTTAAAACACAGGTCCCTATAACAGTTGTTTTTCCAAGTACAAAAATGAGCCCGTTATTTGGCTTTTCCCTATATGAATTTGCAAGAAAGTAAAGAGAGTAATCAAGAGATGTGTTTACTTACCAGAAGAGCAGATAATAAGAAGAAACAAAAGGGATAAGAAGAGGCAACTAGAAGCCCCTTTAGCCATCATAATTGCTGAGAGGTTTTTCTGGGTTTAGGCATAGAGCTAAATGTATTTTTATTGTGATTTAAAAGACAATGCACACAAAAATCTGAGGAATATAAGCCGTTAGAGAGAGAAAGAAGGAAAAAAATGTTGAGAGAAAAGGAAATAAAGTAAAAAGAAGGGTGACTACGTTCCATGTAATGATAAAGGAAAGATACTGCTTTGTAATAAAGAATGGGGTTGGAAATGTTCCGTCTGTCCGACCATGCTTTTTAGCTTTTTTATCTTTTTCAAAGCGCCCTGACTTGGCGAATGACATATGCACATGCATTTACAAACCATGAATATGCCTTCTACAATCTAAAAGAACTCTGCAAGTAGCATTGCCATTATCCTTATTCCTTAATGAAAAGGTGAATTGAAGCACACTATGATGCTTTATCTTATATATATCTTCTTCAAAGTTCAAACAAATTACGGTCACTAAGAAAAGATGGTGGTTAGCCAAAACACACACACACACACACAAAAGATGGTGGTTGGTATAATCCTGCATATTCCCATCACGTTTTGTTTTGCATTTATTAATATTACCATTACCAAGTTCTCTGTAGAGTACACTTGGGGCAGCAGCCTACCAATGGGCTCAAGATTAATTTTGAATTCACGAAACCAACATCACATCCACATGTTTCAACTTACTGACTAAGAATGAAAAATGAAACTCAAATGATATTAGTTTAAATTAATGAGATTAGGAGAAAAGAAAGATTATTGTTAGAAACAATTATTCTTGTCCCATATGAGCAGTTAAAGAGTTGAACTTGGTTGGACAACAATAATAAAGTCAATATGGCTTAGTTCAGCAAAAGCCACACAGAATTATTTAATGTCGATTAAAAGGAAGGGAAAGGCAGAGGAAAAAAAGCGTTCCCCAATTTTTCGGGCTCCAAATGTATTCAAGATTTTGGCGGTTTCTTCTTCGGATAAGATCTCACACAAATTATCCAATGTCAAAAGTTAAATTCTTGGCAATGTTTATTACTATCTGCATTGCTTTTTTGAAGTTACAATCATAATAAAATATTACATTCATATAATTAACTGAATAATCAATTATTACATTATAATCAAATTATAATTATCGAATAATTAACTACCAAACTATAATATAACTAAACAATCAAACTCACACACACAATGGGACTGCTTTTAATGCATTAATCTTCAATATTTTAGTAGCTAAGTTAGCACTTATCCGCAAGGATTACATGTCATGGCTCATTAGAGATTTTGGTAGGCACTGAGCACCACATTCTGCAAACTACAAAAATGCTAATAATGTACGATTTGCAAATTTTTATTAGCTCTGTCAGCAACTGGCAAGGCCTTAATTTACTGATACAGAGGGATGTCAATTAGTGCCACTGCTTTCTTTAGATATTCTAATGTAGGTAAACCAGTGGGGACACAACCCATGTGGAATAATCTGTTGTGCTTCTCTTCTTTCAAACCTATAAATCAAAAGCACCTTATCCGACTAGATCTCAGCCGAAAGCAACCCACAGGGAAAAAAATTATTACTACTCATGCCCGTGATATGGTTGGTAGATTTATATAAGATCTTAAAAAGTATGATTCTGATAAAGGGGGGGGGGGGGGGGTGATAAAATAGCAGCTAACGGAGTTATGGCCACACATAATATTCTTCTGTTACTTTTTATAAATGAAAATAGTAGATAATAGCAGGGATTTAAATAGCGATCGCGGTTACGTTTTCGGTCGCGTAATATTTGTTCCGTTTTTGGATATAACGGAGATAATTACGGTTATTACGATCATCACGATTGAAAAAATTGTTTTTTTGCATAATTTATTATAAAATATAATAATTATAATTATAATTATAAAAACTCTTATTCAATGATTTTAAAAATAGTTTATGATACTCTATGTTTTTTATTTTCTAAAAAAATTATTCACAATTTTATTTAGATTATAAAAAGCATTCATATTTGGTTTATCCATAAAATTTTTCTTGGCCAAGTTCATATTCAATATTAATTCTAGACAAATCAAATATTAACAAAATATAATATGTTAAATATCAAGCATTTAATTTAATAAAATTACAAACTTAAAAATATAATAAATTCAAATTCCATCAACTATAATTATTGATACATATTTCAAATTTACCACATGATAGAATGACGAGGAGGATCAGATTCTCTATCTTTACTTTGTGAGCCAAGTTGACTCCATCTCTATCCCTAAGACCTTTGTTTTTGATACATTTGAGGTGGAGGATATATTTGAGGAGGTGGAAGATACATTTAAGGTGGATAATAACCATATGGAGATGGATAACCATAAGGAGGTTGAAAATTATGTTGTTCTGGTGGATAGTAATGTCTTTGAGTACTAGCAGATGATTCACTATACTCAAAGTTACTAGAATTTGGTCTCTCACCTGAAGATGAAGAACCTCTAAAAATTTCATAGTGGTGCTTCTTCGCTTTTCTTTTGATCGAGTTGTACGTGCACTTTGACCCTCACTAGATTCAGCAAATGGATTTCTTTCGTATTTTGCCATATTAATAAAAAGTCCACCAGTAGCAGCAAGCCCAAATTCTCCTCCAAGTGGGCTGTAAGGTCAATTTGCATCCATATTATCACCAAAATTTGTACCATCACCATCACATCTCCATCACCATCATCATATGGACTTAAACCACCACCATCATCACTCTGACTTGGTGTTGGACTTGAACTTTAATGAGACACATTCTTTTCTTGAGATTGACGTGATCATTCAACATTCATTTCATTATCAGAATTATCTGTAGGCAACCAATCAGAGTTTTGACCATCTAATAGAAGATTTTCTTTCTCTTGCAGCCATTCTGTTAGTGGATCATCATCTTCAAAAATATGGTCAAGGCTAATAGGATTAAAACTATTATTTATTTCATCAATGCTCATTCTTTTCTGATGTCTCATCCTTAACCTCATGTTATAATAAGTATATACAAGTTTCTGGAGTCTTTTAAACTTCAATCTGTTTCTTGCTTTGGTGTGAATATAGCTAAATGTGCTCCAATTACGTTCACAATTTGATGCAGATGTTGTTTGACTAAGCACTTTGATTGCTAGTTTTTGTAATTCAGGAACACAAGTGCCATATATCATCTACCACTCAGCTGTATAAAATTATTTAAATTAAATTTCAATGGGCTGTACAATTAAATAATATAAATAAATTATAATTATTTAATTTACTATTTACCTGAATTCATTTGCTTCCAAGCTCTTTGTGCTTGTGGACTATCAAATGTTTCATGCTTGTCTCGAAATAATAACAACTACATCGATTGAAAATACAATAATAAATGAATAAATAAAAAATAATTTAATTTTTAATACATAAAACAAATGTTAAAGTTATAAAATAGTATTAAATACTAACATGATTAATCATTCTTATTTGAGTATCTATCGAAAGTTCTAATATTTCAATAACTGCTTTTATACCTTCTAATGTTTCTTTAAATACATTTGCAGAATGTTCCACTCCAAATTGAAATTGTGGATTTAGATAGTAACCTAAACATAATTTATAACAATATTATATTAAAGTAATAAAAAATAAATATATAAGTAATTTAAGTATAAAAAATAAACATATTTTTTAAATACCATCTATATTCTTGGTTTACTTACCAGCTGAATGTAAGTCAGAGTGCATGAAACTCCATCTATTATCAATAATTTTTTCATATTCAGCAGAATAATGACAAGTTTGTTGAATTGCTTGTTTAGCTCTATCCACAGCCTCGTAAATAAAACCCATTGTTGGTTTTTCATCACCATCCACAAGGCGCAACATTTTTACCAAAGGCTCATAAACTTTTATTATATCGCCTGCATTTTTTCAAAAATCTTTTTCCAAAATGATTTTTTTGACTTCATAAGCAGGTCCTAATTTTTGTTGTCCTCATTTTGAATCTTTAAATTCCTATATATTCATCAATAAATTTTTAGAGTAATATATTTTAAATTAATATTTTAAAACAATAATATCATAAAAAGTGCTAGATTTAAATAGTTGTACTAATTACTAAGTACTAACATTTGAATTGAACATCTCTCTTAAACTTTGCTTTTGCCTCATTATTTCTTCTAATTGTATGAAATGAGTGACAAATCGGGTAAGAGCAGGATGAAGTATTTGCTTCCTTTATGTATATTTCTTCATCAAACTAACAGTCCAAATGTGATTGTATATAAAACAAGTCACTTTCTTTGTATCATCCAAAACCTTTGTCACATTTTTTTCCTCCCAATATCTTCAAGGTACAAGTCCAAACAATGAGCTGAACATGCTGTCCAATATAAATGTTTTCTCTTCTCCATTAGTCTTTTTCCTGCAGCCTTAAGTACTGCCTCGTTATCAGTGACTATTTGAACAATGTATTTTCTTCAATTTCTTTCACAATTTCATCTAATAATCTATAGTAAAAGTTTGTATTTCTACTACGAACACTTGAGACATCTACAAATTTCTAAAAAATAGTCCCTTTACTACAGTAAACAAGGAAATTAATGATATGCATTTTATTCAAACTATTGGTCCAACCATCACACATCAAAGTGACACCCAATTCATTCCAATAAGCTTTTAATCCATTAACCCATTTATGAACTTGTTGATACTCAGACTTTAAATACACATCTGAGACCTCATAAGGTGTTGGAAGTCTTACATGTTGGTCAACTTTTGCTGTCACAAAAATTAAATTATGCAATTATGAGAAATTTGCTAATTGAAAAGGAAGTCGATCATATATAAAAAATTTTGATACTGATTCACCCATTTTTCTTCTTAATGTCTTTAGAAATGAATCACTTACTTTTGGTTGTCTTGAACTTTTACTTCTAACCAATTCAGGAATAGCTCCCCTTAATGAAAATTCAGACTCATTTGGAGTTGATTTCCTTGTTCTTTTTTCAAAATATTCAGCAACTGAACCATGAGAACTTCGTCCTTCTTCATATATGTTACTCCAACCACTAGTTCTTTGTCTGAATTCTTGTCTTCTGTGCCACTCATGTTGTGATTGGATACTATCTCGTACGGCTTGTCTAGTAGCAATGTCTGAATTATTTGTCTGAATTCTTATCTTCTGTGCCACTCATGTTGTGATTGGATACTATCTCACACGACTTGTCTAGTAGCAATGTCTTCATCAATAAATCATTCATAATCATCTTCCCCTTTTAACTGTGATAAAAATTCATTTTTTCTCATTTTGTTGTCAGCTTTTTTTTATTTGCTTTCTTGAAGGAGTTTCATCATACTTTCTCTTACTATACCTATTAATAATATAGTTTAAAAAAAAAGAGAAAATTAGTTGCACATGCTTATGTAATTTTATAATTTTTATTAAGAAATTAATAATAATATTTTCAAAGAAATTAAAAAAACATAACATACCAGTAACGTTGGGGCATGATGCAACATTGCCAGTTTTATGAGCAACGTGTTCTTTGAAACGTGTTATTTCTCATTTTACAACTTTACCACAAAGTTTACATGAAACATTTCCTTTTGTATTTGGCACAGGTGTTTCAAAATGCCAACCTATATCATCACTTGGCGCGTCCTCTACTCCTTTACTCGAGAACTCTTCACGTGGTGGCATACTTACTATTTTGTATAAAAACAAAATAAACTTATATTTAGAAATATTAATATTACTTATTACATTATTAAAAATTGATTTTACGCTAATTTTTTTAATTTTTAGTTTTTAATCTTAAGAATATTATTAAATAACTTAATCTTTTTGATGCACTAATTGATATTAATTTTTTTATCACAAATAACTTCAAATAATTATATAATAAATACAATCTTCAATAATTACAAAAAATAATAAGAATTAATCTAATATAAAAAGAATTGACAACAATATAAATATCAAAACAACAAAAAAAATTATTAAATTTCATATACAAAATTATAAATTAATATCTAACACAATCAAAATATAATATTTAATTTTAATTAATTTTTGACTAACTTATATAAAAAATTTATCAATAATTTTCATCTACAATCTCTATGTATATCATATTAAATTATTAATCTCTTATTTTTTTTAATTATAAATCTTCAATCCCTCTAATTAGATTTTATCTAAAAAAAATTTCAAAAATTAAAAGTTTTCAAACTTATATTTTAATAAAATTTTCAAACCTATATTTTTTATTTTTTAGTTTTTAATCTTAATAAGAGTAATAGATCATAAAATGCTAAATTTGTTAAGTAACTTAATTTTTTTGATACACTAATTGATATAAAATTTTTTTTATCACAAACAACTTTTAATAATTATATAATAAACACAATCTTCAATAATTACACAAAAATAACAAGAATTAATATAATATCAAAAGAATTGACAATAATATAAATATCAAAACAACAAAAAAAAATTAAAATTCATATATAAAATTATAAATTAATATATAACACAATCAAAATATAATATTTAATTTTAATTATTTTTCATCTAACTTATACAAAAAAATTTATCAAAAATTTTCATTTAAAATATCTATATATTATATTAAATTATTAATCTTTTTTTTAATTATAAATTTTCAAAACCACTAATTAAATTTTATCTAAAAAATTTTCAAAAATTAATTATAAAATTAAATAAAAAAATTCAATCCCATCCTCCAAACACCCTACCACACCCAATCCCTTCCTACCCCCATCAATCTCTCTCCACCTTCCCCCCAACGCCTCACCACACCCAATCCTCCCTACCCCATCCAATCTCTCCCCACGTGCCTAATATATCAAATTTGTTTAATTCTTTCTAGCAAACGGAGACCCTTCTAGAAACGCTACATTCTTCTATTTATCTTCTTCTTCATCTTGCGTCTTGCTTTCTCTGGCTTTTCAGAAATTTTTTCTTATTTTTTTTTCATTTCTCATTTTCTCTCACATCCCTTTATCATTATCACTTGCTAACTTGCCTAATATCTACAGATATCTCGTTCGTCTTTCAAACTCTCACAAGACACAACAGATCATTTTACAGAAATTTTACAAAAAAAAAGGTAATTTAACTTTTTTTCTTACCTTATTTGATCTTGAATGTTGATTGAAAACTTGAGGTTGATTTGAATTTGAATGCCGAAAATGCCGATTGAATGGTTGAAAGTTGAAACTTAAAATAATTAATCTGTTTTCTAGCTCGTTTTAAAATTTATTTTGATGATAAAGATCTGAGATTGTGAGCTTTATTTTTTTATTTGGCTTTTACTTTTACTTTTGCAGGTTTGTTGTTTTATTCTGCAGGCTTAAAATTTTATTTTTTTGTTAGAACTATTAGATCCGTGAGTAGAAAAACGGAATAACGACAATAACGGTCCGTTATTGCCACTATTACCCGTTACGCCATTATTTTGTGGCCTTACTCTCCGTTTTTGCTGTGAATAAATTTTTCAACCGCTTTTTACCTATTAACGGTGGCGGAAGGTAGCGCTACCGTAATTTTACGGCCGCTATTCCGCTATCAAACCGATGTTTGAATCCCTGGTTAGTAGCTTCTTCCTTGCACATATAGTGGCTGGCTTAACCTCCTATGTATGCAACTTATCTTTCAATCACCAACAAATACACCCATGTGCAGGTACAATAAAAAAAAAACCCCACAAATACAGCCATGTGTTTATATGTCGACAACTTTCGGAACATATCATCCAAATTTCTGGTTAGAAGATAGAAAGCAATATGTTTGGTCATACACTACCGATGCCCCATGGCTCGGGGAATATAATTTCAAATGATACACAAAAAGAAAACAGAATTTTAGTTTGGGGCGAAGGAAAGGAAATCTCATGATTTTCCACTTGGCAAGTTTTCTATTGAAAGACATCAGCATAAAGAAAGAAAAGTTTTGAATATACACAGAGAGAGAGAGAGAGAGAGAGAGAGAGAGAGAGAGATGAACTGATACCAGAAAATTGCAGGGACAGTGATATTGTAAGGATAAACAGCAATAGTATTGCTCAGCCAAAAGCCAGACATCTCACTTAAATGAAAGATTAAAAGCTTCATTAACAACTAATATCCCATCCATTTGACAATAGAGAGAGAGAGAGAGAGAGAGAGAGAGAGGAGAGAGAGAGAGAGAGAGATGAACTGATACCAGAAAATTGCAGGGACAGTGATATTGTAAGGATAAACAGCAATAGTATTGCTCAGCCAAAAGCTAGACATCTCACTTAAATGAAAGATTAAAAGCTTCATTAACAACTAATATCCCATCCATTTGACAATAGTACAATACAAGTAGAATATATATTACAATTTCTCATACTACAAACACAACACTCTGATTTATTATAACCATAGGTTTGTTGAGTTGTACGTGGTTAAGATCCATATCCATTCACATTCAATGTTACCATGATGGAATTTCCATAATCTCTCCACTTTAATAGGCCACAACCAATTTTTAATTCACAATGCTGCAATTCTTTCTGGTCTCACCCTTTGACCCTGTGATCACTTCAATATAACTCAATCTTAATCATTGCTGCTGCAGCAAACTTTTTGGTCCATGCTTTACCATGCCTTGCATTCTTCCTTAATATTTTTGCTGTGGTATGACTGCTCATAAGAGTTTGATCAGATGTTAACAAGCCATTTCAAAACCGTATAGTACTTATTATCTAGCCTGTGTGGTGTAAGAACATCAAGTGGCACTGTAGGATCATGGCTGGATCACGGTATGGGGTACCTTTTCCTCATTTGTCTAGCAAATTCAGGATCCAATGAAGGGTCTTGTAGGTAAGTTTCATTGAAAGGGTATAAACGATCAGAAAAAGAAGAAAAATGTGAAACACAAATGGAATGTGCCCCAGCAAGAGTCACCATTTCATCAAGGTTAATGCCTTTTCGGCCAAAATTTTCTTCTAGTTGCTTGGCAATGTTGCAGAATTAAAGGTGGGGGAGGTTTCTGAAGCCCTCATCCTTTAGTGAAACTCTTCCAGCGCGGCGTCCCGTGAAGGCACTACATATTTAATACCACCAACTTTGTAGGCACCGTCACGCGAGTTAAACGGAATGATATCTGCACATGAAACTGTCCGAGGACATTTTTCTTCTATTTCAGCCTTTGCTTGATCAATCACTTCCAAGCCTCTCAAGCTTGGATTGTTAGGCGGATGTTCCTTCTCTGATGGTCTACCCGACGTTAGAATCCAAACGGACAGAGCCACCACAGTCCTGCAACGTACATATAATATCGAAAACTATAATTAATCAGTATTTACTAAAACCAGTTAATGTTGTCATCCATTAAGATGGGAGGAAGGAAGAATTCAGTCAAATATTGTAATTGGTCCCGTAGCTCAGTTGGTTAGAGCGTTGGTCTTATGAGCCGAAGGTCGCGAGTTCGAGCCTCGCCGGGACCATTTGATTTTTGAACTTTCTTTTTTTTTAATCGATTCATATGGAAACGATGGATGAAGCTGGAATGAGTACTGTACCCTTACAAAACAACCATCTGAGTTTTGAACTTTTTTTTTTCTTTTTTTTATTGATTCTAATGGAAACAATGAAGGATGAAGCTGGAATGAGTGCTGTACCCTTACAAAACAACCATGAAATGCATCCGAATGAGGCCTGCAGCAGCTATACCAGGGTTCCTGTACACAGCCCTTGTCACACAGCTTTTCTCTTCTCACAATAGCCTCTGCAGAAGGACAGCTTTGTTTTATACAAGCCAACCTTAAGCGTAGCTAATGAAACTGAAATCGTTAAAAACATAGCAAGAGAGAAAGGAAGCCGCAGCTGGATCAATACTTTAAGCTTGACATTTTGACTCTACAAACAGATCAAAATTAAGAAAGGGATGAATAGAAAAGTAAGGGAGATGAGAGAATGGTCTATCATTAATTACTGTGTCTAGACGTACGGAGGATAAAGGTTAAGATACCGTGTTGGTTTTGCTTAATTTCTATCTGAGAACGTGCAGCTTGCACGTGTCACGGACCGCGGCTAGGCTTAATCCCCCGGCCCGTGAGACACGCATGAGGTATTGACAAGACTTGAAGGTGTCCATGTTTGAGCACTTCCCAGCAAGTCTTTTTCTTCTCAGGAGTTAGCCGGGGCCCCGTCCGTCATGTGGGTTTTTTTTTTTTTCATTGAAAGGTATCAACAGGGACAAAAAATATATTTAATAACGCTCAAAATAAGCATTGCGACTTTACTATCCTATTTTTTTTTAAAATTTAATAATAAATAAATTGATCAAATTTTCATATCAAAATAAAATATATTGTATTATTTAATTAGTGTTTTCATCTTCTGTTGTTCATTTAACTTAATTAAAAATTTATGTTTGATGTTTGATGCTTGGTGTAGATAATTTATTATATAAAATAAATAAAATACAAAATCATTGTGATTGGGAAAAAAATAACAAAACATGGTAAACAAGTAGCAGGTGCAAAGTGTGCAAAAACTAGATTAAAACAACTTTCAAATAATATTTCATATTTAAATAAAAAATACTTATTTTTGAGCATGAACAATTTGATTATGTATCGAATTCACGAATTCCATATTGGCTAAAAATTAATTGGTTGGATCACATCCATTTCCGCTACAAAAATACTACGTTATATACATGCATAGATGTTGAGTTACACTTTGTTTCCTTATTAGGGACAAAAAGTGAATATTTACTTACTATATTAACAGCACTAAAGCCTCCTTCCCCTACATTTCATTCTCTCATCACTGCAAGAGGACACCGCCACGTCAGCCCGCCCTTTCCACTCATTAATTCCCGCCTAGATATAATATATATATATATGTATATATATATAGAGATAGTTGATAAAAACTGAAATTCCACTTTGCCCCACCATTCATCAAAAATACCCCCAGCTATAGAAGAAACAAACCATCAAATTCAAAAGCCTTGGATCCACGTCACTAGGGACAATTCCGTAACTTCATCACATTAAGCTGATGGCATCTATCGTAAAATTTCCAACCCTCAGCCCACATGTTGTAGTCGGTCCACGTATATAAACCTTCTCTTCAACGCTCTTTCTCTTCCGTTCTCTTCTTCTCCCCCTCCCCTTTTTTTTTCCCTTGCATTTTCCTCTCCCATTCTCGTTTTCAGATTTTCATTTTTCTTAATCTTCGATTTAACAAAATCGACAAAAATTACCCATATTTCATCTCTTTTCTTCGTTGCTCAATCTTCGTTTGTTCCGGCTTTCATAAAATCTTTTCTTATTTAGCCTCCAATTTTGAACTCTCTCTATTTCTGTTGCTCTCTTGGAAACCCTAACCCTAGTTTCGCTTTCCAAGTTAGTTTGAGGCCGCCACAGAGCCAAGACGCCCAATTCGCCTTCAAAGTTCGGGGCTTCTCCGTCTGAAAATTGAAGTAGATTGTTAGCAGAGTTTGAAATGTGAGTTTTCTCATTCTTTTCCTTCAATCTTGAGTATTTATTAAGAATGTGGAACCATTTGAAACCCTAATTTTCATTTGAATTTAAGTTTCATATGGCGTCAAGTTGAAGTATTAAGACAGTTTGTATAGGTATTTTAGAGATGTAAACCTAGGTTTTATCCGTATGCCACTCTTAATTTGCGAAACCTAAGTTTAATCGAACTTAGAATTGCCGGTTTTCAGTTTGAGTTTCTTGAATGCTTATTCATGAAGGTGAGAAATGTTAGCATATTGCACTTATTTCTTTGATTTTTCTAGTTTCCTAATTGTTTTCAGGTTCCTCAAAAGCTAACAGAACCCTATATTCAAGTTTTTTTTTTTTTTTTCAATTGGTTTTTAACTGTTAGTTATACATTTCCCTCCTTTTTATACGTACATTTTATTCTTTAATCACCTTTAACTATTGGTTATTATTAACCCTACTTTCTTATGCAGAATAGCTTCTAAATGGCTGATCATCGGAATGCAAATGGCCAGCCTCCTAATGGGACAGCTCCTGGATCAGGAAGTATTTACTCTATTAATCTGGACAACTTTAGTAAACGTTTGAAGGCTTTGTATTCGCACTGGAGTGAACACAAAGCTGAGCTTTGGGGTTCTTCTGATGTTTTTGCAGTTGCAACGCCACCACCTTCCGAAGATTTGCGTTACCTGAAATCGTCAGCTCTAAACATTTGGTTGCTTGGTTATGAGTTTCCAGAGACAATAATGGTTTTCATGAAGAGGCAAATTCATTTCTTGTGTAGCCAGAAGAAGGCGTCTCTGCTTGAAGTTGTGAAGAAATCTGCCAAAGAGGCTGTGGGGGTTGATGCTGTGATGCATGTGAAAGCAAAGAGTGATGATGGAACTACATCTATGGATACTATATTTCGGTCCGTCAGAGCACAATACAAGGGATCTGAAAATGATGCTCCTGTTTTTGGCTACATAGCTCGAGAGGCTCCTGAAGGAAAGCTTTTAGAAACATGGGCTGAAAAATTAAAAAGCGCTGGCTTTCAGCATACTGACGTAACCAATGGGTTGTCTGACCTGTTTGCTGTGAAGGACAAAGAAGAGCTTATGAATGTGAAGAAGGCTGCTTATTTAAGTTACAATGTGATGAACAATATTGTGGTTCCAAGGCTTGAGAATGTAATTGATGAGGAAAAAAAAATAACTCATGCCATTTTGATGGATGAAACAGAGAAAGCCATAGTGAATCCACAGCTGGCCAAAGTAAAGCTCAAGCCCGAGAATGTTGACATTTGTTATCCTCCCATATTTCAAAGTGGGGGTGAGTTTGATCTCAGACCTAGTGCTGCAAGTAATGAAGAGAATCTGTATTATGATTCTGCCAGTGTTATCTTATGTGCAGTTGGAGCTCGCTATAACAGTTATTGCTCCAATATTGCTAGGACTTTCTTGATTGATGCTACTGCACTTCAGAGCAAGGCATATGAGGTTCTTCTTAAGGCCCATGAAGCTGCAACTGGTGTGTTGAAACCTGGGAGCAGAATTAGTGCTGCATATCAAGCAGCACTTTCAGTTGTTGAGAAGGATGCTCCTGATTTGATCCCAAATTTAACAAAATCTGCTGGGACAGGAATCGGTCTTGAGTTTCGTGAGTCAGGGTTCAATCTCAATGCGAAGAATGATCGTGTGGTCAAAGCAGGAATGGTTTTCAATGTGTCACTTGGTTTTCAGAACTTGCAGTGTGAAAGTAATAATCCTAAGAAAAAGAATTTTTCACTGTTACTTGCTGATACAGTTATTGTTGGTGAACAAAATATGGAAGTGGTGACTGGAAAAAGTTCCAAGGCTGTTAAGGATGTAGCTTACTCATTCAATGAGGATGAAGAAGAAGAAGAAAAGTCTATGAGGGCTGAAACTAATGGCACTGTCCCCTTCATGTCTAAGACAGTGCTCAGGTCGGATAATCATGAGGTCTCTAAGGAGGAGTTAAGGAGGCAGCACCAAGCAGAACTTGCTCGTCAGAAGAATGAAGAAACAGCTAGGCGACTTGCGGGTGGAACTGCAGGTGGATACAATCGAGCAGTTGCAAAGACGTCGGCTGATTTGATTGCCTATAAGAATGTCAATGACCTGCCCCCCCGAAAAGATTTTATGATTCAAGTTGACCAAAAGAATGAGGCTGTGCTCTTGCCAATATATGGTAGCATGGTACCCTTTCATGTGGCTACTGTAAGGACAGTTTCCAGCCAGCAGGATACCAATCGAAATTGCTTTATCCGGATTATATTTAATGTTCCGGGGACTCCTTTTAGTCCCCATGATTCAAACTCTTTAAAGAATCAAGGGGCAATATATCTAAAAGAAGTCTCATTTCGCTCCAAGGAACCAAGGCACATAAGTGAAGTGGTACAGCAGATTAAAACACTTCGTCGGCATGTCGTGGCCAGGGAATCTGAGAAAGCTGAGAGAGCAACCTTGGTTACTCAGGAGAAACTCCAACTTGCGGGGAACAGGTTCAAGCCTATAAGGTTATCTGACCTTTGGATTCGTCCTGTTTTTGGTGGTCGTGGCAGAAAAATTCCAGGAACACTTGAAACTCATGTTAATGGCTTTCGTTATTCTACTACTAGGGCTGATGAGCGTGTTGACATTATGTATGGAAACATAAAGCATGCGTTCTTCCAGCCTGCAGAGAAAGAGATGATCACCCTTCTTCACTTCCATCTGCACAACCACATAATGGTGGGAAACAAAAAAACTAAGGATGTGCAATTTTATGTTGAGGTTATGGACGTAGTCCAAACATTGGGAGGGGGAAAGAGGTCTGCTTACGATCCTGATGAGATTGAAGAAGAGCAAAGGGAGAGGGATCGGAAGAATAAGATCAACATGGATTTTCAGAGTTTTGTGAATCGGGTGAATGATCTCTGGGGGCAGCCTCAGTTTAATGGTCTTGATCTTGAGTTTGATCAGCCTCTTAGAGAGCTTGGCTTCCATGGGGTCCCCTACAAAGCCTCAGCTTTTATTGTGCCGACTTCGAGCTGTCTGGTTGAGCTGGTAGAGACTCCTTTCCTTGTGGTCACCTTAAGTGAGATTGAGATTGTGAACCTGGAGAGAGTTGGCCTTGGGCAGAAAAATTTTGACATGACCATTGTGTTTAAGGACTTCAAGAGAGACGTACTCAGGATTGATTCCATCCCTTCAACCTCACTTGATGGTATCAAGGAATGGCTTGATACTACAGACCTTAAGTATTATGAGAGCAGGTTGAATCTGAACTGGCGGCAGATTCTGAAGACAATTACTGATGATCCACAGAGCTTCATAGAAAATGGGGGTTGGGAATTTTTGAACTTAGAAGCTAGTGATTCAGATTCTGAGAACTCAGAGGAGTCAGATCAGGGTTACCAGCCATCTGATTTGGAGTCTGAATCTGAGTCAGATGATGATGACTCTGATAGTGAGTCACTGGTTGAATCTGAGGATGAAGAAGAGGAAGATTCTGAGGATGACTCGGAAGAAGAAAAGGGAAAGACGTGGGAGGAGTTGGAGAGGGAAGCAAGCAATGCTGACAGGGAGAAAGGGAATGAATCAGACAGTGAGGAGGATAGGAGGAGAAGGAAAATGAAGACTGTTGGGAAATCTCGAGCTCCTCCTAGTAGTGCTATCCCCAAACGGTCCAAGCTAAGATAGATGTGATAGTATTTCTTTCAATTACTTTGTGAGTTTGTTATTATTGTTTAAACATGATTTTAGTAGTAGCTGGTGCTTTAGAAGAATGTAGTTTTCTAACATAGCTCTGAACTGTGGTTTTATTGTTTCCATATTAGGATCTTGTTCCTTTCTCTTAAGCAGTTAGGCACTAAGTTGGATTGTCTAGAGGAAAGATTTTGGTTGTAAATTGGTGGCAACAGTTCAATGGGAGTGAAAGTTTTATTATTTCGTCTGTTTATGTTCCTCTATTGAATTTTTGCTTTGTTTATTTTTCAAATTTCTGGGACTGGATTTACAAAATCAGTGTGCCATATTACTTGTTCTGAGAAGAGATTCACGTCTTGGAATGCTTTTTTGGCTTTACGGATTATGGTGGGTGGGTGGGTGTGTGTGGTTGCCGCATAACATTTAACTTGAAAGTGAAAACATGAGGGTTTTATTTATTTATTTATTTTTTAACTTCATCTATACGGTAACCATGTTCTGATGTGATGTTTCTAAATGTGGCAGAGTGCCGTCTAGACTGCTTAATTTGCAAGTTACATCCTCCAGGATATTGTGAGGCTCTCAGTCTCATGAATTGAAGCCAAGAAAATAAGCATCCTTAATCATGCAAGTGCCCAATGGCATCAAAAAGCCTGGAAGGTATAAGAGAAGCGTTAGTTAAATAACTTATAAGTTATAACTACATTCCTTTCCATTAATATTCTTTCTTACTTGTGCTTCTTGCTCTTAAAGAGTCATTGTGGGTCCCCTGTATTTTGACTTTTAGAGCCATAATTTGATGCATGGTGGTGCATTGCTGGCCGAGTGCTCTGATGTTCCTGTCCTTTGCTATTGGACTTAACTGCAATGTGTTTTATCTTTTGATACTTGAGTTGTTTTATGCCTAGTGGCAATTTCCCTTATCCTTACAAGGCTACCTTGCAGAGAACATTTACTAGAACCTGATTAATTAAACTTTTCTGTTGTTTCTGCAGTTTATCGTTGTTGCATTTTTATCTCACGACAAGGCAATTAGGTTGCTCATGCATTGCTAAAAAGCCTAATGACACTTTAAGTTAATAAAATTAAGAAGACAGCATGAAAGTGAGTGCGAGCGAGATGCATCCAAGATTACATGTAAAACCTCCATAATTTTAATCTCAAAACTATTTTACTGTTCAAAGTTTATAACAAAGTTGATTTAGAGATAGAAAGCAACAACTTAAACCTTGATTAAACATATCCTACAGGCCTACCAACGAAGGCTTTTAAAAAGCCACTACCATCTTTTATGCCGGTATTTCTCCTCTTCCTTTCTTCCTCACTGTTGGAATCATCTCCTTTCTCTTTGTCTGCATAGCTTGCTTCCTTCTCCAACTCTTCCCAAGTCTTTCCTTCACCTTCCTTTGAGTCTTCAGATTCTACCAATGATTAACTGTCATCATCCTCATCATCTGAAGGCTCATGCCCTTGGTCAGACTCTTCTGAGTTCTCAGACTCAGAATCACTGACTTCCATGTTTAAAGATTCCCAGCCACCATCTTCAATGAACTTTTCTGGATCATGAATAATAGTTTTCAGTATAGGCCGCCAATTCAAATTTAGTCTGCTCTCATAATACTTGAGGTCAGTTGTATTAAGCCACTCTTTGATGCCATCAAATGATGTGGAAGGAATTGAGTCAACCAGAAGGACATCCCGCTTGAAGTCCGTGAATGCAATAGTCATATCAAAATTCTTCTGCCCAAGGTAAACTCTTTCCAGGTTAACCCGAATACAATTTTTTCAATTAGCTATATGCTACATGCACTTAAATTTATCAGAGAATGGTAATAATAAGATTAAAGAAAGAAGTAACAAAATTATGATTTCCAAAGTCAAAACTCGATCTTCGAAACCATTGACAAAGTACACTTCCGTTCTTCCACTGAATTAATTGGATGAAACAAAGCAAACATTGGTATTGCATTCAGTCTGTCTAAATTACCTAGTTGAAATCAAACCATATGTGAGTTTATTTTCTTACAAGTTTTTCTGGCACTAAATAGAGCAGTCTCGCAGCAAAAAGCTTATGATTTTCTGTCCCCGTCAGCGAAAGCAGCAGTTGGTTGTACCTGTATGAATCCTGGTGCAACAAATTCTAAAATCATATTAGCTTTGAATTCACTAGAACACAATAATCATAGAACAATATTCAAACTCGAAATTTTAATGGAAAACAATAACCTGCAAGGAAAGATCTTGGCTTTAAGAAATCCTCCACTTTCTGATAACAAAAGCTAAATTCCAAAACCCATTTATCAGGTTTCCAACATGGAGCAGCTGATCCTCGGTTTCACCACCCATAAAGAGAGAAAAAAAAATTGAAATAAGATTCGGAAACTTTATTGAAAAAAAAGAAATTGAAAGAAGAAACAGTTACATAGAACTAAGATTGAAATGTAAAGAACATTGGTTTGAGGTGAAGAATCTCTGAGGATATCATCTGAGTGAATGAAGAAGACACGGAAAGACAAGGAGAAAAATGATCAGATTTATTATTAGATGATGAAGGAGGATCAGATGCAGAAGGGATAAGATAATTTTTGAGGATAAGAATTATTAGTATAACAGACGTAGAAATAGATATAGAGAAAGAAAAGGATGCGGAGAAGATGATGGCAACGGTGAAAAGATGAAGAAAGAAAGAGAAGAAGCACGTGAATTACTATGATTTTGTTGGAAATTATGTCTCCAAGGCCCAAATCCAAAGTTTGATGTCACTACATATTTACAAGGTTAGATTGAGGAGGTGATAGTAATATTATGTATACATCTACTACTATCCTATACTATACTATGTAAGGGAAGAAACAGTAAATATGGATTAAGTTTTAGTAAGTTGATTTTTCCTTTTAAGTGATTAATAATGTGTTGGATGGGAGTGCATTCATCTGAGGTGGGCTAATATAATTTGTGATTTCTGTACACAGCGATAGATAATACGATCAAAGTTCTGACAATTGATATAATTTTAATTTTAAACTCTTAAAGTGATAAAATTCTAATAATATTATCTAATATTATAATAATAACGTATAAATCGATCAAATTTAATAAGATAATATCAACCATAAATTTTTTATAAAAATAATAATATTGGAGAGACAGGCAGAGTCAGATGGATTGTATTTGGTCTTTGTAGTTTGAATGGTCAAAACAGAGAGAAAACCACTCATTTCTCAACCAAAATTCCACAATTATTTATTCCTTTCTTTATCACAAATCACAACAACACAACAAAACAAAGCCTGTTTCCCCTCTCGTCGTTGACTGTCCAAGTACTTAATTAAAAAAGAAAAAAAAAGAAAACCAAAATGGAAAGCTGAAATAATATGACCAACCAACATTTTTAACCCCTTTCTCTTCCCCTTTCTGTTCCCTCCTCGTTCACGCTATCCCGCTCAATCCTCTGCGTCGCCTCCACCATCTTCTCAATTTCCTGTTTCAATCGATAGGTATATAATCTTCTGATGCTCCCCCTCTTGTTGTTTTTTTTTTCTTTTTTTTCTTTTTTATATGCAATATATAATCGATGCCTTTCTGCGTTTTTTCTTAAATTTGTTTGAATCGGTGGTTTTGTTACAATCTTTTTCGTAGTCGTCGTCAGATTTGGATCCCCTGGTTGGTCTTTTTATTTTATATAAAAAAATCAGATTGTTTTTTTTTTGTGGTTGAATTTTACCTTTGAGATCTTTATTTTTGTAATTTTTTTTTTAAATTTACTTTTGATTATTATTGAGGAATTGACCGAAGATGGTTTTTTTTTTCTGTTTCCTTCTAAGGAATGATCTCTCAGTCCCTCTGTCTTTTTTTTTTTTTTTTTTTTTTTTCTGTATGTATAAAACTTAAGAAAGTTTTTAAATGGAAAGAATTTTTCTTTGTTGCTGATGTGAATTTTCTTGATAAGTTCTTAATTATGAGCTGTATTCATACCCTGAAATCACCCACCAAAAAAGTTGACAATATGTGCTTGTAATTAATGAAATTGTCAAAACATTTTATGCTTCCTTTTATTTGGTATTTTAGCTTGTTAAGTTGGGCTAGCTCTTTTTTGACTTAATGAGGAACTCTTGATATCTTGAAGACATTATTTAGCCTAGATATGAGGATTTCCTAATATATATAAGATAAAAGATTTGTGCTTTGATTGACTTAAAACTGTTGTAGTTGGTTTTTTGAATTTAATAAAGGTATCTGTTGAATTCTTTTTTTTTTTTTGGTTTTGAAACTGGTTAAGCGATTTTACAAACCTTGAACTGCTACATAGGTCAAAGGGCTTAGTTCCCCTTGCTTGTTTTTGGGTATATTATAACTTTTAAGGTTGTTTGCAGTTAATGTGGGTTGTGGAAAATGGAGATTGTTGTAGCATAATAGCAATATCACAGTTGAGTTTATTAACATCTTTTTTTCCCTTTGGTGTTGTAGATAAATGATTGGCTTTTGAGGTGGAATATTAACTGGATTAGGACACTTTTTTGTCCTACAGATGGCTTCCGTGGGCATGGTGCCTACGTCTGGTTTAAGAGAATCTAGTGCTGCTGGTGTTGACAAGTTACCTGAAGAGATGAATGACATGAAAATTAGAGATGACAAAGTTTGCATTTCTTTGTTTGATTTTTTTTTTAATCTTTGCCATTTTTCTCATTTATTAACTTAATACTACCAAACATGCAACTAGTTTTCATAAAAAAAAAAAAAAGCAACTGCAACTCGTGGATCGTCTTAAATTTGTAGGAAATGGAAGATACGGTTGTGGATGGTAATGGAACAGAGACAGGGCATATAATTGTGACAACTATTGGTGGTAGAAATGGTCAGCCAAAACAGGTATTTTTATTCTGTCTCATCATGCTATTTTTATAAGTGAACAGTGCAAGTTTTTAATCCTTTGCCCCCATTTTCTTTCAAAATATCATCAAATGTCATTTTCTTCTCTTATAACACTATCTGTCTGAAATTTCAGACAATAAGTTACATGGCTGAACGAGTGGTTGGAAATGGATCATTTGGAGTTGTCTTCCAGGTAACAATCTTGTTTGTTTCCTAAAAGTTGGAATAACATGCTAATCCTCATTTGTAGTTTAGTAATGGATGTTCTTTTGTTCTTTTAAATTTAGGCAAAGTGCTTAGAAACTGGTGAAACTGTTGCTATAAAGAAGGTTCTTCAAGATAAGAGGTACAAGAACCGTGAGCTGCAAACAATGCGTCTTCTTGACCACCCAAATGTTGTAGCTTTGAAGCATTGCTTTTTTTCAACAACTGAAAAGGATGAACTTTATCTTAATTTGGTACTCGAGTATGTACCTGAAACTGTTCATCGCGTGATCAAGCACTATAACAAGTTGAACCAAAGGATGCCACTGATATATGTGAAACTTTATACATACCAGGTACAGTGTTGGTTTTTCAAATTTTGGTTTCACCTGAGTTTTTAAATTGAAACTTGGTTGAGGTGCTAATAAAAGTTGATGTTTGGCAGATATTTAGGGCCTTGTCTTACATCCATCGCTGCATTGGTGTGTGTCATAGGGACATTAAACCGCAAAACCTTTTGGTATGTTCAAATATATGTTTCTATTGCGATATGATATCTCCTTGCTGGTTGAATGTAGTACCCCTGTTCTTTATCTGTAAAATGAATGAACTTATCAAGTCTCTTTGTTATGTCTTATACCCGCTAATTCAGTGATATATTGAGGTGTTTTGGGTTTTTTTTTGTCCCTGCAGGTAAATCCACATACTCATCAGGTTAAACTATGTGATTTTGGAAGTGCAAAAGTCTTGGTACGATATGATATCTATTGACTTTAACTTCTTTGTTGAATTATCAATCTTTGATTTTTGCTTAGATCTTGCAATTTTATACTTTATTATCTTGGCAGGTGAAAGGGGAACCAAACATATCCTACATTTGCTCGAGGTATTATAGAGCACCTGAGCTAATATTTGGAGCAACTGAATACACTACAGCCATTGACATCTGGTCTGCTGGCTGTGTCCTTGCTGAGCTGTTACTTGGACAGGTAGGAAGATTATGCATATGAGGTCCATTATTGCAATTATTGCCCTAAATTATCCTTGGTGTTTTGTATTAAAGATTTTTCTACTTGCCAGCCTCTATTTCCTGGTGAGAGTGGAGTTGACCAGCTTGTTGAGATTATTAAGGTATTTCAATTTCTGATGAATTTGTTAGTTAGTGCAATGTATGCATATACATATAACATACATGTGGATGTACATATACTATTTCAAGAATATCTTTTCTGTGTTGATTACATTGACGGTATGAAACTTATTTTCTAAATGAAAATTGATATATTTATCATTGTTCCGACAAGTGCTTTTGTTAACAATAACATTATGAAATCCCTGCATTCCCTGTGGATGTGTCATTTGTTGGTGTACTTGGGCTATTATAACATTGGTTGTAGTCACTTTTCTGTCATATATATCATGTTTGGTATCATAGTAGCATCTTCTAGTCATTTCTAATGTCAAATTGACCATTTCTCTTTAACTATGATATATGTGACTGTTTTCTAGGTCTTGGGCACTCCAACACGAGAGGAAATTAAGTGCATGAACCCTCACTATACAGAGTTCAAATTCCCTCAGATTAAGGCTCATCCATGGCATAAGGTATTAACAATCAAAGAAAGGGTGTGCAAACGATCTTTCGCTCCCATAACCTTATCATGCAAATATTATTATTATTATTATTGTTGTTGTTGTTCTAGATATTCCATAGGCGTATGCCTCCTGAAGCTGTTGATTTGGTGTCAAGGTTACTCCAATACTCTCCTAATCTCCGTTGCAGTGCTGTGAGTATATAAAATCTTAATATTAAATTATTTATTATGCTTCATCTATTTCCTTTGTGCTTTTCCTTCAAGTTGTATTGTGTATGACTTTTGGAGTAAATTTCAAGCTTGGAGGTTCCTTCCTGACAAAAAAGGGAGTTGAAAATATCAGTTGAGGGAAAAGTCCCTGGGCTAGGTTAATGATAATTTAAAATTCAGTATCTATCTGGGTTTTTTGTGTGTTTGTCAACTCTTTCCAAAGGCGTTAATTATGCAAGCAGAGAATAGGAAGGTTAATGTGTTCTTTTTATCTCTCTGTTGTTCTTTCTTTGGGGGGATGGGGGGGGGAGGAGATGATAGAAGAGTTAAAATTATCAGGGTTGCTGAGATATATAATTCTTTGGTTTGTTTCATGCATCTCATTTTGTAAGTGTTACTTATGTTGCAGTTGGATGCCTTGATCCATCCTTTCTTTGACGAGTTGCGTGATCCAAATGCACGCCTGCCTAATGGCCGCATCCTTCCGCCATTGTTTAACTTTAAATCTCATGGTACAAACTGATTCAGCAACATTTTCTTTATAATAAGCTTATTGATTCTCGTTGAGATGTAGGATTGATTATTATTATTATTATTATTATTTAATGGTGGTGTTGTGTCCATCAGAACTAAAGGGTGTTCCAGTAGAGATATTGGTGAAATTGATTCCGGAGCATGCAAGAAAGCAATGTCCTTTTCTTGGATTGTAATTTGATGCAAAAGGCAACCAACAAGCAAAAGTGTACTATCTTATGGTTTCCTTATTTATGCAATATATTCTTGTTGTATGCCTGTGTTGTGTTACTATGTCATGTAAAAGCAGATGTAGACATAATCCTCCCAACTGTCCAAACATCAAAACCTATTTCTATATATGGCAACAGATTGTAACATCCATAGTGGATGGAAACCAATATTTACTTTGATAGTGTTGTCTGTAATCCGAGAGAAGGAAAGGTGAGTATTTATTTCAATGTATATCTGTTCTGTTCTGCTCAAGGCAGCTATTTAAGCAGGTTTCATAAACGATGCTCTGCTGCCCTGTTATATCCATTAAAGGATTTGAAAGTAGGTTCTGGACTCTCATAACCCTACTGCCTTTTGAATGATCACTACATGGACTGTCCTCTGTTTTCTTTAATGAGATTTTTTTTTATATCAAACGAAGTTACTATAATCGGCATTATACTATGAAATGCCCGATGTCATGGTCATTAGTCTGATTGGCTTTTTTTTTTTTTTTGGGCCTATGGATGGTTGGTCGAAAAATGGGGAGATCGAATGCTAAGTTGTTGAATGCTTGTATTATCATCAACACTAGAGGGAAAGAAAAAGAGGAAGCGGTGTAGTAGTGGTAGTAGTTATCCTTAAAGTAATTCAAAAGATATTTCCCCATATTTCAACAGCTACCCTTAAAATCATCAAATTATCTTCGTTAAAACCTCATTTATTTAAAAATCATTTATATATGTTTAGAATTTGTTTATGTTAGTTTGTTAATAATAATAATGATAAATTTATATTTATATTTTTTATTTTTATCTTATTTTAGAGTTTCATTATATTCATATATGTTTATTTAAGATTTATTTGTTTGATTTTATTTAATTATAATTTATTTGTTATTTATGAACATATTTATATATATATATATTTATAAGCATATTCTATTAATGTTTTTGAATAAATTTATTTAATTTTATGAAATACAAATCGAATATAAAATATTTTATTATTTGAATGAATTAAACTTAAACAAAATAAATTTTTTATCAAACACGAACTAAATGTAGACTGTTATCAAAATAAAATAAAGAAATAACATTCAAACATTTTTTATTCATATTGAACAAGTCTACACCCTATCCTCCCCCTCCCTCACGTATCACATGGAAATCTCTATCAGTGTCTATTTCTGCGCCGCCCCTATCTAAAATATATATAATATATAATGACATTCATGATGACCAAGTCAAGAAATTGCAAAATGTATTTCTGATAGGACAAAGCCTGATGGGTCCCCGTGATGACCTAATCGATTCCCCCGGGTGAACAGAGCCGCCAGCAAAAGGGCGTATTACAAATGTCATAAAGAAGGCGTCAGCTTGGAGTTGGTGGGAGCATTACGATTACGTTATGGCCACTGACGCAAACAATTATTCTTACTCACCCACCAAAAATCACCTTAATGTACCAATTTATCCATGCTTTTAATTATTCCTCCTTATGTTCTTTGTTAAAATTGCATGGGCATTCTCGTCAACTAAAGGCCTTCTGTGGAAGACTTTGTGACCCATCACGCGGTGTTGACCCTCTATAAAGGGTCGTACAACACGGTTTCCAGTTCATGCAATTGGTGATTACGGCAACCCCATTTCCTCTTCCTTTTCTCATAATTTATATTTATGTGTTAACAATATGTAGATAGTTTTATGTCTGAATATATAGTTCGTGCCCTATCTTTAATTGCATTAAGCAATAAAGAAAAAGACTATAGCAGAATCAAGCTAGAGTGGCCTCTCTAGTAGGAAAAATATGGAGTGTGGAAAAAAGAGAAAAATGGAAAATGAAAAAGAAGAAGAAAGTGATGATGAAGAAGAAGAAGAGAAGGTAAAGAAGTTCTTTGCTTTGATCAGAAGCACAAGGGAGATGCGTGATCGTCTAAGAAACGTGCCAAATGGATCAAAAGAGGAAGAAGAGAAGAAGAAGAAGAAACAGGAAGAGAAATCGGTTGCTGCCATGTGGAATCCAAAATTCCAACCGGAAGATTTCATGGAGGATTCCAAGTCCAAGAATCCTTTGTCAGTGAATGATGCAGGCCCTTCCTCGAAGAGAGAACAAGAAAAAGAAACCAAGGAAGGAGGGGAAGATAGTAGTTTAGACCTAAAGCTTTCTTTATAATAATAAATTGAAGGAATAATGGACTTTTTTTTGTTTGTTGTTGTTGAACGTTCAAAAGAAAGGAAAATTGGTCAAATCTTACTACTGTTACATATCAATCCATATGCCTCTCAATGTTAATTTTTCAAGTGGTTTTTAAATTGTAATACCCTAGCCAAATAACTATAACCTGACCGTTCATTGGTAAAAAATAATAATAATAAAGGAAAAAAAATAAAAAAGATTTATCAATAGTTTTTCTTTGAAAAAAAATTGAAGAAACCTTCAAAAAAAAAAAAAAAAGAGAGGAAGAGGAAGAGGAAGAGTAAATCAATCATAGAAATCTCTAATTTAGGTAAGATTTTACTTAAAATTCTTAAAATTTTTATGTTTTGTGTAATTTTCTACACCCTCAACTTATATTGATGTATTTTTTCATCTTCAAAATAATTCTGAAGATTTTTTGGTGACAATATAATGAAATTGTAGGTACCAATAAGATCTTTTCTAAAGTTATGCGTGGCAAATTAAGTAATTTAAAAGAATTAAATGTTTAAAATTTTTTATTTTTAGGTTTTTGATAATTATAAATTTTCAATTTTGAGTTGTCGAAACTCTTTACTCTGCTAGTCAATTTTGTCAAACTTTAGGTACTTTGGATAGTACGAAATATGAACTTCTATTGGTATAATTGTTTTGTTCAAATAATTTATATGCTAAGAGAATCAAAACCCTAAAATAAATTTCATGAATCTGAAATTAAAAAAATTCGAATTGTTTGTGATAATTTGTAAAATTTTAGCCTTTGAAACTTAGGTTTTTGAAAATCATTTTTGCCGAAACGAAATTCTAAATTATACTATTACATTCATACTTTAAATTACTGCTTTCTTTTGTCACTAAGAACGATATTATAGATTTTGTAACTCAAAATAAGTAAAATAATCAAAAAATACAAAAATTTTAGAATATAAAAAATTTTGTTTTTAATTATTTTAAAAATTATTTTAAATCAATATTAGATGTATTTAGTTATAAATTACTTAATTTGAGTTATATTATTTTTAATAAATTTTTACTTATTTTAATATATTTTTATTGTGTTAATTTCATGTTATTAGTATTGTTAAATGGCTATTAAATTATATTTAAATTTTAAAAAAATTATGTTAAATGTTAAAATTAAATATTATAAAAATTTAAATTGCTACTGATTTTTGTGTTTTTTATTCTTAATTTCATATTTATACTCAATTTTACGTATTTTGCTATATTAAAAGAAAATTTATTTTAATGTGCTAAAAATATTTTCAAATAGTTTCGATTAGTCATGAAAGTTACTACACAACCCAATTTGCTTAGAATGACCTACAAAATGTTTACCTTGTTAAATTTATATTTTTGGGTTAAATTCTAATTTTTGAATATTTCTTGAATTATTAGGATATTAAGATAATTGAATGATTCGTTACTTAAATTTCTGTTTAGCCTATCAAGTAAGTAACTTAATATTCCTTCGATTATTATGTTCCTAAAAATCAGTCTTAATATGTTTAGAGTGAAAATATATAATATATTTTGTTTTATCCATTTGTTTCATAAATCAAGTTGAGCATGTAAAATATATATATATATATATGATTTCTTTGTTATAAGTTTGGAATATGTTTTAATATTGTTTTGATTTTCGAATATGATTTCATAATAATATATTTATATATCCATCGTTTATCGAAATATAAAATTTTGCTTTGTAATGATTATGGAATTTACTTTGTATGAATTCTATTTTAAAAAAATTTATAAATATTGAATTGTATATGTTGGGTAATTTGAAAATATATTTTGGTTTTTGTCTCCTATTATGATTATGTTCTGACCCTGTCAATGAGGGTTAATTGTTGGCCATATCAATATGTATTTTGTGATATCGATATCAATTTTGAACTATGCCATTGGTTAAGAATAATGATTTTTATTCATCGTACCATCGGTGATATACTTCTATCCCATTGCACTAAAAGGATTATTGTGATCTTTGTTATGTCCCATTGCACTAACGGATTAATTATGACTATTCAGTGCAACCATCTAGTTTTTTTATATATCTTTGTCCTATTACACTAAATGGGAAGTCCTGATTTTGACATATACCATAGAGGTTAAGTGTGATTTAGTATGTTACGGGAGACTAATAAAATTTATAATTTTGTGATATTTATTTCGCTTTGTAATTTGAGAATCTGATTTTCAAAATATGATTTGTGAAAATGTGTTTAAAAACAAGATTACCCAAAATATTTTCAAGTCACTTAGTTAATGTTTTGGCCTAAATGTTTTGTGACATGCTTAATCCAACTAAAAGGATGTCAGTTACTTATTGAGTTGTCGTACTCATTCTTTTAATTTTTTTTACTTTTCAGCTTTTGATATTCGTATTTTTGGGGCTTAGTTTTAACATGAGATTATATTACGAGACTTTATCTATCCTTTGTCATCATATAGCTTGTAATATGAGTACCTTGATATAATAAAATTAGAATATTATTGTATTTTTCGATCCAATGTAACATGTGAATTTCAAAAACTTAGGTTTGTAAACTATAAATTTCGAATACCTTTTGGAGTGTGATTAGTATGATATCTATTGGCTTGCATGTTTGTAAGATTTATCTCATGAGTATGTGACGTTGTTACGTTTTGAATTTTTGGATTTGAGATGTAACATATTAAGTTTGTAGAAACCCGTACCTAACCTATGAGATATTATCCGCTTTAACCTGAAAATCTCACAATTTTATTTCACAAAAAGCATCTCACAAGTATAAATTTAAATTTTAACTTGTATATTATAATAAAATTTAAAAATATGTTAATATAAGATTGAAGTCTCCTACAAATGAACCCCAAATGTTCTATATCCAAATTTGTCGCTCAAACTCTGTTTGGTTCAACTTCATATTTTCAGTGCCAAAGCCCATGGGAATTCAAAGTAGGGCCATTGCTCATAGACCTAATGGGCGTTTTTGCGAGAGTGGACTAAGTAACTTTAGGGCAAGTCATTTTGAATCACAGACAGAGAAAAAGATGTAGTTTCATTTTGTCATGAGGCTAAGCTATAGGCTAACGGGCTTAAGAAGTTCTGAATTTGGGCTCAAAGGAATAAAAACTAATGCTAGTATGTAATATGTAAGGCCTTTTGAAGTTGGAACCTAGGAACTAGTTACACTTATTTATCATAAGGTTCAATTTTGAATGGTAGTTGTTGGCAACAAACATCAGTAATAGTATAGTATTGAAAAAAAAAAAAAGAGAAATGCTAGTTGAATTTAAGTAATTTTTTTAAAATATCACCTAAGGTTGGCAACAGGATGAGGCAAATCAGTTTTTTGCTACCCATGCCTCCGACCTGAAGCCTCTATAGTTTTACTCGATACCCGACCCGCATCCGTTCGAAGGTTGTAGTTGAAATACCTGACCCACTAAGCATATTATTACCCAAATTTTACCCGACCTGACCCGAATTGTCTTTGGGTTTCTCTGCTGCGTACACAGGTGACAAAGAACGATGATAAAAAAAAATAATGTATGTAAAAAAATAACCTGAATCAGCTCAAATTAAAAAAAAATTATTTTTCAACTATTAAAAAAAAAGAAAGAAAGAAAAAACATACATGATGGTTCGAATGTGGGAAACTATAACTAGATCTGTAACTGCCTTTAAAGCTTAACTTTTTTCTTTATGACTTAAAATTCGGATGCTTTTTTTGCTGAAATAGAGGAAGCGAATTGAGGAAGAAATGAAGTGAAAAAGAAAATAAGGTGCAGGGTCTGGCTATGTGAAGAGATTAGGCACGCAGAAGGCAGAACTGTAGAAAGAAATTAAAAACCCTAAAATCTGGATGCTTTCTTTTCTAAAATAGAGGAAGTGAATTGAGGAAGAAATGAAGTGGAGAAAGAAATGAGGTGTAGGGTCTGGCTATGTGAGGAGATCGGACGGGTAGGAGGCAAAAATACAGAAAAAATGAAGTGAAGAAAAAAATGAGGTGCAGGGTCTGATTATGTGAGGAGATCGGACGGGTAGGAGGCAGAATTGCAGAAAAAAATGAAAAATCCTAAAAAAAATTACATATATCTAGCAAAGGTATTTTTATAAATATCCTGGGTTGAGTCGGGTTTCATATAAACTTGACCTCGACCTGAAATCGCCTTTCAAAAAAAATAAAATTGACCCGACTCGACCTGAAATTTATTTTTTCAAAAAAAATCTGACCCTAAATGATCGGGTCGAGTCAAAATTCGACGATTTCGGGTTGATTTGTCGATACTAATATCACCGTTACTTTCGTGCTTCTCTCACCTCTCAATTCATGAGTTCATTATTTTGACTTTATTTCTCGAAAGAGAATGGTGCGACCCCTTTTTTAAGGCTTTTGAGTGCTAACCCATGAAATTATCTTCTAAAAAACAACCTCCTTTGGCTTAGCTCTCAGGAGAATTAGTCAACCAAAAAGAGCTATTCATGCACTACTCTAATGTGCATAATGGCCAGCATTTAGTATACATTAATCATAGGCATATTTTTTATCATAAAATTTTTGCTTGGTCATTGAGCTCCGGCATGAGGCTTATTGCAGCTCTTTATGTGGTAAGCATGGCTTGGTTAAAAAATTAATAACAATTTGAGTAATCGACCATGAGCTGATTGAGAAGAAAAAAAATGTCTTCATTTTAGGGGATCGTGTGTAATGCAATTACTTGAAATATCCAAAAAAGAGGTCCTCTATGTGTCTCAGTGTTCAGCCCCTTGTTGCTTGTTATTGTAACTATTGTAAACTAGGCCCTGTGTCACAAGCTTTAACTTAAAACTTAGAATTTATGTGACTTTAGGCTTAGAATCATCTTCTTTTAGCCTAAATCAGCCTAAAACATAAGCGTGCAAGCACTAAAATAATTGGAAGGATAGAATACGCAAGTTTGAGAGAGCAAGAGAATTATTAAAATATGCATTGTATATTATTGAAGTAATGTGTTTGATGATGTCCAAATGAGGGTGGGGTGACCCTCTATTTATAGTTGAGGCCCACAACTCTACTTATGGCAATCTCATAAAATAATAGGATTGTAATATCTCTTAAAAATTAGGGATTACATAGATTACACATTAATACAAAAGGCTTTTCTTGATTTTTAGGATCAACAAAATCCTGCTGAAGGCTCCTACCGATCTTAGTTACTTTTGGAAGATCTTGGATCACTCTTACTCTTTTGGGCCATTCTAAGTGCGATGTAGGCATCCTGTTGGTTGTATGGGTAGGCCTGTATGCTGTACGGGTAGTCTGAACTTTTATCCAAGGCCTAGTACATGAACCTCAGCCAATGTCTTTGATGCTCGAGCCTTAACCCCAGGTGCTCGGGCCTGTGCGACTAGTGCGCCCGCCCAGAGCATGACATTCTCCTCCACTTGATTATGCAACACCCTCATCGCGTCTTCTGCATAGAACTACTTGATCTGGTCTTGAAACTGTCATAAGTCTTTTACTAGTTCTTAGCTCACCTCACTGTCTGAAAAGTTTCTTTCAGCGCACCAAGTACTCCTGTCTTGGTTGGTAGTTCTACTTCACTTCTCGATCAATAATGATACTATGGACCTCCCTCTCATATGAGGCCCTAGCTCCTTATAGTGTGCACTTTGACTCTGCCCGTCCTAGATCTCTTTCATTTTCATTAAACGGCTTGAGCATGCTAAAATGCAACACTAGGTGTACCATCAGCTTAGGTGGCATATCTAGCTTGTAGGCAACCTTGCTTACCCTCTTAAGAACTCTAAAAAGTTCATCATTCCTCTGGACTAGGCCTTTGTGTAATCCCTTATGGTACACAATGGGATGCAGCTTCACCAACACTAAGTCTTTTACTTGGAACTACACATCCCACCTCTTCTGGTCTACCCACTTCTTCGACCTCTTTGCGACTTTGTAAAGAAAAACTTTGGCCAAGTCAGCTTGTTCCTACCAAGCCTCGACAAACTTGTACGTTGTTGGATTAGGCCCTACATAACCTGCAGCAATCGAATTGGTGTTAGCGATCGCTGACCTGTCATAATCTCAAATGGACTCTGGTTCGTTACTTTACTCCTCTGTAAGTTGTAGGAAAATTGGGTAACATCTAACAACTTTGGTCAGTCTTTTTACTCGGCACTCACATAATGCTTGAAGTAAACTTCAAACAGTCCATTCACTCATTCAGTCTACTCGTCGATCTATAGATGCATGCTGGTGAAAAAGTTTAAGTCTGACCTCAACAGCTTGAACAACTCAGTCTAGAATTTACCCATAAAATGTCTGTCCTGATCACTGATAATGGTCCTCAACACTTTCTAGTACTTCACCATGTTTTTCAAGAATAATCGAGCTGTCTCATCAGCTAGGCACTTTTTGGTTGCTAGAATGAAAATCTTATACTTAAAAACCTATCCATCACTACTATGATGCTTCTAAGCCCCTCTGTCTTGGGAAGATTGACTATAAAGTCCAGAGTGACGCTCTCTCATGGTCTCTCTGGCACTAACAATGGCTTCAAGAGATCGTTTAGTGGCTTAAACTCCACCTTGTCCTATTGACACACAAGATAAGTCTTCACATAGGCCTCCATATCTTTCTTCATGTCGGTCAGTAGTACTAGTCCTCTAGCAAAACCAAGGTGTGGCTCACCCTTGGGTGTCCAGCCTATTTCAAATCATGGCACTCGTGCATGACTTCTCTGCAGAGCTTTCCATGCTGCGACATAAACAACCTGTTACCTTTGGTAAGTAATAAATCATCCTACACCCAAAATCATCTAGTCTTACCTTGTTTGGCATGCTTGATGAGAGCTGTGGCTATAGGATTGTATGCGTGCCCTTTCTTGATGTGCAGCACCAAAGAACCCTCTAGTTGGCTAATGACAGCTAGGCTTGTCTTCTTGCTCAATACGTCAGCCACTAGGTTTGCTTGCCCAGCTTTGTATTCCAACCTGTAATCAAATTTTACAAGAAAATCTTACCATCTCGCCTGCTTGGGGGATAACTTCTTTTGCATTTGAAAGTAGTTAGTCGTCACATTGTCCATCTTGACCACAAACCTAGAACCCAATAGATAACAAGTAGTGCACCATTACTATCATCTCCTTCTCTTGGATCGTGTACCTACGCTCAATCTTATTAAGCTTTTGGTCTTCAAATGTAACTTGATGACCCTTCTGCATCAACACACCTTATATTGCGTTGTCTGATGCATCCGTATGCACTTTATATGGCTTGACATGGTCTGGCAAGGCCAAGACTAGCTTTTCGATCACAGTCTGTTTCAACCGATCAAAGGCTTCCTAACACCCTACACTTTACTCTCATACTCTTTTTCTTTTAGCAAATCAATCAATGGCGTGGCTATGGTTGAATGGCCTTTGATGAAGTGCCTGTAGTAGTTAACCAGCCCAAAGAATGACCTCAATTCCATGACCTTGGCTAGCAGTTCCCACTCTATAATGGCATGCACTTTATCTTTTTTCACGTGTATCCTACCACCTCCTACTATGTGGCCTAAAAATAAGATCTTTTGCTAGGTAAATGAGCACTTCTCCCTCTTGACATACAATTTGTTCTGTTGTAACACCTCAAACACTTGTCTCAAGTGATCCATATAGTCTTTTAATGTCTGGTTATACATCACAATATCATTAAGATAAAACATAATAAAACGATCAAAGAACAATTGAAGCACCTTATTCATTATAGTACAAATGTGGATGAAGCATTGGTGAGTCCAAATGGTATAACTAATAACTCATACAAACCATAGTGGGTGACACATGCTGTTTAGGCTCATCTTCCTTTGCGATCCTGACCTGATAGTAACTTGACCTCAAATCCAGTTTAAAAAACTACCTTGTTCTTCCAAGTTGATTGAACAAGTTCGCAATGAGTGGGATAGGATACTTGTTCTTTACAGTCAGCTTATTCAATGTTCGATAATATATACATAATTACAACGACCCATCATGCTTGTGTTGGAACAATATCGATGCACCGTATAGGGCCTTGGATGGCCTAATGTACCCTACATCAATTAGCTCCACGAGCTACTTACTCAACTCTTTCAACTCTAAGAGAGACATTTGGTAAGGGCCCTAACTAGTGGCTTGGCCTAGGACACCAGTTTGATCATGTGGTCTACCTCTCTCTTAGGTGACAACTTGCATGGTAGCTTGGTGGGCATTACATTGTTAAAGGCTTTCAGCACGTTTGGTACCTTCAAATGGATGTTGATCTCCTTCTTCATCGATTCTTCATACTTTAGGGCTACCAAGAAGGTGTCTTCATCCATGTTCACCTCATTGGCAAATTGAATGACCGATAGCACCTTGGACCCAATCTCAGACTCGCGCCTCAATGGTATAAAGTATTAGCACCGTGCATCCAGAATGCATATACAATTGATAAAAGGCACGAGAAGGGCATTAATCCGAACAAAAAATCTAACCTAATCACAAACTCATAATCATCCAAGGGTATTACCTCAATGATTTCCTTGCCCTTTCAGTCTTCAAGTTGTAACTCCACTCCCCGTGTTACTCCAGTGGTTGGAACCTCTTTAGAGTTCACCATTTTGATGGTACCAATCCCTTTTTGCACTTTTAGTCTGAGTTTCTAGGCTTCATCATTTGAAATAAACAAATGTGAGGCACCTGTGTCCATTAGTGCATTTATTTTCCTGCTCACAACCATCAAATCCGTAAACATCAAGCTCTTTAGCTTATGGCTCCCCTTACTCTAGACAGCATTGAGCACCAATAACCCAAGCTTTGTTACTTCTGTCTCTGGCTCTTCATCCGACTTTTTATCTACATCAGCTAGTTTACCCCTCTTTGGGTAATTGCGCGCTATGTATCCCTTACCACATAGGTAATATGAGATCTGCTCACGGTCTTCTTTTGCCCTTCACTTCTTTGCTGGTGGTTTTCTCTCGTCATCTTTGTTTGAACAGTCTTGATCCTCATTATTGGATTATCGATCATGATTTTTTCTCTTGGACTGCCTTTTTCAATCCCTCTTGTCTTTGTACTTTTCGTTGAGCTTGAAAGACTCGAACTTGTTCTATGATTTGAACTTCACCAAGGACTCAGCAGTAGTCATGGCTTTAGCCAAGTCATGAACTTTCCTCCATTATAGCTCATACTTCAACCCATCCATGAAAGAAAATAAACCTTCTATCTCATTCAAATTCGAGATCTAAAGCATCAATTCAGAGAATTTCTAGATGTTCTCCCTTACATCCCTTTGCTGGCTAAGCCTGTGTAACTTTGCTCACACCTTATCATTGGCGTACTCCTAGTAAAACTGTTCCTTGAACTCCTTTCAGGTTCCAATCATGGTGCCTCTGCACGTCACACCATCACACATGTGCCTCTATCATAATACCTTGAAGTGGTAATTACCTTGGTAGCATCATCTTGTATGCCTGTAACCTGAAAGTACTACTCTATCCCTATAAATAGTTGTCTATTTCCTTGGCCGCCCTTGTCTTCTTGAACTCTTTGGGCTTGGGAATCTCCACACGGGTCTTAGACATTCCAGGAAACATACCATTCCCAATGGCAATCTTGTAAGCAGCGAGCTCACCCCTAAGTTCTTCTGTCTCTCTGCATATGGCCTCCATCCCATTTCGCATGGTTTTCATCTTGGCTTCTAAGACTTTATTCCTCTGGGTGATCATGTCGAGGCCTTCATTGAGAGCAACTTGCAACTCATCCTTAAGCTCCTCTTCCATGGAGTCTAGTGCTTCAACATGAGTCTCTACATCGTCAAGTTTCTCTTTCACATCGCCCATGGTCACCTTCATCTTGGATAGTCTCATGTCCATAGTAGACCGAATGTCTCTCGAACTGGCCTTGTCACCCATTTTGCGGTCTTGCTCCTAGGTCTCTGTTTGTTGGCTAGCAACATCGCTATGGGATGCCATCTCCTCGACTGCGATCTAACCTGCACATAAACATAAGCAGAACCTAAACTAAATTTGCTTTGATAACTAACTATCACGAGCTTCGACCTAAGACTCATAATTTGTACAGCCTTAAGCTTGAAATCACCTTATTTTTGCCTAAGTCAGCCTAAAACACAAGCGTGTAAGCACTAGAATAACTGGAAGGGCAAAATGCGAAAGTTTGAGAAAGCAAGAGAATTGTTGGAATATGCACTGTATATTATTGAAACAAAGTGTCTGATGATGTCCAAAAAAGGGTGAGACGACTCTTTATTTATAGTTGAGGCTCCTAGCTCTACTTATGGCTAGCTCCTAAAATAATGAGATTATAATATCTCTTAAAAATTAAAGATTACAAAGATTATACATTAATACAAAAGGCTCTTCCTAATTTTTAAGGTCAACCAAATCTTGTTAAAGGCTCTTATCGATCTTAATTGTTTTTGAAAGATCCTGGATCGCTCCTACTACCCTGGGCCTTCCCAAGTGTAATGCGAGCACTTTGTAGGCCTGGCCCTGCTGTGCAGACATACTTGCATGTTGTGTTAGCAGTTTGGACTCTTATTCAAGGCTTAGTGCGCAAAACCCGACAAATGTCCTTGGTGCTTGAGCCTTAACCCTGGTGTTCGGGCCTGTACGCCTAATGCACTTGCCCAAGGTGTGACACATGCAGCTTCAAGAGAAACTAATTATATGTTGGAACGTACGTGCGTATACAAGTATACCCTTCCATAAAGTTATTTGTTCTTTATATATCCAGTTTATGTAAAAAGGACGTGATTAATCGTAATAATGATGCGGTTGATTCAGTGTTATTGGGTCAGTTCTGATAGTTGGACTGTATGCTGTTCTGTGGGAGATTAAACAGATGAAAGGCGAAGAAGAGATAGGTGAAGTTGGGACAGCGGCTGCATGATCTTGAGGCGAAAGGAAACCAAACAAGGTTGCGGGTGTGTGGTTGGAGGTCACGGTGAGTGCTTTGAATTGTGATACTATTGATATTGAATCTCGGAGATTGGAAATCCTACTCATATTTTGTTTTGTCTTAATCAACCAAAACTTGTAAATTAAATCACCAGAAACGTTGCTAACGTGGCAAGGATCACATGGCAGAAGCGAAAGCGTTAGGATGTAACATCTAAGTGCTGGCAACGTTAAAGAAAGAAAACCTAACGGATGAAAAGGCCCCTTCATGTGAAATCTCCGCACCGATTGCGTAATAGAAGGATAAGCTTGGCTTTGCTTTGCTGTGCCCCCAGCAAAGTTTTAACATTGTTGTCTTTCAATCCCTTCTTACTTCTTCCTGAGTAGCCATCCAATTCGCTAAATTTCTCACCATGGACATTTCAAATCTCTCTATTGCCTTACTCTTCTGCCTCTAATCCTTAGTCCTCACTTCTTATGTTCTTTGCTTTTGTTTAGATTTCTTTGTATAAATAAAAACCTTTTATTGCGTTGATTTAGGCCGATGGGTCTTTAGCTATTTGGTCCCAGATCTAGATCTGGATCTGGGTTTTATTACATCTGCTTGTATTTTCACTTGGAAATATACTACTAGTCTTATCTTTCATATTGATTATTTATATTGTTTTACTGCAATATCATTGATGTGCACATAGCTGATGTAGATCTAGTTGTTTAGATTGCTATTGCTTTTTACAAGCTTTTCTTAAAAGAAATTGTTCCTAATGTTATTCATCTCTTCCATTTTGGGCAATGGCCTACATCGAAAAATGGGGGCTGTCTTATGTAGTTATGTTATATGTGACTATATATATGTCAAATGGTTTTTGTTCCTTTTTTCTTGGTATTAATTGGAAGAGTAGATTGGGATTCACCGTTATCTTGCTTCCTGGGTCTAAGCCGAGATAAAAGGACGGGGCTTTCTTTTGCTAAGTTTTTCAGTCGGCTGTTTGCCAAAAAAGAGATGCGAATTCTTATGGTGGGTCTTGATGCTGCTGGTAAGACTACCATCTTATATAAGCTCAAGCTCGGAGAGATTGTCACTACCATTCCCACTACTGGTATGGCTCTTTCTTTGTTAATTTTTTTGTAATATTTCAATAATTTGATCATCAATCCTGATGCTTATTGATACCTCACCCGCAGGGTTTAATGTGGAGGCTGTGGAATATAAGAACATTAGCTTCACTGTTTGGGATGTTGGTGGTCAGGACAAGGTAGTACAACAGGAACTTGAAAATTTGTGGAACAAACCTTAAATATTTAGAATTTTACCATTATATTGTTTTCCTGGGCCTTACTCCTTGATGGAAACGTTATAATTTTGCCATATTATTCAATTGTAAAATCGCAGTTTCTGGTACAACTGTTGCATGTGCTTATCGACGGTCTTATGCTGATGACATATGCCATCATCAGCGTATAACATAATCATAAGCTACATCTACTAAGCCATCTTGTCTTTCAAGTTTTTCCTTTGGTTGTACGAGGGGAAGCTATCCGTGCTGTGGCTGACACATAAGTTGTCCTCTTGCTGTATGTTGTTTTCCTTGCTATCAAGCGTGCTTATGGACAGTCCTGTGCTGATTTGATTGTCATCCATCATCACATAACATATTCATAAGCTACATGTACTGCTGTCACCTTATATTTTCAGTTTTCTTCTTCGCTAATTGAGGAAGGTTATTCAGTTTGTGGCAAACATCACGGGCTTATATATATATATATATATATATATATATATGTTTCCTAGCAGGTTTGTTTAGTGATCATTTGTGTGCTTACTAAAGATCTTGCTCTTATTGAATACTCCTATAACAACACATAACACAACCTTACCATATCTTAATCTATTAAGTATATTAACGCAATGCTTTGAATTTTTTTCTCATGAATGATGTTGTAAGTGATCTCCGTGGATTTTCCATTTAATCAATGTCATAGGCTAAATGTTAGCTGAAGTCTTATCCTCATTGAAATATCAATGGTTTTAGGTTTACCTTTTGTATTATAGTAACAGGTGATGAATTTGAGTGCTTATGGACGGTCTTGTGCTAACTAGATGTTCCCCATTAGCACATAACATAATCATAAGCTATATTTAACAGTGCTACCTTGTCTTTCAAGTTTTTCCTTTGACTATTGGAGGAAGGCTATCTGCATTGTGGCATATATAAACACAACATTTATGTATTTTTTTTTTTTGTATATTAATTATCTGTATTCATTTTTTAACCTACAAGCAGTTACAATAGTATTTAGGAAATTTTTTTTCTTTTGAATTACCTGATATGTGGACTATGGTGCTGATAGTTGTGCTGAATTTTGCCAATTGTGATGCAATGCAAATTCAAATTTGTCTTACAGTTTTTATTTTATTTTTTAAATGTATAGGTGCGACCAATATTATGTCTTCTTTGTAATAAAGTAATGGTGATGTTTTGTACAAATTGCTGGTTGCTTTTTTATAGTACTTGCCTTTACCTCTATTCAAATTAAGGGTTAATCCGGAGTTTGATAGCATGTCATGTTTTGGTAGCCTTTATGGGCACTTATAGATTCGACCTTTGTGGAGGCACTACTTCCAAAATACCCAGGGGCTAATCTTTGTTGTTGATAGCAATGATCGTGACCTTGTGGTTGAGGCCAGGGATGAGCTTCACCGTATGCTAAATGAGGTACCAATCTACTTTATGGCATGTTGCTGAATGGCATTTGGCACTTAGCAGCATGTTGTTTGAAATTTGGATAGATTCCAACTTTGTCCGCTTTTGATTACCTTATACCTTTTAAGGGCCCACCCCAAATTTGTGTTTGGCACTGCCTTTATTGGTTGTATTATCTCTAATGTGTTGAAATTTTCAGTAATGAGAGAAGGAAGAGAATTGTGAGGGCTGTGGTCTACATTACCTGTTTATGCATGTCTAATTACTTTTTCAAATATTTTGTTGCTTCTCATATGTGTAGGATGAGCTGAGGATGCTGTGCTGCTTGTATTTGCAAACAAGCAAGATCTACCAAATGCTATGAATGCTGCTGAGATCACTGATAAGCTTGGTCTTCATTCCCTCCGTCAGCGCCATTGGTAGTTTATTATTGAACTTTTCTCCTGTTCGTTTATCTACAAATTATTAGGGCCTTTGTGTGTTTTGTAGATACAAAATATCTTTCTGAAAGAATGTGGTTATTCTTGTGTCTGTCACAGGTATATCCAGAGCACATGTGCCACCTCCGGTGAAGGGCTGTACGAGGGACTAGACTGGCTCTCAAACAACATAGCTAACAAGGTAAGTGGAGACTGACATTTGCATCCATTGTGGATATTATTCTTTTCTAATTTCTTTCTTTCTTTCTGTTTTTCCTAGGGTTGAGGGTTGGTTGAATTTCAGTGATATCTCAGGCTGCAAATCTTTCTCGAATTTGAATTTTTTGATGCTATTTTATGTTATTGGGTTTTTCTTTTCCTTGTAACTTTTGCAAGAAATGTATTAGATATTTTTAATGTAGGCATTTTGCCTGCCTTGTAGATTGAAATCTTTGTTCTGAATTTTAACAATTGTTGACTGTCAGTCCAATTTGATAATTATTTGTTCCCGGTTCTTTCCAAATTATGATCATTGGTTGATTCTTGTTAGCTCAATAAAGCTCAGAGTTGGGGGAGCGGGAAGAGGGATTTTTTTTTTAAATTTATTTTTGGCCAAGTAATTTCATTTTAACTGTTCTCTAAACCGCCTTTTCATTTGCTAGTTTACCAGGGGATCTGAGTAAGGGAAATTTTTGTTTGGATAAAGGTGATTATGCTTTATTCAAGCACTTGCTTCAAAATAAAAAGCGCATCAGATACTGAACTTATTATCTACTTAACCTAAAGCTGCATTCAGTCTTGAAAAGCAAGTGGGCGTTGCCCTTTAATCCAAACTCCTTTTCCTTTTCTTTGTTGGGTTTATATACCGTAGCAGTGTACAAAGCCCACCAAGATTGCTCATCTTATACTCCCAACGCCCATCATGCAACTAATCTTTGCCCATTTTCGATGGTAGTCCATTTGCATCAAATTCATCCTGCTGGTTAAGACCTTTTGCTCTTGCTAACGCTTTCTTTGGGATTCTACTGTCAGACAACAATATATATATATATATATATATATTTCTTATCTAAGCTCTATCAGAGCTGTTTGTAACTACATGATGGGACTTAAGGTGACAAAATGTCGCAGCATTATTTTCATTATTGATGTAAATTTTCTATGCTTTTCTTCTTCCAATAAATTGGTCGACACTTATTGAAGTCTCACATTTTGATACCATAATCCCGGTAAGAGTATATATCAATCCTCTTTTAAGTTTATTGGAAGCGCAGATGCACAATCTTCAGCTTGTTTTTTGGATTGGATTAATTCACTGGTATTCCTGTAATCTCCCCTCTCCCAATGATAGCAAGCTTTATCCAAATTGTCTTCCATCAATTAATAGAATTCCACACAATTGTAGAAACCCTTCTTCAATATGGAGTCGGTGTTGTCATGGAATTAATTCTATCAAACTTTTGCTATTGCTAGCAGCTTGTTCAATTATCAGGTTGATAGATATTAGCGACAGCTTAGGGAGGACAGCTGAACTAGCACGTACGTAGTGAGGAACTTCTGATTAACTTATGATATTTTTTGTAAATTTCTTTGAGTACACAATAAAATTAAAAATATATATATACCATAAAGAAGTATAGTAATATTCATTTATATAAAATTCAAAAAGTGTACCAACAGAACTAGAAATATTCAAAACCAAAGAAAGCAACCATAAGGACAATAGTCTTTAGGTTCCTGATAAAATCTGTCCATTTTAAAAAAGGAAGGACAGATAAACAACTACTAAGAAAAACACAAATTAAAAACACATTTACACTCCTACACAACTTACTTAGGTGTATAGTACTTTCATGTCGCCACCAAAGGCCACAAACTTTATGCAGCGGATGGGGCGCTAATATAGTGAACAACTCCAGTATCATGAGCCAACTTTATATAGGATCATGATCAAAATTTAGGTTATCATGAGTCATCCATGTATAAAATTATGGTCGAATAGATCTTTTGTGTTAGAAAAAGTGTCTCCATTTCAAACATTGTAATATTTATTGGTATCATAGCTCTAAAATCTCTAAGGTTCTTTTAGGGGATGAGCCGGTAGCGTACTATTAGGTTATCTCACCGATTGCTATGCGGGCTTAGGCCATCCATCAAGGGCTGCCCCTTTGGCTCTGATGATAGTGAGAAGTCTCGATGTATGATTCTCGATTATAATAAAATTCACCCCGATTGAATATCTCGATGTTGCCTCGATGTGTTTTTCTTTTTTTCGATGTGAATGTGCTTGCTTGTGTGTGTTTGAGATTGATCTCGATATATTGTGTCTTATTGTGAATGCTTGGGACTAACCATGGCTTATGGTTATTTGTTCAGATATTGAACTAGTGAAGGCTGACTTGGGTGGGAGCATCCATTCAAGTGCCGCACGGTCTACTGTTTGTTGAGAGAAAGCTTAACCCGTGACACATGGTATCAGAGCAAGGTTAAAAGTGTTAGAAAAATGGATGAGATGACCACAAGGGGTGGACCCAATCATCAACAGAGAATTGAGGAACTTGAGCCCACGGTGGCCGTAATGAAAACTCATATGGCAACTAAAGATCGAGTGAGAGAGATTGAGATAACCCAACGGGAGTTGTCTGATACTCTCCACAACGTGAGCGAGGAAGCTAGAGATGCCTTGAATATTTTCCAAAAAAAATTCACGGAGCTCAGAGCACAGGTGAGCATCTTACAAATGGCTGTGGCTAGATCGGGTTCGAGCTCGATAGAAAGAAAAAAAAAGCCCAAGGTGTCGAAGCCTCGATGCTATGAGGGGACAAAGGATGCTAAGGAACTTGAAAATTTCTTATTTGACATGGAGCAGTACTTTCGAGCTATACACATAGATTCAGAGGAAGACAAGGTAGCAATGACGTCGATGTACCTCACAGGGGATGCTAAGCTATGGTGGCGCTCCAAGTTTGTCAATGACGAGTGTCCGATTAAGACTTGGACGGACTTGAAACAAGAACTGAAAAACCAATTTTTCCCTGAGAATGTGGAGTATATAGCTCGAAAGAGACTTTGAGAATTGATGCAAATAGGAATAGTACGAGAGTTTGTAAGGAGCTTTTCTACCCTGATGTTGGATATTCGAGATATGTCTGAAAAGGACAAGATGTTTTATTTTCTTAAGGGCCTCAAGCTTTGGGTCAGGACAGAACTACAAAGATAGAAAGTGCAAGACATGGCCATGGCCATGGCTGCAGCTGAACGTCTCCACGATTATAATGATGGCTCTTCAAAATGAAAAAATCTTTCATCAACTGGCAGTAGCTTCAACTTTGGGAGTGGGGGAAAGATGACTAGGCTGGACCGACCCTTTAGTGGGGGATTAGACAGAAGGTCTTTTGGTCGAGATAGCACCCAACCAAAGACAAACAGCGCAGTGATTTTCAAGCCTAGGCAACTGCTAGCTTACTTTCTTTGCAAGGGGCTGCATCGAGTGGTCGAATGCCCACACAGAGGAACCTTTAATGCCTTAAAAGCCTCATCTCAAAAGTCCGTAAAAATGCCAGAGAACGTTGAAGAAGTTGAAAAAGTTGAAGAGGAGTCAGCCATAATGGGATTAATAAGGTTTCTCAATGCCCTTCACACCCAACTGAACACAATAAAGAAAGAGCATAGTAGAGGCTTAATGTATGTGAACCTAATGATCAATGAAAAGGTCACCAAGGCCATGGTAGATACGAGAGCAACTGATACTTTCATCACACCAGAAGAAGTAAAAAGGTATGGTCTCCAGGTTAGCAAAGATTATGGATGAATGAAGGTGGTCAATTCACCTTTGCGATCAGTGGGAGCTCAAAGAGTGTGACAACCAAATTAGGGCCATGAAAAGAGAAAGTAGACTTTACAGTTTCCTCAATGGATGACTTTGATGTCGTCCTAGAACTAAACTTCATGATGTTGGCTCAGGTGATCCTTATCCCCGCCGCTAGCTGTTTGTTATTCTTAAGGGAACACCCATGTGTGGTACCGACCAATATCTTACCAAAAAGTGGGAAAAAAATGATTTCAGCTTTACAGTTTAAGAAAAGGGTAAAGAGAGGGGAACCCTCCTTTGTGGCCATGTCGATCTACAAAGAAGGGTCAGGAGTGAAACCGATACCCAATGGCATGAAAAAAGTGTTGGAAGAATTTGAAGGGGTGATGCCAGAGATGTTGCCTAAGGTTCTGCCCCCTCGACGAGCAATGGACCATGAAATTGAGCTCCTCCTAGGAGCGAAACCCTTTGCCAAAGCCCCTTATCGCATGGCCCCACCAGAGTTGGTAGAACTAAGGAAACAGTTAGATGAGCTTCTACAAGCTGGGTTCAGTGCTATTTCAGAAGAAGCATGATAGAAGCCTAAGATTATGTGTTGACTACAGGGCCTTGAACAAAGTCACCGTAAGAAACAAATATCCCATCCCTCTTATAGCAGATTTGTTTGATCAATTAAGCCGGGCCAAGTACTTCTTTAAATTAGACCTGAGATCTGGCTACCATCAGGTTAGAATTATTGAGGGAGATGAGCCAAATACCACTTGTGTAACATTGTATGGTGCATTTAAATTTCTTGTTATACCCTTTGGACTGACCAATGGTCCTGCCACATTTTGTACATTGATGAATCAGGTATTCCATGACTACCTAGATAAATTTGTATTCATCTATTTAGATGACATAATGGTATATAGCTCCACTTTGGAAGAACATCAAGAACACCTACGCCAGATGCTTCGAAGGTTACAGGACCACCAGCTATACGTGAAAAGAGAGAAGTGTGCATTTGCTCAAACCCAAATCCATTTTTTCGATCACATTATTGAACGTGGCCACATTCGAATGGACATGAAAAAAGTTAGGGCCATCAAGAAGTGGACAACACCGAAGAATGTTAGTGAACTCCGTTCATTTTTTAGACTAGCTAACTATTATAGAAAGTTTATGGAAGGGTACTCTCGCAAGACCATGGCCCTCATAGAGCTATTGAAGAAGGAGCATAAATGGTGTTGGACGAATGAGTGCTATGAGGCTTTTGAGAGATTGAAGAATGCTATTATGAAAGATCCTATCTTAACTCTCCATGATATTGAAAAGTCTTTCGAAGTTTAGACGGATGCATCTGATTTTGCTATTGGAGGAGTACTTTTGCAACAACATCACCCGATAGCATTTGAAAGTAGAAAGCTAAGCGAAGCTGAGAGGAATTATACGGCCCAGAAAAAAGAGCTCTTGGCAGTAATTCACTGCTTGAGGGCTTGATGACATTACTTATTGGGCTCACACTTTGTCATGAAGATAGACAATGTGACCGTTAGCATTTTTTCACCCAACCAAGGCTTACAGGGAAACAAGCTAGATGACAAGAATTCTTAGCAGAGTTTGACTTTTATTTTGAACACACCGCTGGAAAGACAAATCAAGTGACCGATGCATTGAGCAGGTGAACAGATTTAGCGGCTCTTAGAAGAACTGCCCCAATGGCGGCTAGCAGAGCCTCGACAGACATTCGCAAGTTGATTGAGGATCATTTAGGGAAGGACTCGTAAGCTTTGCCATCCTGAAGCTAGTGAAAGAAGGAAAGTCTAAGTACTTTTGGCAAAAAAATGAGGTCTTGTGAACAAAGGGGCCTCGATTGTTTGTGCCGAGAGCGGAAAGTCTGAGACAGATGCTGATGAGAGAATGTCATGACACACCATGGGCTGGACATCCGGGTTGGCAACGCACTTTGACGTTATTGAAATAGGGATATTATTGACCTCACATACGACAAGATGTGATGGACTATACAAAGACTTACCTCATCTGCCAACAAGACAAAATTGAAAAGAAAAAACCCGCAGGCATGCTCGAACCACTATCGATACCCGTCGACCATGGGAAAGCATCTCTCTTGATTTTAAGCCTACCCAAGGTTGGTGATCTTGAAGCAATTTTGGTGGTAATTGACCGATTCTCTAAGTACTCCACATTCATTCCCGTTCACAAGTATTGTACAGTGGAAGACACAGCTCGACTATTATTCAAACATGTGGTCAAATATTGGGGCCTCTCTCAAAACATTGTTAGCGATTGAGATCCGAGATTCACAGGGTCTTTCTGGAGGGAACTTTTCAAGATATTGGGGTCCCAACTCAACATCTCCTCAAGCTACCACCCTCAAATCGACGGTCAAACGAAACGGTTCAACGGGTTACTAGAGGAATACTTGAGGTACTTTGTTTAAGCCAATCAGAAGGACTGGCCCTCGTTATTGGACGTTGCTCAACTCTATTTTAATTCCAACAAAAACTCTTCCACCAACAAGAGCCCATTTGAGGTGATCACCGGACAATCACCAAGGCTACCCCACACTTCCTTGAAACAATATGGAGGAAAGAATTCGAGAGCCTTCAACATTGACAAGGAGTGGAAACAAAACACGGAGATTGCACAAGCTTACTTGGAGAGAGCATCAAAGCAGATGAAAAAATAGGCAGATAAAGATCGCAGGGCTCAACAATTCCAAGTTGGTGATTTGGTTCTTGTTCGACTAGTCCCTGAACAAATCAGATTCTTGAGAAAGAGAGATAGTAGACTGGTACGTAAATATGAGGGTCCAGTGAAGATACTTTTCAATGTGGGAAATGCTTCTTACAAAATCGACCCACCAATGTGGATGAAGGTGCACCCAGTATTTCATGTGAGCAACTTGAAACCTTTTCATATAGATCCTACAGATGCTAGCCGAAGGGAGTCAACCAGAGTCGCCATCACCATGAAGCCACCCTCAGAACGTCGAGTCGAAGAGATCTTAGTCGACAGAAAAACTAAGATATCTCGAAGACTGGTTCGAAAATACCTAGTGAAGTGAGAGGAATTAGGACTAGAAGAAACCAGCTAGGAAAGAGAACATGACCTCCAGAGATTTAAGAGGAAGATTGAAGAATTCCAAGCCAGCAAGTCGACGAGGACGTCGATAGAATATGTGAGGGAGGATGTCATGAGCCAACCTTGTATAGGGCCATGACCAGGGCTTAGGTTGTCATGAGCCACCCATGTATAAGGCCATGGCTGGGTAGATCTCTTATGCTAAGAAAAGTGTCCCAATTTCAAACATTGTAATGGTTACTGGTAGCATAACTTTAAAATCTCTAAGGCTCTTTAGGGGAGGTGAGCCGACAGCGTATTGTTGGGCTGTCTCACCGGTTGTTATGCGGGTCCTAGGCCATCCACCAAGGGCTACCCCTTGACTTTGGTGATAGTGAGAAGTCCCGATGTATGATTCTCAATTATAATGAAATTCACCCCGATTGAATGTCCCGATGTTACCTTGATGTGAATGTGCTTACTTGTGTGTGTTTGATATTGATCTCGATATATTGTATCTTATTGTGAATGCTTGAGATTAACCATAACTTATGATTATTTGTTCAGATATTGAACTAGTGAAAGCTGACTTAGGTGAAAACGTTCATTCAAATGTCACACAGTCTATTGTTTGTTGAGAGAAAGCTTAGCCATCCAGCCTCTGACAACGCTGCCAAAAATGGCTGCAACCCTGTTTGCTCATACTCATCACCTTCTGTTTCACCAGAACAACATTTTTGTAGTCAAGCGACTCATCATTGTAAATGTCCCACCATTTTGTCACAAGCGTCTTAATATCTTCCCTCTCCATGTTCTCTTCTTTGCCGGTACACCTCCACGGTTGGGAGCCAACAGCACAGTAGTGAACAACCTTGGCTTTTTCTAGCTCAATGTTCTCTGGGTGGCGCTATAACACGGCCATGACCAGGTTATAAATTGGAGGGATGGGCCTGTAAATGTTCCTAAAGAACATGTTCAGATAATCCTGCGGAAAATATAACACAAGACATTAGAATCAGCATTGAGAACAAGAAAACTAATTAGCATCAAATAACAAATTAGTTCTTACCTGCTCAGCTAAAGGAGTGGTAGGGGTAACTTTGAGAGTACTCAAGAGGTCCTCATAGACAGAAAGGCTGGGTTGATGTACAAACATTCCAGCGTTGAAGTAAAGAGGAGGTTTAGGATCCAGCCGAGAAGGCCGCTGGACCTTATCAGGGCACCCAATTTTGTACTGTGGGGTGTGGCTCCAGGTTTTCTCACAGAAGCAATCCATCACAGCGTAGAAGTAACCATCTTCCATGTCAAACAAGTGGTCTATGTTATCAAACACTTGGATATCTCCGTCCAAGTATATCATCTTGGAATACTCCACAAACTGCAATTTTGAAGTGTTTATATATATAAGTAAAAAAATTACATCTTGTTTACTTTTAGTAATCCCATCTTAATTGCCTAAATTTTGATTTATGCCAAAATATAATATAAGGATAGGAAGAACTCTTAATTAACCAGAGAAAGCATATAGATAATTAGGCATGTATAGCCAACCAGGTAATTAGACTTGCTTTGGTTAACCAATTGGCCAAACGAAAAAGGGGAAACCGGAAAACCTTTTTCCCATAATAGTTTTGGAAATTGAAACATCGTATGAAAACAAGGAAATATTTGTCATGTTCTCGGAAAATCCAAAACATTTTAAACCCAACTAAACCGTGTTTTAAACTAAAATCCCAAAAATAACCTTAACAAAAGAATCTTAGCACGTAGCACATCCCCCCGAGAGAAAGTTACGTGTAAAACTTCCACATGCAAAAACATACCTCCCAGATACTTAGCTTGGAATAATTGATGACATAGTAGGCCATGGCATACTGGGTCTGGTTCTCAGGTGGATACACAGGCTCGATCTCCTTGATTATGCACCCCTGATCCACCAGAATCTTCCTGTGATCTTCCGGGACGTCCTGCAAAACCGCATCACCAGTGGGTACTTGCTCTTTACCTTCCTCAGTCCCTTGGCTAACCCCACCACGCCCATGACGTAGTCCCCGTTCCCAGCCAAGAACGTAACATAAGCCCTTTTGGGAGGGGTTGGAGGCTTGGCCAGAGCTGTAGCCTTGGCAGTGACAGTGGCAGCTTTGGCACTGGTGATATTAGGAGCCATGTTTGAAATTCTTGTAAAAGGTTTGAACACAAGTGTGAGAAAAAGTTGGTTTGCTGATATGGTAAAGGGGTATGACTTAGTGTTTGGATGGGAGGAAAATGAGTTGTGTATTAGAAAGGATTTTGAAATGAGGGAGAAGTACTTGTTTGGTATGTAAGAGAAACTTGGATTATGGCTTGATTGAGGTGGGGAAGGGGGGTTTATATCGGAAATGGATTTGGTTTACGGTACTGAAAAGGGCAAAAGAAATATTTTATGATATTATAAAAATTAAAAAGATTCTCTTTCTGTTGCAAATGTGAGTTTGTGAGGCCCGACTAATGACTACCAACCTTAATTTGACCCTATGGGCATGCTTTTCAAGTACAAATGGCGTTGTATGTTTGGGTGTAGGTATCTATCGGTGTCCAATGTGTTTGAGAAATATTTTAATATAGCAGCAGCACTTAGTGAGAGATTAATTTGTGGAAATGGACGGTGCACGTAAACACCTAATTTATTATATGTTGAGATAATTTGTGTTTGCCCTTTTTTGGTGGCCATGAATCAGGAACACCCCCCCCCCCCCGGCTGTCAATTCTTTAATAAACACTTTCTTTACTATGGTTTTAGACGTGTTGTTACATATCCAAGCCTGGCTAGATTTTATTACCAAAAAAACAATTAATATTACTACATTATTCTATAGTATATATTATATATGCCACAATATCAATCAACAAAAACCATTACCCAATATCTAATTAAAACCATCTATTTAAAAAATATATAAAAATTGTAATTTGAAGATTAAAAGAATTTTTTGCATATATAGAAAATTATGCTCATAGAGATCAAACATGTATAAGTATTTACAACAATTATCTAATGATCATTTTTTTTCAATAAAAGTTATTATAGAGCATTAAATTATATATGTTAATGTATCAAATTTGGTTTTTATTATGAAGCTTCCTTTGATTTATGTTATGTTTGGATACATATAAATAAAAAAAAGAAAAAAAATTTTTTTTTAAAAGGTACATATATCTTTTATTTGAATAGTTAAAATTAATAAAAGAAATGAAAAAAAATTTTAATAACCATTATTTGAATAAATAATGAAAAAATAACTCATTATAATATTTTTTGTAATTATAACTTTTTTATAAAATAACATATAATATACAAATATATTTTAATACTACTTAGCTTGTATTAATAAATTTTCTTAAATAAAATTGAGTATGTTTAATATGATAAGATGTATTAGTTAGTTATTAATTTACTTTTAATTTTATATTTAATTCAACTTTTTAATTTATACTAATAATAATTTAATTTATTTTCTTGTTAAGACTTAAAAAATTATAAAATATTTAAAATTGTGATGTTATATAAAATACTTATAAAAAATTATTTTTGAAGAAAGAATCAATTATATAATCAAATCTAATATCATAATAAAAATATAAATATAATAATTTTTTTATAAAAATAAAATTTTTTCAACTTTTCTATCTTTAACTTTTTTCTCAAATTAAGATATTAAAAAAGTGAAGATTATAAAAAAAATAAAAATTATTAAATTTTCACCTTTTTTTTAAATTAGAAGTTTTTTCAAAAAAAATTCTATTTTCATTATTTTTCGTTATTTATTTTTATTTTTCTTCCCTTTTATTCGATCCAAACATAATGTTAAGAAAACAAACAAAAAAAAAAAATGAAAAGGCAAAAGACAAACGAGGCCCAAGCCAACACTACCACCCGCACCGATATAACAGAGATCCACCGACGAAAATTAAAGCCACAAGGAAATAATCCAGGTGGACTTTTGCAACACACGTGGCCCACTGTTTAACGTGGGGCCTACTAGCTGGGGTAGGTATTGTGGGGGTCCACTGTGAATCGCCATGTAATCCATTGGGAGCCAGGTGGCATCCATATATGAGTCGGTGTTGATATTCTAATTTTAGTAGCGAGGTAATGTAGGGTCCACCATATCTATTGCGTGTCTGACTGCGTGAGGTTATCAGATGCCAGGATTAAACTTTGAGTCGTGAAGTGCCACGTGGCGAAATGGGTATGCTTGTTTGAATCAACGGTCCAATCAGAACCGTTACCCTGTCCTCTTTTTTTTTTTTTTTTTATTTCAGTTTCTAGTTACGTTAGTTAGTTACTCCAAACAAGGCCTACAGTTGCGTTAAGATAATAAAATGTTTCAATTTTAACGTTTTGGGATAATGTTGTTTTATAGATTTAGGACTAACCGACCAAATTTTTTCAAGGATAATATATTTTTTTAAGATAATCTTTGAACTTTAACATTAATTTTAATGTGTTCAAAGATAAAAAAAAAATTATTAAAAATTTTAAAAAGATTAAAAGGTGAAACTTCTAACGATATATGAGAATTTCTTTTTTAAAAGTCGAGCCACTAATTTGACAAAGAGTAGTTAACGGTCTAAACCACGACATTAACAAAGAATTCTTTTTTGAAGTTAGAAAATCTAAGATTACTTCTTCCTTTTGATAGTAACGTGTGAACAAATCTCCCTAACTTTTACATTTATTTGATGGACAAAATAAAGTTGCAGAGAATGGGACAGGAAAGGCTCAAGGAACTTAGTGAACTATCTCTCCAAGATCACAAACCTTGTCAACGCTCACTACAACACATCAAGTCTGCCAAAGCTTGATGGATTAAGATTGGTAACGATGTAAAATCTGTTAGGTGTTAAGACTATATCCGTTCCATGCATGTTTTGGGAATTTAAACCTTGTGAACTTATTTGCTGAAGAACTTTCATACTTTGAAGTTCCGCTGTAGGAAAATTTTTTCGACAAATAAGATTAGTATTAGTTCTACGAGGCTCTGAAACTGATAGACTCGATGCCAGAAAGGAACTGGTGCGACTTGCCTGGCTACAATTCCACATTCCAAATTGATTAAGAACAGTAATGTAGCTTATATATATATATATATATATCATATTGAAACATTTTCTATACGAACTTGAGGGGAACTTTAAGGCAAAATTTATAGTGATGAGATGAATAGCCTACGCCAGGAGAACAAGACTTTTGCCAAGTATCATGTCATCAGTTGAGAAATCAGCCTCCTTCCTGTATGTTCCCCTTCCAAAATCTAGGTTATACGAGTCTGCAAGTCCTTCCACCAGGTCAAATTCCGGGTTCCATCCTAGCACATGCTTTGCTTTCTCAATTGACTGCATTATATGAAAATTGACAAAGTAATGATGATATTATTAAAACAAGTTCCTTGATGTACATTAATTATGACTTGGTCTGCTACTCATCGTGTTGCCATAACCACAATTCTATGGGATATTCCACAATACTTGGAGCCTAGGATCAACTATTCTTAGGAAAATGTAAACCTTATAGTTTATGATGTGACTACGGCAAGAAAACTACTCTGAAGAATTATCTGATGTAAATTTGTAGTCACTTGGTCTGCAGGTTGCAGCCAACTTTGTTCTTATAACCAAAATAGACAAAGAAGCTGATTCTGTCAAGTCACCACTGTTTCATAAGAAAGTTCCGGCCTAAAGTCTAAATTTTTTTGGAAAATGTAACTTGACAGTACTATGGCGAGAAATTTGCAATAAGAAGTCTTTACCAGTGCAGATAGGAATATGAACAGACGTTTTAGCATTAGTCATGAAACTTCTGCCATTTGGCAAATTAGAAAAATAGGCATATATAAGAAAGGTTACCCAAATGAAATTTTAAAACAAGGTGATCTCACAGGTATTGAAGTTTCTACAGGAACATAAACTTCATCCAATCAAATGGAGCCTTATCCTTTCAATTCCTCTTTCATGCAAAGTCATATATTACATTATTTACTTGTGAACGAAATTTCTGTCAAAACTTACCTGATCACGGAATGGGAATGCCTTCTTTTTACCAAAGTCAAACTCCTTGGGGTTGTAGCGAACAATCTCAGGCTCAGGAAATCCACCACCCTGGGTGGAAAACAACAAATTCAGTTAGTGGTATCAATGGATTTTAATCTTTTCTAATGTACTCTTAATGATTCAGAAAAGAACTTGTTAGAATTGCCTTGGCACATGCCCTTGCTAATCCATCAAAAGTTACATACTTTTCTCCTGAAATGTTGAATGCCTGCTTGCTGGCTTTTTCATTACGAAGAACCTGGATGAAAGCCTTTGCCAAGTCCTGCAGTTCTACGACTATGTTACATCATTCTCACTCAAAATTAAAAGGGACAAAAACCATACAAAAAATTATCACACAATAGAAACTTTATTAGACAAGCCTTATTGGATCAGAAGCAACTTGGAGAACTAGTATGTGTGCTGACCATTATATGTGTAAGTAGACTTAACTCACTGTCTAAATGCCATGTTGGATCCTTCCAAGTTCCAAATAATTTCTATGGAAGAAGGTGCTATGCTTCTTGTAGTAAAACTACCAAGCAGTTTAATTATTGACTACCCCAAGTTAACAAGAAAAAATATTTTCTGAAATAGATAAAAGAGACACCCATTTGCAACCTAAATACCAAATTTGCAGAGGCCAATAGGCTTGCAAGTTTCGCCGACTGTTACATGACCCAGTTGGGTTATTTGCAACCCAGAGTTGGGAATTGGAATAGGGCGACCTGCTTTCAAAAGGTGGAAGATCCATTCTTCAACAGGATTGTAATTCAAAGGTCCATATATGTACACTGGCCTCAAAGAAGTCCAGTTAATACTTCTCGAATCCAATAAGTTCTCTCTATTAAGCTTTCCCTTGTGCCTACTCTTTGGATCAACTGCATCAGTCTATCACCAAGGCGCCAAATAATAAAACGTGGATACATAGGAGGCAAAAATGGAAGAGAGAGCAAGAGGATGAATTATGAATTTTTCCCCTCGTTATCATCACATAGCATTAAGGTCTGGCACCCTGAATTGACCAGTAACATACAGGTGAATAGAAATATGACTGCAGTTGACAATCCTACCTCACAATGTGGTAAAAGATCAGACTTGAGGTAAACACCAGCTGACGAGCATTATATGAACCTGAAATACCAGAGATTTAGAAATTTGAAAACAGAAGTTAACAAATCCAAATGTACCAAAACAAAAATGCGGTTATGGAGAATATTTATATTTTCTAAGTTTATCATAATTCAAGACATTGAAACTTTTTGAACTAATTGATATATTGATGCCATTTTTAGACACATAACTGATCCTTTTAGTTGCTGGCAAAACATAATTTGATCCCCGGTAGTGAATTTACATTCATAGAGCCGTTTATTCAAATTAAGCAATTATTCTTTGATAGTACGTAACATTATAACTAATTCTAATATCTATTTCAAAGGACTGGCTTTAGAGCTTACTGATCTAGATTTGGGAGCACATCCAGTAAGGGTTCAACTTCGTCTGCCTTTCGTCCTCAAAAATTGTAGCAAGAAATATTCTCTACTTGAAACAAAAATTAAGTTTTGTGGTATACTGATAAACAGTTGTATCCTAGTGGAACATAAAACCCTGAAAGAGTGGACAAATAAAAGTCCACATACCATTTATGTCATACACCACATCGAAGCCTTCAGCAGAGAGACTCGATTTCACAAATTCAAAATCCTTTCTCTCCTTTCAAATGCAAGATCTAGCAAATCAAGGTTAGAAAAAAGAATTATCTACTTTGTTTGTGCACATAAGTTTATTTTTTTGTCAAAAGGAAAACACAACTGCAATTGAGAAGCGGAGACTCTCATAGCATAATGATTAAACTTTGAATGCATATATAGTCAGTAAGTGATAATAATACCTTGGATTTAAAATCAGAGTACTCACTGTCTGATTCACCTGGCAATTGTTGGGTAATTGGTGCTTTACCTCTAGTAAACAAAGTAACCTGCCAAAGGATTAGCTTCCTTTAGCGATTTAGCATCCAAAACATTGGTTTTACATTATGCAACAACAGATGCAAACTACTAAAAATAAAATGAAACAGGCAAAGAAAAGAAATCCCAAGAAGAATATTGATACCTGATGAACCTTTTTCACTAGGAGTCTTGACAAAAATACAGCAACGAACCGGGTGCCTCCCATTATAAGAATTTTCTTGCTGCTAGATGCAGCAACATGCAATGCTCCTTTTGGTTGCCATACCTTTCTTCTGTACTGCAACCAGGTATAGAACTATAAATGTCAAGAAATAGATCTTATTTGCCTCCACGAAATTAAAAGAACAAGAGAGAGTAGTTGCTGCCGAGCTCTGCAAAGATCTATTTTTCCTAGTTGCTAATCAAATCCCTATCCAATATAGTTGGTGCCTCTTTCATCAGCAATACTAAGTAGTCATCTTAACTCATCCCATATCATTAAATTGGTTAACTTAAATTCAGACATCAATTATTTTCTATACGTTTTAGTATAGCAAGTGATGACTCATATATAGGTGCTGTGTCATATAAAACTCAAGGTTGGTCAAGTCAGTCCAAAATGAATAAAACTCTGAAAAGAAACCAAACGTTTTAAAACAATTTCAATATGCATAGAAAAATGCAAGAACATCCTGTTTCCAAAATGTATATGGAATTTCTTCATTAGAAAGAGATCTACCTGGATTTGACAGAGCTTGGTGCCACTGAAGTCAGAAGTCAGAGAGAGAGGAAGGGAGGAGGGTGATGGAAGGCTGCTTTGTGGGCTGCAACACCATCAGCCTTGACATGTTGCTTCCCTTGTTTTTCAGAGTTTGCGATTGCAAGTTGTAACTGAAAATTGAAATGTACATTTCGTAATTCAGCTTTTGGTGTCTGTCCTGCTGGCCCTCTCTCATTCTAACAAACGATCGGGACAACACAATGTCCCAACTGAGCTCACTTGGGTTATATCCACGGCCTCCCGTTCGCCTCCACAATTCTTGCAAAGGAGAACTGCTCCTGCAAGTTAAGTCAAGTAAGCCCAAACACTTTGGTTTGGGACCCAAGATCTTTCCCAGCTCTAGTCAGTTTTCGAGTCCAATCAGCAATCAAAATCTTTTTCTGAGGCCCAATAGTAAACTAAACTCAGGAAGTGTTTATTTCCAATCATTTGGGTTTGGGTGGTAAATTAAAAACTTGAGAAATGAGTTGGGGAAATCTGAATAAGTCCTCGAATATTAGGGTCTTTCTTTCGTAAATAATCCTCTTTTAGCCGGATCTACGAAGAAACCAAAAGTTTCTGTCATAGCAAGAGAAAAAAAAAAATCAACTTTTGTATTGAATCCCTGTAAATTCGCTAGAAGGTTCAAAACCCATTAAATTCTTACATCTACCCCGTATGGATTTTAGTCAGGTGAGTTTATCATTCTCTCCTTTTCTCCCATTGTTTTTTCTATTTTTGCTAGTTTATCAGAGTTCCTTGGTTTGTAATTACTTGTTCTAGTTATGACGCTATGTGGGTTTAGTATTAACGATCATATTGAATTGGTTAATTGGTAGATCTGAGTCTTCTGGGAGGCTTTTGATTTTGAAGCATATCCTTTTGTTTGGTTGATGAACAGAAGAAAACTAACCATTTGTAAATAAATCTTGGTAAACAACTCTTGATTGTTCAAAGTAAATCTAAGATCCAACTTTGGCCCCCAAAAATTTCAACTTCGTGTTGGTTCAATAATTTGGTTCAAGAAAGATGGTGAATTGAACAAGCTTAATTACCGTTAAAATAGAGTTCACATTGTTTTTAGCCTTGTGTATTTGTTTGAACATGAAAATTAGATAGAAATGATACTAATTTGATAACCAACTGTTTGCTTGGGGTTTAGAGTACTTGTTTGGTTCTTTCTGATGATTTCAAATTTACTCCTTTGTGCAGCCTCCAGGTGAAAATTATGCCAACCCCAAGACGTGTTTCTTTCATGTTCTCTTCAAGGTCAATTATTTTGTGCATCTAATCATCTTGATCTAGTGAATCTGATTTAGATGCCCTTTTCAGTGTTGATGTTAGTGTTTACTTTCTTGCTTCCTGTAGGCTGCAGCATTGGCATTTTACATCCTTTCCGCTCTCTTTTTCAACAACTTTGTGGTCATTTTTGTAGTGACTGTTCTTCTTTCTGCTCTTGATTTTTGGGTGGTTAAGAATGTCAGTGGACGTATATTAGTTGGTTTGAGGTGGTGGAATGAAATTAATGATCTTGGTGAGAGTGTGTGGAGATTTGAATGTCTTGACCAAGAGGTGAGTGTTTCCCTTAACCGAACCATATGTTTACTTTCAGATATAGCATTACCAAGTCTCTCAGTTGTTTATTGTTGCTGTATGCTTTAGTCATTGGCCCGGATGAACAAGAAAGATTCATGGCTGTTTTGGTGGACCCTTTACCTTTCAGTAAGTTTATCCCTTGCCTTGGTATATACTTGTATATTTTTGTCCCAAATGATCAAAGTCATTAATTCATGATTTAATTTTTCAGGCAGTTTTTTGGATTGTGCTTGGAATATTCTCTCTCATAAGGTTTCAAGCTGATTTTCTCCTTGTTGTTGGAGTTTGTTTAACTCTCAGCATAGCAAATATTGTTGGTTTCACCAAATGTCGCAAAGGTTGGTTTGCTTATTATGATTAGCAATGCTTGGTTGAACGTGATATCTAATGTAACTTTATCCTTACTCTAGCTATTTTATTCATTCAAGAATTCTTTTGTGCAACTTTCAATAAATTATCTAGGTATGGCATCACATTGAGACAAGGAAATGGCATGCTTATTAATAACTTAATTATGACTTAGTCTAAATAGTTAATGATGCCAAGACAAGTTCAAGTTGAGACAAGATTTTCCAAGTGTATTTCCAAGCTATGTGATGCAAGCATGGTTTGTGATATGTACAAGATAAATCTTCCAAGTTTAAGTTTATGACTTGGTCTAAATATCTTTGGATATTCAGATAGCTTGTATTGTCTTGCACTTTATTTGCTGTTTCCTTGAGCAAATTATGATGACTTTTCCTATGGATACTGAGATGTCTCAATTTCTTAAAAGAGGGAGAATAAAAACATGGTCCTTAAACTTTTACCTTTCATTTGGCAGCATGATTGGTGCTAGTAGTTTGCATAAGGAAATCATCCATCAGGGGTTGTGATTAAATTGGGTGTAAACTGAACATTGGCTCCCCATACATTTGCTTTTCTTTCTGCATGTATTCTTGGTTTGTTGCAGGTTACAACTTTTGATTTGTTTTTGCCCTATGTATTTAGTTTGAGAGATGATAAGTGATGATTTTCAAGTATTAAGATTATAGGTGCTGAGATTCAAGTGCATGTATGATTCAGGGCATTCACAATGAGGCCCATTTAAAATATAGGGAATATTGGGACTTGGATGCAACAGAATTTGCAATGTTTCTATCCCCAATTAATTTGCTTTATTTCTGCCTGTTTTTCAGCTTTCTTTTTTCACCTTGTAAATTAACAATAAAATATTGTTTGGTCCTCCTTTCAGATGCCAAGAAGCAGATTCAACAGTTTGCTTCCCAGACCATTGCCTCAAGAGTTTCATCCACTATACAATCAGCATTTAGTGTTATCTGAAATAGTCAATAGTGAAATACGGGAATTACACGGAAGAAAATGCACTGTAGAGGAGAAGTTGAGAAGTGTGGCATGTACAAAACAACAACTAGTACTGAATTGCCCGTTTCTGTGAACTAGGGGTTAAAAATCAAATGACTTTTATGGTACCTCTAATGCTTTGTAAAATGAATCACTCAAACCAAAAAAAAAGGTTTGTCACCACAATCATCATCTTTCACTTACTACATTTTGGTTGTCAGTACGATGAATTGCATTCTTCCCTTAAGAGTTCTTGTTATTGGTTTCGATTCATTCAACTTCTCTTCCCCTTGGTGTCAGAGATGCCAACAGCATTTTCTATTTGCTCTCTCTCTTTCTCTCTCTCTCTCTCTCTCTCTCTCTCTCTCTCGTACATCTGTAAATCATATATATGGTTGAATGCGGCCACTGCGGCCAATGTATACAGGCGAACTATGGTTGACGAGTTAGAAATTCCAACACCGTGCAAAGGGATTTTTGACTGGATCGTCACTTTCTAAGAAACACGTTTGAGACTTTATTTTCTTTTAAGAAGAGAAACTAGTTGCTCCATTCATTCAATTCAATAGGTAGCAGAAAAAAAAAAAAAAAAAAGGAAAAGGCACATGTTTTCTCTTTAAAAAACAAAAAAAAAAAAAAAAACTTTCCTTTACTTGAGAATAAGAAATAAAATGTATTAAACTAGAAAAGGAAACATACAAATTGCTCACTTGTTGGAAACAAGGAGGGCGGACACATCAGAGATGTTGCAGTGTAGTTTTCTCCTATCAGACTCTGGGTAATGCATAGCGAAGTAGTCTGTCAAAATTTAGTCCTTTTCTTCTATGTGCATGTTTATCACTGGGTGAATTTTGGTCAAGATTCATGAACTTCTCAGTTCTGCTCAAACTAAACTGAAACAGCATGTTTGTTGGAGCTTTTGAATGAGATGATAGACAATGGCTTCCCTCTAACAAAAGAGCCAAACATTTTAAGAGAGATGATAGCTCCACCAAATATTGTCAGCGAGGTTTTGAATGTGTTAACTGGTAATAGTTCCAATGTAAGTGATACCCTCCCTGGTGCAACAGGGTCTTGGGTTCCATGGAGAGCAGCAGGTCCAAAATATGCAAACAATGAAGTTTATGTTGATCTTGTCGAAGAAATGGATGCAGTTACAAACAGGTCAGTTCTCTGATTTGGCTATAAAATTCCTTCTTATTAACATTGTTCTTTTTGATTTAGGTTTTAAGTTAATGTGCAATAGTTGAAGGTCTCACTTGTTTATATTGCCTGGTTTTACACTCAGAGTCTTGAGCAACTTTCTTTTGCATGTGCTGTTTAGGGATGGGGTGTTGGTCAAACGAAACTTGAAACCACATTAAAAATGAAAATTTACATAACCAAAAGCATGGAATCATAGTTATTAATAGCAAAAAGTTTATAAAAGTTCAAACAAAAATCTTAAAACCAAAACAAAGGTTTCACTCAACTTAGAAATAGTAGAGTTTGGTTAATTCCAAAAAAGTATAGTTATTTCAAGACATTTTCAATTTTTCTTTACTACAGTATAATTACCATATATAAAGCGCTTTCCTTGTAAAAAACGAGATTCATCCATTCCCTTCTCTGTTTTTCTTCCTAGCCATTTTCCCCTGTGAAGGAAGGACACAAATCACTCTCTCGAAGCCTCTTATCCTCCACAAAAGAATAAATAAAAGAACCATCTTTTACAAGTTATTTTTCAATCTCCTTGTTCAACTCACTAAAAAAAAAAAAAATCATGCTTTACTCTTCTCTATCTCCGTATCTTTGTTGTAGTTTCAGTTGTAGATTATGAACGCCATCAATTTCCTCAGCAATTCCACCATGAAGCTTCCTTCCAGGGTCCTAAGCCTCAGGAACGCATCGTTTTTGGGGTTCAGACATTCGTTTAATCCCCCTTGTTGTCAACCTATGCTTAGCTGCAATAGCAAAGCTTTTCTGTTGAATTTCAATCACAAGTCTCAATTCCACTCCTACCCTTCTCCATTCCTAAGCTTTCAACGCGTTATCAACAAAACCCAGAAGTTGAATTGCTTACCAAGTATAGGTTTTGCTCAATCGAGGGCGGTTTTGAGGCCTTATGGTGTCTCTGTTAAAGCCAAGGTAGCCTCAATGGTAAGGGATCTCTCAACATCGCTTGAAACCCGCGTAAACGACAAGAATTTCAAGAGAATTTACGTGCAAAACGGCATCAATGTGAAACCACTAGTCGTTGAAAGGATTGACAAGTATGAGAACATTGTAGGAGGAGAAGTTCCTCGTACTGAAGATGAAAACAACGTAAAGAATGTTGGGGAGTGTTTGCAGGAGGGAAAAAGTGGAATTTCAGTTGAGAGCGGCATTGAAAAGGAGGCATGGAATTTGTTGAGAGATGCGGTTTTGACGTATTGTGGGTCCCCTGTTGGTACAGTGGCTGCAAATGATCCAGGTGATAAGCAGCCTTTGAATTATGATCAGGTTTTCGTTCGTGATTTTGTGCCTTCGGCTTTGGCTTTCTTGCTTGGAGGTAAGGAGAGATTGTCAAGAATTTTCTCCTCCATACCTTGCAGTTGCAGGTATATATATTGTACATATACACTTATTTATGTTGTTGGATAATGTTGTAGCACCATTAGTTGAACATTTCCTTTTTTGATTTGACTAATCATTTATTAGAAAGATACTGATTGTTTGGTAATCTTTTGTCTACTATTTACTTAACATTCAAATAGCCTAATTAGCATTTTAAAATGTTAGGAAAAATCATCTTAGGATATTTCATTGTCTGTGGTTTTTCTAACTGTCTGTCATGTTTTTCTTAATGTTTTTGGATATATCTGGAATTTTTTCATGTTCTTTTCTAAAGTACTCAGTGCATGTTTCTTACGCCATTAAGGAAAGTCTTTCTTCACCTTGTGTAAAACAAATGCAATGCACATATTTGCCATAAAGTTGGTATATTGTGCTTTAGATTCCTTTCAATCATTGTAGAACTTTGAGCATTTATTAGTTAATGTAATCAATTTTATGTCTCTTTTGCACATGCTGGGAGCTTGAGATACATCCTCGCACAATCCGAAGTTGGATATGTGTTTTTCTGTGGATATGTGTTTTGCTATGTATCATGAAGGTTAACCTTTTTGCTGATCAGAATTGCAAAATTATCCATTTGGAACTTAACAACCCTTTGTTGTTTTTGATCTAGAGTTGGGAGAAAACTGTCGACTGCTATAGTCCTGGACAGGGTTTGATGCCGGCAAGTTTTAAGGTTAGAACTGTACCTCTTGATGACAATAAGTTTGAGGAAGTGCTAGATCCTGAGTTTGGTGAATCAGCTATTGGTCGTGTTGCACCAGTGAACTCTGGTTAGTATATTGCAATTTTATGTACCTTTTACTACAACAACTTGCCATTCTTATGAAATGAGGATGCTGAACTATTCAAATTTAGCAATCTTAACATTCTTGTACTTCTAAAGTGATTTTTTCTTTTCCAAAGCTCTTACTGGTTGGGAACATCAAATAAAACTGACTAAGTTTATTGAACTAACATTGTTGATAGGATTGTGGTGGATTATATTGTTGAGGGCATATGGGAAGATCACTGGTGACTATGTATTGCAAGAGAGAGTGGATGTTCAAACTGGAATAAAACTGATCCTCAACTTGTGTTTAGCTGATGGATTTGATATGTTTCCTTCTATGTTAGTCACTGATGGATCCTGCATGATAGACAGAAGGATGGGTGTTCATGGTCATCCCCTTGAGATCCAAGTGAGTTCATTTGTTTGTAGTTTTTTAAGTTTCCCTATGAACAAAAAACAAAGTGGCTTTGCCTTGTTCCTGTTAGATATATTAGATGTCACCTGGTTTTAACTGAGTTAGGTTGCGATTTCATCTCAGTTACATAGTCTCAATTCGCCATGGTATTGGACCCTGTGTCATTTTTTAAAAGACACTTAAGTTTGTCCTTGCTCTGTTTTGTTGTCTTGTAATTCTGTTTTATTTTGCCAGCTTATCTTTGGTTATCCTAATTGTCACATGTTTGATCTACAGGCTTTGTTTTATGCTGCTCTACGTTGCTCTCGGGAGATGCTCACTGTAAACAAAGGTTCCAAGAATTTGGTGAGGGCCATCAACAATAGACTCAGTGCATTATCGTTCCACATCAGAGAATACTATTGGGTTGACTTGAAAAAAATCAATGAGATTTACCGATATAAAACAGAAGAGTACTCCATGGATGCTACCAACAAGTTCAATATTTATCCCCAAAAAATTCCTTCATGGATTATGGATTGGATACCTGAAGAAGGCGGGTATCTAATTGGCAATCTAGAGCCAGCTCACATGGATTTTAGGTTCTTCACACTTGGGAATCTCTGGTCCATTGTTGCATCGCTGGGCACTCCTAAACAGAATGAAGCTATTCTGAACTTAATCGAAGTCAAATGGGATGTTTTTGTGGGGCATATGCCTCTCAAGATATGCTATCCTGCGGGGGAGAATGAGGAGTGGCGCATAATTACTGGCAGTGACCCAAAGAATACGTGAGTACGTTGCCTTTTATTATGAAGAGACTCTCTCTCTCTCTATTATATCATCCTATGTATTTGTCTACTGATACTAGTATGCTTAACGAACTTGTGCAGCCCTTGGTCCTATCATAACGGTGGATCTTGGCCGACACTTCTTTGGCAGGTAAACTTGAATTTTGTTCTAGTTTGGAATAGCCTTTGTCAAGAATGGCCTCTTTATCATTTTAGGAGAAGGAGATGACTTTATATCTGGTTTTGTTTTAAACATGCAACTTTGTTGTCTAATGCTTGTTTGAAAAGCTTGAACTAAATCTTATATTACTTTTACAGTTTACTTTGGCATGCATCAAGATGGGCAGATTAGAACTAGCCCAGAAGGCAGTTGCATTGGCAGAGAAGAGGCTTTCAATTGACCGTTGGCCAGAATATTATGACACCCGAAGTGGGAAGTTCATTGGAAAGCAATCTCGACTTTATCAAACCTGGACAATTGCTGGTTTCCTGACATCTAGAATGATGTTGGAGAATCCAGAGATGGCTTCCTTGTCATTCTGGGAGGAGGACTACGAGCTTCTTGAGATATGTGTTTGTGCTCTTAGCAAAAGCGGCCGGAAAAAATGTTCTCGTGGTGTTGCTAAATCTCAGATACTTGAGTAATTGAACACCATTCTTTGGAAGGCAGAGAGCCCTTCTTCTACCGTACAGCCACAAGTTTTGTATTAAGCAATTTTCAATCCTTAAACAAACATATACAGTTTTGTATAACAAACTAGTGTAGTTGTTTGGCATTGAAAGTATAAATGACTGTCAGTGATCAACACAAGCTAATATTATTTGGAAGAAATGTATAATCTTTGATTTTCATTCTACTTCTTATGTATATGTATAGCTGAAGCCTCTGCCTCAAGTGATGAAGGTAAAATTAAACCCTCAATTACTTACCTTGTTCATTAGTTACTCAAAAGTAGTTCAAATTTAGAGAAATCTAATCAAGATGAAACAATTCAACTTTTCCAATCTTAGCCCTCAACCAAACATAATCTGTTCAACTTGTCGCAATTGAAACAGGTTTATAGGGTTAAAAGTGGAAAATCAAACACCCCTCTTAAACCCTAACTAACGGTCTTATTAAGCCCATTTGTATTAAAAAAAAAAAGAAGAAAAAACCCTAAGCCAACAAAGAAGTGAAGAAGGACCCAGCCGGAGCATCCAAAAACCGCTGGGGTATCTTACGCGGCCGTCGACTTGCTCTAGTAAAAAAGGTTTCAACTTTTTGGTGATTTTAGTTTTAATCCGAAGTTCATATATATATATATATATATATATATATATATATAGTGTAACTTTTTGGTGATTTTAGTTTTAATCCGAAGTTCATATATATATATATATAGTGTGTGTGTGTGTGTGTGTGTTTGTGTGTGTGACTCTTCCAATTTTGATGATTCGCAGATAAATATATATAGAGAGAGAGATTACAAAGTGTTTGCTGAAATGGGAGAAAAGGGCAAAAAATGTAAAGCAATTTCAAAATCTCAGAGTGCAGTTAAAGAACATAAAGAGCAGCTGGAAAGGCTCCAGAAAAAGGTTTCTCCTTTCGTTTCTATATCTTTTTCTTCTTTGGGGTTTCTGTATTTTTATCTTGAATTCTCTCCTTTTTATCTTTTATTAGCTTGTCTAAAATTTAATCTTTTTTTTTTTTTTATATTGGTTGTTACAGGATCCAGAGTTCTACCAGTACCTACAAGAACATGGCAAAGACCTTCTTACCTTTGATGATGAGGATATTGATGTAAGTGAGGCAAGTTATGTTCAAGTTTTTATTGTTTCAGATGGGTGCATAAAGTAAGGTGCAATTTCACTTGTTTCAATCTTTTGTAGGATGATGTTGATATGGAAGATGCGGAAACCCAGTTGGACCATGAGATTCATCAGCATGATATCTCCGAGGAGGAGGGGAAGCCATCTAAAACTGTTTTACTTGCTGCAATGGTTGATTCTTGGTGTAATTCAATTCGACAGGATGGAAGACTAAGTGCGGTTCGTTCTCTTATGAAAGCTTTCAGAACTGCTTGTCACTACGGTGATGATACTGGAGAAGACTCATCAGCAAAGTTTACTGTCATGTCCAGTGGTGTATTTAACAAAATAATGTTGTTTGCTCTATCTGAAATGGATAGAATTCTCCGCAAATTGTTGAACCTTCCTGCTTCTGGTGGAAAGAAAGAGACTATAAATGAGCTAATGAACACAAAACAATGGAAGAGCTACAACCACTTAGTGAAGTCATATCTTGGAAATGCCCTACACGTTTTGAACCAAATGACTGACACGAAAATGATATCATTCACTTTAAGGCGTCTCCAATATTCATCTGTCTTTTTGGCTGCTTTTCCAAACCTTTTGAGGAAATACATCAAGGTATGCAGAAAGGGGAAAGACATATGGGATTTTCTTAAAATTCGGTGATTTCTTTTTAGTTGCTGTTTGTTTTATGGTCCACTTGTGGTTATGGACCTGCACTCTTGCACAAGCAACATTAGAGTCCGAATATAGAAACCTTTTGTACTTTTTATATGCTTGTGTTTGAAATTCTTATATCTGTTAGGATGATTTGAGGTTTAATCTATTCCTTGGTGGAGGATATTGTTTTTAAATGTTTAACGAATATGGACCATACTCGTGAGCAGGTGATGATTGCAGTGACTGCTTGTTTTTCCATTGCTATTTTAGTTTATTTTGTCATCTTTCATAATGTGGTAAACAAAAACTAAAATTTTCTTTTTTTTCCCCAGGTAGCACTTCACTTTTGGGGTACAGGAGGCGGTACTCTCCCCGTTGTTTCCTTTCTATTTCTTAGAGATCTTTGCGTTCGGCTAGGATCTGACTGTTTAGATGAATGTTTCAGAGGGGTCTACAAAGCCTATGTTTTAAACTGCCATTTTGTGAATGCAGTAAAATTACAGCATATTCAGTTTCTTGCCAATTGTGTCATAGAACTTATTCGAGTGGACCTTCCAACTGCGTATCAACATGCATTTGTTTTTATCAGACAGTTAGCAATGCTTCTGCGGGATGCACTCAATATGAAAACTAAGGTATCATTAACACTTGTTTCTTAGAAAGTTTACTTCTGTAATTATCCATTTATCACCTGTGAATTAGAATGTCTTTGAGTCTAAATATTGTGATAGTGGAAGATCACATGCAGCACATTTTCTTTTTTGTTGTCTTTTGGTGTTTGTTCCCTTTTTGTTTTGCCTAAGCAATGCTTCATTTCTCACCTTTCTTTGCAGGAAGCGTTCAGAAAGGTTTATGAGTGGAAGTTCATAAACTGTCTTGAACTTTGGACCGGAGCTATCTGTTCCTATAGCTCAGAAGCTGATTTTAAGCCTCTTGCTTATCCATTGACCCAAATTATTTCTGGGGTTGCCCGTCTAGTTCCAACTGCTCGATATTTTGCACTCAGATTGAGGTGTGTTAGAATGCTCAACCGGATTGCTGCTTCTACCGGTACCTTTATTCCTGTTTCTATGCTTCTTTTGGACATGCTGGAGATGAAAGAGTTAAATAGACCTCCCACTGGTGGTGTTGGCAAAGCTGTTGATTTGCGTACAACACTGAAGGTAATTTTGACATGTGTTGTATTTTATTCCAGTTAATATAAAGGAGCTCTATTCCTATTTAAATTTGGACAATTTTCTTTTCCAGACAAGCAAGCCCATTCTGAAGACACGAGCCTTTCAGGAGGCATGTGTGATTGCTGTGGTTGAAGAGCTTGCTGAACATTTAGCTCAATGGAGCTATTCTGTTGCTTTCTTTGAATTTTCTTTTATTCCAGCTGTGAGGCTGCGCTCCTTCTGCAAATCTAATAAAGTTGAAAGATTCCGAAAAGAAATGAGGCATCTTATTCGTCAGGTACATCCTTTGGATTGATTATCATGTGTCCTCCTGCCCCATGTGCTGGAGATGTCTCAAAATTGGAGTAATGGAAAACAATTTCTTGTATAAACATGCTCCCTTTACATGCTGCAAATTTTTTGGTGTGTACTACTGATTTTTTTCCTGTCTTTCACATCAGATTGAGGCTAATATTGAATTTTCTAATGAAAGGCGTGCGTCAGTTGCATTTCTACCAAATGATCATGCAGCAAGTTCTTTTCTTGAGGTCTGCGCAATTATTGTTACTTAAATTTTCCATCAATGCTCCTGCTGTTGTCCTGTTTAAGCATGTGAGCTGCATAATGATGTTTGTGTTCCATTATTTTGTTATATGAAGGTCTCTTGAATCTTTGGCTTAACATACTTGATTAACCATCACATGAAGATTTATGATTTGGTATCACATGAAGATTTACTAAGCTCTTTGTTGCTCGTAGGATGAGAAAAAGATGGGGACTAGTCCTCTCTCACAATATGTTGTAATTCTGCGGCAAAGAGCACAACAAAGAAATGATTCAATGATGGAATCCAGGTCTATGATCTTGCTCTTTGATTGGGATCATCCTATCTATATTGTAATTGTGTTGAGACAGCTAGTTTAAACAGCATGCATGTAATTTTCAGTGTTCTTGTGGGTGAAAAATCTGCTGTCTTTGGGAGTAAGCTTGATCAGGTACCTGGTAGTGACGAAGAAGATGATATCAGGAATGAGGATGGTGCTTCTGTTTTTAGTTCTTCCTGGTTCCCAGGAGGTGATTCCAGGTTTGGCTTGCCATATTTGCCTCTCTCTCTCTCTCTCTGTCTCTCTCTCTCTCTCTCACACACACACACACGCTCTCACGTGTGCAAAGAGATATATGCATGCGAGTACTTATATTTTCTTTGCCATCAATGATCTTTTTTTACTGTGTATAATGTTGGATTGCCAAAAACTATTATCTGACGCCATTATCTTCCAACAGGGCCAAGCCTCCTAAGGAGGAGGAGGAGGAGAAGAACAAGAAGAACAAGAAGAACAAGAACAAGAAAAGGATGGAACAAGATGAAGGGGTTGGTGAGGATGAAGATATTGTGGAAGACTTGGTACTGAGTTCAGATGAAGATGCGTCTTTGAGTAACTCCCCATCTACTGGGGATGATGAAAATGAAGAGCGGCTGGGTATCAGACAGCAGAGCAAGAAGCAAAAACATAAGAATTTATCAAAGAAAAGTTTAAGATCTCATGCAAATAAATCAAAGAAGAGAAAAAGAGCTCATTGACAAAATCTTTTAACTGACCATACGCCGGTCTTGTATGTGTTTATTGATTTTATTTTTCATTTTGCTAATGGATTATTGATTTTTCAGTAGTAAAAAGTTGGAGCTTCAACTTGACTAGTTACTCAAGTAAGTTGAGTTCAAGCTTGGTTTGATGGTCAAGTTTGAGTGTACATCAAATTGAATGACATATGAACTTTTGATTCATGGATAAATTGAAAAAATAGCATATCAAGATTCTAAGTAGTAACAAATATGTAAGATTTAAGGAATGCCACCAAAACGAAAACCCATCACATTCCCTGCCCCTGCCACCGATGACCATCCATAACCGCCACCAGGACCAGGTTCCCAAGTGGAGATCAGCTCCAACGGCCCTGGATTTCTAGGTTCATGGTTTACCGGCTCTGTCCTCAAACGCGCTACTTCAAGAAACCCCAACAAGTTCTTACTCCAATACACCCACCTTTTCCAAGACGAGGCCGGGACTAAACCCTTGAAGGAGACCATCACCGAGTGGGTATGTACGTCCTCTGGCCCCTCCAGAAAGAGCACGAAAGTTTAAGTTTACAATGACGGCTGGTGGGAAGGGGAGTTTACTAAGGAGTTGGAGAATGGAAAGTTTCATGTTTACTTCAAGTATGGATTAAACATTTAGTTCCAGAACCTTTATTAACGATTGAAAATTTTGATTTGTTAAAATCGCGTCACTGTATTTTCTAAACATCTGGAATAACAAAAATCAGTGACAAGATGACAGTGAGACTATTGCGCCTGTCTGTTTTCTTAATCAAACTAAGTTCTTGAATGTGTTGTAAAGACATTTGTATTTGTTTGTATGGATGCATGAGAGATTGAGAGACATTGTTTTACATTTATAAAATAATAATAATAAAGATGTGTGTGATAACGTGATTAAACATAAGTTACCCATCAACAATTTCATGCCTGCTCGTCAAACGATGGCAATTTGTTCCATCTTTTCAAATGGTTGGCAGGTGGGACGTAACTTTCATAATGTGGCTTATCCTGCACCCATTTCTTTCTTCCAAGTTTCAATTTGAAACTTTAACAAAAATGTATACCATGCACCAATTATGAAAAATGTGCTTGTACAAGTTTTTTACTAATGCTTGGTTGATTGTGATTTGCTTTTACTCAGGCATTAAAGTCATGATTGCTGCAGAAGGAGACGTATCAAGCATGTGCATGATCACTGGATGATTAGATCATTCATCATCGACAATACTCTAGCTTGGGGCCTTTTCTCTGAATTAAAGTAAAGCCAAATCTTTTCTGCTTTTCAGCTATTACATTTGGTGCTGGTGATTGCTTCTGTCACCAAATTTAGGCATTCATTAGGGATTTTTTGAGACGGTAATTTGACCTTAAAAGTGACTTGAACCAACTAGAGCATACTAAAACTTCGGTTGTATAAATGGCCTACTCTTTCCAGGTCTATTGACTTTTCCCTAGTATTCTCAGTGACGGATTAATGATACATTTCTTTCTCATACAGTCTTTTGGCGGCTTGTTTCATGAAATCGCTGAAAATTACTTTTAGGACGCACTGGCTGTAATGGACTAAAACAAAGTTGGTGGTTCAAGCATTAAAATAGAGTTGACTATCTCAACTTGAGGGTACGACCTTAAGAATGAATATTACCATTTGTCTTATATCATGGTCGAAGTTTGAGGCCCCAAACCTGGCCTTGGCCAATTTGTTTAAACGATTAGGTGGAGGTTTTAGAATGGGCCATCTAATGAGTTCTGTTGGCGGAAGAGGTAAGTCGTTGAGTGGTAATAGTATTATTTAAGGCAGTAGGGCAGTAGGTGCTACCATGAGCCTCAGATTGTGTGATTTGGATTCCAGAAGAAAAGGTTATTATCTTAAGATGATCGATCAATCTTGAAAATTCAAGAATTATTGTAGTAGTAGTAGTATTAGTAATCAAATTATGCATTCTCTTTGAGCCACAAATGAATAAATGAACAGTAAACAAAGAAGAAACATAGGCCTTTCGTAGATATTTTTTACTTAAAAAGCATGTGGTTGCTTCCAACAGGTTGAAGCAACAATGCGACGTAGATATCTTAGGTCCTAACTGAGGTCCTAACTGAAAATATGATGTAGATCTTAATATCATGCAATGCAACATTGGTTTTCTGAATTTGTTAATCGCCTTTTTTTATTGATTGCTAATAATGATATTAGTGACAGACACTAGTAAAAGACACAGCACACATCCAAAAGGAGAGAGAAACCATGAATTAACCCACAGACGAAGCCTGCTCCTATTGGAAAATGAAACTCCTCTATGTGTCTAGGCCTCCTGCACTTCCACAGCCCCATTGACTTCCTTTTCTCCGGTCTCCTCCCTGGCTTTCTTAACATCACCTTCAATCTCAAAAGCTGATACAGGGAAAGATCTGGACAGCCCTGCAGGGGTCTTGAAAGTGATCTTGCCAGTCGGTGGATCATCAACATAGATATCACTGAGTGTGATCCAAACCAAGAGCTCCTTGGTCTTGACCCCAGTCAGCCTCTTGATCTTGTTTTTCTCAACAACAGCTGTGACTTCAGTGGCATAGGAAACAAGTTTCCCAATCTTCTCAAACTTGTGGGTTATGCTCTTCTTCTGTTTGAGCCACACAAAACCTGTGTCCTTCACATACCCACATTCTTCGATATCTTTCAAGGGCAAAAGCCCTCTGGGCATGCCCACTTCCTGAAGCAAAAATTTTGATTTCTCTTGACAGATCTCATCTCCATGGTAAATTTCTGACGCACTGGCTTTGATCTCCTCGGTGACAAGAGACATCTTCTTTCTCTAGAACTTGAAACTCGTCAACTTGTTGAGAAAGATGTTGACGAGTGTAGCGAAGAGGATGGGTATTGATATAGTTGTCACGCTATTTATCCACCCTTGTGGTGCCAAAATATTTCCTTAATGCCATTGTGGCAGTCGTGCATGCATGCATGCCTCGACCACGATTCTGTTCGGCCAAGGCTGGGCTTAGCCAGAATCCCTGGGCATTCCGGGCTGCTGCTTAATGCTATTTTAGGTGCTTAGGTGAACTAACATATTCTACACAGCTACCTTTGTATTTATGACACAGTTGGAAATTTATTGCACAGAAAGAGTGTTTGAAAGGAGTTGCCAATACGAATACGCCAAGTGTCATTTAGTTGGGAGGGGAAACCATTTATTTAAGTGACGCATCACGTAGCCTGTCCGTGTTTAAGATGAACCATAAACGGGTGGAAGTTCGTAGAGCAAAAATACAACGCATTTAATGCTGGCAGGCAAAACTGTTATTCTATTGTTGTTGCTTGATGAATTCCAATAATTAGATTCATCCCTATTCCCTAAAGAGTCTCTAAGACCAAAAAAAAAAAAAAAATTGGGAAATCACAGATGTTAGTAATGGAGGATTACTAAAATGAGGAGAAAACTTGTACTGGTAACATGACAATCTTAACAACAAGACCACATATTCAACCACTTGGGTTGTTGACATTAAGACGAAGAAAATGAAATGATATGAAATGAGGAGTCTAAATATCATTATATCACCATCCTAATTACTTTAAATCAGAGCATGTGAAAATCACTGGGCTCTGAAACTTCTTTACCATCACTGAATGGTCGAAGGAACCGCCTTTAATATTTTGCGGTGTCACCGGGAAGGGTGTGTAGTTATGGCCACGGTCGCTAGAAATATGAGGTCCACCATGTCTGTGTCTTTGCTTTGTACAAACAAGTCATTGATAATCACTTGTCACAATTAATATCACTGTTGCAATAGTGTCAGCATTTTCTCGCCCAGTCAGTGAGCCTGAACTAAGCCTGGTAAATAAAAAGCCTGACCTCTGGCCTCTGAATAAAAAAAACTTTTTGCCTATATCAAAGATGAATACTAGCATCATTCAAAACCGGGAATTATTTTCCCTGAATATTGGCAAATTCATTGACTATCAATAATAAACAATTAATAGATGTTGACAAACTTGCAGGCCTAAAGGTGAAAAGAATCGGCTGATTGCCCTTGTCTACCGGCAATATGGAACACAAGGAGGGTGAACAGGGAGCATTCTGATTGACAAGAGTTAGGGTATACATAGATGACATATGACAGGCCACTGTTGCAGGTAAACTGGAATAGTTCCATTGCCGGCAGGTGACAATCTTGGCCCAACAATTTCCAAGGAACCATCAACTGGTTGCAGCTTTTATATTGTTATGGTCCTCCATTCCCATTCCATGACTGTAATTGTTTAGCAAGGATTCAATGTGTTTGATCTCTTTTGGCATTGATCCAGTAAGAACCTGTTTCAATATTCAAAAAACCACAAGGATTACTGACCACAAACTAAAAATTTAATAATAATTGTGAAACTTTAATTAACAAGGCATAACTACGAGAAAAAACATCTCGTAAATGCCCCCACCCAAGAAGCCTGAGAGAATAAGCTCTCGTTAGCTACAATTATGCCCGTTTTATTCCAACCACTTTAATTTATGTATAATAGTTTACTGAGCATGTCAGCATCAAATAGAAAAGATATCCTAAAGAATAAAAATGCAAAGGTATCAATAACCATCTTTGAAAGATTATTATCAGCAAGAACAAATAAAAAGATAACCTTAAGAATGAAAAGGCAAAAGTAACAATAACCATCTTCAAGTGGCTATTATCAGCAGAAAGGCCCATGATTGATGAAACAATCACAATTTATCTAGTTTTGGTCTATGATAACATTATATGAATGCAATTTGAATTTTTACCTCACAACCTGTTTCTGTAATCAGAACCTCATCCTCAATCCTTATTCCCATGCCTTGGTACCTGCAATACATCCTCATCAAGTAACTAGCACCAAGAGTCTGATCTTTTTAATCTACTTAGGACACATCTTACTAAGGACTCCTTACCATGGTAAAAACTTCAAAATGCAAAGAGTCTGACATTTTCAATCTGATGTCCTCATATATAAACAAGGACTTTCTATCATGATAGTAAATTTTCAAAATTATATATAAACCCAAATATTACTCTTTCCAAGCTGTAAATGAAAAATAGCTTCTTAAACCGTGAAGCAATATTTATCATCTACTGATTACTCAGTCACAGATGTGCAGTGTTAGATTGAAGGGACAAAGTCAACGAAAACCTCATTAACTATATGCACTCAACAAGCCCTCGGTTCATCTTGCTTATGACCACTATAGCACCCAATGACACAAACCATAGCAAACCTACATAGAGGTACATGTGAAAAGAAAAGTAAGATAATCCTTAATCAGCTGTCATGACATAATAGAATTTTTTCATGAGAGTGATTATTCACACTTTGAGTTGCCATATTCATAGAATTAAGCAAGCATCATAAAAGATATCAAGGCATGGTTCATACATAATCTTAGGTTCTGAATTTACAAAGGAACTTTTATTTAGCTACTCCATAAATACCTCTCTGAACTATCAAAACTAGATGGGATATAGATTCCTGGCTCAATGGTTATCACCTGCCATGGTCAGTAAATTCACATCAACATTCCAGTAGATAAAGTTTAAGATGGAGGATACTATATCACCAGTGCAACCACCAAGAAAACAATTACTCCTATTGCTTACTTTATGCAAGAAAATTTCTTGAAAGTGCAAAAAGATGATATTCCAGCAAATAGTAGGTATATAGAACAGAAAACTCTAATATCTAAAACCATCTACTCCCAGATGGTGCAAAATATGAAGTAAGTTGAAAACATCGACAATGGTTTTCACTGAAAGAGATAACTTACTACTCCTGGCTTCAAAGGACGGTCATAGCTGATCATGGAACTATCATGGACATCCATTCCTAGATAGTGACCTGGCATAATAATCATTTGATTCACAATTTTGAAAACCAATACAATGGACAATAATATTTTGAAAACCTGTTTGTCATAACAAGGTCATGTTTCCAGACGAATACTAAAAAATTTGTCAATGGAGGCTTAGACGAACCTATAGAAGTTGGGTTCAATTGGTGATACAATCTAAAGTCATCCCCTTTCATAATCCCAATTTCCTTCAGTCCTTTGCAGAGCAGTTCAACCTAAAACAGCACACAACTTTACATGATCAAATTATTCCTTTACAGCTCAATAATGCCTACACTTCAAGCAGTTGTCAGATAGATATAAAAAGTAATGCTTATTCCACAAGAAAATAAAAATTGGTAAAAATATACTCCCTTGAAGGAAGCAGAGAGATCATCTAGGTCATTCCCGCTTCACGATACATTAGATAGCTCAATATGCCATGAACTTACAATAACAAACACAACTGTGCCAATGCCATGAAGATGAAAAAGTAAACATTGAATATGATCAATGACTGATTTGGGAAGTATAAGAATACAGCATGAGTATTAAAGAAGCGTTACTGGCCACTTTTGAGTAATTGAAAGCTTAAAATAACAAAGAAAAAATGAGGAAACAATATGGATAAAATCTGATTTGTTCACAGTCGGGCTAGATTATAGCTACCATGAACTTTAACAAAATACATAATGAGAAACCTAATAATTATAAGGTTGAAAACTGGATTCAATGAGTGTATACACATACTAAATTCCTTTTACAAATTGATTTTTTTATTTTAAGTTGCATGTATAGTTCAAAGATGTGCTGGTAACAAATGAACCATGTGTTTCCAAACATTGGAAGGTACATTGCTTTTTGTTTAAGAAGGAACCAGACATCATCCCCTCTTGTGGAGAAACATCAGCATCCAAAAGATGACACACGGATAATGAAAAGAAAAGGATGCAAGGAAATTAAAATCTATGATTTTAAATTCTTAATAACATACCGAATAGTTGTGTATTTGACGGATGCTAGAACCAGGTTTGCAAAGCCTCATACATTCCTTGTTTGTTTGTAGTATGAGATCATAAAGCTCCTCCTGAAAAATTCAGAATCACAGCTATAATCTTCTCTACTCACGTTATGTGCCCAGTTACATAAATAGCAGATTAACATAACCAAAGCTTTTTAGGGAGAAAAGGAAAAAATAAAATAAAGAAACCAAAACTTTGTTAAGGAAGTAAAATAAGAATCTTAAACAATAAAGAGAAGCAGTTACTATCTAATAGATAAAGACATGCTGCATATTTCAACCCCATTACAGCAATCAAAATGAAAATACCTTCATTGCATGATGAAGAAAGTGAACAGTTTCACTACTACTTTTCTATAAGCTTAGAACACAAATTCACATGAAACAAACTGACTATACAAAAGCATTTTCTGATGTTCCAGAATCTAATGGACGATGGTGCATATTGAAACTTTCTTTTGCAGTTGCCGTAAATTTAACCGTGGGAAAACATCCAACAGAGCATACTTGTACAGAAGAAAAGCTTCCACAGGGTGGCCAAGTGCGAGTAAGATCACTGCAATAACCATGCAGCTCACATCCCATATCCATCAAAACAAGATCCCCATCTTCAATCTGAAAGACAACTAACAAAGTCAAATCTTAATACTGATCATCATCACATCAACATGAATAAAATCTTATTTGCACTTTTTTAGTGACTTAAAAACCAGATAACAGCTCCCAATAAAGAAACTTACTTTCTGATCATTTCGAGAATAATGTATGACACTACCATTAGGCCCACCACCAACCACAGGGTTAAATCTGGTGAAGGACAATGAAACTAATGAGTTAAAACTATTTGGAAGATAAGTTCACAATGATAATTGACTACCAGAGCAGCTAGTATGTTTGTTGCCTCCACCAAACATGATTTGGCATTAGCAAGGCGGGCTTTCAAGTCTTTTACAAAGGCAAAAGCTTACGCCATTCTCTGAGCACCTCTCATTCTGCATTCATATTCAACCTGTGCTGATAGCATGCCCTCATGAGGACATGTTTTTGAATGCAACATTGTCTGCAAAAGAGCCTGTCCAAGAGCAAGATATATATTATATATGAATATCGGACAGGTAACTACCTAGTCAACACTAAAAATATTCCATACCAACAGGGGCATCAATGTTAAGTAAAATTTCGTTTACAACCACAAAATAATGTTGATTTACTACCTGACACTCAGATATTTCTAACCTAAAAAGGCTTGATAGCAAAAAATAAAAATAATGCAAAATATATGTGTATCAGACATTAATCACATTATACAAAAATTCGGGTCAAGAGGGATCAACAGGGTAGACATAGGAAGTACCTGGCAAGCAATTGATGCAGATTCTTTCATTAACTTAAGTTCAGCAGGAGATTTTACCCAACGTAGCTCATGGGTTAAAATGGATAGGTCACTCACTTTCCCAAGATGAGCTGCCTTTTGAAAGGTCTCCAAATCTGAGTAGGTCAGTGTGGCTGTCAACTTATTGTGGAACAATCTGGAAGATCTTTTTATCATATCTGGAAGGATCTGCCAGGCATTATTTAAAAAATAATTTAAAAAAAAAAAGAGAGAAAGAAAGAAGCTATCTTTTCCTTATCCCATCATATATGCCAAAGCAAGAAACTTGTGCTATCATATCTACAAGGGATTATCATATCACCTTATCTAATTTGCTCATTGGATATGCTTTTTCAGCCTTGAAAATCTCCAGTGCTGCATCAACTCCAGCTATTTGTCCTTGCCAAACAATATCCTACATAAATCATAACTTCATAAAATTTCGACTGAATCAAAATGACAAGAAGGAAATAGATTATTTCATTCTCTCTACAATAGTAAAGATATCATTAACATCTTGTCAACCTACTTTCATGCCCAATGGCAAAGTCCAAATGAAACCATTCTTTTTTCAAAAAAAAAAAAAAAACAGCCTTTTTACTGCAAAATTAGGCAAGAAAAGCATTTAGTACTAAAATATTTAGTCGTACAACATCAACATACACGGGCCTTTGCTTCTGGCATGAACATGCATAAACCACACTCATGACCTAATAATGCCACTCCACCAGGTTGTTGGCAACCAGTAAGATATAGGTAATCTGCATCTTGTCGAAATGTATAAGGCACAACATCAGTCATCATCTTTACAGGGGCAGCAGCAATGATGGCCAAGCTTTTTTCTGGGAGAAGTTCCAACAATCTTTTTCGTCTAGAGATGTATTCCTCAGTACTTATACCAGGTGTAATTTCCCCTTCCATCATTAACTGCCAGGTAAAACATGAAGTAAAAAGACCATAGAACAAATACTACATTAAACATAAAGCACACTTAAAAGAAGCCTGCTTCTCTTTGTCCAAGAAGCAGACCACATCAAGTTGCCATTTTATCCACAATAACCCCAATTATTTGCAGAGTAATCATCCAAAGGCAGATTCATCACACTTCCCAGATCTCTACCACATTTTCTAACATCAGAGTGATGAGGACATGTTAAGAAGCACACCTGAGGATGAGATGACGGAGTTGGTTGTCCAAAATCTGAGATTTTCTTAGTAGAATATGTATGGCGACTAATAGCCTGTTAAGTATTTTAAAATGAGGTTAACGGTCAGACTAATCACTCATATTTTCAAGTAACAGAGAATCTAAATTAATAAGTATTCCACCATCCAAGCATGAATTTTGTCTGAGTGAATACTTGATAGCAGGAACCGAACAAATAAAAGTTACAACCTTACACTTCAGTCTTCATTCAAAGAAAAAGAACAAGGGGAAAAAGACTAAAACCTTTGAACGAGAAGACTTGTCATGTTGATATAACATGGAAGTATAAAAATAGGTTCATAAATAAAACCTTCAAAATAATAATGGGGATAAAGAAAAAGAATTCGAATTTGGTAAAAATAAGCATCTTTACACTGCAAAGATCGTAAAGCAAGTACGCAACATTCTATAGCTATAACAAAAAAGCTCCAAAATTCACGAATGGTGTGATCAATTCCAACTTAATGGACCAACTAGGAAGTAGCCCATTAAAAGTTTAATTCAGCAATCATGTACTAATGTCTCAAAAGAAGGAAAATAATAGAAAGATGTTTAATTGAACCAAAAGCCTTGAGCACCTATCATTTGAAAAGTACCCACTTGATAATTCAATCCAACAATCATAAAACCATGAGTGCTATAATGAACAAAAATGATATTTGGTAATAGCATTTGGAGAGACAAGGAAAAAGAACGATACTTGTTTGAAGGATAATTGGTGCAGCAGTTTCCTACTCAAAATCTTCATTTTTGTTGCTTCCTCTGTTGGGTTAACAGGTATGTTTGGCCTCAATGTTTATTCAGAAGATAGATAAATAGTAAGAGATTTTGCGTTTGTGGTTTGGTTTGTACGAGGTTTTGGGAAGTGAAAAGTTTGTTTCAGTTTAGGGTTTACGACTTGAGAGGAGTTCCCGCAGGCACTCGGTTACCGAACGACCGAAGGGAATCTAGCTGTCTCTCTTTTGATTTTATTTTTTTTTCATTTTTCCTATTAAATGATTGAGAGCAACTTCATAAAAGTTAAATTTTGCTACCATTAAAACAGATTTTTTTTTTTTTTGAAGAGAATTTTGGAGCTTCATTTGACTTTACAAGCAATCACGTTTTTAAGTTTCCAAGTAGTTTCAAGGACCATGTTCTCGTGTTGTATTCACTTCGGTTGCAATAGAGAAACCAACAACAACCCACAGTCCCACACCAATTGCTGGAAGAAGAATGTTGTTTGAATGGAATCGAGGGATCTGACAAAAGAAGACATATTTCCTTGCATCTATCTTCTTATAAATTGACAAGCCAGCAAACTAAAATGATACGTAGTTCCGATACCAACTAGCAGTCACTAAACTCTGAAATGTCATAAAACTAAAATCCAATCACCAAGGAGAACTACTGGCTTTGCAACCCACAAACTAAAAATTAGTCGCCGCTACATTTGAAACAGCCTTTTGTCTATGGAACATTGCATATGCACCACTTTTGAGCAAGGGACTTTTAGAATTTAGCCTCAAACAATTGATTATTCAAAACAAGAAGCAGAAATCAAGCCTTGAACAGGACAGACACAGACAAGCCTCACTATCAATGACTTTAGTACAAGAAAAGCATTAATGCTAATTTCAGATTTTAGCACAATCACAAGGAATATTTTTCCTATGGAATATAGAAAAATATAGAAGTACCAATCAAGTTTAAAACCCCTTCCAAGTTTCAACACATTTCAAATATTTCCCACCAAAAAAAGAGACAGCAAAAGCCTTTACGCCAGAACAAAAACCCTGACTCCTTGGCAAGGATGAAAATGCAAACACAAGTCTAAAAATTTCGCTGCCAGGAAAGTAGTAAGACCTACAAAACTAGTGCCGAAGTTCCCACACTAAACACTTCAACCAAATTTGAAGCCCCCAGGAGGAACGCTGGGCTGATTAGCTCCAAAATTAAAGCCTTGCTGATTTTCATTCCCACCATCATGGAGATTCTGTTCATCTTCTTCTTCTTCAGCCCAGTATCTCTCCAATATCTTCACAGCCTTCTCATAAATCTCATGGTTGTCATGACTTTGAAGGTTTTCAATTTTATCCAACCCATTATATTCATCAATCATTTGTGCATACAGATTGATTCCACCGTTCATTCCCATTTCCTTATCAGCCTCACCAACCTTCAGAACGTTCTCAAGCCCCTCGAGGCACACAGTCACAATCCGTGGATCTGGACAAATTAGAAGATCACAGAGTGGCTTAATGCCACCTTGGCTCACCAGGAATCTGCAAAATAACAGATCATATGAAGTTTGCCACATTCAAGGCGGCATCCGCGTCACTGTCTCACATGTGTATGATTAAGTGAAATGGATTAGAACAATTATTATACAAGGTTGCTCAAATGAGGACCAGAGAAAGATATTTTCATTACACATTGACCAGAAAAGTATGGCCAATAGAGCTGCTATTCACATATTAAATATTATATCTTGACAATCTAGATGCATGATCTAAAAATTGATTTGTCAACATATTTATGACAAAAGAAATTGGAAGCAAGAGAAAATAAGGACATTTATTATCCTGTTAACTAAATAATTTAGTTGAGTATACCGACAGTTCATGACCCATTGATATCTGAGTATACATGCGTGCACCATGATGCTGATCTTGTATTTGAACAAAATATCAGCCCATATTCTCCAGTGAATCTACATGTGGAGGTTCACATGTGTTCATGTGTCTTTTATAAACATACATGAATGTCTGATCCAAAAAATGAAAAGTGAAATGTAAGCAAAAAGGGACCAGGAGATACTGAATCTGCTCATGAGATCCTCCAGAGGTGGCATTTGAGATGGCCCATGCAGCCTCCTTCTTAATGTCAAACTCTGCATGTTGGAGTAGGTGTACAAGGGGAAGAATAATATTTGCCTCAATAACTGCCTGTGCCACAGAAAATCAACAAATAATCAATAGCAATATGGGTGCCTCTAATTTTGAAAGACACTGCCCCAGAACTAGTATTAATTGAAGTCACAGTTCAAATAAGCAGTGCTTCAATTGCAGTGAACTAAAATTTGCAGCATGTTATTAACAATTTTAAAATTATCACTAACACATAAAGGACACAATTGGCACTTCTTAGGCAGCCAAAGAAAGATAATTGAATTATCATACCTTTTGGTTGCAGCACACATTAAGGCAATAGAATATTCAAAAAAAGAATAGGCAGAGCGAGAAACTGTACCTGTATTTGAGCTCTATTCCCAGCTGTTATATTAGAAATTGTCCAACAAGCTTCTTTCTTGATGCTTTTTTTGTGATTTTGTACAAGAAGTTGATAGAGATGAGGAAGCACCTTGTTGTCAATTACAAACTAAAAAATATACCTGCAGTTACTTTGCAGTTTTTAAAGGAAAGAAAGAAAAAACTTCACAACAATTGTTTATCTTTGTATAATCACAACAATAAAGTTTTGAAAAACTGATTCTATTTAAAAGAATATGTAGTTTGTTTACTATATCCTAACAATTAGATTAAAGATAATTGATGACAATCGAAAGGAAACAAATAAAGTGAATTCAGTAAACAATAGAAAAGAATATCAACCAGCATCAAACAAAAACAGTAATGATGCCAAGACTGCGGTGAACATGCATAAATGTACTTCATACCTGAGTCTGATTATCATCACCAGTGACAATGTTTCCCACAGTCCGAAGAGCAGGTATAAGAACTGTAGGCGATGGATGACTGAAATAATTAAATTTTGGTCAGCACCAGTAGTCAAAATATTGCAGTACATATATAACCCACAAAGTATACAGACATAAAAACTATTAACAGTAGCCAAAATGGAGAGGGTGCATGCTGAGAAAATGATTACAACCTAACAGTAGTTAACATTCAAGTATTTTGTAGAGTATTACAACCTATCGGTAGTTAACATTCAAGTATGTTGTAGAGTATCATAAGCTTACCCTAGAAGTTCCACCAGTCGTTGGCAGACCCCAGCTTCAATCACAGCCTGAATTTTGTCATTTGTGCCATCTGAAAGATAGGATAGTGCCCAGCAAGCATCTGTCAGAACTTCTTCATCATTCAAGTAGATAAGTTCCCGTAGAATTGGTAAAGCAGGCTTCACCTGAAAAGAACACAAGATTTTTGTCAAAACCTCCATAAGTTATCAAAACATATTGTGCCAAAAATCAATAATAAACTAATCGTGAAAACTTCTCTTATCACAAATTCAACAGAAGCCTCCCAAAGTCTCTACCTGCTCAAATGGCGTTGGAGGCTTGCCACGGCAGAAATTAGATAATGTCCACGTAGCATTCCTCAACATGGATAATTTGGAGCGTTCATTTAACTGAGCTAACAATGGCATAAGTGCACCATTACCAAGAACTAGATCTCTACAACTTGGTGAATCACCCGCAACATTACCTAAAGCCCATACAGCCTAAGCAAAAAATAGGGTAAGGATAGCAATCGCATAAATTGCTGCTGCTATGCAATAGTTAATAGAACACATACACACAAATTAAATGTGGTTAAACATAAAAAGGACAAAAAAAATGATGCAAATAAAATATAGTGTAAGGAAATAAATTCCAACATAAATTACTCTAAAAGGAGGAAGCAAAGCAACTTAGGACATGATGGAAAATATGCTAGAGTGACAGGTTAAGCACATGTAGAAAATGTAGAACTAAAACATTAATGATCTAAGTTACATGGAAAGTAAGAAAATTTTATCACTCTACACGGTTACAGACGATACAGATGAGTTAATGAAACAAGAACAGACCTGCTCTCTAACATCATCACTAGCAGAGCTAAGCAGTTGCACAAACATTGGGACAGCACCATGTTCAATAACAACCCGTGTGTGCTCAGATGTGCCAGAGGCAACGTTGGTCAAAGCCCAGGCAGCCTCAAACTAAAATCAAATGGAACTCAGTCCCAGTAATAATAATATTTCCTAAACAAATTATTTTAATTCAAACAAAAGAAACAAAACACTGTACTTGCAATTGGGGCACATCCTGCCTTCCAAGAAACTCTACAAACCGAGGGACAACTCCAGCTTTGATCACTTCATCAATTGGAGGACTGCGCTCTACAAGCAAAGCAGATAAAAGTCAATAACGTAAATCGCCATACTCCTTAACAAAAGAACTGTTTTAAGAATAGGAATTAGGAAATAATGCTTACCTATTGACAACAGCTTCCTAAACTGAGTTGTGGCTTCTAACTGTGAGGTAGGATCGTCAGACCACACCCCTTGTACCATCAAAGGAATATTTTCCAACTGTTGGATATCATCAGGAATACTATGTTCAGGATCCAAATAATCAAAAGCCTAAAATTTGGAGGATCAGAACCATAACAAATCCTTTCCTGCACTTTTTCAACATTCAAGCAGGATTGATGTTTGGATATCCTAACTTCAAAAAGAGTACATGTATAGACATTTAAATTTCCCAAACCCCAAACGATAAAAGAGATAAGATCTAAAATGCTAAGTCTTTTCCTTACCTACATCCATTTTATCAGCAAAAAAACAAAACAGCCAATGGATATTGGAAGAAAACACTGCTCCCCATGCTTCATTGAAAAGCTACTAGATCATAGAATATCAGAACATTGTCATTCTAATCCACAACCTTAAACCCGCTCTTTCCCCTTTCTTTTCAAATTAACACAAACAGGAAATTAAGACAAACCCTTCAATCAAAAGGTACTCAGATCTCAAAACCAAAACAATGAAATAATAAAGTAGCTACCCTATTAAATACGCATAAAAATTAAGAACCCAAATCTCCATGAATCTATTCATTTTTCTAACTGAAGGTACTAAAAGAAAATCCTTCCTTTCTGATCTTAAGAATTAATAATTCTAATTGAATAATAACGGCAATGATAACTAAGATAAGAAACACAGCAATAAGCTCAGTTGCATCAAGATCCCAAATTTTACCATCAACAAAATCAAACCCATCAATCGAAAACTCAAACAGTTGAAAACCATAACCAAGAAAACGAAAGGTACCCTTTTTTCGATAGTGGTAGCATTTTGGCCAGCATCGAGCGAAGGCTGCTGAGACTGAAGCAGAAGGCCTTCCCTCCGCTTTTTAAGAAGATTGTCTTCGCGCTTGTTCTTCCTGATCTCAACCAAATTGTCCTCTCTCCTCCTCCTGGCCTCCTCCGCATCCACTCCGGTCTTATAACTCTTCTTCCGCGCCTCAGTTCGGGTACCTGGCCGAAGCGACATTCTATCCTTTTGAATGCTTGGGTTTGTATACTTGTGTTTGTAGAAATGACACTGAAGAAGAAATGAAAGGGAGATCGCGGGTGGGCAGTGGACAGTGGTGGCGGTGGAGGGTAGAGACTAGAGAGAGATTGTGACACGGTCATGCAAATGGGCTGGGCCGTCCTTTCCAAGGATTAAAAAACAAATAAATATATATATATAAAAAAAAAAAAGAACTGTCTCTATGGTTATTTAAAAAAAAAAAAAAAGAATGTGAGATCCATTCCCAAATATATTTTTAAAATTTTAAAATAAAAAATATATTATTCTCAAAATCTTCATGAGAATTTTTCTAAAATATGATTTAATAATGAAACAAAAAAAAATGCTAGACCCACGTTATTGTCAAGCATGGCCCGAAGACAGGGCTCATGGGCACTACGTAAAACTCCAGTCCCAAAACTCAAGCGGGATATGTCGTGGGTTGGCCATGCAAAAAGAAGGGTCCAAACTATCTTTATGCAGTATGTGAAATTAACTCCCAAAGCGAAGGCAACAAAAACAACAGGATGTAAGCATTTGGGTGGAAAAAAAAATAAAAAGAAGCTATATTTTTATATAAATATATATTGTAATTTCTAAATCAATAATTGATGATGGGTTGCATTGCTGTTTACATCATATTTATTTTATTTAACCTAGCGAAAGAGACCACACTCCTTCTTCTTGGTGGTCGTCAAAAATGTTGTTTATCAATACCTAACTGATCACCATGCATTTTCATACAGGAAATGACATTCTTCTTTGATTTTTTTTTTTTTTTTTGGTTTCCTCACCTTTCAAAGGCCCTAAAAATTTATTCACCAATGAATTATCCCTTTCTATCTAGTTCAACACATCTTACCATCATTTTAATTTTTATTTACCATTGTCTTTTGCTATGTTTGTGCAACTTTTCATTACTAACATAATGCCCAATTTGGATTAAAATTTCATAAAATAACCAAAAAAAATGGAAAATATACATACCTTCATGTTTAAGGAACACGCTTATTTAGCAAAAAAAATGAAAAATATATATACCTTCATGTTTAAGGCATAATCCGAACATTTGGGTTTAAAGATTTTAATTAAATAAATCTGATTTGTGATGGTGATTTCGTGATGACACCTACAAAATCAGAAGCCATTTGGTACAAGGGAATTATTCAAATTTGGCAGGTAAGCAGTTGCGTATAAGGACTATATATGTCAATGTTGACCTGTTCAAATGTCCAGTACTCCTCCCACCGATCACAATGTTCGCTCACATGCACCCACACCATTTCTTCAAATGTGAACTTCTTATCTTAACTGCCCTCCTTACTCCACATCTTTGTTTTCTTAATTATTTAGCCAACAATTTCATATGAGTCCTACGAAAATGGTTTTGTTTTCGAAAAATACTATATAAGATCATGCAATTAACACAACATCATCTGATGTTTCACCGTTCAAAATGTTCACAGGAAATTGGATGTTTATTTTCATCAAAACAAAATGAACTTTGTACAGATATAAAGTCATTCATGGCTGATGGCTACACTTTATCTCACAGGTAATTAAATTTTTTGTCTGAAATGAGTGGATACATTGTAGATATAATTATGGACTTGGACTCTGTGTCTAAGCTGATTGAGAAATGAGAACTAGACTAATCCAAATATCATTTCTGGTATTTTGCCTAGAGTTCAGACTCCTTTAGATTCATATTAACTAACCACATCTGTATAAAAGCTCATCCATATTTAAGAAAATGTCAAAAATTATGGATGGAAAACAACACAGCCCGAAAGCTTTTCTCTTCTTGCAAAAAATCATGGTCACAAAAATAAAATATACTTCCAGAGAAAATCTAGCAACTCCCATGCGCCACTCCCAATTCAACAAATATTCTTTTCTTGCAAATGGAGTAGAAATACTTTCAAAGAAAACATTGATGTTTCATATGGAAGAGGCACTCTTGAAATCTTCTTCACTCTTCCCCTACTTCTTGCTAGTAGCCTTTGAAGCTGGAGGGCCCTTAAGAGCTTTCGTTTTGTTTCTTTTGTACCCTATCATTTGTTTGGTTGGTAAAGAATGGGGGCTGAAGATTATGGTTTTTGTTTGCTTTGTCGGTTTAAAAGAGGAAAGTTTTAGTATTGGAAAAACTGTCTTGCCCAAGTTCTTTTTGGAAGATGTCGGGACTGAAGGCTTTGATATGGTGATGAAATGTGGTGGTAGAAAAATAGGAGTGACCGATATGCCTAGAGTTATGGTGGACTGCTTTTTGAAAGACTACTTGAGGGTTGAGGCTGTTGTGGGGAGAGAATTGAAGGTAGTTTGTGGGCATTTTATAGGCCTGATGGAGGAAAAGGAGAGCAGTGCTTTCCTGGAGCTGAAAGAGATTCTTGGGGAGGAGAGAATGGACTCATCTGTTATTGGCATCGGTTGCTTTCACAACTCCCTTGATCAGCAACTCTTTTCTTATTGTGAGGTTTGTCATTCTTGCCTGAATCTCTCTTTCCTTTCTCCTCCATGTTTTTTCTTTCGTTTCTAACTTTTATCAAAAGTAATTCTTCTGTAACTTCTGTTATGCTATCAGGTTCTTTACATGGTAAGTGAAGCTGACAAGAAGAACTGGCGAGCCCTTCCCAGGGCGAAATATCCAAGACCATTGATTTTCCATGATGGAAGATTGGCTTTCCGGCCAACCCCTATTGCTACTTTATTTATGTTCATGTGGATTCCATTCGGGATTTTCCTACTCTTTGCTAGAGCAACAGCCTTCTACCTGTTACCATACAAGTTGTCTGTGCCATTCTTATGCTTTACAGGTTTGAAAGGCACCTTAATTAGCTCCTTTCCTGACCGAGCTTATGATCATGAGCAGAAACAAGGGGGTGTGCTCTATGTATGCAACCACAGAACTCTGCTTGATCCAATCTATATTTCAATGGGTCTTGGGCAACCTCTGACTGCAGTCACATACAGTTTAAGTCGTGTTTCAGAGCTGTTTGCTCCAATTAAGACAGTTCGGTTAACAAGAAACAAGGAGAAAGACTCAAAGATGATAGAGAAGCAACTGAAACAAGGTGACCTAGTTATTTGTCCTGAAGGAACCACTTGCAGGGAGCCCTATTTACTCAGGTTTAGTCCTTTATTTGCAGAGATAAGCGATGAGATAGTTCCCGTTGCCATCGATTTCCAAGTTAGCATGTTTTACGGAACAACAGCCAGCGGATATAAATACTTAGACCCCCTTTTCTTGCTCATGAATCCAACAAGTCACTGCTCTCTTAGGATTCTTGGGAAGCTACCAAAATCTTTTACATGCCAAGGAGGAGGGAAATCAAAGTTTGAGGTAGCCAATCACGTGCAGTCACAAATTGCCGAAGCCTTGAATTTCCAGTGTACATCTTTGACAAGAAAAGACAAGTATATCATGTTGGCAGGAAATGAGGGAATTGTCTCTACCATATAATCAAAAGAAATCTTCTCAAAAGTTGGTTTCATTATTTGTGTGTGTGGAATATTCTGGGATATGGGGATTTGGGTAGTTGAAAATTAATCTTAGCTGCTGCTCTGTAATTGGACTTTTGTTTCCGTACAACGTTATGTTAATGATGAATAGATCAAATCTAATGTCACAATATTCTAAAGCAACGAGTGGAACTTTGTTTTGCTTTTTCGATGTTCTTGTTTAACTGATTTTCTGTTTCACTTGTTTACTGCATGCGGCAACAAAGGAACTTAGCTAACGTCAAGTTTTAGCATATGCATTGAATACACATGTAGTAACAGATAAATTCTAATGGAGGTAGAAGTATTTTAAACCTCACTCTAATTTATATATTTTTTAAATAACTATAATTTATATTTGTAGTTCTATTACTATAAAAAAAATAACATTATAATTTATATTGTAAGAAAAATATAATATTATTCTTGTTGTTTAAATATAAATACGATATAAACACATGAATCATTATGTTAAGCAATATTTTTATATCAATTTATACGAGTTCACATTTCATATCAAGTTATATGCAAACATTAATTAATTGTAAAGTAATTAGAATTTTTATTTTACAAAACAGAAACAAGTAAAAGTTATAAGATTTTTTTTTTTTTTAAAAGAAAAAAGAAAGGCTTTTAATTTTAAGTGAATATTGTTTTTTAACCATCAAAGCATATGAATCAATATATTATTTTTTTAAATTTAGGCATCAAAACGATATTTACTTCAAATTTTAGTTTTTTTTTTTTTAACAAAACAAAATTAAAAAAAGAAATTAATTTTAAGTTAATATCTTTTTGTTATGACCAAAATATAGGAATCAATTTTTTAAAATTTAAGCATTGAAAATGATATTTACTTCAAATTTGAGAAATGTCAAAAGCAATTTTCCCATTAAAAAATAAAAAAAAAAATTTTATTGGCCTAAATAAAACGGGGAGTTTTAGGTAGCCCAAAACTTCATCCCCTCCATCCCCCCCTCCCAACCCTGGCAAAAACCCCAACAGTTGCTCACAGCTAAACAGAGACCTAAAAGCTTTGCCTCTGTTTGCAAATCAATCCTAACGATGGCATGGATGCAAATTCTGAACAAGACAAGGGCATTTCCTATTTCAAGTCCATATGGGTTCTCGAGGTCCTTCTCCAAGTCCAGTCCTTTTATTGGTAAGATCTTCTCTTTGCATTATAAACAATAGCTAGAACATTAGTTAACTGTTAGACCGTAAACGAAACATTCCCTTGGTTCTGTTTGGTTCCTGGGAAAGCAATATAATATTATTTGTGCTTTACTTGTTAGTTTTGTGGGTTTTGCTTCTTTAGGCTTTTTGTTTGGCCGTTTGGTTAACTGTTGAGAGGAAGTTTATATTTTTCATGCTTCTAGTATTGCTCAGAAGAATGAAGAAATGAGGATAAAGTTTGAATCTTTTTTTATGGTTCACTGAACTTGCATGAATATCTGAATAATGCTAATTTGAGTTGGCTTGTTTTTTTTTTTTTTTTTAATTTTTTTATTTTATAAGAAAATGGTTGAAAAGAAGAGATGAAAAAGCTTTTTATTCATGTTGTTTAGATTATTAGGATTCTCAAGAAATTTCTGGCTAAAATAGCTACATAGACCTTACCTTATTCAACATGAACTTGGTCCTTTTTCATGTCTACAAGCTAAGTAAAAGGCTAAAGAAAAATTACCTGAACTAAGGCAGGTGATAAGGGTCGGTTTTCCCTTGTGTCGTAAGGAGAATTTATTTTCCCGAAAGTAATTATATTTTAAATGTCATTTCTTTGGATAATTGTAATCTTAAAATGGTGAAAAATGAATTTGAGAAGTGATCTTGTTATTATTGCAGTGAAGGTTGGAATACCAGAATTTCTGAATGGAGTAGGGAATGGGGTTGAAACTCATGTGGCAAAGCTGGAATCTGAGATTGGTGACTTTCAGAAACTCCTTGTCACCCGTACTCTTAAGCTCAAGAAACTTGGAATTCCTTGCAAACATGTAATAATTCCCAACTCACACTTTAAACATAAATTGTGTTTAGTATATATGCCTATGTTAGCAACTGCATGAACACTTATGCATCCTACTTTTATGCAATTATAGTTTGATTATCCAGTTATGCGGTATCATTAATAGCTTTTGTGTATATAAGTTTTTTTACTGCTCCAACAATGCTGCTCCTAGTTTAGGAGATAAAGTCCTAGCTTGTTGCTTATCAAACTGGAATTGCAGCTGGCTAAACTATTAAGATACTGTTCTTTTATGCCTTACTCTAAAGCCTTATGTTTATTATTTGCTTGATTGCTTAACATAGTAAGCTAGTTTGAGTGGTTCACTAGCATGTAACACTTAGGATCTACCAAAGCTTAAGCTTATGGATATGGGAGCTGACGAATAGTTTGAAAAATTAGGATAAAATAGAATGGAATTAAAATTGATAGAATGATTTAGCAGCTGTAGTTTAGAGTGTATTCTCATCTCTTTCAGAGGACATTGTTGGGCTGGGCAGTTTGTTTGTTGTCAGTGGGTTAGGCTTTACTTTTCTTGACATGAGCAGGTGATTGCTTTTAAGCTTGTATCATAAAGTTTGAGAACTTTGCCCTCTACCTTGTTAATTCTCTTTCTGAAAACAACGAAAAAACTTTTTACTGGGTTTTAGAGAAGATGCTTTTAGTGTTAGCTATTGAGCATGTGCTGGTTTATCATCAACCTTACAAGTTAGATCCTATGGCTAGGATTACTAATTGTTACATAAAGTGTATAATGTTTGCATAGATTCTTGATATGTGCAATTTTACTGCCATATTGTGGCACTTTCATCCATTTTTCCTAACAAAATTTAACACCCTCAATAATCTTGTTATCTTATGAATGTGTGTGTTTTTTTGGGTGTAAAAAGCTTTGCTATTTAAAAGGTATGTTTGTAGACTTGTCATTTAATTTCTACAAGGACTGAGTTAGTCATCCATGGTTTGGATTTTGGTCTTGCAGAGAAAGCTGATACTGAAATATGCCCACAAATATAGGCTGGGTCTGTGGAGGCCGAGAGCTGAACCCGTGGAGGCCTAATTAATAGGTCTCATTCTTCGGGAGCTATACTAAGATTTTGCTTTACCCCAGAATGGTGGAGGGACGAATGTTTCTATGCAAGACTGACAAAGTCTTGGGATTTTTGGCCTCTATTTGTAACCGTTGGTTACCTTTCTCGTTTCAATGGCCATTAAGTTTAGTGATCTAGGTCAATCTCCGATGCATGGCGCCCTGAATTTAGTGAAGCAAATTGGACTTGCTTGATATATTATTCTTCATCCAAATTATATGATTTCTTCTTGAGTGGTTCCGCTGCCCTTATTTAGTGTTCCAGTGTTTCACTTCCATCTGTTAATGTAATATCTGAAATGCATGTTTGCGTAAATTAACAGAACAACAAAAGGAAAGGACATAGCGAATCTGCAGTATTTCTGTGTAAGACCATGGCTGATCGGGTTCCAAAGCCTTGCATCAGCAGTATTCAATTCTGTCCGCTAATTGTTAATAGAGAAATAGGACTTTGGAATATCCAGACAGCAGAGCCCTTTCTTTTCTCTTTTGCGTCGAGAATTGAAAAAAATAAAATTAGCTTTCTAAACAAATTTCCGGATATATAAATTGCAATTTGCAACTCTGGCCTCTTAAGAGCAGTTGACTATTCATAATAGCAACGGCTGCTTTGGAGAAACTAATTATGTACCCCTCATTCCAAAGCTTTATGGACTCGATCATGTCAGTATCAGGACCAGCTCGACCCTTGATATCCCATTACCAAGAAATTTCGTTCTTCCATAACTACGTTCTCGAAAATCTCATTGAACCTCAAACTTGCTCTTATTCGCTATCGATAGCATGCAGTAAAGTTGCCTAAATAATAAAAAGGTATTAGACTGAATTGCAACCAAGTATGTCTGCACCACATTCAATAATTTTGCAAAACTTTAACATATCCGGGAGCAGTTCCCCTCAACCTACAATATTAAATCCATGTTTCATTGGATACTTGCAGAGCGAAAAAAATCGTAGTTAAAATGCTGTAAGAGGTGAAACAAACCAATTTCATCATAGCTCTACAGAAAAGCATCATACCTTGGTATATATGTGCAATTTTGAAGAACCCTAATCCAATCAGCATCATACATGAGAACCCAAAATACCTAAAAGGTAAATAGAAAAAAAAAAAAAAAACACGATTTCTATCAGCAAATATGAGCTTGAAAAGTCTAATGGGGAAAATAAGAAACCAACTTGAAGAAAAATAGTAATTAACATGTTCAATTGAAGGCCATTTATATAGTTTCATTGATGGCATTATAAGCACAAAGAAACAATTTAAAAAACATGCAAATTAATCCTGGGGTGGCAAGCTTGGTAACTTGGAAGATTATGACAAAAATGAAGAGAATTGTGATTGTCACTGCAAAAACATTACTCTTTGACGAAGATGCCTTATCAGCACTCATTTTCTTTAATGCCTAATTTCTTTCATACCTTGCACGCCTCAACCTCGAAAGTTGAGAAATTTCTCTAACCAACTTCATATCAGCTTCATTCAACGATGGGCCACTAGGAGGCCGCGGTGGTTTAGGAGGCTTCTTACATCCCCCATTTGTCTGTTTCTCCCCCAACGTTTTCTTCTCCATACTATCTCGCCTTGGCCCTGCCTCTACCCTCACATCATCCCCCACGTTGATCATTACGCCCTCTCCTGAAATAAATGAATTCTTGCTAATTGTATTGATCAATACTGATTCATTTTGAGTTGCAGCTTCATCCCGATCAATTCTTTCGTTAGGAAGCTGTCTAAGACGATGTCGCTTGGTTTCATCTCCTTGACTTGTGTTGTCACCACTTTCCAAATAAAGAACTACATTGCTTTTCCTTGAATCTATTTTATCCATATTGACATGCCCAATGTATTAAAAAATTTCATCCCATTCTCTAATATCATGAAGCAGAATATATATATAGATATATCTATATATATATATATATATATATATATATATCTCCAATCCCTTATGTTTTCATATATATAATTTTCCAGGAAAAAGTGTTGAATACCTTCAATATTTTTACCCATCCACACTCTCTGTTAACATCAAGTACTCCCTACTATAACTTCTAATTAAGCAAGTCGGATCAAACCTCAATACATGAGATAGATGAAAGGAAAAAGTCTTGATTTTCTGAGAGATTCCTGCCAGGAACCATCAATATCACAAGAGAAATCATATTTTCTACTTTTATGTATAAAGCTTATCATAATTAATAAAGCTGAAGACCACTAGTATGATTTCAAAATCCAAACTTCTCTTAAACAGTGAAAAGGGTATTAAATTCTCTTCATTATACATAGGTTCAGAAAGACGATCCATTCGTTAATTTGAATTCTTCTAGTAGTAACATTTTTCATAAACACATATAATTCTACAAAACGATCGCATACCATGTCATGAACCTGGTCTCCCTTTTCCCTGACAAAAACGTAAGAAAACCAAAACGAAAATGAAAAAAAAAATCAGAGAATCAAAGCTGCTAAGTAAATAGAAGCACGCATGCACAGGATTGAGAGCTAAGCCCAAATCATGTCGTTAACGTTTTGGCAGAATCGGAGGAGGGTTCTTCATTAATTTTACATATTTTTTATTTATTTTTCCTAATGAAATAATTTTTCCTGCATTATTCTCATCTTTTTTGGCAACCAAATTCACAGAATCATATGAATTGGTATGTACCTTTGGGTAGCGGGGGAGAGAAAGAGAATTATTACTAAACAAAACAAAACAAATCAGGGAGTAATAACTAATTAAGATATTTTTAGAATTTGTTAATGCAATCTTATCATTACTAATTTATGGTTATTTTCAGTTTTTGCAGTAGTGTTTTTTAACCACAGATTATAAAAGTACATATCTAGATTGCAATGTGAATTCTCTGCTTGCATATATATATATATATATATATATATATATATTATTTTGAAAGACTTCTAATATATATGTGTTGAAGAATTTGTCCATTACTCAAATTGATCAGCTTTTTATTCTTGCTTAATATCAAATCCTGTGTCCACGTACGCCATGGGAAAGTATTAAAAATGAGATCTGTTTTCTTGTGTTTTTCAACCTTTTCCCATTAATATTTGTTGAAAATAATTGGAAATTTAATTAGAGGAATTAAGAGGAAGATAATAAAATTGTATATAAAGATATTCACCGTAATTTAATAGAGTACTAAACATGTGGGTTTGACTCATACTTCGTACCAATCAGTTTAAGTTCGTCACTGCTCATTCGTTCACCAACAAAAAAAAAAAAAAGGAAGGATTCCCTAAGCCTGTGAGGAACCCGCGATGGCAGCTCATCTGAATGATGAGGCAAAGAAGCAACGAACAAGCTCCCTGCAGGTCGCTTATAACAACCAAACCTACTGCATGTCTTCATTTCTCAAAAAGAAGAGCCTTGATCGACTCTAGTCTTGAGTTCTAGCTAATAGGTATTGGGATATTAAAAACTGATACTGAGTTGGGCCTTTGATGATCCCAAGTCCAAATATACTAACACTCACCGATTGGCCCAACACTAACCATGCATTGCAACAAAGCCCAAAAAAATGACGGGAAATTGATGACATACAAGGAGCCTGAGCTGTTATCCTAAAGCAAAGAAAGAATGGGGTGGTCAAGTCGTGAGGCTCCTGCATGAGTTAAGGGTCACAATCCAAGCCACAAAGGATAGGACCACGTGTGGGAAATGTCCCAACGGGGCCCCAACAGATGCAAAGATGTTGATACTTGAGAGTCAAAAACTCCTTTTTGTCACGAGACAAGGAATCACAATTAGGACATTGAGATCCAACGAATGAGGCCACGAGTTTCATTTATGGGGCGCACTAGCACAGCAGCACAGCAGCACAGCAGCACCGTTAACTCCACATGTGGGCAAAGGCAAACTGCCCTTCTCCCTCCTTTCTGTTTGACATAAATTTTGTCGTCTTCCCCTTTGTTTCCTGCTTTGTTGGGACCTCCTCCCTAATCCTTATGGTGATTGGACCTTTTGACAACTCAAAAGCGATCACTTGTTTTGTCCTTTACTGTGGCTTCCTTGTTTATTAAACTCTCTTGATTTCCACCATTAAAGGTCAAGATTAAGCAGGGAATTTGGATGAAGCAAGTTGTGTTTAAAGGCTAATCCAAGCCCGATGTGATGGAAGTTGGTGAATGAATTAAAGCCACTCAACCAGAAGAATTTAGCAATTTTTAGTGAAGCTCTTTCTAATTTATATACTATACTATACTATAACAAAAAGAGGGGGAGAATAATACAGTGGTAGAAGTAGAATACACGGTGGTTGATCCAATGAAGAAGCATCATTTTGTTGCTAACATGGCATAATTATATATGTCAAAATCAGATACCACCAAGAACTGACATGTGGCATGCCACTCTGGAACACTTGTCATTACCTATAACAGGGATAACAAGAAGTCTGATAATGAAATGAGTCAATGACATTATGCCCTTTGTTTGTTTTGGATTAATTTGATTTGATTTGAAGGTGTATCATCATGCCTTCATCTATCAGTTATAAATGATGGAATGAACCAACTAAGCATCTCCTGATCACAACGTTTAGGGCAACGTGTATGCCAATTTGGCCAATATTACTTAGGGCATTCGACTCTCACATCACAAACTTAATTTCTAATTTTGAGTTTTGCTTAAGTTTACTAACTTATCCATTATATAACTGTATTTAAAATTTATGACAAAGATAAATTTGATTAGTATTAATATTTTTTATTTTAAAAAAATTTGAATCATGTTATTTGAATAAAAGAAACATGCATTAATCATTAAATTAAAATTATAATAAAATTTTGATTAGTATCGATAATTGAAGAACTCAAGTTTCTAATCTATATATTTATTGATTCTGGTATATATGTAAGATTATGATTCACATAAAACATCAATCCAATGTAATTTTGGAATTCAATGTGGTAGAGATCATTGGTGGGGAGTCTTAGAGGTTAAATGATGGCTTTAATTTTGATATCAGATATGGGAACCAAGAAGAAGAAATATATAGGAAAGCTCAGCAAATAAATATTGACATTAATGTGGTCACCAAAGATGAACTACTAAGTAGTTGGAAAATTACCTCTCCCCCCCTCCCCCAAAAGAAAATTCGAATTCATAAATTCTTGGCTAGAGCAAACCATAACAAACAAGAATTCACAAGGAATTAATTCTATGTAAATTCATTTATACTTGCAAAATAGTGGGCCTCAGCCTCCCATGTCCCATTCCATTCATGTTAGGTCAGCATCATGTGCACCCACGAATCCAACAGCTTGAAGAAAAAAAAAAACCCAAAGCCAACGTCTCTTTGGAAAATTGAAAACAATTTTAACATATCGGAGAAAAGAAGGAAGAAGTTTAGGTCTTCATTGACTGAGGTGATCAGGTTGCATCCCAATATCTGGCGAACAGAAAATCACCTCAATAAAGGTAATGCTGGACAAAGCCCGATCTCTTCCTTGAAGGGCACATAACTCAACAAGGAAAGGACTGCATTTTCTGCCCAACTGTCTCATTTACCTAATTCAAACTCTTCTCTCTCTCTCTCTATCCTTTTTTTTTTTTTTAAATTTTGTTCCCTTGTTTTGGTCTGCCCAACTTACTCTTTTTAGGACATCTAATCTAAAGTTTATGCATGCATGGTTTCCTACAATCAAAGCAACTTATTACTGTTATTTATGCGGTTTAGGGTTCCTAGCTACAAAAAGAGAATCCACGTACAAATAGCCATTCTACACATATAGTAAAAAAGAAAATTCCAACAAATAAACCTATCAACTTGTAATAGGAGGAAACTTGAAGAAAAATCATAAGCTCGAAGTATATAAGATTCGAACATGAAATATATTGATTTGAAGATCTCTATTTTACCATTGAGATAATGTCTCGTAATTATTGGCTAAGATTGAACCTTAGATTAAAACTTTATATTTGTTTTTTTAGAGGAAAAAAATATTGCTAATTATTCAAGTAATTGACATCAATTACTTGAGGTAATTGTTTACGACACATGTAAGTTGGAGAAAGAAAAACTAGATTGGGCATGGCTGCATTCACGTTGTTTTGTTTAATGAAGGCACATGGATGCATGTGAAAAAGATGGAGTATTAGGCAAAGCATTAGCCATTGGCCAATGAAAGCATAATTACCAAGGCATGTGGCCCTTTATTTTTAAACACCTTACATGACCAAATTGCAAATTGGGGCTCCCCGAAAAGGCCAACACTTCACTTGATAGGGATGCCACTTAGATATCCCACAATTCTCAATCCCTAGATCAGACAGCTTGACGGTCCTGTCTACTACACGTGTTAGCCCTTAAATGTGAAAAAGATATTCCTATATGAGAGATCATTTCTCCCTCCCCTACCTTGGGTGGGGGTAAGCCAGCCTTCATTTCATTTCAAACCTTGTTTTAGAACATTGTGGAAATGTGGATGGAAATTGCAAAGGATTGCAATATCATCAGTTCAAAAGCAAAACCTTTCTTTCTTTTTTTTGGTTCTGTCTCAATAAATAAATAGATAAAGATTGGCAAAATTTCCATTTCTTAAATGGCCATGTGAAGTTTTGGAAGCGGGTTGATGGGGAGGGCACATGCAAGCCATTGGAGGGGTGGGTGCACTTGAAAATGTAGGGCCATGGAAGCACATGTGCTGCCAAGGGCTGCTTCATCAAGGGCACATGTTGTGAGGCTGTTTTTGCAAATAGGCTGTGCGGCCTATATGCATCGGATATATGTGTCTATATATATATATATATATATATATATATATTTACTACTATTTTGGGGTTTTATATCTTACAAATATCTCTCACATTTAAAGTTACATTTGACAATCTTTGTTGCGAACTAGATTATTGGGTTTCCAAAATCTACATTCCCCCTGACCCTATTGCCGACAAAAATTTGATTTCTTCTTTTTTTTTTTCTTCCAAATTATTAAACCAAATATGACTGCCAAAGATGTGATTAATTAGCTATCTAGGAGGAGTTAATAACAACTTTGTTAGCTTCAAAAGACTTTCATTTTTTTTTTTTTCTGTTACTCCGCTTTGGCTTATAATGTAATTAAATCCCAAGTCTTGCATTTTTCCAAATTGAAATCTTATTTATTTGGTTGACATGAATATTATTACTATGTGTTATAACTCTTCACATTGAGACATAGATTTGTTAGACTCTTAATATTTAATTAAATAGATTTAACAGTATATAATAATAATAATAATAATAATAATAACTTGTTTTTAATGACAACAATTTTTAGCATTACCCATCACATCCACCCTTCTTTAATTTGATTATAATTTTACTTCAACATTATAAAAATCATTCAATTCTTATATCATCCAGTTAATCTTCATGGAATCTAATTAGGCGTTAAACTTTTACACCACCAAAGAAAAAAAAAAAACTAAGAACAAAGCAAGAAAAAAAAAATTTTAATGTCGGTTTAAGGATGGCTTTAGGCCTTAACATTTTATTACTATTATTCCTCCAAATTAAATGAAAACTTTTGTCCAATGGAATTAAACACTAGCTGCCATGTTCTATTATATTTGATTAATTAATTAAATGATTCTTACCAAACCAAAAAAAAAAAAAAAAAAGAGCAAGTGGAGCTTAAAAACATGAAGAAAAAGTCATTTACACAATAAAATACACGAAATTAAAAAAACTAACTAAATAACAAAGTTTTCAAAAATTAAATAATAGTAATAATAATAATAATAACAAACACCTTTTCACGATTCTTACGAGTTGACATTAGAGCCAAGCCGATTTGCCGGCGGCTGCGCTCCACCGCCAAGGGCGCTAGCAAGATGTTCGGTAATAGCCGTCATGGCCCGAACTTGCATTTCTAAAGCCGCTATGTAATCGGTAGTTTCTTCAATAAGGTTCGAGAACGATAGTTTCCGGCAACCAGGAACAAGCCGTCTCAAAACCTTCAACTTCCTCTCAACAACAGTTAATTTTCTCTTCTCTCCGTTAATCTGTGGCTTTTGCAACCTTGTATTTGCGGTGACCTTGGCTTTCTTATGTTTCCTCAACTTGGCACCAGCGTGGAGCCGACTGGTGAGAATTGCTCTGCTCCAACGCGTCGTTCCCTTGTCCGATATGGCGAGAACTCTGTCAGCCGTTTCATGGACTTCCTTGGCAGCAGCAGAAGAGGAGGTTCGACGTGAACGACAGAGAGCTTCAATGAGCTTGGAAGAGTAGATGTGTTGCTCTCGTAGGGTTCGCCATCGCTTGATTCTTTGGTTACCTTGGGTTGGATAACAAGGACCTGGGTTTTCATATGTTTTCCTCCGTTTCTTCCTTTTAAACTCAGGTGACGTGTCAGGGCGGGGCTCGAGGTTGGGTATGAACGAAGCCATGGAAAGTTGGAGTAATCGCAGAAAAGGAGTTGGAGGAGTGAGTGAACAAAGAAAGAAGAGAGGAGGGGTGGATAACTTATAAAAGCGATTCACGGGAAGCAACACGCGCCCATTCCTTAATCACATTTATTCCCTTTCGACTTAGCCTCCCAATCCCCTTATTATTTAATATTATTTATTTATAATATAATCTTATTTTATCTTATCATAATTTTATAAATTAAACACACCTTATATCTTTAAGAAATGTAAAAATTTTTATTTATATAATCTGATTTAATGTGTCAATCTTGTTAATCTCAATTTGAAAATATCTTTAATACGATCAAGACTTGCATGGGTTGGTTTAGGATTCAAAAACCTAAATTTGTTTAAGAAGAAAAATAATTGTTTTTTTTCTACCAAATGGAAGCATTACTTGTGGAACAAATTTGACCTTTAAAATTGGGAATAGTTTTTAACGGTTGAAGTTTCTATAGTAACTGATCAAGGAATCATCTAATTAACGTTTATCTAATTACAAATACATTTGGAACAATTAGATTTTGGTAGCTAATTAGGTTTTTGCAATAGGCAAATGGAAAGGAGATAATACTATTTTCTAAGGGTGAAAGAAGTGCAAAAGGGGTCAAATACTTTTTAATGGGTTGTGAAATTTTCCATGTGTTTCTAAGGAATCTGGCCAATATATGTTATCTAAGTTAATACTAAGTATAGATGATTTCTTTCAATTTCTAAATTAACCAAAAAATAGTCGAACTCTATTGACCACATTATATTTTTCATGAAGGATTAGTTTGCAGCTGAAACTTATTAAAATTCATGAAACGTCATGAACTGAGAGTGCTCCCTTGATTATATATTGTCCAAAAGAGTCAAAGCCAGTTTGATATTTGATTAATTGGTGAATGATGACTTCGTTGGTCAAGATCAGGATTTGATTATGGGATTGAAATGTACTGTAATACCTTCATTAACTCAATATATAATTTGCTTAGGAAAGACAAAGTTGAAGATCTCACTTTAGCTAATTACCTCAAAATATATTAATTACTTTAATTAACTTAAATTTTAAATTATCAACAAGATATAATACAAGGCCAAAAACAAACTAACCCACCACCTTAGATTAGATAGTGATTCATGGGGTCATACAGGTAGTGGACAACTTGCCAATTTAATCATTTTTTAAATCATCAAATTAACTAATAATTGGTCAGTATGAGGAGAGCAGCTTCCACACCCCATACAAAATGAAAAAGACAATCAATGAAAGACTGCCTTAAACCATAAAAAATGACAAAAAAAAAATGAAAATATAGATTTATTTCCATTTAGGAGAAGACATTGACAAATTTATGCTGGGTCTTATATATCTCTCCTAATTATGATATTTCACTTAATTCGTGGTATTATAATTTGGTAATGACCCTTTATATTTACGTCTGATTAATTTTAAGTTAGGATTGGAAAATAACAAAAAAAAAAAAAAAGATTACACAAAGCTTTGCAAGCAAACAATAGTAAAAAAAAAAAAAATCAATAAGCCAATTCCAACAACACCCTAAATCAGAAAAGGAAGAATATTTTTTTTTTTAAATAGAAATAGGCAATATCTTTTAGATAGCATGTTATGTCAATCATCTTAACTTGCTTCCAAAGATAATAATAATTAAGAAAACAAAAGGGCGATCTAAGAGTAATTAGGTCAACCAAAATGGCTTATAGACTTGTTATTCTTGCAAACTAATAAATTATGAATTAGACTTTAAGATATATATATATATATATATATATATACTTATATACGTTTGTTTGGTGTTTTAATGTTTTACATGGTACGTCACCTGGCTGGCTGGTAGGTGAAACCTTTCTTTTCAAAATTTAACTCATATTGATTTTGGGAATCATTTTAAATGTACCAGTTGAAGGAAGGAAGACATAAAAGTAGTGTTTAACAGCGCATTCTGAATCATTTGAGAGGAAAAAATAACAAAAGTAAATGTATATGAGTTGAATTTATTGGTTGGAAAGAGAGAAAATCTGAAGAGAATCAAATGAGGGCCTGCCTCCTTGTGTGAGACATGACATGCTTTTTCAATGTCAAAAAGGAAAAGTCAGTCCCAAATTTTTATATCACATTATTAACAGCCTTGATACACTGCAAATCATTTGGTACAAGGGCCTTTCACCAATCACCATGGTTTCCGCAAATTTTAGATTATCTCTCACAACAATTTAGCTTTGCCCTGAATTTGTTTGTACAATGTAATTAATTTTGTTGCAGTGGCAAATTGCAAATGTTTGATAGTTAGTCTCAGTTAGAAAAATAAGATTTTACTTAATTGTTAGCGCATCACTGATATATACAATAATAGAAACAAACAAACAAAAAAAGAGTTGTTCCAACTAATGAGACATCCAATGTCCTTGATTGACCAAGAATCTGATCAAATTGAGTTGTCCAAAAATTGATTCTTGGTTATCCGTTCTCTTAACTACTTCATGGAGAGAAGCCAATTAGGCTTCATTTCAGTGTCCTCCAGCAATTAAAAAAATGGTTTCTCAAAAGAATTTGATTGAAGCTTCATAATTAAATCAATAATAAATTAATTAAAACCCGTGATTGCATAAGGCGACAACCAAGGTTTGATCAACTTTGTTGCATTGCTCCCAACTCATGGGGTTTTAATAATAATTAATGTTTAATGCATTTTAATAAAATATTAGTTTTCTTGTTTAATTAATGATCATAATTTTATGAAGCTTGAGTTGGACACACAAAATTTCACCTTCTGACTCCTTGTTTTGTTTCATTTGATTTTTATCACGGACGGAGATTTCTAAAATGATTAGGTGTTTGACCTCTAATATGGTTTATCACCCTTTTATCTATTTATTTTGAATAATACGATCTTAATATGTGCGTTTTTTTTTTTTTTTTTTTTGCAACTATCTAAAGGCATATTATCCAAACTTTGATGTACTTTTTTTTTCATTCTCAACTCTCATTCCCATTCAATGTATGTAATGCTAAATGCAAGTTTGAGGTTATCATCAATTTTTTTAGCAATTTAAAAAGCAAATTTTTTTATTTTTTTCTTTAAAGATGTCAATAATTGATTTCTGATAATTAAAACAAAAAATCTAGGGGAAGAGGCAGATATCATTTAACCTCATTTTATAGGAGTTATATATCTTTTAGTTTTTGAAGAAACTGGAAGCACATAAAATATATATATACATATATTATTTTCAACTTTTTTTTCAAAGGGCAACGATCTATTTATTATGTTACAGAAACTTTCAATTAAGAATACAATTGGAAGAGTTAGATCTTTGCAGAATAAATTATGAAAAGAAAACTTTTTTTGATTTAATTTAAAGCAAATGTTTACGATAAGATAAACATTAGATTTGATGAAAGAAATGCGGTTTAGGCTGTCAATGTTCTATTCTCTATAATAATAATAATAATAATAATAATAATAATAATAATAATGATAATAAGAACGTGGGTAGAAAGCTTAAATTAGTGAAAACTGTCATAATATTTAGATCTGTGAACTTATCGTTAAATATCGATGAAAGGAATCGTCATCAATCTTTTTTGTTTAAATGTAATTGTCCACCTAACTGAATATGTCTCTTTTTAAAGAGAAATTCTAAATTTGACTTAAGTATCCTTGAAAGGTAGATTCAATATCTGTGAAATCAGAATTAGGTTCGAAAGTACGATTATGTGTGAGAAAGATTATAGTATTCTCACAACGCCTATCGAAAAATGATACCAGCTCGATTTCGTATTATTCATTAAGCCTTAAAAATTTTATCAAGTAATTAATTATTGAAAATTATTTTTAATTGATTCTAATACTTTTTACAAAAAATTAAAAAAAATTTCTCATCCGAAGAGTATACAAAAAAAAATTATTATTTTTTTTGCAGATGCTCCATCATCGGATTATTTAACATTAAAAAATTTTTAAGCAAGAAAAAGAGAAAAACAAAAAATAATAATGCTTTAACCTTTAATAGGGATCTCTTTCATTATTTTGTTTTATTTTATTTAAAAAATTCATGCATTTATACAAAGAAAGTTGATACTTTCAATTTTTTCTCAAAGCATTTCGAAATTTTTATTTTCAAGAAAAATTGATACTTTTAATTTTTCTTTAAAATTATTTTTTTAGGAAAATTGATACTTTTAATTTTTCTCAAAGATACTTTTTTTGAAATTTTTATTTTCAAGGAAAATTAATATTTTCAAGTTTTTCTCAAAATATTTTTTCAAAATTTTCATTTTTAAGGAAAGTTGATACTTTCAACTTTTCCTCAAAAATACATTTTTTGAGAATTTTTATTTTTAAGAAAAATTGATACTTTCAACATTTCCTCAAAAATGTTTCTTGAAGTTTTATTTTCAAAAAAAATTGTTACTTTCAATTTTTTCTTAAAAAATATCTTTTGAAAATTTTATCTTTAAGAAAAATTGATGCCTTTAACTTTTCCTCAAAAAAATCTTTTGAAAATTTTATCTTTAAAGAAAATTGATACTTTCAACTTTTCTTCAAAAAAAATCTTTTAAAAATTTTATCTTTAAAGAAAATTGATACTTTCAACTTTTTTTCAAAAATTTTTTTTTGAAGTTTTTATTTAAAAAAAAATTGATACTTTCCAACATTTCCTTAAACATCATTTTGAAATTTTTTTAATATTTTTGAGATTATTATTTTTTATTTCACAATAAAACATAAAACAAATAAACAGAATAACACCAAAATGAAATATCAAAAATCTCGACTTGGTTTAGTAGGGAACGGCTCGGCTTCTTTGTACTAAAATGGTCTGGCAGCTCGACTGCTAGATGAATTGGCTATGAAAATGGGTGTGGCTAGAGAATTGGCTTAGACTCGGCTAAACGGCTCCAAAGTATGGTTTCGCAAAGCAGATCGAGTCACTCGTTGAGTACTGCACGAATCTTTAAAGTGGGTCAAATATAACCCAGTCCTTTATCTAAAATGACACCATCTTACCAATACTCTAAAATCCTCTTTTTAGTTTTTTTTTCTTAATTTTAGTTTTACTTTTCTCTCTCTAACACATACTCTCTCTTCTCTCTCTAGGTACTATGAACACTGCCATTCAGAATCTAAAATCCGATGGAGATCGTCGTCGCTGCCGCCATATACTATTGTTCACTGGCACCAAAACTACTTCAAAATTTTACCACAAACTCATCTCGATCTCTTTTTCCTTGTATTCCAGCTAATTTTCTTTAAAACTGTCTAGATCACTATAGATCTGCATTCGAAAGTCACAACCTCATCTTTGCTTTGCTGCTTCAATGTATGGTCTTACACTTGCTTTTGTCTATCTCTTCGTTGAATTTGGAATGTCGGAGCCTCTAGGAAGACTATTAAACTAAAACCCCAGAAAACCTCTTTTTTTTTTCACTTTTTTTGTTTCTGACTTCCTTTTTGTTTTTGATTCTCTTTTTGACAGAAGATGGTTATTCGACGAGAGGCTAATAATGAAGACAGGATCGACCATCGATGAGGATTGGTGCTTTCACCGTTAGCGTACGGATTGATGCGTAGTTTCCTTGTTCTCTGCTTGTAAGTGTGGGTTTCGAGCATGATGGTGAAGATGAAAATGGGGTTCACAATGAGTTTCTATTCCTGTTATCAAGATTTTGTGGCTAAGGTGGTTTCAATGGCTATGTAAAGTAGTGATTCAGTTTCGGTATTAGCTTTAAAAAATGGTGATGATGGTCAATAGAGGGAGAGGTTTTAAATGATTGTGGTAGAGGCAGTATATTCAACTGAGATAGAGAGGCACAGAGGAGGTGGTTTTTGAGTTCTGTTATGGGTGATTTTTGGGTGTAAGAGACTATAGGAAATGAAGGTTATTCTTGATGGAGACCATTCTCCGATTGAGGCCTGAGGATAATCGAGAGAGCTAGGTTTGGCTCCTCCTCCCCTTCCTTTCGTCTATCAAGTGCCCCCTTTTTTTGGTGGTCTACCAATGGATTAAATAATGGTGATGAGGATAGGATCTCAGTTTAAAACTGAGCATCCTATCCCATTCAATTTGGATTTTAATTTCAAAAAGTAATTGAATTTTAAATCAAATATTATCACCTGTATTTTTTTTTTTGTTTTTTTTTTAATTATTTTATCTTTTTATTTACTTTCAGAGTAGGGTGTTTACAAAAACAAATGTATTGTTGTCACATGATAAGATTAGAGCTTGATAAAGATTGGTTTAATTAATGTAATATAAATAAATATTAATTATATTAGAGTTACTAATTGGGATGTTGATAGATCATCATCCTCCTCTTCTCTTTTTCATCAACTATGCCATTATTTGATCAAATTAAAGACAAGTTTGCGCGAGTGCCTGCCTTCCTATCTTCCGCATTCATCCATTCTTATTCCGTTTTTGTGTTTAAACACATGTAATGATGATGATGATGATGATGATGATGATCATTATCATTAACAACATTACACAAAACACACAAAATTATAAGGGTGGCATCTAGAAAGGGAACAATATTGTTTTCTATAATATTGTCATAGTACTTTTTAATTTTATTTGGATCAATTTTGAAAAGAAATAGTACTTTTTTATATTGATTTGATGTATTTATGATTTTAGGTAATTAAATTGTAATTTTACAAATACAAAATGATAGTAATTGGAACGAAAAGTAAGACACAAAATCATGGTTTTATATTTTCGATCTAACTGATAAACCATTTTTAAAAATCACTTAAAAGGAAGATTTTCAATGGAAAAGTGTTGAAAATGCTAAAAGCTGCTTAATGTATTACGTCAATTTTGTTTAAGTAAAAAGTGTTGTCTAATTACATGAAATTCACATTTCTTTTAACAATTTATTCTTTCCTTTTTAATTTTTATCAACTAAAATAATGATAAGATCATATGTTGTTTTTTTTATATAAAAGATTAATAAAATTTTACTAAACATTTTAATTTTCAGTAACATACCAAACAGTTTTTATATTATAGATTCAGTACTTAAATTCTTCATAACTAAAAATTCAATATTTAATTTTTCAACGTTAAATTTGTTCAATTTATAAAAAGGCACTTGACATTTAGATAGATGATGATCTATCTAGGGAGAGAGTAGTAGATGACATCTTCGGGTCCCTACAGCGGTTCTGGTACTGCCTGAAACTCGCTACCATGGATTACTGCACCTTGAGATATATACAAATATTTATCTTACATGTAAATGTTCATAGATTAGTGCTCAAGTCAGCTGCTTCTATTTCTGAAAAACAACTTTGAAAATTAAGTACTTGCAATTGGAATTTACTTTGTTAGTATTATCTTTGAATGACAAAACAAATAATTAAGCTACCTGTTTGTTCTAAATATTCTTCCAAAGGCCATAAAATCGAGTTTTTTTTTTCTTCTGCAACTTTAATTTTAATGTTGCATTAAGGCTCCATTTACCCAGACCAGCTAATTCTCCAATAACCATGAAGTTAATGTAAACGATGCTTTTATGGAAAAATGTTAAGGCAGAGCCATCTATGGGAAAATAGTTTAACTTGTCATAAGTAATAGTGACCTGGTGAAACATCAGCAGATTTTTTAGGTAACTTATGCATTGTTAATCATCATAACCTCGTAAGAGATAGCCTGGCTCACCATAGCACCATGAATTCATTATCTATGAGAAAATGGTAAGTTTCTTACTTAAGCCAGATCATAAATTGCCAAAATATTGGCTAAAAATTACTAAACACATTCCCTATTTTTAATATCCAATTTTTTACTCAACACATCCCACTTTCAAAACGTAAATTTACCAAAAAACCCAAACAACTCATTTCTCTTTCTCTTGCATCCCATCTCCTCTTTTTCTTCCCAACCAAAAATTTTAAAGGATTTTAAATCCAATCAAACCAAATTCAAAGGAAATTTCATCAATTTAAAGTTAAAAAGCATAAAATCAAAGATAAATTGTTTGTTCTTCTTATTATTTTTTTTGTTTGATTTCGTGTGTAGTTTCATAAGATTTTTTATTGAAATATTTGTGTATAATTCGAAACTTCCATAAATAGATTTCTTAAAGTTTCTATTGATTTCCAAAAATAGATGGATGATAACCTTTAAAAATTTTCGAAAATTCAAAATTTTTGAAAATGGATGTCCAAAACCCTTTAACAACTTTCAAAATTCAAAGATTTTAAAGATTTCCAAACATCTATTTTTGAAAAATTTTGAAAGTTTTCAAAAATAGATTTCTGAAATGAATGTGAAAGATAAAAAAGTAATTGACTAATGGGTATTTAAGTAATTTTATTAAAGGTTATATTTATAATATAATTTTTGGGGTGTATTGACAAGAAATTTGAGTGCAAATAAAAATACTCAATATTTATTATTTTTCAATTGGAACATTTTCTTACATGTTGTAGCATTCACAACTGCTTTTTTACTTCAATGGATCATATTTTTCTTTGATTTGTGTTAACATCCTATTACATTGATCTATATTATTAGGTAACTTCAAAATGCAATATCTCCAATTCTTTCTCCAATCTATACTGGTTTCATTCTTGTTTATGTCAACCAAGGTAAAGGTTAGAAAATTTAAATATGCTATTGTTTTATCGACAGAGATATCTAACAATATTGTTCTAGAGGGTTGGTCAACATGGAATTGCATGAATTCAAGAAATGTACATGTTGATGGGATAAAATAACCTCAAACAATATTCAAACTGAATATATCATGCAGTGAAAAATCAAACTTTCGATAATATTTTCTTATATGACCTTTAAGACCATAATAATGGTGCTTAATATTGGTAAATTTATTGGACTTGCTCTTGTTTCTGTTTCTATTCTTCATACTTTTGCTTTTATCCCTAATCTTATTTTCTGTGATTAAGACCTTAAATGTGAAAATGAATCATATGACTTCTAATCTCTACATTCAAAACACCACTTTTAGTCAAATCCATAATGATAATACAATTTTGGACTGAGCTAGATAATGTTGTTTAAAACGTCTCTCATGAATCTAGCAATGTATCAAGAAGCCATAAGCCTTATATCTCATATTCAAACTTAAGATTTCTACTAGCCAATTGATTAATAATGCTTTGATATGCATTCAAATAATTTGTCATAGAAGTTTCATTATGATATTTCAAACTCATTAACTACTTAATTAAAAACAGTTTATTATTCCCAGTTTTTTAAGTGTACAGCTCAAGCTTGTTCCAAAGAGTGCATACATATATCTTTCCACTAATATGGTTCAAAACATTATCATCTACTCACTATCTAATATAATCACATGCATGTCGATAAAATAAATTTCATTCTATATCTTTTTTTATTTTCAGGCTTTTCAATGGTAAACACAAGTAAATAATAATTTTTCACATAAAGCAAGTCTTTCATCTTTCATTTCCATACATGGCAATTTGAACCATTCAAATTAATCATTCTACTTGTATTGGCTTTCAAGGCAAAAATAAATAACATGAGCTTTTATACCACTTTGATGGGATAAAATTACCTTAAATAATATTCAAACTAAATATATTACGCAATGAAAAATTAAATTATTCCTCTCTTATGTAAATATAAAAAAAATCAAATAAATAGAGTTAACAAATAAATCTTCAAATCACAAGCACAAGAATACAAGTAATTTACATGGAAATCTCCCTAAAATGAGAAGTAAAAACCACAAGCAATAACAAAAAAATTTCACTATCAAAATAATGAGAATACAAAGTTTTCTTAAACTAAAACTAGACGTATACAATTATAATATCTTAATATTAAATAATCTTACAAGAAAAAATTAAAAAGTCTTAATAAATTTAAAAATTAATAAATACCCACAAAATCAATAGGTAAAAAACTCGAAATCCCATCTCAACTGTTCATATTGAAGAACAATGAATCATAAACACATTGATAAAATCTCAGTTCAATCTAATTATTGATTGACCTCAATCAAACTATTTGACCGAAATTACATAAAATCCTCTTTTTCTCTCTTTTTTCTCCATTTTACCGTCACAACACTCTAGTTACTTTTTCAACCACATAAACAATAAATAAGGCTTTAAAACCTTAGTAGCAAGCATGAAAGGACTAAAAAATCCTTAATGAATGGGCTTTGGCAACTTTCGAAAGAAACCAAGCCCAACAAATGCAAGATCCATCGAGCTCATGCTCTACTTTAATTGTTGGAATAAAAAATAATCTGGCTGATTTTAAAACCTACCATACATAGAATTATACCAAAAATTATTCCAATCATCTCCATATAGATCCCACCCTTCTCTTGGCAATGCTCGATCATACACTTTAGAACAACTTAGAGTCAGAGCTTGCCGTTAAACCACAATGCAGCTTATACCACCATTCATTCTCATGTTGTTGATCCTTTCTTTGAGGATATCCATAGCTGCTGCTCAGTGTAACACTGGAAATGGTGGCTCTAAATTTGCATCTACCATCGTCGTAGACAAGTATGGTCATGGAAACTTTAACTCGATTCAATCTGCCATTAATTCCATTTCTCCAAACAATGATAAATGGATCAAAGTTCGCATTAATCCTGGTGTCTACTGGTAATTTAATTTTTTTTAAAATAGATAATGAAAGTTTCATCATCTCAATATTGGCTTACCTGCCTCCTTTTCTTTTGGAAAAAAAAAGGGAGAAGGTAATTATTCCAAAAACGAAGCCTTGTATTGTACTTGAAGGACAAAGTCGGAGGGTCACAACCATTACCTTTGACGCTCATGATAGAACAGATACTAGTGCTACTTTCACCTCCATGGCTGATAATATTGTTGCAAAGGGCATCACTTTTAAGGTGAAGCTTCAAACCTATTTTTCTTCATCTTTTGCTTCAACGTTTCTTTGCTTTATTATCTTTTTTCTTTCCATGCTAAAAATATGGAATGATTGTTATTATTGATATGAAATCATTTGTTGGCAGAGAATTGGACTTTTAAAATTTTATATTATAATTTAATTCTTGAAAGATTAAAATATAAAAATAATATAAAGTCATTATAGTAAAAGATTTTGGTTAAGTATCAGACTTTTAATCTAACGGAAGATTCTCACCATATCATGTGACCATGATATCATACTATGCTTTAAATGATTCACAATGCCACAACTTGCATTAATGTGCTTAAAATACATATTTCTTTTCTAATTCTTTTGTTTATTACATAACGGTGATAATTTTTTAATTAATTATCAAATTCGCTCCTAAAAAAAAAAAAAATTGACCATAGTGCTTTTGATTTTACTGCCAGAACTCGTATAACCATCAATTGGTAGAAGGTATATCTAGCGGTGAACCAATTCCCCGTGTAACACAGGCAGTGGCAGCAAGAATTTTAGGTGATAAGTCTGCATTTTTTCAATGTGGATTTTTGGGGTTGCAAGATACCCTATGGGATGCACTAGGCCGCCATTACTTCAGCATGTGCCATATAGAAGGGGCTGATGATTTTATCTTTGGTAGTGGCCAATCTTTCTATGAGGTAACTGATGAAAAAAATAATCTAAAATTGTGCAAAAAACCTGAACAGAATATGCATTAACAATCTTATGGTTTTTTCAGAATTTTTCAATAAATGTTACTGCTGGTGCATTTGCTTCACAAATGCGTATAGGTTATATAACAGCTCAGGGCCGAAAATCATCAGATGATCCTAGTGGATTTGTGTTTAAAAAAGGAACAATCGTTGGCACTGTGAAACCTTATCTAGGAAGAGCCTATGGTCCTTATTCTAGAGTGATATTTCATGATACAGCAATGTATGCACAGGTGGTCCCTGAAGGGTGGTTTGCCTGGAATTACCCTGGAAAAGAGTAAGTTCTTTTTATTTTTAATTTCTAACGCAAGTTTTTGTCTCTTAAATTTGATATTGATTAATGCTTCTTAATTTGTTCCGAATAAAATTTAGAGAAAATTTTATGTATGCCGAGGTGAACTGTATTGGACCGGGATCTAACACTTCCAGACGTGTTCCATGGGAAAAAAAGCTTAGTTTTTCCCAACTGAAGCAATTTTCAATATCGTCTTTCATAGACCAAGATGGATGGATTGGCAGGTTGCCATGAAAAATCAGAATTTGATTGCAGTTAAAGAAATTTCCAATTTGTTTTAGATTTTTCCTTCCATTTTTGGTCCTTCATAATAATTTAATTAAACTACATGCCAATTCCTCAATGCCATTTGAAAGGGGCATCTTATTTCAATGTACTGTGGCTGGAAATAAAGGATTGGAGAAATTGATTAATTCTTGAGACTAGCTATCTTTACCAACAATTTTCAAAGATTTATCAATTATTCAAGCAAAGGAAAAAAAAAAAAAAAAGGATTTGCCAATTAAAAAGAAATTAGAGATATATCATGTTCTTAAAAGATTGACGAAGAAAGAATAAAATGATATGCTAATTATGAGTAGAGATTTACTTACATTAATATAAGTTTTAGATTCTTTTGATCGATCAAAATTAAATTTATAATTAATTTAAATTAAAATAATATTTTTAATCTTAATTATTTTGATCCAAAAAATACATAAAAATAAAAGACTTTACATTAAGCAAGTGAATCCCTCCTCACTAATTATTATTATGATACGTTCAAAAAATAGGAGTATATCATATTTAATAACAACCATCATATATATATATATATATGTATGCATATATGTGTTCTATTTCTTATAAGAAAACTTTTGATGAAGAAATTTATCACCCCTTAATATATTTTTAATCATTGATACATTTGTCAAAATTATTAACCTATAAATGTATGGATTTTCTTGTATTTATAAAGAAAAAGGAAATAAATGATAACTTGGCTCCATTTCTTCATATTAAAAAAATGGATTTTAAAAACAGAAAAATAAGTGGTACTATACTCTTATAACTATATAAAAAAGTTATTTCCAAAATTAGCTTCTCTCAACAATCTGCCTCTCCAACCCCAATTCTTTGTGCCACACACACAAACAAAAATCCAATTTTTTATCCTTTTTGAACCCAAACCCAGATCGTTTGTGGTATCTAGAAACTGAAACGTTCATTTTTACACCCGAAAGCTTCCGCTTTTTCTTAAAGAAAACATAAAAGAAGCTCTTTTTGATTCATATGACGCTAAGCCCAGATACCATTTGGTATCTTAAACAGAACCACTTCATTTTGTACTTAGAAAGTTCCAATTTTTGTTTTTGGTTTTGTTACTCATTTGAAGCCAAACTCAAGACATTATTTGGTGTCAAAGAAACTAACCCCAGAGTGGAAAAGGTTGCTATGTTTGTGATTCAATTTGCTTTCTTCTATGCTGCATGAGTTTGGACGAACTCAAAAGTGATTATTGTTGCTTCAAATTTGAGCACTTGAAGATCGAGAAAAAGTTAAATAAGCAACAGCAAAAGCTAGAATGGCAGTGGTCGTGGTTACAAATTCTCAGCTCTCTTTCAATTTGCTTTCATCTCTCTGTTACCAGAAGAGAAGCCTCTATATCGAGACAGGCTGCTTCTAGAATTCGCCATCGCTTCCCTTCTAGCTAATGGATGAATCTTAACTCCCCTTCTACTGCTACTCATTGGTAACGTTTTAATTTGTTGCTCTTAAATTGATTGTGGCAAATGCAAATAAAGTAGTATAATTTTGATGCAATTGTCTTGTGGCATTCAGGACTGATGGTTCAAAGTGAATTAGTTTGTTATCTGTTCTGAAATAGCTGTTTTTAGTAATTGAGGCAGCTAATAATTTTTTGTTTGTTTTTCTGTTTACTTATAGTTTTGACATTTTTAAGTTAAGGCGTTCAATAACAAACACTAATGTACAATTCAACCATGTGGCTACCGAGGATGAGGACATATCAGTAATAGATATTAGTTGTTGTTGTACAACTCATATAATTCAGCTCAAATCTGATGTCCTTGAGACTGAATCTTTGAGCATACTAACTGGGGATGTCTATGTAGATAGTCTTTTGACAACAGTGCCAGTATATTCCTCTTTGTATTTATTAATTTATTTTCACCTCGAGTTCAATAGTCTCTAACACTTAACTATTGTTCTATTCTTTTCTTGTTTAGGTATTAACAGAGGAGGAGCAGAAAGCCCTTGCAGCAACCCCAGCGCACCCAGAGGGTTTGTATGGTACGGCTTTCCATTTTCATATAATCAAAGCACACTAGAATAGATGTAAATTATGTAATAATCTTACAGACTTAAACTGATTTTTATTTTGAGTGTTTATGCTGTATGTATATGAAAAAGTGTTAAGAAGGTTAGTTGTTGTAGCCCTCCGCCCCTCCCTCTGCTTTAGGCATCGGGTTTCTATAGGTTGTCACACAGAGCATAAACCTATTTAAACTAATTTTCCTAAAGTTGTATTAGGAGTATCAGCTTCTAGAAAGCTGTTACACTGTGTGATTTGAACACATTATTTTGAATCCAGTCAAATTTGTTTGTTATGAACTAAAGTGTCTTGTAAATTTTTTTTGTCCAATCATTTTACTACAAGTGTGGTCTTATCAGCTGCTAACTTTAAGGACATACATATTTCAGCATTTTATGCAAGTTGCCTGGCGGGGAATTTTGTGGAACAACTTTGGAATTTTGCATGGCCTTCTGCTATTACATTGCTTCATCCAAGCCTTCTACCAGTGGCAGTCATGGGATTCTTCACTAAGGTTCAGATTAGCCTAACAACATAAATTCACTACATAGAACAAGAGATGATAGAGTACTTTCTAACAGAAGTTAGTGTTAACAGCTTGTTATAATTGTTGGAGGCCCTTTGGTTGGCAAACTTATGGACATTCTCCAAGAGTACCTTCATATATCTTTCTGAATGTTGTGCAGGTACTTCAATAACATTTTTTTTTTTTTGGGTTCAAGATTAATGTAAAATTAATACTGTTCTAATTTTTTTCTAATTTTATTTGCATCTGCCAGGCTTCTGCTCAGTTGTTGTCAGCAGCAATGATAATTCATGCCCATACGGTCTCCCCTGCTTCTGCGTCATCTACTCTTCTCCGTCCTTGGTTTGTTTTACTGCTGTTAGCAGGGGCTATTGAGAAGCTATCCGGAGTGGAGCTGGGGGTTGTTATGGAGTGTGACTGGGTTGTGCTGGTAGTACCCTATTCTGTACATTTTGGTTGTTTTCTTCACAAGGAATACTGGTTATCCATCTCTTGGAAAGTGGAGGACTAATTAAACTAGAGTTCTTGTGTTTGCAGTTGGCCAGAATAAATAGACCAATTGCACTCGCATAAGCAAATGCTGTTCCCAATCGAATTGATCCACTCTGTGAGGTATTTGATAATCTTAGGATTTTTTACATTTTTGTCAAGTTGGTCCCTGTAATTATCTTTTTATTTCTGCCATAATATTTCTCTGTTTACTTATAATCCGTAAAGCATGACTACTAAAATGAATGCTGAAAATTTTATAAATTTGCAGTTATCTTACACTCAAGTAATGGGATGGTTTTCATGATAACATCATTGTTGAAATTGGTGAACGACAGATTCATTATCATCTATAATTGGAGATAGCTGGCACATCATTGTTTGGAATTCTTCTCTCTAGATATTATCTAGTAACCTGCTTAAAGTTTGCTGCTGGTTTGATGATGTGGTCATTACCTGTTATGGTAATTGCTTTTGTGCTTGTTCTGATTATCCTTTTTGTTTGGAGAATGAGGTCTGCTCTTTCTTCTAAAGTCTAACACCATTCCTCAGGTTGCTCTGACATTGTTAACGAATAAACTTTCTACCAGAGTTCTTGACCACACTAAATGTTCACAAACCTGTTGCCAAAAATCTGATGAGGGGCCTCTTCCTGATGCTGATAACTTTGGTAAAACTAGTTAATCTGATTACTTTTGAAATCCTAGTTTTCTTCTTACTTTATTTAGTGGCTTGCATCTTTTCCAAAGGTTGATTTTTTGCTTGCTATTAAAGTGATTGCATTTTGTGGATGACCAGTTAATACAGGTTTGGAAGCCATCAAGCTTGGATGGAGAGAATACATACAGCAGCCAGTCCTTGCTGCAAGCCTAGCATATGTGCTCCTTTACTTCAACGTTGTTCTCACTCCAGGCAGTTTAATGACGGCATTTTTAACTCAGTGTGGTTTTTTTTTCTATCTATTATGACCTATTTAGATTGAAACAAGCTTCATCACACATATTCAAGCAATAGAAAGTTACTGTACCTAGACATATAACAAAAGAAATAGTTACAAAGAAGAGGGGATTATTGCCATCATCATTTGGAGGAGATTATTGCCATCATCATTTGGAGCACATGCTAACAGTGCTTTGGTCTAAAATTGATCTTTTAAAGCATTGGATGCACTGATATGCCTGAAGTCACTCCATGTCATATGGTTGACTGTAAATTACATTCTGTTTTTCTCTTCATTTGCTGAATGACTTCTGATTACTTGAATGGATTCTATATTTAAGCAGAGGAATTAACCTTGTATCCTCACAGAAATTCATTTCTGAATCCAAACTGCTCTGTGGGTATGTTTAACAGGTCTAAATCCATCTGTTATTGGGGGGTTTAGTGGATTATGTGCTTTTATGGGTGTTGCAGCAACCTTCTTATCTGCAACCTTGGTCAGGAGATTTGACATTTTAAAGGTTACTTCTTGTGTTTGATTTTGTCTTCTGGAATTCTCCATTTTGGGGCTGGTTCTAATGGCCATTTTTCCCTTCAAACAGGCTGGAGCAGTTGGATTAGTTTTTCAGGCATCACTTCTCACCATAGCTGTTGCTATTTACCAGAGTGGATCTCTTTCCCAGAGGAGTCCCCTTCATTTCTTCTTATGTTTGATTGTAAGAACAACTTTAACTTCCATGTTTCTTCATGATGTGAATCAGGCATCTAGGAAGGCATGACTCAATCTGGTGTACAGCATTGGTCATGGTCGTAGATTTAATGGAAGTCTAGATTCACTGTCAACCGTATATAGTAGTTATCTGCTAATAGCACCGGAAAAGAAAAATGGATTCTCTAAAGGTCTATATGACTATTGTTTTGGCAGTATTGGTCTCAGTGGAGCAATCATGATTCACGATCCATGTTGATGTCTCTAATGAGTTTGGCTGCTCTAGGCCAGGAAACCTGGCAGCAGTGCAGGAAATCCCTATAGCAATTATGAAATGGTCATGTAAATATGAAAGAGAGAAGAAAATACACCGACCAGTCTTAAAATTGGCATAATATCTAAAATATCCTCACCTCCTGTATGCAGGTATTATCAAGGTTGGGACATGTCATATGATATTGTTGGGGCTCAGATACTTCAGACAGGAATCCCATCATCCAAAGCAAATTTTATTGGGACAACAGAGATTTCTGTTGCAAGTTTAGCTGAGTCTCTAATGTTGGGAGTTGCAATAATTGCAAATGATGTTTCGCATTTTGGATTTCTAGCAATTCTTTCACTTTTATCAGTAGTTGGAGCCGCATGGATGTTCTGCCGATGTTTGTTGAATCCTACGGAGGCACAGAGACACCTGTTCTCTTTTGATCCTCAAATTTAGCTCTAATGTAAGTACATAAATTTTCTATTGTGTGTGTGGGTATTTTCCTTAGGTTTACACATCTGTATTCAATTGGTTTAGTTAATATATTTGAGATAAAAAAAAAAAAAAAAAACTTGTGCTTTACTTAGTGGCAATATCTTACCTTTTTTCTTTTATGTACTATTAGTATTAGCAGGCTCTGGCTTTATTCATATGATTGTCTTGCCTCACTCCTTTCCATCAGTTTTCAACAGCTGCTGTCATTTTTCAGTTCATAGGCAGTCTGAAAGTAATATGAGCTATTATATTTTCCATATCTTTCAACATCCACTTGCTTAGCAGATGCCTGAAGTATATAGCCTATCTCACATGATTTCTCTGTTTTTTTATTGTTGTATAGTCTTTTAGTAGTCCTTTCAATAATTTAAAGCCAAGAAGATGGGCAGCTGATTTTGAATTTTTATATAAATTTGTAAAGCATTCATCAAATACAAGTTCATTCGGGTTTGAAATATATATATATATATATAGCAGTACTACTAGTATAAAAACCCGAGATGTAGATGAGGTTATTGAATGATATTTTACATGGTATAGTATCGATGATTGTGTTAACCATGAAGTGCCGTTGCTTGTGGGATATTGGGTTTGGTATATAGGGTCAACGGCACGCACCCGTCACGCAGACGCAGGGGGCCTCAAATTCCAACACTCGACACTCGATAGAATCTAACACTCATCAACATCACTCGCTATTTATCAACACAACAACAATAACAGTATAGCCACTCTCTTCAAAACTTTCCATTCCATTCCTTTCCACCCGCAAGAAAAATACTGTATAGAATTTGATATTTCTTTTAAACAAACACCAACTTCGACTATTCCTTTTCTAGTTCCAAGTCTGCTTTAACTTGTTTGTTTAACCCATCTCTATGAAGATGAAAATACTGTTTTTTTGTCTTTCTTTTCTTGTCTTTTGGTTTCAAGAGGGAAAGGAAAGGAAGAGAAACAGTAACTACAGTGTACGGCGGTAGTCTCCCATCCCATTTTTACATTTTCACAAGTTACCAAGAGGATCACGTGAATCAAGGCAGCCAATTTTACTACCGCCATTATCTCAATCAAAACTCTCCCGTGTTTGTCGCCTGTTTTCTTATTACATACAAATAATCTACTCTCTTCCTTCCATCAGCATCCATGTTATGTTTCTGTTTTTCTTTTTCCTGTCAGAGTTTTATTGTTTCTCATATATATATATATATATATATATAAATTCACTATCTTCTCAGCAAAAGGACGACAGAAGCTTTAGTTAAAAGAGTAGATTGATACTAGTAAATCACAAGGACGTTGATAGTGATGAGTAATGACTGATGGGCTGTACTGTTCCCTCCCTTGTAAATAACGTAGAAAATTAAACTGCACTTTGACTTATGCATGACTGTTTTTGCTAATCATTATTCCGATTTCGAAGATCTAAGATCGAAATCTTATAATATTATCTCATGTTAACGGGTATTTGGGAAAATTTTATATCTACTACTACACTTGAGATGATGTTACAATATATATATATATATAGTCAAAGATTGATTTATAAGACAAGTGGGTCTATATTATGTTTCAAATTATTATTATTATTTTTGTTTACAATGAGTAATGGAATAGTAAATTAGCTGCAGCACTGGCTCTTATTTCTGAAGAAATGGTATGGTTTTTGGTAACCAAGTTCCAATCCATGCGCATGGCCTGACAGAATGGTCATCCCATTTGAACATACAAGTTTCGTAACATGTTTAGCTTACATTGTTAACTTCTCAATTCTCACGAGAGATGATCAGATTGGGTTTCAGGAAAACCCTTTAATTGTTTGAGGGAAACACCACTCCACTCCTTTTCCCAAAACTAAAAGGAATTTCCACAGCACGAAGCCCCACACTTCCCTTGTGAAGAGACATTTCAAGATCAACATCAATAACCCCCTTGAAACTTGGGTTGAGAGAAAGAGTGAGAGGAAGAAAATTTCTCATCCGCTAATCCCAATACCATGCCAACATAAACCATAGAAAAAGAGAAAGAAAGGAAAACCTCCTTCCCTCGCTCTAACCTATCTGTCAAAAAAACCTCCATGACACCTTCCCCATCATTTTCCACGACCCCAATAGCCCCACACTGCATCATTTTCAGTTAGACAAATGTGAAAAAGTATAGAAACAAATTCTATAAATAAATGGATCTTTTAAATAACAAAGATAAAGAAATATCTCTCTCTTTCTCTCTCTCAACAGCCACAGTCCCATGATTTTACATCACTTGTTTATAGTCATGAAGACCTATTCACCCATGCAGCATAAATGGTTATCTTTTCATTTTTCCTTTGAAGATAAACTATACGTATAGGTTATAGAGAGGGAAAAAATGTTCTTTTCACGGTAAACTTCTGTGGCTGTTAGTTGCCACAGTGATATCGACTTGAAAGCGCCCATCTTTTCATGTTTATTGACACTGATAGTTGATATATCACTTGGCTTGTTCATGTCCTTTTTTGACCCTCTATTTCTCTCCTCTGGTTGCTTCATCATTGTCAAGCACTGTGTTGAAGTAGAACTAAAGCTAAGCCAAAGACACAGACCACCCCTTAAAAGAGAGAAGAAAAAACACCATACAGAAAACAATGGGGTCTCTTGGAGCTGAAACTGCAATGAAGAAAGCAATGTGGCTCTATCCTAAAGTCTCAGGTTTTAATCCTTCTGAGAGATGGGGGCACTCTTCCTGCTATTCTAATGGGGTTGTATATGTTTTTGGGGTATGTTAAATTTTCTTTCATTGGGTTTTTTTTTTTTTTTTTTGCCTTTTGTCAATATTTCGTAGTCTAACAAACAATGCAGAATTGTTTTTCTCTTAGTAGCTGCTCAGTGACTACTTTTTCACTAGTTGTAGTATTATTGATATTTTTCTGCTTATTCAATTTTATTCTTTGGTTAAGCTTGTACTATTTCTTTTCTCTCTCTGCGAATTGGTTATCTTTGGTTATGGGAACATATAACTTTATTCATAGGTTTTAGTTCTTTATTGCTTCCTCTTATGCTTCTGCTTGGAATGCTATCTGAAATTTGTCCTCATTTCACTTTCTCTAAGTAGTAAAAACTATAAGTAGGATGACTCTCCTCATTTCATAGAAAGCATTCTTATTCTCTCTCTCTCTCTCTCTCTCTCTCTCTCTCTCGGTTATTTCACCCTATGTTCCATTTACCGTTATTCATCTTCCTTTTCTTTTTTTCTTTTTCGAAAATAAAATTGTTTTCTTAATCTTCGGTGCAATACCGTAACTGTTAAATTTTTGGCAATATCAGGTATTAGGTACTCATGTTTTCAGTCATGCAAGGTCTTGTAACTTCCTGGTAAAACTTTGATTAGCTGTTAGATGCATGTTGTTCAACCTTTTGGGAGGAAATTATGCTATACTGGAAATATATGTAACAGGGGAGGAAGAGAGCATTAGTTTCTTGAGCATTTGCTTTAAAACAGTGTGTGAACATTAGGTTTACTTATCCACTCTGGTCTGATATGTTTGTCAGAATAGAACCAAAGCATTAATTTCTTGTTTATCCCTTGGCCATCATCTCTCTTATTGTGTATTTTGTCTGAAAAGTACAAACTGGTATTAAACACTTTAATTCTGTTGTAAAGTTTGATGCTTATTTCTTTTAGTAGAAGAGAAACCATAAGAAGAAAAAGGTCAATAATGCTTTTAGGGGAATATAATCTCCATTTTCCCCCTTAAATGCTACATGTTTATCGCCTGTTTTTACCCGTCGCAGGGGTGTTGCGGAGGTCTACATTTCAGTGATGTTCTCATGGTAAATCTCAACACAATGGTTTGGAAGACTCTTGAGACCACAGGGCAGGGTCCTGGTCCTAGAGACAGCCACAGTGCTGTTCTTGTAGGGACTAAAATGATGGTGTTTGGGGGCACTAATGGTTCTAAGAAGGTAAATGATCTTCATGTATTGGATATTGCATCCAAAGAGTGGATACGAGCTGAATGCGATGGTGTTGCACCTTCTCCTCGCGAAAGTCATACTGCCACGCTTATTGGTGAAGATAAGGTAGTGATTTTCGGAGGAAGTGGGGAAGGTGAAGGAAATTACTTGAATGATTTGCATGTTCTGGACCTTAGGACTATGAGATGGACTTCACCTCAGGTGAGAGGTCATATCCCTGTCCCTAGAGACAGTCACAGTGCTGTTGCAATAGGGAACAAACTCATTGTGTATGGTGGGGACTGTGGTGATCGATATCATGGAGATATTGAGATGTTTGACATGGACACTTCAACTTGGTCAAGGGTATTGATTTCACTTTCCCAGTCTCACAAAATCAGTTATAGAAAATCAAATTGCTAGACAGATGTCTTGGCTTTATGAATTATAATTCATCGTATTCTTTTTTCTTCTTTACAGCTGGCTGTTCAAGGCTGTTTACCAGGTGTTAGAGCTGGTCATGCTGCTGTGAATATTGGAACGAAGGTAGCACATGATACTAAGTTAGCATTGTTAATGGGAGTCATTTCATTTTTGTCTACAGTTTTGTTAGAATTTCAAGTGGATAGAATTTTATGTTTATATCATGGATATGATCATTTGGGAGGATTTACCACTGGACAAATTTATGATTTTGAAGGTTTTCATTATTGGAGGGGTTGGAGATAAACACTACTACAATGATGTTTGGGTCCTAGATGTCAGTGCTTGTTATTGGGGTCAGCTTGATATATGCGGCCAAAAGCCTCAAGGGCGGTTTTCTCATACTGCTGTTTTCACAGAGTCAGATATTGCTATCTATGGAGGGTAACTTCCTTTGACTACATTATTGCTTTAGGTCCCGATCTCTTGTTTTGAGACGGCGGTTCTGACTTATAATTTCATGGACCTTTACTTAATCTATGCAGGTGTGGGGAGGATGAGCGTCCAATCAATGAGTTGCTGGTTTTACAACTTGGAACACAGCATCCAAATGGTCGTTATAACATTACCATTTGCAAAACTTTTGGAAGCCAGTGGAACCAAGAAAAGAGAAGATTCCTAAGAGTAGCACCAAATAACTTGGTAATGAATATGCTGGATAAACTGCAAAATTTCTACCCCTTTAGTTTTTATGACCTTATTGAGTAAGAGGTGCTTAATTTTTTTTTGAAGCAGAAAACTATCTATTTTGGGGATAATGAAGTAGCAACACATGAAGCTTACCAACCAAAACAAGAAACAAAGCACTCTTCTTGGTTCAATTCAGGTTGGTTTGGAATCAAATTTTCTTGCCTCAGATATAGCTTGATGTTTCAGATATGTTTAGATTCATGTTTTCATTACTATTAGATACTTCAAACCCAAAGAGGAGAAGATCTTCCAATTCAAGGGCATGGGTGGTTGAATCAGAGCAAGAAGAACATTCCCTTTCACTGTCGCAGCATTCATCTCCTTCACAATCTGATCAAGAACAAGCCCCAGCACAAAAGCCTGCAGATTCCACAGGGTCTCAAGGACTTAACCTGTTTAAGCAGTTCAATCATGTTCCAAGCAATTATCAGCCTACCAATGTTCCAAATAACCATCAGGAGACCAGATATATGGTCCACAAAACTCAACAAGATTTGCAGTTCATAAGACAACATCAAAAACCAGAACAATATCTTCATGTTGTTCATACTGGCAGACAAGGAGCGCAATGCCCAGCTGTGGAACAGAAACACTTGGAGGCAGGGCCTATTCCCAACCTGGTAAAACATATATTTTCTGATTTTTTGTTGATTGAATGGGATATTTGATTTTTTTGTTGATTGGAAGCTACAACAGTATTATCTTTGTTGAAGCATCAGTCTATTGACTGAAGATTCGAATTACCTAAATTTTCTAGTTTATCAAAATTTTTGTCTGGTATTCAAGATGTTTGATCCCATTAGCATTATTGCTATATTTTTGTTTGGTGGTTTTGTTGTTTATGTTCCATTTCAAGATTGTTAGTACTTCTCAATGGGGTTTTTATCCTTAGCTTGGTGCTGAAGTTCGTGGTAATGTTGATGGAGCCTTCGACTCAGGTTTCCTGGTGACAGCAACTATTAATGGGAAGATATTCAGAGGGGTCTTATTTGCACCTGTAAGCTTTATGTTCTTGATTATGGAACTCCCTAATTTATTTGTTCAACTATAGCTTATTATCACTTTATTTGATCAACATTAGGGGCCAGGGATCATCTCGAGAGGGCCAATGCTTGGTCAAAGTCCTGCATCAACAAGCCAGATTGCTGCTGCTCAGCCATTTCTGAGCTCAAGCAATTCAGAATCCTTCAAGCCCACACAACAACTAACAATGCCAGATTCCAATCACAGCTCTCGACAAGCTCAAGTAAATCGACCACATTTGGTTACTAGGGCTACTTCATCTGCAGCAAAAGATCCAAAGCTAAGAAGTGATCTTCGAGATGTAGTTCTAACACTAGGAACCGGAAGTGGCCATGCCTGACATTATATAGAAATCCTGCTTGTTGGCATCAAATGATAGCCCCTCTTTTCTCTTTGCTTTATGATGTAAATGTTTATATGTAAATATTTTCCCTTTTTTTCTTCTTTAGTCATTTATGATTAAGGTGACTTTGTTTGAGCATCAGTTCCTTTTTTCAGCTTTTTGCATGTATCCTTGGCCTAAACGGTCAATAGGTAATGTAAGAGCGAAGCGATTTCTTCCTTTTTAATCGCAGTTCACCGACATGTGAAATGAATGTAATCCAAATAGAAAAGAGGTGTAATTAGTAATCTTGAAATTATTACTTTGATACATAGAGCATTATCCAAATCAATTTTATAAAAGCAGGAAAAAGGATGAGAAAACTTGGTAACATTTGCATTCAAAAAAGATGTATAATATTACCAAGTAACATTCACAAACAACTTTACTAAAATAGAATCCTGTTGAAAAGTGAAACCCAACATTACATGTGATGTACTTATGCAAGAAAATAACACTCCATACCAATAAAAAAAATTTGTCAAAAATTCACAATTTAAACAATTTTTAAATTAGTTTTTAAAAGAAAATGTGTATTTAAGAAAAATTAGAATATTAAGGATTTTCCCAACACCAACAGGAAGAAGAAATGGGACCCACCCAACGGAACAGAGCAGAACAAAGAAGATCTAGGGGGTGCCGTGAGAAAGTCCACGGAAGCACCCGCGCATCTCGCGCGATACTGTCGTAGAAGGGCTGTCGCTTTCAACCTTCTGATACGTCTCTGATCTGAAATTGATTGATGAAAATGAAAAAAAAAAAAAAAAAAGAATTTTATTAGTTATGAGGGTGAGTGGAGTATAGAGCAAGGGTCTTTTCGAAAATGTCAATTGTCTTTTCAGCTTTTTACTTTTCATAGCATAGGAAATGCCTTGACAACAATGTGTTTGCGTCATCCTTCCTGCCCTTTCTGTTCGTGGCTTGCTTGGACCAAACAAAAGCTCCAACTTCTGGAATTCTTGGACTACCCTTACTAGGTCCAAAACTATTGGGTTCAAAGGACAGAAAGGCTACTGTAGCTCCAATTCATTGTCATCCACATGGCCCAACTTTGGAAAGCTTTCTTGGACCCAATGCATTTATGATTTTACTCTAGGAGTACTTCATGCAAGTATCAAACTCAGCAGGTTGACGTTTTAGAGATAGCAAGAAAGGTGGTCATAGTGGTGCATACAAACCGAGCCTGGTCTTCGGCCCTCCATGACCAAGATTTTGGCAATGCCAGAAGGATATGTTGACAACTTGGAATTCCCTTCTCATCCTTTTCCTTTTATCTCTTCTTGTCAAATGTCTTCATCATGAGCGAGATTGTTAGTTAATCTCTCCTTGTTTTGTTTGGAGAAATTCAATTTCTCATTCCAGCGTTCATTGACAAATGAGGGGTTTGGTTTGTTGCATTCCCACCTTGAGGTCTTCGCATGTGTTGAACTTGAGAGAGGAATCAACGTGGTTGGTTTGCCCGCAGCTCCACTTTCTCTTGGGTCGACAGTCGAATGAAGGCCATAAGGCCCTGTCCTAAAACCGATTAGGGCCACTGAGGCTGGGTACGAATCAGGCTAGGATGGACAATCTGAAACCAAGCTCAACCCAAAAACTTCTTCTCTTTTGGCATAGGGTCAATGAAGTTTCGGCTGATCACTTTTTTGGATTATATTAAAAAATGTCTTGTTCGGATTCATATCTTTATAGCACAGTTATTAAACTGAATAGATAAATTTTGCTGAGTCCAGATTCTACGAGAATGCTCAATCTTACATCAAGAATGGATAACATCTCTAGGAGCTTAAAAACAAGAAAAGAAAAAGCAGCTGCTGCCACATTAATCATGATAATCAACCTCAAACTTAATCGTTTTACAGAACCATAAAGATGGATCACAGCTCAGAACTCAACAGTTTCAATCAAACATAAAATGCATCAACTTTTAATTTAACTCCTACTTGTTTGTTTAATTTTTTTTTTTTATACCATCAAACTTTCCAGAAAGGATGAAATGTTTGCTACAGCTACCATGATCCTACAGCACCCTGAGTAGGATTCTTGAATGCAGAGAATTCCCAGTAGGTCTTCAATGAGTACGGCTGGGAAATTGTCACACCTTCTTCAGTGATCTTAGCTATCTACAATCATCAGATTTTGAATAGATAAACATCACTATAGATAAAACTCTGCCTCAGATTTTCAAGTCAAGGACCACAATAGTTTCGCCAAAGAATAGATTTGATTAGGAGCCATCTTGAGAAATACATCAACCTAAATTGCATATATATAAATATAACAGGCAATTATAGAACAGTTGTTCACATGTAACAAATTCAAACACCAATGAGCAAGACTTTTCATTATAAAATTAGAGTATCAGATTAGTAATATCCATAGAGACAGATTGTTACCTAATGGCAAAAGCCTAAAATGCCATGCACACGTAGTTTTGTAGAAATTGCTATCTAATAGCAAGGATTAAAAATTTTTATTTAAAACATGGTGTCAAAATTTTAAAAGAGAAAAGACCAAACCTGAAGCTTATTAACAGCTGATCTATCACGATAGAGGAGAACACGCATGCATTTCTCCAGTAGTCTAACACCATCTTCAAAGCTCAAGTTCTCATGCCACTCTTGACGAAGAATTGGCCGTGCAAGGTGATTTCCAAACCCAGTTGCAACATGATTGTCCTCAAAGTTTACACCAATCATGTTGACCTGATGAGTCATAGTTATAAGAATGGTCAGTTACAACCTTAAAACCACATGTAGCTCATTTCTGAACATTAGAACAAAAAGATATAACATAACTTTGAGCCTACCATTCCAAGATACTTCTGTCCATTTTTAACCCCACCAAGCACAAGGGAGTTCCACAATGGATTGAATTTGTTACGCCGGTTATACATGACTCGAGTCAAGTAATTGTGCACCTCTTTAGGCCCCAAAGAGTTGCCATCATCCCACATATTGTCATACAAGCTACAATAATCAAACATCCAAAAGTAACAGTTTTATGTCTGAAGTTTCACACAATAAAAACAAATGTTCCCAACAAAACCCAAAAGAAAACTGTGTTGCGTGTGTATGGCGGGAGAAATAAGAAAACTCATGAAAGAATAACCAAAACAAAAGTACTTATAATCTCAGTCAATCCTTACATAAGCTCATCTAGATAACGCAAAATCTCTTGGAAATCACTGATTTCTCCACTTGCACCCAGAAGAGAATGCTTGCCAATAGGCTTCATTCGCTCCACACTCTTGTACCGTAGGGTGGACCCATAAGAACCTGTCAATTAACAGGAGGCAGGCATAAAACAAGTGCATTCTTTTACATAGTGAAATTAAGAACCATTCAGTTGGGTAATGAGTATCAGATGAGTGCATATTGGCTTTAGAGCAATGCTGGGGTACTTGAAACAGCAGACTTCCAGCTCAAAACGAGAGAAGAAATCTCAGTAAGGGGAATTCTGTTACTGACTTTGCACAATAGAGTTGACAGCTGAGAAGAAATCTAATAAATGAAGTCCTAATTATACAAATGATGCTACAATAAAACAAACATATACCATCTCCACATTCTAGCCTACAATATGGAATCCATATAAAATACTTATCATTTAGAGCACACTGTCAAACAAGCATCACATCAAACGTTAAGTACCATGTCTGGATTTTGAACAGATAAGTTTTCTGTTACAAGTTACAACCACTTCAGCTTCAGGCATTACCTTATCTGACAATTCTTAAGCTATGTAGCAATACTCCAACTCTCTAGTTGAAAGCAATACTCCAACTCTCTAGTTGAACCATTTATTCTAAAACAACATTACATACAGCATTAAAGGGTTGAAGAATAAGGAACACTCGGTAGTCCACCAACACACACACACACACACACACACACAGATACATACATACATACATACATACATACATACATAACAAGATAATTGCTTAAAGATAACAACAATCCAAAACAATAAGAAGAAAAAAACGACTTCGGATCAAGGCTGCTTAAAGATAATTGCTTCATCTTTAAAGTCCATAACAAGACCATAATCTACTTCCCACAAACAAAACCAATTCGAACACATGAAAAACTTCTGAAAAAAGAAAAATGGCTTATGTAAATGTATATGTTCACCTCCCATATCAGCAGCCATCAAAATCCCATCTTTGTACTTTAAAGCCACAACTGATGTTCCAGTCACATATGGGTAACTAACCAAAATTCGAAAAAAAAAAAAGGAAAATTTCAATTATCCAACAACAAAAGGAAACCCTAGTTCCATTGGAAATCAGATAAAGAACATACAGAGTCCTTTGAGAGTCAGATTGAGGGCCAAGTAATCTATTTTCCGGTTGCGTTGAAGCCATAAACTGCATTAGAAAAAAAAAAAAACCAGAAAGGATAAAAATAAGTGCTTTTTAGGAAGTGGGAAGTGTTAGATTAAGAAAATAAAACTGGGCATTAAAGATAATCAATGGAATGACTTACATTCATTCTGATTTAAGGCTATAAATCAGTCAATTAAAGAAAAAGAAGCAGAGCAAAATCGGTGATCTGATGCTATAGAAATAACAGTATGCTGGATTCCCCTTTCCTCAAGAAACTTCCTTTATGAAAACGGGCCCTGCTCCAATTGGTATCGGTTTAGGATGCGGGTTTTCTCCTTTGTTTGTTTTTTTTTTTAAGCTTGCCTAATTGGAAAAAATTTTTTTAATGAACTTATAATTCTATCTGTATTTTAAAAAAACAATATATATTATGTATGTGTACATGTGGGAATAACACATGAAATATATACACTAACAATTAGGACTGTAATTTTTATTTATTTAATCAAATAGACAAGTTTTGGTTTGTTAAGGGTTCTATCAAATTTTACAAAAAAAAAAAAACTAAGAGACCATGAAACTCATTTTTCATAATTAAAAATAAAACAATTAATAGTTCCGTAATTATATTTACACACAATTTTTCATGGCACTTTGATTTTTTTATTCATCATTATTATTTACTACTTGGAATATTCAAACATATCAACCCTTTTTTTTTTTTTTGGAGATAAAAAAAATGCTATCGTATTTTAAACTTGTTTGTACATATAACCTCTAATAATTAGTGGGATGAATGTTTCTTTGATGTTTTCAGTTTTAACATCTTTCTTATGTTGGATTATTTGAGGTTAAAAGTATTGAAAAGCACTGTGTAATGGTTGTTGTGGGTTTCATATGATTCTCATTTTGGTAGAATTTCAGCTTTGAAAAATTTTATAATGAAGATGGAAAAATCTAGGAAGAAAATTATGGAGATGTTGGCTTGCTGCTTTCTTTGTTTCAATCTGGCTTGTGCGCGCCATGATTCCAAAGACATAGTGAAAGTCATTTTCATTTCATGATGGGCATTTCCATCTCATATGTTTCCTTTTATTCCTTTTCTTGTTTGCATTCAGCTACATATTCTTATCTCATTTTGCTCGCTACATGACAACAGTATCTTTTCTACATTCTTCTTTCTGTATTATCAGTTGATTTTTTTTTTTTTTAACTTGGGTTAAGTCCGTTTAAGATTCAAATTCTTGGCATGAACAATTTAAACTAAACAAGGAATTGCCTTAATTCCTTATAACGATGCACTACCCCTTTTTTTCAAATTATAATGGTTTATATAACTTTAAAATCTAAAATTTGCATGTGTTTATATTTCAAATGATTCACTTACTTTTTTTAAAAGATGAATTCTCTTAAGATTATAGTTTTATCCCTAATACTTGCGCTCTCATTTTTCTTTTTTTTTTTTCGTAGGTTTAGACCAGCCGAGGTGATAATTAGATTGCCACACTTATATACTAATTTGTGTTTCATATATGTACGAATGGCATTTCTCATTATAAATTCATCTGATGGATATATCGCTATGAAGTTGGATTAGGGAATTTGGTTGTAGGTATGGCGTTTCCTTTTGACACGAGTCACCAACCCACCAACCCCTGTGAGTTATGCCAATGCGCCAGCATACAATGAACTGCAAAGCATTGCTATTTGCTATCATGTGCTTTAATTTGGTTGGGATTCATTTTCCTTTTCATGGTTTATTGGTCAAGTCCAACTCTACTGATCCATTATGATCAATTAAGAAGTGGTCCCAGGTGACCTGTAATTCTGCATATAGTTGTTAAATTTATTATTGGTAGTTTAGTTATGTATCCTGAGTTTTCATCAGGTCACTGTCAACAGAGCTTGCCAGCTCGCAGCTCTTTCCACCAAAGCTCATGTATATTCTCACAGTCTAGTTAATTCCAGTATATTATGGATTTTCTCTAGATTTTAATATCTTTTCCCCATGTGATTTATAAAACTCAAAATAGCATGAATCAAGATAATTCCTTGATGGATGGCAACTTTTGTTGTTTTCATAAGCCAAAACTTAATTGCCCACAAAAACCAAGACAGAAGATCATTAAGTATATAATTCACTGAATTGCCTGAACATGCAAGTTGATTATGTATTTGTAATTGCAGATTATTGTAAGTCAACATCCAGGTAGTCTTTTTTGTCGAGTCCTGCTTAAAAAAACAAAAACTCATATCCTGTGGAAATAGATAACTGACCCTTGGGAAAATAATTTCTTCCCTCCCTATACCAAGGCCAAAACTTAATACAATAAACTTGAGATTCCTTATACATAATTGTAATGGTCTTGCGGGGCCTTCTTCATTCCTGAGATTAAAGTGTAGCAGATCACCAATAAAATTGGAAAATTTCAAACTACAGGTTGGTTTCTTCACCTTTGTCATGTGTGAGTGTGACTGTAAGTGAAACCATTGGCAAGCTTAGGCCAGCTGGGATTCAAACTTACATTAAATGGGGCCACTAGAACTAGGAAGCTGGAAATATTATAACCGGAAATGATCCATTTTTGTACAGCAATTTTCACTCTCTTTGAAGCTGCTCCTCTATTTTGTTTTTTTTTTACTTCTTTTCTTTCACAAGTTCAATTCCAAATCATTGGGATACCTGTTATACCATTGCATTTACACCTACCCCATTCATATCTAAGCAGGTATTCCATTTCATCGCATTTGTAAAACAGATGACTGCATTTAACACTAAACCTCTTTTTTCCTCATATTAAAGGTAAATAAATGTTTCCAATAAGTTATTAACAATTGCAAACCTCTTAGTTTCTTCTTGTTAACCAAGTTAATGTTGCAAAATAAATGACCAAGAAAGCATCATGGATTCGTCGTTGCAATCTTGATTTTCTTTCAGCTTACTATCATTCATTTATAAAATGGAGAATAATAATAATTCATTGAAAATTACTGTAGTACTATACATTTGCATTATGTACACTTAAGTCTTTTGTTCTCCCTCATTTTTTGTCATGGTTAAAAAGGTCAGATTCAAACTTTAAGTATTGCTAATTTCATGTAAATCCAAAAATTTTATGATATTCCATGTAAGGAAATTTTCAAAACAGAAATTTCCCATTTCTTAATACATTAGTTTTCATGAATAGAAAGTTCTCAGCATGTGTCCAATGATTAGCATCAAATATTTTTCTGGACCAACACCATTGCTACCTATGATTAAAGTAAATATTTCTACACCTAACAAAGTTCCATGATACCATACTTCATCGTCCCCCAATTCAAAATAAAGGTTTCTTTACCACTTTTGAGTACAATTAATCGGCTTACTCGTACCATAAAGCAAAATTCAAAAAATTCAAAGGTTGATGAATACTTCCTTTTTTCTTTGGGTTTCAATTTTCAAACATATCAAGGAGAAAGAAAAATTGCGGTCGTTGGCATTACAAGTACTTTGGATGTTGTCTTTGAGTTTTGGTCTTCCAAGTTCTGACACAAACGCAAGACATTTCACTTTTTACCCGAACATAAATTACAAAACCTGACACCCTATCACGTGATTTTCCTTGTGCTCTCTCTTTCTCTTTCTCTATGTCTTTCTCTTTCATGTTTCTTTCTTTAATTTCTCTTAAACCACGCGTCTTTTCTCTTTGATCACTTCCCCCTAGTAGCCTGTTCTCTTGCATTTGTTTTATTTCATTTCTGCCTGGATTCTGGCTCTTGCAGATCTGCCAGCCGCTGCAGGGCAAGGTTTGTGCATTTTCTTGTTATTTGCTCTTATCCCATTAATTATCATCTTTCAAAGAAGGGTCTTTCATGTTTGTATCATAAATTTTATTAAAGCTCTTTTTGATTGTTTTTCTTTTGTGGGTTGGTGGTATTTTGGCCTCTGCATTTAGTTTCGGGTATCGTGGTATTTTTGTTTTTGCAAAAAATAAAAACCACAAGCGTTATTACTGTTTCAGGTGCAAATAGTTCACCTTTGTTCTTGTCTTACCTTAAAATTTATCCTTTAGCTGTTTATGATTTGTTCTTTGATGTTTTTCTCCGTCTATACTTCAATTTCAGATTTTTACACCTTTTCACCTTTGGAATAGATTTTTTTTTTGTAGTTATCTGAGATCTCTAGCAATGTGATTATCGTTTGTTGTATACTCTAGTTGGCTTTTTGTCCTTTTAATCTTTTTCTTTCTTTCCTTCTTCTTTTAGGGGAAGTGTGGTTTAAATTTGCTATTTTTGTTTGTTTGAAATGATGATTCATGCTTTGGAGAACCAAAGATGAGATTGTTTTAGGTTTCTTCATTTTTTCTAAGTGTAAAATTTTTCCTTTGTGCATGTGCAGAAATGGGGTTCATCTCCAGGAAGATCTTCCCAGCTTGTGGAAGCATGTGTGTGTGTTGTCCAGCTTTGAGGTCAAGATCTCGACAACCTGTTAAGCGTTACAAGAAATTATTGTCTGAAATATTCCCCAAGTCTCCTGTAAGTGTCCACTCTTTTCTGTTTTTTTGGCTTATAAATTTTGGTAATGGTGTTGATGATGAAACTGCAAATGCAATCTTTATATATATTTGGGTTTTGGATGTGGCCATTTAAGTTAGCTAGCTTTGAGTACTTTAGTTTTAAGATAGGGGTAACAATACAGAATCTTTAGTCCTGTAATATGCCAGAATGGCTGCTAGATTGTTTTATTTTTTGAATGGGGGACTAGTTTGCTGCTGTGACTATGGTTGTCCAGTGTTCTTGGCTTTGTGACTCCAATGCCATTTGAGTACTATAATTGCATGTTAATAGAATAAAAATACACGCCTGTATGGTTGGTTGCTTTTTTATGGCTGTTAGTAAAACTATTTAACGTATGCTGGATAACCTAGTCTTATAATTTTAAAAATGCTTGATCCTTTGGTTGGATCTTGGAAGGAACAAGAGAAATAACGGAAAATTCTTAGATCTGGTTAATTAGCAGTTTAGTTGGTGCATTTCTGAAGACTCATAGTTTAATTTGTAATTTATCTACTTTTTGATAAGCTAGAATTATAAAGTTAATGCCTCACAATACATTGTAGGATGCTCCTCCCAATGAAAGGAAAATTGCCAAGCTATGTGAATATGCTGCCAAAAATCCTTTCCGAATTCCCAAGGTTGTAATTACTATCTTTCTTATTTGTTTGCAAGGAAAAGGTGGTATAGCCTTGAAATTTTCTGCACATACACTGAGCTACTTGTGGATTTCTCTGCTTTTAATAGATTGCCAAGTACCTTGAAGAAAGATGCTACAAAGAGCTGCGCCATGAGCACATTAAATACATCAATGTTGTTACAGAGGCTTACAACAAGTTGCTTTGCATGTGCAAAGAACAGATGTAAGTAATCATTTCCTGTTTTTATGTTTTGTTATTCATTGTATTGCTGAGTGTTGTATGGGAGTTATTGACTATAATGCTTTTTCTTGTATGATAAAATCCTGGTTTTTTACCTTGTAGGGCATATTTTGCTGTTAACTTGCTGAATGTTGTTATCGAACTGCTCGATAACTCTAAGCAAGATGCCATGCGGATCCTTGGATGCCAAACTTTCACTAGGTTTATCTATAGTCAGGTTAATGGTCACTTTCCTCTCCTTGACCCTTTTCCTTTTCCTTGAGAAAACTAAAAATACTAAAATGATTACATCTTTGTGAATATGTAAAATTTTGAGATCTTTTTTAATGGTTATACCTTACATCTTGATTGGTATCGAAAACTTTCTTAAGAATGCTATAAAGTTTGCAATGTGAATGACATGAGAGGCTTTCTCATGTCACCCATATCAGAATATAAATAACTCAACCAAGCTATGGGTATCTTATTTTTATGAAAAGATTAAGTAGAGTTGAATGGGCTGGGATACATATAAAACATATGCTTTCTTGGGTTTGCATAGGGGGGGTCATGAACATATTTACTCTTTATATTACATGTGAAAATAAAGGATGGCATATAACCATTTCTGCTATCTGATATGAAAGTAATGTACTGCTGGAAGTATTCTTTTGACAAGGGATGCATTTGCTCGTAGACAATAAGAAATTTGTTTTTGATATGGAGTGGATACCGTATATTCAAATTTGTTTCTCATATTCTAATGAAATGTAATTATTAATAGATTTTCATACTCATACTTTGATCTGTTGTATAAACAGGCTGATGGAACTTACATTCATAACATAGAAAAATTTGTTCATAAAGTGTGTAAGTTGGCATGTGAGGATGGGGAAGAACATCAAAGACGTTGCTTAAGGGCATCTAGCTTGCAGTGCCTTTCTGCCATGGTAGTTTAAAAAGTTCATTTTCTTTTCCATTTCTAATTTTTTTCAGTAAGTAACTTTCTCAATTTCAAACTTTTTCCTTCAATGTTGAATCTCTTTACTTGGAATTTGCCTTCTTGTTGACTTTTGTTTTATTAAATTTTTTTCTGGACTTGGAATGTCTTTTTACCTATTAGGCTTGTCCGTTTTTTCCTTGGTAGGTCTGGTTCATGGCACAATATTCATATATTTTTGCTGCTCTTGATGAGGTTAGTGGATCTCATTGTTATTTTCTTGTATGTCCCTCATCTCCCCCCTCTGTTCCTTTTCTCTCTGTCTCTCTCTCTCTCTCTTTTAACTTATGATGTATCCAAACTGCAGATGGTACATGCCACTTTAGATAACTATGAGCTAGACACACATCGTGAAGATGATAATGAGAGAGAACCCCATCATAATTGGGTGGATGAAGTGGTTCGATGTGAGGGTAGAGGTGCAACTGTTGCCTGTGATGCCGGCCCTAGCAACATGATTATCAGGCCTCAACCAGAGAAGAAGGATCCCTCTCTTTTGACAAGGTAGTGTTTTATTGTTGTAAAGGGGAATTTTTATATGATTAAACAAACTATTTTATGAAACATTGGGATGACATCACAGTTTTCTACTTTTCTACCCCCCCCCCCAAAAAAAAAAAAACCATTTACCTAATTATTTTTTTGTTTTTGTTATAGGGAAGAGATTGAGACACCTAAAGTTTGGGCTCAAATTTGTATCCAAAGGATGGTTGAGCTGGCAAAGGAGAGTACAACATTGCGCCAAGTACTGGATCCAATGTTTGTGTACTTTGATTCTAGACAGCACTGGGTTCCTCATCAGGGGTTGGCTATGGTGGTTTTGTCTGATATGTCCTACTGGGAGGCTTCAGGTACATTTGTTATCATACTTTTCTTAAGCTACCAAAAATGATCAGTGTTGGAAAATTTTATGATTTTGCCTGCTGACTTTGCTTTTGAATTCAGGGAATCGACAACTGATTTTAGCTGCTGTTGTACGTCATCTAGACCACAAAAATGTGGCACACGATCCTCAACTAAAATCTTACATCATACAAGTTGCAGCTGCTTTAGCTAGGCAAATTAGATCTAGAGGGGTGCTGGGTGAAATTGGCTTTGTTAGTGACCTGTGCAGGCATCTGAGGAAAAGTTTCCAAGCCACTCTTGAATCAGTAGGAGAGCAGGAGTCTAACCTAAATATCTTGCTTCAAAATTCCATTGAAGATTGCTTGCTGGAAATAGCAAAAGGGGTAACTTTGAAGTCTTTTTTGGTACATTCTTGTGTGTTTTATACAATGCTTTTAGTTTACTTGAATTTCTGTTGTTTTTTTTACTAGATTGATGATGCACGACCCCTGTTCAACATGATGGCAATATCACTGGAGAAGTTGCCTTCTTCTGGATTTGTTGCACGAGCAACGATTGGATCATTGATGGTCCTTGCTCATATGATTTCATTAGCATTAGTCTCCTCTTGCTCACAACAGGTAATGTCCATTTTATGTGCTGTTAGTCCTGCTGTTATTGTTGAATTTTATGTATCCTTTGCCTCCTTCCCTACCTTCTATGTTCACAATTTCTTGAAATTGCTGTTGTATGTATTGTCCACTAAAAATCTAGACATTTTAGTTTATGAAAACTATTTTGGACAGTGATTGAAATTGTTCTTAGTCACAGCTCATTGAAACACTTTCTAAACATTCTCACATAGGTGTTTCCGGAAGCACTTCTTGTCCAACTGCTGAAAGCAATGTTGCATCCCATTGTTGAGGCCCGTGTTGGAGCACACCAGATATTTTCAGCTCTTCTTATTCCAAGTTCTAATCGTCCTCGACATGAAGTTGCATCTCTGCGTTCTGGTTATGTCTGTGAACCAAGAAGATGGCATTCCAACAATGCTTCTGCATTTGCGTCCATATCAGCGCTACTTGAAAAGCTCCGAAGAGAAAAGGATGGCATCAACATGGAAAAGAATGGTTATAATGTTCATGATGATTTAAAAGGGAAGGACAATGTGGAAGAGGACCGGAAGCAGGGGCATATCCTCAAAAGTTCCCCTAACATCTACAATATAACCTCTATTATTGACAGAACAGCTGCATCAAACATGGTTGAGGCAGTAAGCAGATTCTTCTTTTGTTGATTAGGTTATATGTGATTATCTAGTTTAAGCCTTGGTCTTTGATAGAATCAATATGGTCTAATAATTTTTTCACAGGAACCATATATCATGAAGCTAACAGAGGATCAGACAATGCAATTATTGTCGGCCTTCTGGATTCAGGCTACTCTTCCTGATAATTTGCCTTCAAACATAGAAGCAATAGCTCACTCTTTTGCATTGACAATAATTTCTTTACGCTTGAAGGTATATTGAAATGCTACATGGTGTTAGCCTTATAGAAATCTGAACCTTTTTTTTCTGAATTTATTTTTTGGCCGTCTCCAGAGTGACCATGGTAGGTTGAGTTGAGTGAGGAGTCAATTAATTGGTCAACAGAAGGTTGGTTTTAAACCATTTTTAACAATTGATAGTAAAGGGTTAATCCAAATCCTGCACCTGCTACCCATTTCATCAGTTTGCCTATTTGTAACCTGCTTAATGACAATGATGGTTTCTCTTAATTAAAACATATTAGGGCAGCTGAGAGCTGCCTACACAATCATGAGATGGTCTTCACGACGACAAATTTTTATCAAGGAAAATTCATATGATGAAAGACCGCTAACTAAACTAATCTGCATGGATTGTTTTTTTCTTCATCTGACATCTAACAGTCTCTTAAATTGTGATGTCACAGAACATTAATGACAACCTTGTGGTCCGCTTCTTCCAGCTTCCCTTGTCTCTAAAGAATATCTCCTTGGACCCTAGCTATGGTATGGGCTATTAATAGACAGGCTTTCACTGTTCAGATAGGATGTTTAATTTGTTTACTTTTTTTCTTTTATTGTTTATGTGGCTGTGGTGTCAGGGATGGTAACTCCAGCATTACAGAGATCAATTCTTGTCCTGTCAATGGGCATGCTGATGTTTGCAGCTAAGATGTATCAAATTCCTGATCTAAATGATCTTATTAAGTCCATAGTTCCCTTTGACGTAAGTTGCTTTGTCCTTAAATTGCCTTATCTTAAGAACTGTTTGCCATTATGAAATAGGATACAGTTGGCAGTTTTTGTGGTATAGAACTCCTTATTATGTCAGTACATTACAATCACACTTATTTACAGTCATTCTTATCTATTTTCAGGCTGATCCTCATCTGGGCATCAGTGAAGACCTTCAAGTGTTTGTAAGGCCTTTGGCAGATGTCAGAGGTTATGGATCTGTTACTGATAACCAACTGGCCTCTTCTTTGCTATTGGAGTTGCGGGATAAAATATATGAATCCAACAATGTCATGATAGATATCTTGGTTCAGAATTTATCTACGATTACTGAGGTAGGACATGCTATTAACAAGTGCCCCCTCTCTCTATAAAACTTTCTAACTCTAATTTTTTGAGCTTGTTAAGCTGGAGATAGATGATCTTACAAAGCAGCTGCTGGAACCATTCACACCTGATGATGCATTCATGTTTGGCCCACAATCTATACTTGACTTGGACCACAATCAAATGATTTCCCATTCCAAAGAATCACTTTCCTTTGATGAGGTATGCCCATAGGATTAGCATTTGTCCTTATGAATCAACTTATAACCTGAGAGAAGCTTGTTGCTTGTACATTTTTACATTTCTCTGAGAAAGTTAAAAGTTTTGAATGTTGAAGCACTCAAGAATTAACTTAGACTTGTGAAACAGTGAACAGTATTTGGCATGCTCCTGTGCAATCAGCCACATTTTTCCCCAGCTAATGTTTCTTTTGTAGTACTAAGTAGTAATTAGTTTTCCAAATCAACCTTTAATGGTAACTGGTTATGCGGCAGGATGTCCAAACAAGCTCATTGCTTGAGGATGATGCACGAAGTGAAGCATCTGTTCTTGACCTTTCCCGCTTCATTCCCAAAGTGCCAGCATCCCCTATTGTCTCTCACGTTATTAGCATCGGACAGCTCCTGGAATCGGTAATCTCTTATAAACCTTTTCTAGTAACCTCCAACAATCCCCATTTCTCTGCATTTTCATGCCATAGATTTATGTGTAAGCATAATTTTTCACACTGATTGTTTTTAGGCACTTGAGGTAGCTGGTCAAGTTGCAGCAACATCTGTCTCTACGTCACCCCTTCCATATGATACCATGGCTAGCCAATGTGAAGCATTTGGCACAGGTACAAGGAAGAAGCTATCGAATTGGTTGACCAATGAAAAGCATCAACATGGAGCTACTGATAAGTTTTTACCAACTGCTCCTGCTGATAGACACATGATGCTTAGGAAGGTAAATATGGAATTCGTTGAAATTACGGTGACAACATTCTTTATTTCTAATGAAGCTGCAAAGACTGACTACTATATGTATTGAAAGAACAGAAACATCAGTCACTTCTCATGACTCATTAGTTACACAAAATGTTTATGGTTCAAAGCAAACCTAATGACAACTAACATTGCTATGTCTCAATCATGATCTGCTTTCTTTCTTGACTTGTTTGCTGGTCTTTATACAGATAACAAGCGACGATGCTGCTTCTAATGGAGCTGTCTCGAGACTAGACCCATGTTTGGCAATGAGGTTACCTCCTGCTAGCCCTTTTGATAACTTCCTTAAAGCAGCAGGGTGTTAAAGAAGGCTCATGATATCGTTCGTAGTTGTTATGTTGTAAAGTTGTAGGAAGTGACTGGAATGTTGTGTTGTAAGTTGTACCCCTTAGGTTTGAAATTAACTGACAATATGAGGCTTGGGGGCTTCACCTTGCTCTTCAAAGAGCTAGTTTTAGACATGGGCATATAAGATCAAATTTATTCTCATTTTCTTTGATCAATCGTTCCAAATTAAACGTTCTCGAACCCAAATACAAAATCTCAATCTCTCTCGGGTCCAAGTCCAAGACCTTTTTTTTCGTGGATGGTCCATGGTAAGTTGGGTTGTTTGGATGGACCATTATAGTCGTGAGTAACAGTGGACCATATTATCAAAGTTATCCTCATGAAAATTTACTGCCCAGAGAGAGAAAAAGGATCCAAAACTAACAGGAGACATTTCACCACCAGTTCATGAGAGCAGATTGTTTAAAAGTGTTTAAAAATTTTAAATGTGTCATTTTTATATCTTTCTATTTTATTTATATCATTATATATATATATTTTAATTTGGTTAAACTTATATATAACTACCCTACCCTTCTCTTCATTTGACATTGTGAAGCATTTGTGCTGTTTACGTGTGTAATAATATAAGTGCTCAGGAATCAAATCGAACACAGCCCATTTTTTTGCAACTTAAATCTATTTCAACCAAGTTAGGTTAGAAAAGAAACAGAGGAAGAGCACAAATATATTTGAGACATGATCATGAAAACATTATCATGCTTTGGTGAAAAGGGTCAAATAATTATATCCCAAAAGGTGGGGATGTCTTATCATTTTCATTTCGTGATTGTTACTGTTTCGCACCTGCCCAAGAATCATTTATACACCTTTGTAAATAATTTTGAAACTAATAGTCATGATAAATGTGCAGCCACCCAAATACTTTACTAATGTTCTTTGGATTATAACACATTTATTTAGCATCTAAATCCATTAAAACAATAATCAAATCAAATTATTATTGCTTTGTTTGTGTAAAGAATGGCATATCAAGTCAAAGATTTGCCTTGGCCTTCCTTTGCACTTTCCTGATGTCTTAAATATTTTTATTACTGCATTTTGTCGTCCAAAAAATCATTTCTTGGTTGAATATCTTATTTATTTTAGTATTATTTTGCTCCTTTTGACTAATTTTTACTACTGATGCTTTAATTTTCTTTTATTACAAGCAAACCCCAATAATAAATTGTCATTTGGAGACAAAACTAATGATTAAAGGAGCAATCACTTTAACCAGGAAAAAAAAAAAAAGAAAAAGGAGGCATCAAAGGAGAAAAAAAAAAAGAAAAAGGAAGCAATCACCCAAAGAGATGGAGTTAATGTCATACATTGTGTCCCAGGGAGAGGGTAAAATCAGAACTTTCTTTTCAAAGTCTCTTTCCTCCATTAATTTAGGTTTTACAAAGATGAACTATTTGATAAATGATAATGCATCCCTAAAGTTGGACCAAACAAAAACAATTTCACCACTATACAACTGTTAATATCATATCACCAATAATTCAGAAACATCTACAAAACTTTCAACTAAAGACACTATTTAATTCAATAATAAATGTGCATATTGTTTATTTAAAAATTAAAAATTTCTTCTAAAAGAAAAAAAATGAAATACTAAATATATACTCAAATCAAATTTCTCTTTCATTTGATTAAACCTGGACCGTGTTAAATCTCATCCGAATACAAAAAACTAATTTCATAATTAGATCATTTTTGTGCTACCAATTAAATTGATTCCATTAATAATTTTAATTAGTTCATGCAGGCAATGTTTAATGTTGAAAAATAAGTGATTTAATCGAAGTTGGAGTTTGTTTTGTCATGTTATGAGGATGGGCAGTACTGCTTTCTGCAAAAGAAGCTCGAGTATGTCTGAGTGCTTTCTGAGAGGACTAGGGATGCATGGTAGTCTCTGTAGGTCAGGCTGCAAACTTAAACAAGTTGGTCTCTGCCGAACTCCTCACCCAAGAAGCTTGCATTATTTTATTAATATATATATATAGATATTCTTTTTTTAATTTTCACTTCCTCTATTTTTTCTTTATTATATCTAACCTTCCTCCATTACCATGTTATCATCCTTCTCTTTCTTCGTTGTTCTATTTTTGCCATGTGAAAACCCATCAGCATTCAGCATATATATTTTATATATATATATAAGAAAATGACTAGTGGTAGAATTTTGATATTGATTTTTGTCTAGCATAGCATGGGAAGGACGATTGAAAAGAAAAGCAAAGAAAAGAAGGGTAGTGTAACTGCACAGTACGTGAACAGCATCGTCCATTACACTTATTTCTGGGGACCCACAATCCTCAGTAAGACAACCAATGAGATGAAACCTGGCAGAATGTCATGTCACAGTTAAAATCTCGTCTCTTTGCACAGAGAAATATATAAATACGGGCAAAAAGTTGAGACCATAACTCACTCCCTAGAGCCAAAAAAAAAAAAGAAGGAAGGAAATGCTTTTATCAAATCAAAATCAAATGCTTCAATAAATAAATCACTGAAAATTAATTCTACACTGTTGCAGAGCGTGTTAACACGTGTGGTGAGACCACCCCCTTCTTTTTTGCTGTATCCAGATTACCCCTCTCTTCACAGTGTAAAAAAGCAATCAACACCCAACATTCTTTCTCTCAGGTCATCCTGGAAAAGAAAGCAAGGTCTGGTCTTTTTCATTAGTTGAACTTCAACTAAGATGTCTGATAAAACCACTTTTCCGAAGCTTAGATGTTTTTGCTTCCTATCTTTGCCCTTCTGCTACTCTTTCAAAACTCACCTGCTTTGGTTTCTCCAATGGCGGCTATAGATTCTTCAGCTAATTAAGCTCCCAACATAATTAGTTCTTTACTGCTATATGTTATCTATCTTTGTCTTGGATTCTTCAACTACTAGTTTCTTGACAATAAGTTATTGGTTTTCGAGTATTAAAAAGCTTGCATGTCTAGTGTTAGTCTAAGATCTTTATTAGATATTCTAGGGCAACTTAGAGATTTGTACTTAAAACCAAAGTTGCCTAGATCTTTCAGGGAATGAGCTTAATTGATTACTTTACAACCTATCCTTTCGTGTGAAAAGACCATGGAGGACTTGTACAGGCTTGATGATCCTATAATCTCGTGTTCAAATGATGTTGTAAAGGTTAATAACTTTGCTGTAACAAACTTTAATGCGGCTGCTACCGCTGATTTTCCCAGTCCAGTCGATCATTTGCTTCAATTTGATCATCAAACAGCTGATACAGATGCCACTGGATCAGATATGTCTGATCTGATCAAGACCCAGATCGCCAGTCACCCACGTTATCCAAACCTAGTATCTGCTTACATAGAATGCCAAAAGGTGGTTACTTGTTTTCAACTTTTTTTGGTTATTTTTATAATTAATTATCATAATAATTTTTGCTTCTTTTTATATATACTTTAGTAATAGTCTGCTACAAGCTTGACTGGTTGTCAAAAAAGAACAACAAAAAAATCCATCTTGTTTAATCTCCAATGCTAGAGAAACTATGGTGGGGCGTGATCTTTGAGTAATTTTTTTATATATATATATATATAGGTTGGAGCACCGCCTGAGCTGGCCTCTCTTCTTGAAGAAATTGGCCAACAGAACCACCCTATAAGCTCTTGCAGTGAGATAGGAGCTGATCCAGAACTTGACGAGTTCATGGTACTTCAAAGATCCTTTTGTCTTTGAAAAACAAGTCCTTTTTATCTCTAAATGTTTTGTTTGGTTCTCAAGAAAATGTAAGGAAAAGGGAAGAACATTTGTTGCATGAATCTCAATATTCTAAATCATTGGATAACCTTCCCTTGTCTTGTTGGTATCTGTTGGTTTGTTTGAAGGAATCATATTGTGAGGTTCTTCATACATACAAAGAGGAGCTATCAAAGCCGTTCGATGAAGCGACAACGTTTTTAAGCAACATCGAATCACAGCTAAGTAATCTCTGTAAAGGAGCCCTGACAAAAACCTTGGATTATCGCTCTGGTAAAGTTTTTAACCGTGCATTTTCTCGTCTCAAAATGATATATTTGCCCTTATAATAGAACTATAATTGGTAAAGGGGTAATATTGTTTTTTGCATTAATAAAAATTCAATGAATGTGTAGTCTCTAATGAGTTCAATCTCCTGCTACTGTGCATGTAAAAAATAGTTTTTTTTCCCTTCTCTCTGAGTGAGTTGAAATGTTGAAAACCCTTAAAGTAAGTTCTATGGACTGTACCATCTATAATATTTTTTTTTTCTGCTGTTCCCTTTTGTCCTCTTACCTATTTTCCTATCATGCTTGAGTTTTCTTGTGTTTCATGAATTATTTGTTTACACTTTAAGCAGTAATAACAGTTGCATGGTGGATCTCTAATTTCCAGGACCTGGTTACTCCACCCTGGGCAATAATGAACTTTAGATAGCTTGAAATTCTTTGTGAAGATAATAATATATTGGGCCTTTATTTCTCTTCCCTACACTGCCATGTTGATGTTTTACAGAAATTAGTGCATCACTAGTTCTCCTCATACTTAGATTTTCCCTCATTTTTTTCTGCAATGATTCTAGCTAGGTAAAGCACCAAAAATTGCCTTCTTTAAAATATAAATGAGTGCATTCATTATTTTTAATATGTGTTACTGGCCGTACATCACCCACTGTGTCTTGTTCAGCAATGTTGTCTCTTGGTACATTTGAGACAATAACAGGTATGCATTGCTCTAAAAATAATAATTTGAGACTTAGTTTCTTCCGAACAAAAGCAACATTCAATTCAGCATTTTACAAGATAGATGGAAGCCGTGGTCCATCATCACTTAAACTTGTCAGTTTGTTAAATTATGGATAATAACATTATTACTTGAAAATGTTTCTTAATGATGCTCCACCTTTATCCACCTTTTCTTTGGCTAACAGTTTATTTGGCCACTTAATTAATCAATGAATGATAGGATTTAAAACTCGATCAGAGAGGTTTTTTCCAAATCTAATTTAAGAAATGCGGGTTTCAATGATAATTAATTTTGATGGCTTGTTCAAGGTGAATTTTGCTCAACTATAAAACGCTTTGGATAATACATTGACTGTTAAAGAAGGAAATATCTAATCTAATCTTATTTTTGCAGTAGGACTCCATCATGTAGGACCATGCAGCTATTATTTTGAGAAAATAAATTTGTAACCTATTAATTTGTTTGGTATAAGCTCCCATTGGGGTCACTTATATGATTAAAATTTATCCAGGTTTTTGAACTTTTATAGATACTTTGTGGACTGACTTGTGTCCTGGTAGATGTCCTTAATAGCTGAATGTTTACATGACAATTTACATGTTATATGCTTTTCTTTTCAGATGAAGCTGCTGGGACTTCAGAGGAAGAGTTAAGTGGTGGGGAGGTGGAAGTTTCTGCTAGTAAAGAATCGACGGGTGGCCGTCCAAGCCAGGACATCAAAGTAATGCTCATGAGCAAGTACAGTGGCTATTTGAGCAGTTTGAGAAAAGAATTCTTGAAGAAAAGAAAGAAGGGAAAGCTACCAAAAGATGCAAGGATGACACTGGTAGATTGGTGGAACAATCATTATAGATGGCCATATCCTACGGTAATTGCAGTACAAGTTAATTACTTTAGCACCTTTTGTTTTGTTCCTCTTTTTGCTGGCAAATCTCCCTTATCATGTATGCCAATGCCATATGAGATGAATTTCAATGGTGTTTTGTGAAAGGGGAGTGAGAGAAACAGTATTCTAATTCAATTACAAGGACTTAAAACATTTCATTTGTAATTGCTTGTTTGCTCTCATTAGGGTGTTCATTGAAAATAGTGTTGTTCAGCGTCACACCCTTCTGTGAACGAGTGGATTGTCCTTGAACCCTAATTCAGTTATGCATTGAAACCATGACCACCAATAAGTATATTATTGTATTGTATTCCCCCTCAACTAAGTCCTAAAACAAGAAGGTTCTGAAGATTTGTTTTCAACTTATATGTTACAAAGAAAAAATGAGGTAAGAGCAATGGAAGGAGTGTTGGAACTCATTTTAAATCTTTTTTGTTTTTTAAATTATGTGTGAGGAAGAGTGTTCTTTTCTTTATTTATTTATTTATTTATTTTTTGTAATTGGGAGATATTTTCAGTCACCGTTTGGTTACTACTAACGGAACAGCCCTACTATAGGGGTGAAAAAGCTGCATTATTCTTTTTCTCTCATACATATTTTTCTGGCTGGAAACTTGCGCTAGAATGTTTAAACAGAGTGTGTGCGGTGTTGCAGGAGGAGGAGAAGTTGAAATTATCAGAGATAACAGGACTAGACCAGAAGCAAATCAACAATTGGTTCATCAACCAGAGGAAGCGGCACTGGAAACCATCGGAGGATATGAAATCTGCTCTTATTGAGGGCTTTGCTGGAAATATCGGAGGACCTATGTATTTAGATACTGGAGTTGGAACTGGAAGTGATGATATTTGATCAAACAACTGGATTTTTAAGACACGCTTTAATATTATTTAGTTTTACAATATATTTGTCTGCAAGCAACACACGTATGTAAATGTTGTTATTTTTAATCTTTTACCTAATATTTTGAAATTATTAAATCATAATGTTGATATTTCAATAATAGTAATTCATTATATGCCCTAAATTTATAATTTGCTGTGGTACATGCAAGGAGCTCCTGAAAATGTTGCAAAAAAAGACAAAAGAAACACAAAAAGATGCAACATGGCGTCCCCTTTAGCCCATTGGTGCCACTGAAAATGAAACTTCACTGGTCTGGGAGTGGCAAACTGAAACCCTGCAGTGTACTTGATAGCTCAGTGAGGAGTCAAACATGAGATTGGAAAAAGCACCAGTTTCTGGTGTTCCCTAGCTTGTTTGATGAATTTGGTTTTGGTCCTAATGACTTTCCAGACTACTGGTTTTCATGTTACTTTTCTTCAAAGTTTCATTCAAGGACTCTTTTTGAGAGTTAGCAATGAGTGTCTCTAAACATAAGGACTAGCATTTTCTTTAATGTTGTGTGTAGTCTTGCAAGTAACTGTGAGTAGCATAAAATGTAAGGCACTCTTAGATTCTGTGAAGTCATGTGCTTTTAACTAAAAGCATCTCTTTGTGGTACACTTTTCTGGTGAACTTTTGTTTGCTTTGCCTTTTTCCATTCAAGATATAAAAGCGTGTTAGTATTAATCTGGGAAATGAAATTTCGAACCAAAATATAGTTTTGTGTTTGATTTATTTGAATCGGATAATGGTTTATTATATGTCTTTTATCTATTGGTTTAGTGGTTAAGAGGCTCTAAAAAAGATATGTAGACGTTAAGTTTTAATTTCATCATCTCCCTTCTTCTTTATACAGACATTTATCTTCTTTTGAACCAAAAAAAAAAAAAAAAAGATAATGGTTTATATACCTATATAGATCGGACCAAAACCATGTCCAAAGCTAAAAGATTTTTCTTAGGTTACTGTGAATTGTTGCCACCGTGAAGCCCATAGAGAAACTTTGTTAATCTCACCCCCAAAGACAAACTTTGTTTTCTTTATCAAATACTGATACTATATTATCATTTAAAAAACTTTTCTAAGATTATGTCAGAAAACTATAGATTTATACTCAAATTCATCAATATGTTTACGAGTTTTTCATGAAAATTGTAAAAGATGCAACTTTCTTGCTGATCAAGAACAGCATCCTCATTTTTTTATTTTGTCCAAGGGAATGTTAAAAAACGGCATCTAGAACAGGTTTTATTGAGGCTTTTAGTAGTCAAATTTGTCTGCCTTAACAACAAACCAAACCGAACCAAGTTGGCAGTTAGTAAATTTGTCTGTCTTAATAGCACTAATTGCAAAAGTTGAATTTGAAACAACGTAAATGAAACATCAACAAGTTCTTTTTGTCTTCTGCAACAAGAAAACGGTGGAACGTTGTACTAAACTTTCATAGGAGTTAGGACATCATGTCCCAAGAAAAGTGCAAAGCGGTTAACTCACCCCAAAATACAAGGGCTTATGAAGGGCTTTAGTGGCTCCACCTGCAACCTCCCCCAGGCCCTTCTTTTGCCTTCAAGCCTCTCCTCCAATGAAGCATCTCCGGCGGCCGTTTTAACCAACCGCCGTCACATAGGGTTCCTTTTCTATCCCTTTAAATCCCCTCCAATGCTGAAACTCGTATCCTCCTCCTCCTCTTCTCGTATCCAGTGCCTCACTACAGCAACTCCAAGCCTCCGAGTGAAGCCCGACTTCGATTCGGCCTTCCATGCATTGGGTCGACTTACCGGCTTGACTCGGAGGAGCTCTACGAACTTGCTCTTCAGGGCTTTCTTCTGTTCTGATTCCAGCAATGGGTCCGGGTCGGGTTCCGGGTCCCTTCCAGTGGTTGAGGTTGAGGTGAAGGGAGCCGAGTCCGAGTCCGAGTCCAATGGGTCTGACTCGAAAGTATCGTCGGCGATCGTGCCGACTTACCCCAGGCCAGAGGATTATTCGACAGTTAGTTTCAGAGATTATGAATCTTTTTGCGGTGGGAGTTTGTTTAGTTGCTGAGAAAATGAAGGAGAAGAGAGGACAAAAAAAAGCTTTTAAAGAAAAATCTGGTTTTTTTATATTTGTTGCTATTTGAAACTGTTAAATTTGCTCAATGTTTATTGGGTTTTCATGGTACTGACTATGTAAAAGTTGGTTCTTTTCATAACATTTCTGGTGAAACTCTTTTACTGTACATAAATAAAACATGTATAATGTGGTGGCTCTGTCGAAATTATGGACCGTGCTTTCATATAAAGCTCTGTATTAGTTCTCTTCCACATTTGTTTAACGAATTCTTTATCTTTTCTGTTTGCAGGTTTTGGCATTACCTTTGCCGCATAAACCTCTTTTCCCAGGATTCTACATGCCAATTTATGTCAAGGTATGGCATGATGTCCAATTATATGGAATATGAAATTCTCCCCATGTTTCTTTTCTTAGGGTGATAGTTTGTAAAGTATGAACTACATTGTTGAACTCTAAGGTGTCTTACAGACTTACAGTTCATAGCTTGGCATGATACAACTTAAGTTGTTTATATGCACCCATTAATTGTTTAATGATATTAATGAAATGTAAAGTTAAACTCTTGTTGGAGCAATTTTTATCATTTTGATTGTAGATCTTGTCTTGACAACATTTATCCGTGGCATTACCGAGTTAATATGACTTGAACTTTGAGGTGGAACCATTTCATAGATTAGATCTTTTTTAGAGCAAAAACCGTGGTTTTATAACTCAAGAAAAATGTCTACACTGTGCTTTGTATTCTACTACTTAACTTTGGTGATAATATCCTGTTGAGTTTGTAGCTAGCACTACTTGAGGTAAATGGATCTCTTACCAATATGCTTTCTTGTGCAGGATGCTAAGTTGTTAGCAGCTTTACAAGAAAGCCAAAAAAGGCAAGCTCCATATGCTGGTGCTTTCCTTCTCAAAGATGAACTGGGGACTGAGTCCAGTCCTAGTTCTGAAACAGAGAAAAGTGTATATGATATTAAAGGGAAGGAGTTGTTTAATCGTCTTCATGAAGTTGGCACCCTTGCCCAGGTATCAATTTTTTTTCTTTTTTTAATTTTCTTATAGTAAAATAAGATCTTTTTGTATCTTGATTAGTGTTAAATGCAATACTTTTAATGGCAGTTAGAGACATATGCAACAATATAACATGTCCTCTGATATATGTATCTATAATGTAATGTTTTCAGATCTCAAGTATCCAAGGAGACCAGGTTATCCTTATTGGTCACAGGCGGCTTCGAATAACAGAGATGGTGAAATATATCATTTTAATCTTTGACAATTTGGTGTTTGTGTGAAAATTATCTCTGTCCCACATACTTGGAATCTTTTTTAAGTGCAAAACCTTCTGAACTTAAACAAGATGGTTTCTGTACAGGTCAGTGAAGATCCCCTTACAGTCAAAGTTGATCATCTCAAGGTATGTTGTCTGTATCACTATATGTTATTGTTTTCATCTCAAGTATGCATTCAATAGTTTATTAATCTATTGATTCACCAAGTTGTCTTAATCATGCAGGAAAAACCTTATGACAAGGATGATGATGTCATAAAGGCAACATCATTTGAGGTTATATCAACCCTAAGAGATGTTTTGAAAATTAATTCTCTTTGGAGGGATCATGTTCAAGCGTATAGTCAGGTGTATTCTTTCTTCCAAAATTTTGATTTGTTTTTCTTTATGTTGCTCTATATCTTCTCTTTATGTTTTCTAGAGCTTCTAACTTCTTCTCGTATTTGTACTTTGCCCACAATATTCCCTCAGAGTAGGTGGAGCCGCCATTTAGTTTAACATTACATGTTCATCATATATTTGTCAAGATACTTCAGCAAATATTCTATGATCGTATTAAATATTGCAATGAGTTAGCATAATTTCATGGCAATTGCTTGCGATAGAAATTGTTATATGTACATCATATTTCTATCAGAATGTACTAGTTGTTTTGATCAATTAGCTTCCATGAATTAATTATGATATCTTTTCATTTTTTGCCTTCTTTCTCAATATGTGCAGCATATAGGTGATTTCAATTTTCCAAGGTTAGCAGATTTTGGAGCTGCAATATCTGGTGCAAACAAATTGCAATGCCAGAAAGTTCTTGAAGAGTTGGATGTGAGTGGCTAGGATATATTTTACTGTTGATTGCTAATTTTTGAGAGCCAGTTCTGGTTTAGTTTGTTTTGCATTTGAGGATATCACAAATCTCACACTTCTTTGTGTGAATTATGTGATGCTGCTATCTACACCTAATGGTGGCATTGGCACCTATTTGTTTGTTTTTATACATTTGGAGACTGTACTAGTCATGTTCTTCCTCTCTTAAAACTGTGCTATACTGTCTCATTAGGTGCATAAGCGTTTACAACATACACTGGAATTAGTAAAAAAAGAAATGGAAATCAGCAAGATTCAGGTACTTGATGCCATTAAATTTCATTGCACCTCTACATTACTTAAACCTTTTTCATTGTCATCTGATTTGGAGTAGGTCTAAATCATTTGGTGGTTATTTTTAGGAATCAATTGCGAAAGCAATTGAGGAAAAGCTAAGTGGTGAACAACGCCGATACTTGTTGAATGAGCAGCTTAAGGCAATAAAGAAGGTATTTGATTCCACTCTATTATTAATTACGTATTTCTTAGGTGGTAATGCTTTTATCAATTTATCTTTATAAAGTATGGTCAAATGTGACCCCATATAATCTTTTTTTTTTCTGTGCATTGAATTCTCTATTTTTTATTTGGACCTTTCTCCTCTGTAGAAATTAGAGTGAATTTCATTTGTTCTGGTGCAGGAACTTGGGTTGGAAACAGATGACAAAACTGCACTTTCAGGTTAGTTCTGTTTCATGTTATTTTGGCAGAATCAGAAGATAGTACTTACCAACCAGTTTTTCCTTTCCTCTTCTCCTCTCTTTCTTTTACAAAATGGTGATTTGCATGCATGGATGTTCCTCTTCAACCTAATTTGTTGTTGAAGACACATTAGTGAATTTGCAAGCAAGCTCTTGTAAAAAATAATGTCAATAAATCTGTTTTTGACTTGCTTGTTGAAACCCGTTTGTGTCATTAGGGGTAATTTGGAAGTCTAAAAGTCCAATACTTCTGAAACTATAGACTCTGGTTGATGCAATTTTGCTTGCTATTAATCTCATGGTTATTCCCTGTATGGTTAATTTTTACCTTGCTGGGTGCTTGCTTTTACTGAATTGATGTATCCATGGGTCCCCTACAAGGTCTAAACGGGTAACCACATCAGTTTTGAGATGGATGAAATAGCTAGTCGAATTGTTATTTTTAGTTTATTTTAATCATCTATGTGACCTTTGCTATACTTCTCTGTTCCTTTATTGCAGCAAAGTTTAGGGAAAGACTTGAACCAAATAGGGAGAGATGCCCACCTCATGTCTTGCAAGTTATAGAAGAGGAGCTAACAAAACTACAGCTGTTAGAGGCCAGTTCTAGTGAATTTAATGTAACTCGTAACTATCTGGATTGGTTAACGATTCTTCCTTGGGGAAACTACAGGTTCAGTTACTCCTGCATAGAAATACATGTTAAGACTTACATTAGGCAAAGTCTGAATATGATTCGGCATTGATATCATATAAATATATTTGTTAAATGATTCCCGATTTTCACATACAAGTGATTGTGATGTTATTTCTGATATCAGGTTTTGTTCACTGTGGCACAAGTAGTTCTATATATTAATCTATAATCCTGTAATAGTTATACTTGAATGCGGAGCAGAATAAGGAAGGAACAACTTAGCAAAATTTAAGAGTTCCATGTGTGTACTCATCTCCACTGTTCTTCATTTCTCTATGCAGTGATGAGAACTTTGATGTCATTCAGGCGCAAACAATTCTTAATGAAGATCATTATGGATTAACTGATGTCAAGGAAAGAATATTGGAATTTATAGCCGTTGGAAAACTCAGAGGAACTTCACAAGGTCGGTCGAGTTTCTTTTCTTTTATAGATTTGAATTGAAAATGCAGTTGAATTGGATGTTTGATGTTTTTCAGTCACACTGGTTTTTGTCTGACCGGCATCTGCGATACCATATTATCTGGACTGTTAATTTATTCCCCTTTTATTAGAATCATAATAGCTTAAAAAATGCTTGAGGAAGTACAATCTTGTTCATGTGAAGTATAAAACTGGAAGAGCTTGAACTCAAAAAGGAAAACAATAAAAACCCAGCCAAGAATTAAATAAAGACAATTACCAGGCCTTTGGAGAAACCATGTTTGTGAAAAAGTTTGTCTTAAAAAAAACTTAGCCACAATTGACCTTTTCCATTTGTATTCCATAGTAGTGAAGTGGCATTGATCAATCTCTACCGTGTACCTGAAAATCTAAAACAACAGATTGCCATGAGAGGAAATCTCAAACTAACTGCGGGAATAAATATATTTGGCTGCTCTGATATATAAAATGTTGCTTGACATAGTTAACCTATTCTTTGTGTATGGTTGCTCAAACATTTCAAATTTTGCAGTTAAGTAACTTTTATCTATTCTTCTCCCAGTAAGAATTGACATGGTTTTAGGCTCCTGTTCAATGAGTCAAAATCTCAAGAAACCTCGGCTTTTATCTTCATTTCTTTAATAAAATAGCCTTGGATATGTTCTTGTAAGGAATAGGGTTGATGTAGTGGGCTCCTACTGGTTTGAGTTGGTGACTTTTTACTCTGAAATGTAGTTTCCTACAATTAATCTTGTCCAGTCCAATCATCACTGGGCTTCAACATTAATGCGTGAATGCTGAAGCTGTATAAACTGGCTATCTATTTTAAGTTCAAAATAACAGCAAAGGCTGATTCATGATCTTTTGGTGATGTGTTGCAGGTAAAATTATCTGTCTCTCAGGTCCACCTGGAGTAGGCAAAACTAGTATTGGCGGATCCATTGCCCGTGCTTTGAACCGCAAGTTCTTTCGATTCTCTGTTGGAGGACTGTCTGATGTTGCAGAAATCAAGGTAGTTACACACCTTCTTGTGCTCTGATCAAGATCAGTAAACATTGGACAACATCATTCTATTGATCCCTGTTGTTAAATCCTAATTTACATCCAGGGGCATCGTCGAACCTATATTGGTGCTATGCCAGGAAAGATGGTGCAGTGTCTAAAAAATGTGGGGACAGCAAACCCTCTTGTCCTAATTGATGAGATAGACAAGGTATCTTAAAAGCTAATGTTTGAAAACTTTGAATTGATAGTATGTTTCTGGGTTTCTAGAGTGATTCACTCATCACTTACTTCCTTGGATATGGGCTTTCTACTATTTAGTCTTCTTGAATTTGTTGAAGGCTGACCAGTTGAATTCTAACATGATGGCAGCTGGGGAGGGGACATTCTGGTGATCCAGCAAGTGCTTTGCTGGAGCTCCTTGATCCTGAGCAAAATGCTAACTTTTTGGACCACTATCTTGATGTCCCAATTGACCTATCAAAGGTATGTTGGTTTATGATTTGGAGGATCTATGTTAGCTTACTTTTTCTTTTGATCATTTTCAAGCATTTGTGTAAGATTTATGAGGGAAACCTGATGCCTCTTGCCTCACATATCTTGAGCATTTGGTTGCAGGTTCTGTTTGTTTGCACAGCAAATGTTGTGGACAACATACCAAATCCTCTCTTGGACAGAATGGAGGTAATTGCTATTGCTGGTTATATCACTGATGAGAAAATGCACATTGCCAGAGACTATCTGGAGAAAACTGCACGAGAAGCATGTGGTGTCAAACCTGAACAGGTCTTTCCCTTCAATGCCTGCTCTCTTTTTTCCTCTTTTCCCTCAACATACATGATTACACATGCATGAGCAGCCGCACAATCTTGTAAACATACAAGCATAAGGATTCAAATTGGAGAATAACTATTTGAAAGTTGCTGCTTCCAATCACTAAGGTGGAACATACATGGAATTCAACTTGAGCTTTTTGTAAAAATTATCCACTTCTCTCATGCATGTAATAGAAGTATGGTTGGTAGCTTTGAATACCTTGTATGCGGTGGGTTCTGAAATAAGTTATTATCGTTTGTGCTAGTAATGCCAATGTCGTCTAAAATAGCACATTACCTCACGAGTACATGTGATGTATGGTGATTTTCCCCTCTTCCCTTTCTTTCCGATCCTTATTAGGAATAGAGTACATTAATTGCACAATCTGTTGACGGTATGTTATCTTTGTTGGAATAATCCTTTATGTTTTTTTTTTTTTTTAATCAAGTTTACTATGATTATATTTCTGTTTTTTATGGAGATATTTTGAAAAAAAAGGAGAGTATTTTGACTTCTCTTCTAACTGTTTCTTCCAGGTTGAGGTAACTGATGCAGCTCTTCTTGGCCTAATAGAAAACTACTGCCGAGAAGCGGGGGTTCGAAACCTTCAAAAGCACATAGAAAAGATCTATCGTAAGGTTTGCTCAACTACCCATCTTAAGATGATGAAGAAAAACTTAAATGTTCATAAAGCATTGCAGTAAACAGTCACATGTATTCGCATGCACATACGCTTTCTTTCTCTCCAGTCATATATCTCTAGCAATTGTATGGAATCTAGGACATGGATTAAAACAATGTTGGTGTATGGCAGATTGCTCTTCGACTTGTGAGAGAAGGATCATCAAATGAATCTTTCATTAGTGGGGAAGTTGTCCAACCTGCTGATGCCAAAGCAGAAGTTGTTGATGAAACTGATCAGCATGCGGCTGCAAATGAGACTGGTGTTGATGTTGAATCAGTAGGGAATAGCAATCATGAACATACATCTGAAGCCTCTGTTCAGTTTGAAACAGTTCAGACAATTGACCAGTCTAGGGATTCAAAGGTATTTTAAAAGTTATTCATTTGAAAAAGTGGTTTGGGAATTCGGAAAACATGCTTTCCGAAAAGAAGCTTATCAAGTTAGCAATACAATATGCTTACCTTTGATCTTTCACAACTTTTTGCCTTCTAAAGTAGAATGAAGAACTTGGGACTTCTAACATTTGTAGAAAGAAACAACTATGGCACCTTCATCTTGTTGTGCTAATTGTTAGGATATTGTGCCTTTCTTGCTTTAGTTTGAGACAAATGTAATTCAATTGCTTATTCCTATAATTGCTCATTCAAAATACATCTCCTGCAGGATGCAATGGACACTAAGAAACTTGTGGAAACAGAAGCAACTAAGGCAGTTAAGAAGGTGTTGGTGGATACCTCAAACCTAGCTGATTTTGTTGGGAAACCGGTCTTCCATGCGGAGCGCATCTATGATCAGACTCCAGTTGGAGTTGTGATGGGTCTAGCTTGGACTGCCATGGGTGGTTCCACCTTGTACATTGAAACAATTCAGGTTGAGCAAGGAGAGGGGAAAGGGGCCCTTCATCTTACTGGTCAACTTGGAGATGTGATGAAAGAAAGTGCACAAATTGCTCACACACTTGCTAGAGCCATTTTGGTAGAGAAAGAACCAGATAACCCCTTCTTTGCCGATTCCAAGCTTCATCTCCATGTTCCTGCTGGGGCCACCCCAAAGGATGGGCCCAGTGCCGGTTGCACCATGATCACTTCCATGCTATCCCTTGCCATGAAGAAGCCTGTTAGGAAGGATCTAGCAATGACTGGGGAAGTGACTCTGACAGGGAGGATTCTTCCAATTGGAGGGGTAAGCTAAACATACAGAACTTTTTTCAGGTCATATGTTATAACATCATCGTTATCATCATGCTATGCTAAATTCCTTCTCTAAATTGGAAGCTCTCTGCACTATAATTCTCTGGATCTGTCAAATAATTATGCTGGTTCCTCTCTGGTCTCTGGTTGAAATAGAGTTTTATGATTCTCTCTACATTTGATCGTGAATAAACACACTATGCTGTTGTCTTCCTGTCTCACCTTTTATTATATGCTTGGTGTTGTTCTCCTTGATTCATCTTTAAGCTTTACCAAAGCAACTTTTCAAATCATTAGGTGAAGGAGAAAACAATAGCAGCAAGGAGGAGCGAAGTGAAGACCATCATATTCCCATCTGCTAACAGACGTGATTATGATGAGCTTGCACCAAATGTAAGAGAAGGTCTTGATGTTCACTTTGTAGATGACTACAGTCAGATTTTCAATTTGGCATTCCAATAGGAAGATAATAATACGGGAAATTAGGTTCTTATTGCCAGCCAATGTTTTAGAGAGCTCCATTCAAAACCCAATTTTCCATTGTGTTACATCAAAATTTTCACAGCGGTCTGGTTTTCAGCAAACACAACAAACCAACAAATATCGAAGATTTGGAGAAGAGAAAAGAAGTGGCAAGCTTTCCAGTTTCCAGCAAATGCCGCTCGGTTATTGTCTTTATTTTATTTTTAGTTGGGTCCATTATTAGAAATAAACATATCGGCCAACAGTCATGTGTCTGATTTATTGGTAAAGCATTGGCTAACAAACTGCTAATTTTCTTTTGGACAAGGGGAGTATCATTATATTACTTGAAAATTTTATTTAAGCTCATTTCACCTCTATCATTTGAGTCGAAGTACAAGTGTAATACATCTTTATCAATCATTTTAACACATCTTGGACAATATATATTTATACTAATTATTATTTATATTTTTAAAAATTTAATAACTTAGATGATTTTATGCACGTGAATGATTATAATAGTTATATTTAATATTATTTAATGTTATTGCTCTAAAAGCTAACAAAGAAAGTTTAATCTAATTTGTTGTGTTACTAAAATTAAAAAAGTAAAAAAAAAAAAAAAACTAGGAATTTAGTTTTCCCTATCAATGTTTTAGTTTTTGAGATGTTCTTTTTATAACTTAGATAACTATGCGCGTGTCTATAGACATTCTTTAACCAAATCTTTGTATTAAATTTTATTGGTCAAAAGATGATGAAGGAGTGTTCGGTTTTTCAGGTATTAAAATTTTGGAATTGTTTTTTCAAAATATCAAAATCTAAGCATAGTAAAAATATAATTAATATTATATCCATCTTATTTTCTCTATCCATATTTTATGGAGTGATCTTATATTTTTAAGATTTCATATAAATTGAATATCCATGTTTATAAGTTTCCTGCTGGTGCTTTAAATTTTAACCTAATGTAATATTTATCCAACATTTGGAAATAAGATCCGTTACCTTAATTAAAATTTTGACAGCAACTATTAAACAAACACCACAGCCTCATCAACAGTGACAATGCCTTCCATTCTTGATTGTGGCACTTTCCATACAAGAATTTGGAAAATGGATTTCCTTCCTCTTTTATCCAACATTTCCAAATCTTTTACTTATTTCTATTCCTAGAAAATAATTATAAAACATCTACCTGATGAAACCTAATCACACCATTCAACCAAAACATAGCTACTTGTGAAAGCAGCAAGCTGAAAAAAAAAAAAAAAAAGGCCCCCTAGATTTTAGTGTAGCCTCATACTCCATCAAAGTTCTCAAAAAAGCCTTTTTTTTTTTTTTTTATCTCCTCATTCCTGGTGCTACTTCTTCATCATTTCATTCATCTCCTTGTTTGATCAGTAAGGTTCAGTTTATGTTCAAATTCATTAATCTTTTTTTTCTTTGGTTTTTTCTTATCATAGAGGTTTTCTTTTTTTGGTTTTTTTGAAAAGCTAAGAGTATGATTGAATTAAAAATTTGTCAATCAATATACACACATGTGTTGAAAGATATTTGAATATATTAGAATCAATTAATTTATTTCTTTTTGTGCTTTATTATAACTAAGTTTACTGTGATTGATTTGTTAAAATAACCGATATTTATTTATTCGTAAAATTAGTTATATCTTTTCATAATGATCTAATTAAAATAATTCAAAAAGTCAACATGTAACTCAATTAAACAGTAATTTATACTTTATAAACAATCTATTAATATAATTATAAATATATATATGTGTGTGACCTATTTAAGATGGACAATCACGTTTTTAACTCTTTGAGTTCCTAGCAACCATTATTTGAACATGCAAATTCACTTCACGTGAATTTTGAAGAAAATCATCACGAACAGAATTTGGTAATGCTCAGAATGGAAAATCATGTTTCTAATCCTACAAGCTCTGGATATGCAAACTCACTTCACATGAATTTTGGAGAAAGTCATCGTGAACAGAGTTTGATAATGTTCAGGACAGAGAATCATGTTTCCAATCTTACAAATTCTGAACGATCTTTTGCTACAATTGAAGAGGAAATGGAATTTGTAGGATCATTTCTTGTGGATAATTCCCAAGACCAGGTATATATTTATTTTATTTTCATTCTCTATATTATTATTCATATATATATATATATGTCTTTTATCTTGATATATAAAGATTAATCAAGTACATATATACTAGACATTATGCATTGAATTAAATCTATTTGAAGAAAAAAAATTAATTGTGACTTTTATTTATCTCATATATTATCCTATTATTGTAGGTTCACCAAGATGGCCCTACTCCTCCTCCCACAGGCTCCAGTTCTGAGCCTATTAATGAAAACAGTTCTTCAAATGGTGAGAGTTCAATGAGGAAGACTCGGAGGCCGACTCTTGAAATACCTAACGGCAGTGTCATCTTAGCATTACCGGCAAAGGGAAATGATATTGTCAGGTCAAACAAAGTTAAAAACACCGAGGTTCCTCGGAGTTTTGAACTTTCTTCTATTGAAATTGGATCATGGAAGGTAATAAAGTTGATAATGAAATTTATGTTAATACATAGATGATAGGATACATGAAGAAATGTAAGTTTATGATCACATTTTTTTTTTTAATTATATGGCTGAAATATGTGCAGAGAAAAGCCAGCAATACGGTGTCCTTGTCTGCCAACATCCACTTCGGTTGGCAGAACCTCCTGTGGCAAATCGAAGAGCGAGGCCAAAGAACACAACGGATCCAATTCAAGTGGGGGGATATTTCGGAAATGAAAGTTTACAAGGGCGAAGAACCAGGAATTGATATAAAGGTTAGAATTCATTTTAGAGTCTGAAACTTGTCTAGTTTGTTGGAATTTGACTTATAACTTATAGTGAGGTTAATTTTGAAGCTGAAGGGATGCCCAAAGTTCCTTTGTGAAAATGGAACTAATCCAGTAACAAGAAGGACTACATGGGCAACAACGGGGGACTTCACGAATAGAGAAGCTGAACGCCATTGGTATATAAAATTTGCTTAACTTGGAAGATTATCTATTAAATTACTCTTTTTTCCATTATTAGCTAATGCAAATACCTTGGTGAACAGGCATATCGTGAAATGTGCCCCCGATGCTATAAAACACGATGTCCGAAAGCTTCTGAATGCTGACCCGCGATTGAATCGACTATGCAAGAAAGAATCAAAGCGGTCCAGAATTTATCTGCCTGTTGAAAACATGGATGGACCAGGTTGGCGTCGGGAGGGAGAAGTGATAAACCACGATATGGAAGCTTCTTCATCTCAAGACCCTAGTAATTCTGTAGAACCTCATATCCAGAATTCAGGTGGGTAGATGGTTTAGTATTACCTTGTATTTGTTATGTTATGTTTGGCAGTATTAATTACTTGATGTTTCTGGAGAAAATCTGTAGTAACACATCCTGCTGGATCATAATGAATATTTTGATCGTGATGCAGATTTTGAGTTAGGACTAGGAGCATGGTTTTCGTGGCAACCTAAAGTTGTAATTTTTTTTTTCGTTTGGAAAGTGAAATCATATGTATTTGTGTGACCAATATCCTTAACATGTATATAAATGTTTTTTTACTATTGTACAGTCCAGTCATTGGAAAAAAAAAATTCAAAGAACCAAATTAAGAGGACTTTGTGTTCCTTGTATTGTATAAATGGAAATAGAAATGCATATATTACCTTCATAAGAAAAAGGTAAAATGCCCAAGAGGCAGGTGCAGGAATCCAAATCATTGTCAGTGCTATCTGACAGGAACGTTTTTCTCTTATATGTTATGTCAAATGAAGATGCTGAATCACGAAAGAAATCATCAATAAACAGTTTTCTCTTATATGTTGTGACGGAAACATTTTTCTCTTATATTTTATCTCTTATATGGTTGAAGTAGAGTTTTACGATTCTCTCTACATTTGATCGACAATAAACACACTATGTTGTTGTCTTGCTGTCTCACTTTTTTTTATATATTTGGTGTTGTTCCCCTTGATTCATCTTTAAGCTTATCAGAGCAAGTTTTCGAATCATCAGGTGAAGGAGAAAACAATAGCAGTAAGGAGAAGCGATGTGAAGACCATCATATTCCCATCTGCTAACAGACGTGATTATATGACAAGCTTGCACCACATGTAAGAGAAGGTCTTGATGTTCACTTTGTAGATGACTACAGTCAGATATTCAATTTGGCATTCCAATATGAATGATACGGGAAATTACGTTCTTATTGCCAACCAATGTTTTAGAAAGCTCCATTTACTTGGGTTTCTGCCTGAAAATTCTTTGTTATTGATCCCGTAAACCAAAACCCAGTTTTCTATTGTGTTACATCAAAATTTTCACAGCAGTCTGATTTTCAGACAAACAAAACAAACCAACAAATATCAAAGATTTGGAGAAGAGAAAAGAAATGGCAAGTTTCCAGTTTCCAGCAAATGCCGCTTAGTTATTGTCTTTATTTATTCCAAGTTGGGTCCATTATTAAAAATAAACATATTGGGCAACAGCCATGTTTCTCATTTATTGGTAAAGTATTGGCTAACAAGCTGCTTAATTATTTTCTTTTGGACTAAGGGAGTGTCGTAATATTACTTGAAAATTTTTCATTAAGCTCGTCTCACTTTTATCATTTGAGTAGAAGTTCAAGTGTGGTACATCTTTATTAAGTATTTTTAATATAACATATTTATAATTATTATTTATATCTTTAAAAGCTTAATAACTTAGATGATTTTATGCATGTGAATGATTATAATATATATTTAATATTACCGCTCTATAAGCTAACGAAAGAAAGCCTAATTTATTTTTAAGTATTAAAATTTTAGAATTTCACTTCATAATTATTTGTTGTGTTACTGAAATTAAAAAAAAAAAAAAAGAAAAAACTATTAATTTAGTGATTTTGTCTCTATGTTTTTGCTTTTGAGATATTCTTTTATCTTTAAGATTTCATAACTTATACAATTATGCACGTGTAGATAGATATTCTTTAATCTTAATTTTTATATTAAATATAATTTTTTAAAAGATAATCAAGGAATGTTCGGATTTCTATGCTTTAAAGTTTTGGAATTGTTTTCTTGGAATATCAAAATTTAAGCGTAGTAGAAATAATAATTATTATATCTGTCTTGCTTTATCTATCCATAATTTTTTGGAGTGATCTTCTATTTTTTAGATTTCATATAAATTGACAAGTACATGCATGTACGGATATGATTATAACACTTATATTAAATAATATTTATTTTAAAAAGAACGAAGAAATTTTTTACTTATTTAGTTATTAAAATTTTGAAAATCGATTTTATAATTATTTCTTACCAAAACATTTAAAAAAAAAAAAGAAATCCCTTTAAATTTTAACTTCAATCATCCAAAATATAAATATCACAAATTTAGTCCCAAATAGAGAAAAGAAAAACCCCTTTATTATTGACAATTATTATGATGTTTTTTAATCAGTTTCGTACTGGTGTTTTAAAATTTAACCTAGTGCGATATTTATCCAACATTTGGAAATAAGATACATTACATTAATTAGAATTTTGACAGCAAATTATTCAACAAACATCACAACCTCATCAACAGTGACAATGCCTTCCATTATCGGCATTTTCCATCCAGGAATTTGGAAGTTGGATTTCCTTCCTCTTTTGTCCAACATTTCCAAATCTTTTACTTATTTCTGTTCTTAGAAAATGATTATATAAACATCCATCTGATGAACCTTAATCACACCATTCAGCCAAAACATAGCTTCACATAAAGCAGCAAGCAGAAGTAAAAAAAAAAAAAAACAAACAGCCCCCTAGATCTTCGTGCAACCTTGCACTCGATCAAAGTTCTCAAAAAAGCCTTTTTTTTACTTCCTCCTTTCGAGTGCTATTTTTCTATCATTTCATTCATCTCCTTGTTTGGTCAGTAAGGTTTAATTTATGTTCAAACTTATTAATCTTTTTTTTCTTTGTTTTTCTTTTGGAAAAGTTAAGATTATGATAGAATTAAAAAGTTGTCAGTCTATATTATACACACACATGCTTTAAAATATTTCAATGTATCAAACTCAACTAATGAATTTCATTTTATGCTTTATTGTAGCAAAGTTTACCGTGGTTGATTTGTTAAAATAATTCGTACATACTTATTCATATAATAACTTCTATCTTTTCACAAAGATTTGATTAAAATAATTTAAAAAATCAACGCATAACTCAATTAAATAATAATTTATACTATATAAACAATCTACTGATATATATATATATATATATCTGATGTGTTCAGAATAGATAATCACGTTTTAAACTCTTTGAACTTCAAGCAACTTTTATTTGAATATGCAAATTTACTTCTTGTGAATTTTGAAGAAAACTCCCATAAATATAGTTTGGAATTGTTCAGAATGGAGAATGATGTTTCCAATCCTACAAGTGCTGAACGACCCTTTGCTACGTTTGAAGAAAAGATGGAATTTATAACATCATTTATTGTGGAAAATCCTGAGAAACAGGTATATATTTTGAGTTCATTTTCAGTCTTTTTATTTTTATTCATATACTTGTTCGGTGAGCGGCTTTTATCTTAATACATAAAGAGTAATTAAATACATACTGGACAGAATTAGATCTATTTGAAGAAAAAAAATTAATTGGGACTTTTATTTATCTCATATATTATCTTATTATTGTAGGTCAACCAAGGTGGCCCTACTCCTCCTCCCACAGGCTCCAGTTCAGAGCTTATTCATGAAAACAGTTCCTCAAATGGTGAGAGTTCAATGAAGGAGACTCGGAGGCCGCCTCTTGAAATACCTAACGGCAGTGTCATTTTAGCATTACCGGCAAAAGGAAATGATATTGTCAGGTCAAACAAAGTTAAAAACACCGAGGTTCCTCGGAGTTTTGAACTTTCTTCTATTGAAATTGGATCATGGAAGGTAATAAAGTTGATAATGAAATTTACATTAATACATAAATGATAGGATACATGAAGAAATGTAAGTTTGTGATTACTTTTTTAAATTATATGGCTGAAATATGTGCAGAGAAAAGCCAGCGATTCGGTGTCCTTGACTGCCAACATCCACTTCGGTTGGCAGAACCTCCTGTGGCAAATCGAAGAGCGAGGCCAAAGAACACAACGGATCCAATTCAAGTGGGGGGATATCTCGGAAATGAAAGTTTACAAGGGCGAAGAACCAGGAATTGATATAAAGGTTGGAATTCATTTTAGAGTCTGAAACTTGTCTAATTTGTTGGAATTTCAATTATAACTTATAGTGAGGTTAATTTGAAGCTGAAGGGATGCCCAAAGTTCCTTTGTGAAAATGGAACTAATCCAGTAACAAGAAGGACTGCATGGGCAACAACGGAGGATTTCTCGCATAGAGAAGCTGAACGCCATTGGTATATAAAATTTGCTTAAGTTGGAAGATTATCTATTAAATTACTCTTTTTTACATTATTAACTAATGCAAATACCTTGGTGAGCAGGCATATCGTGAAATGTGCTCCCGATGCTATAAAACACGATGTCCGAAAGCTTCTGAATGCTGACCCGCGATTGAATCGACTATGCAAGAAAGAATCAAAGCGGTCCAGAATTTATCTGCCTGTTGAAAACATGGATGGACCAGGTGGGCGTCCGGAGGGAGAAGTGATAAACCAGGATATGGAAGTTTCTTCATCTCAAGACCCTAGTAATTCTATAGAACCTCATATCCTGAATTCAGGTGGATAGATGATTTAGTATTACCTTGTATTTGTTATGTTATGTTTGACAGCATGAATTACCTGATGTTTCTGGAGAAAATCTGTAGTACCACATCCTGCTGGATCAATATGAATATTTTGATCCTAATGCAGATTTTGAGTTAGGACTAGGAACATGGTTTTCGTGGCAACCTAAAGTTGCAATTTTTTTTCGTTTGGAAAGTGAAATCATATGTATTTGTGTGATCAATATCCTTAACATGTATATAAATGTTTTTTTACTATTATATAGTGCAGTCATTGGAAAAAAAAAATTCAAAGAACCAAATTAAGAGGACTTTTTGTTCCTTGTATTGTATGAATGGAAATATAAATGCATATATTACCTTGATAAGAAAAAAGAAAAATGCCCAAGAGACAGGTGCAAGAGTCCAAATCATGGTCAGTGCTATCTGACAGAAACTTTTTTCTCTTATATGTTATGTCAAATGAAGATGCTGAACTATGAAAGGAATCATCAATAAACGTTTCTCTCTAATATGTTATCTCTTATATGGTTGAAGCAGGTTTTTATTATTCTCTCTACATTTGATCGTCAATAAACTCACTATGTTGTTGTCTTCCTATTTCACTTTTTTGTGTTACTAATTTAGTGATATTGTTTTCTCTATCAATGTTTTTGTTTTGAGATGTTCTTATATCTTTAAGATTTCATAGCTTAGACAATTATGCACATGTCTAAAGACATTCGTTAACTAAATCTTTATATTAAATATTATTTGTTAAAAGATAATGCTCGGATCTATATGATTATTTTCTCAAAATATTCAATTTTAAACCCATTAGAAATAATTATGATTATATCTATCTTATTTTCTCTATCCATATTTTTTTGCAGTGATCTTATATTTTTAATATTTCATATAAATTGAATGATGCATGTGAATAATTATAATAGTTATATTAAATAAAATATATTTAAAAAGGAATGAAGAAAATTTTGATTTGTTTAGTTATTAAAATTTTAGAATTCCACTTTAGAATTATTTCTTAATAAATATAACGATCATAAAAAAATAATTACGGATTTGTTATCTTTATTAACCTTGAAGGACATTTATACCTTGAAAAAACTGTGAAATGGATTTTTTTTTTTTTTGTTTTAACCCTAACTACTTAGACTAAAAGCAATTAAAATTTTTAGATTGGGATTTCATATTCCTTGAAATTTTAAGTTCAATCATCCAAAATATAAATTTAGTGCTAATTAAAGAGAGAAGAAAACCCACTTTATTATTTGAAATTATTATGGTATTTTTTTTAATTATTGTCCTGCTGGTGTTTTAAATTTTAACATAATGCAATTTTTATGGAAAGAAGAAACATTACCTTAATTAGAATTTTGATAGCAAATATTAAACAAACACCACAGCCTTATCAACAGTGACAACGCCTTCCGTTTTTGGTTCTGGCACTTTCCTTACAGGAATTTGGAAACTGGATTTCCTTCCTCTTTTATCCAACATTTCCAAATCTTTTACTTATTTCTATTCATAGAAAATGATTATATAAACATCCACCTGATGAACCCTAATCATACCATTCAACCAAAACATAGCTACTTGTGAAGCAGCAAGCAGAAAAAAAGGCCCCATAGATCTTAATACAGCCTTATACTAAGATCAAAGTTCTCAGAAAAGCTTTTTTTTTTATATCTCCTCCTTGCTGGTGCTACTTCTTCAACCCTAATCATACCATTCGACCAATCCTACAAGCTCTGAACGACCTATTGCTGCGTTTGAGGAAGAGATGGAGTTTGTAGGATTATTTCTCGTGAATAATCCTAAGGAGCAGGTATATATTTTGAATTCATTTTCAATCTTTTTATTTTTATTCGTATATTTGTCCCATAAGCGGCTTTTATCTTAACATAGAAAGAGTAACCAAGTACAAACTAAACACCATCTATTGAATTAAATCTATTTGAAGAAAAAAATAATTAATTGTGACTTGTATTTATCTCATATATTATCTTATTATTGAAGGTCAACCAAGATAGCCCTACTCCTCCTCCCACAGGCACGAGTTCTGAGCAAAATAACGAAAACTATTCTTCGAAAGGCGAGAGTTCCACAAGTGAGACTCGAAGGCCAACTCGTGAAACACCCAACGGCAATGTCATTTTAGCATTACCAAACAAAGGAAATAATATTGTCAGATCAAACAAAGTTAAAAACACTGAGGTTCCTCGGAGTTTTGAACTTTTTTCTATTGAAATTGGATCATGGAAGGTAATAAAGTTGATAATGAAACTTACATTAATACATAGACGGTAGGATACATGAAGAAATGTAAGTTTATGATCACTTTTTTTTTTAATTATTGGCTGAAATATGTATAGATGAAGGCCAGCGATTCAGTGTCCTTGACTACCAACATCCACTTTGGTTGGCAGAACCTACTGTGGCAAATCGAAGAGCGAGGCCAAAGAAAACGAAGGATCCAATTCAAGTGGGGGGATATCTCAGAAATGAAAGTATTCATGGGTGAAGAACCAGGAATAAAGATTAAGGTTGGAATTCATTTTAGAGCCTGAAAATTGTCTAATTTATTGGAATTTCACTTGTAACATATAGTGAGGTTCATTTTGAAGCTTAACGGATATCCAAAGTTTCTTTGTGAGAATGGAACTAATCCAATAACAAGAAGGACTGCATGGGCAACAACATGGGACTTCACGAATGGAGAAGCTCAAAGCCATTGGTATATAAAATTTGATTAACTTGGAAAACTATCTATTAAATTACTCTTTTTTGCATTATTAACTAATGTAAATATCTTGTTGAACAGGCATATCGTGAAATGTGCTCCCGATGCTATAAAACACGATGTCCGAAAGCTTCTGAATGCTGGCCCTCGATTGTCTAGACTATGTAAGAAAAAATCAAACGGTCCAGAATTTTACCAACCTATTGAAACCATGGATGGACCAGGTGAGCGTCCGGAGGGAGAAGTGATCAACCATGATATGGAAGCTTCTTCATCTCAAGAGCCTACTAATTCTGTTAAACCTCACAGTGAATACGTGGTTTAGATCATATCCATACCCAACCAAAGTGTAATTGACTTACAATTTGGGAGTGGAGAAAGCTCATGCTTTGTCTCCATTGACACTACGAAAAAGTTACATTTTATTTTCGAATTAATGTATAGTTTTTTTTTTTTTTTTTCATTTTTGAATGATTATAAATGTAATTGAAACAACATGGTAGTTGTTAATAATACCATGAAAACTTCATTATGCCAACCTATTACCATTTAAGGATTCAGACAACTAATTATTTGAACATTAATTAATTCTGTTACTCAATCATCAATTAAAATACTCATCACCTTAAAAAATTTGACAGTAATAATATTTCATACGAATTCCTTATAATGCCTGCTTTCCTTTTTAATTTCTCTCTTCATTATTTTTTATTTTTTCTTTCTTTCCTTCCTCTCTCTCTCTCTCTCTCTCTCTATATATATATATATATATATACATATATATATATGGTTCTGTTTAATAGGTTATATCCAATTTGCATCTTCTTCACTCTTTTATTTTTACTCCCTTGTCCCACAGGACCAAGATGATCAAAAGAAAAAAAAAATTTTAAGAACAATATTACTTAATTTCTTGTAGACATCATGAAACAAATTAAAAGCATGGCCAAGCTAGGGCACTCCCTTGCCCCATGATCAGAACTTCTAAAGAAGATGTTCTTTTGATCCAAGTGAGTATCATAATATTACTTGAAAATTTTGCTCTAAGCCCCTCTCACCTTTATCATTTAAGTTGGAGTTCATGTGTAATACATTTTTATTAATATTTTAACATGTCATATTTGATATATTTGTAATTACTATTTCTATCTTTAAAAATCTAATTAATTAATTACTCTAATTACTCATTTTTAATATATCTTAAGATAAATTTAAAATTCGTTTTCATTTTCAATCCTTTATTTTTATTTGATAAGTGACTTATATCTTAATATAAAGATTAATTAAGTACATACTAAAAATTATATATTGAATTAAATCTACTTGAAGAAAAAAAATAACAATTAATAGTGACTTGTATTTATCTTGAACAAAGTATCAAATTGATATCTTATCATTCTAGGTCAAGATGGTCCTACTACTACTCCCACAAGCTTGAGTTTTGAGTGGAAGTTCAAATGTGGTACATCTTTATTAATCTTTGTAACATATGTTGGTTAACATATTTATAATTATTATTTATATCTTTAAAAACTAAATAACTTAGATGATTTTTTGTAAGTGAATGATTATAATAGTTATATTTTATATTATCGTTTTAAAAGCTAAGGAAATAAAGTCTAACCTATCGTAAGTATTAAAATTTTAAAACTTCACTTCATAATAATTTTCTGTGTTACTAAAATATAAGAGAAATAAAAATAACTACTAATTTAGTGATCTTGTTTTCTCTATCAATGTTTGTGTTTTGAGTTGTTCTTATATCTTTAAGATTTCATAACTTAGACAATTATGCACATGTTTATAGACGTTCGTTAACTAAATCTTTATTTTAAATATTATTTGTTAAAAGATGATGCACGTATCTATATGATTTTTTTCTTGAAATATCCAATTTTAAGCGTAGCAAAAAAAAAAAAATTATTATATCTATCTTATTTTCTCTATCTCTAATTTTTGGAGAGATTTCCTATAAATTGACAACAGCACGAATCATGCATGTACATGAATAATTATAATAGTTATATTAAATAAATTTTAAAAAAACTATATAAAAAAACTAATAATTATGCATGACAATAACGGAAGGACTACATGGGCAACAATGGGGGACTTCACAAATGGAGAAGCTCGATGACATTGGTATATAAAATTTTATTAACCTGGAAAATCTATAACTATATATTATTTCTATCCCTTTCTTCAATTTATGTGCACACATCTTTAATGTTTTAAAAAATTTGGGGGGGTGCAAATTTGTGAAAAAAATTTCAGAAGCTTCTCTTCTCTTTTCGTCCTTTCTTCTCCTTCCTCTTTTCATCCTTTCTTTTTCCTTCCTTCTTTTCTGTTCTTTTTTTCTTCTCTCTTAGTGAATCTAGGTTTTGCCCAATTGCCGATCGCCACCTCTCTTTTTTTTCTCATTCTCCCTTTTTTTTTCTCTTCTTTTCTCTCTTCTTTTTTCATCAGCCAAATCTTTGCCCGAATTTGTAAGGTTCCTCACAATTTGTAAGGACTGTGTGTTTTTTTTTTTTTTGTGAGTCTTGTGTTAGGTTTTTTATAGTATATTGTTTATTCTTTGAACCATTTGTTCTTTACAATTTTATGACAAATGTAAGAAAATGTTTTCTGAGTTTGAATGTGTTTGATTTATTTATCTTATTATTTTTTATCTTTTTGTTTAATGTGGATGGAAGTGTGTTTTGAGTATAAATTTAGTTTGAGTTTGTGCTGTTAGTTATTTCTGTTCTCATGCATGGATTTCTTTGCATATGCTATCAACTGATATAATCCATTAATTTTCAGGTAAAAAAGTAAGCAAAATCAAAATTGAACTAGGTTTTTCACAATGAAATTCTTTGTATATAGGAAATTGTCATTTCCTCTTTTTTCTTTCTTTGCATGTTTATAATTAATTTTTTTTGTTGTACGTTTGATAGAAGATGCAATCTTGAAGTTATTGACAGGTGCAAAGCTAAGCATACAGCTTATCGGAGCCATGGTATGTTTTTCGATAACTAGGTAAAAAAGTAATGATTTTGTTAAATACTATATATGCTAATGCCCTATTACGTGGATCTTGAAAAGACGGTTATCTTTAAGCATAGTTATATGAAGTTTTCTGGAGTTTGTTGTAACAAAAATCAGTAAGGAAATGAATTTTTGCTAAATAAAAAAAGCTTTCAGATGTTTTAAGTATATACAGATGAATTACATAGTTGTTCTATGCTTCTATTTTTAAAAAAAATTTTGCTTTGTTCATCCAGATGCTTTTGAATTTGATGCACCAAACCTTGGAAAATACAAATGCAATTCACAATTGGGCTTTGAAAAGTTCAACCAAATAGTGTCATCTTTGTTGTGGAAGAAAGAGTTTGAACTCACTGGAGCTGGCTCTACAAAGGTTGGAATATTAGTGTCATTATTTAACGATTGATTTGTGCCTATTAGCCAAATTATAATTTGAGATTAATAAGGTAAATAGTGCATTTATACATGCATAGAAGTGAAGCAAAATTGTGGGTTAGAGAGCTATGGCTAGGAAAAAGAGTGCAATTATGTATGTGTACTTCAATTTTGGTAGATGGATGCAAAAAATCAGTCAAGCCATTCTACTTAACTTATAGCGCATTGCCTTTGAATTGAAATGCCAAGGTGATTGTACTTTTAACCTTTTTTTTGTTTTTATTCTCTTTGTTTTTCTTTGGTAAAAAGGGTGATGTGGGCAGTGGAGTTGTTTCTCAGTTTTAGAATTTGCAACTGAAATAATAGGTCATTGATTTAACATATCATACCTATTACATCACTCAATATTCTACATGCTTTTAGATTCTCATAGCAAGTGCAAACAATTGATATAAACAAAATCAATTGGATTGTTTTTCTAAATGAGTTTAAATCTAAAACTTTTCATTAACTTGACACTTTTTCTGAAGGTAGAAGAAATTTTATTATTGCAATTCAATTACAAATTTCCTTCAATTTTCAATTGGTTATTACTAAATAATAACTAGGTAGATTAAATATTCAATAGGGGTTTAATATTAGACAATGGCATCAATCTAAGAATATTGAATAGATCAGTTGCCAATCGATTAATTTTTTTAATTTTGCATCTCTTCCTGCTTCACCTATTATCTCATTATGTTTAGACATATTGTCTATGTTATTATATTTGTTGTTTTTGTTTAATTATCTAGGTGGAGGATTCTTTTCATAACCTTATTAGAAAAAAATATTGCTACTTTGGTTAGTATGAATGGTTTGTTTCTTACTATATTGAGGTATGCGTGCACTTCATGCCTTTTCCTTAGAATTGAGATGGAATTGTTATTTAATGTCATTTTTATTATTCTCTTTTGATATTTGTTTTGCATTCTCTTTTCAGTTGGATTTTTGCTAGAAAATGGTTGAATATCTTACAAGGACCTCAACTGGGTATGCTATGTTCTTTTGTATCTACATCGGCATGGGTGGTTGTTATATTTCCAGTTGTGGTGCTTATCATATGGGGATGCTAGCTAATCATAATATTAGGTCGAGATATTATTGGTTTGGTTGCAAAAATGGCTGGCGCTGCTCTTTTATTGGCATTATATTCAATCATGCTATGGTGGCAGACTCAATGGCAAAATGCAAGTATGCTTTTTAATGACTTGCATTTTTTTTTTTTTACCCTTCAACTTGAAAGGGTGATGATACTTATTTCCTTTTAGAAAAACAAATATTTTTTCCAAGTTATTTTATTTCCAATTGATTGAAATTTGTTTGAAGCCTTGTGGAGGTTCTTTTATTTGACTTTAGAGTGGACTATGTAATTAATCACATTAATCTAAGTGTCCATTGTCTTTGTAAAAGGAAAAAAAGGAAGTGTCCATCTGTTAAAAAAATAAATAAGAAAAGAGGAATAATAAAAAAGAATTTTGGTTTTAAAGCATGAAAAACATTTTCTTAAAGGCAATTATGCCTTTAAGATATAACAAAACCTTAAACTCTCCAATAGAAGTAGTGAAAATGGTTATACTGAAAAATTTATTTATAATAAATGAACATACATAAACTTCTATTTAGATGGTTATGACATTCTATTAATCATGAATTTTATAAATAATAATTTATTTATATTAAAATAGTTCTGGCTATTTGTCATATGATAATTGTTTCTATTCAAACATAATTATTTAAAATATGAATAAAGTTAATACAAAAATTAATTTTATTTATCAATAATTAATTCTTTCTATCCAATGGAGGATGCACTACATTCTAAACTACTAACAATCCCCACTAGTTTGAAATGTTGGTGTTTAATTTTTATCTTTCACATAACTAAATTTATGAATATATGAAGGTATCTCTCGATTTAAACCTTCAATTAGCATATATATATTAGAATTCTAACAAAATTGATGGTATCTATAGATTAAACCTCAGCTCCTAGTATTAGAATTGAAGATATAACATATATAATATTTTTTTATTTTTTTATGAAAGCTTTATAACCTCTTTTAGCACTATTATAGTCATGCTTATCCTATTCATAAACATTTACAAGAGAGACCCTAATTCTTCTTATTGAAGTGGCACAATTTCTATGTTTATATAGGTAGAGTTTCTATTATGTCTCCATTGCTTTAGATATTTAAAACTCCATTAAGAGTATAAAAATCCATCCTCCCCATGCAATGGATCACATTAGTTTTTATAATTTGAATGAATTTTACTAGTGTTTAATAGATACATAACAATAACTTATTTTTACCCATTAAACTTTGTAATTAGAGGTTCCCATTATTAGTGTCTAATAGCAAGGGTTTAGATCTATTCTACTTGTAGTACTACTAACCAAATATTGTGGAATTCAATTTTCTTTTATGGTAATTACCCCTACTTAAGATTGAAGCTTTAAAATAATCACTTCTTGCTAATATGTCTAAATTTTTTATTTTATATATCATTTATATACTTCAGACATTATTGCCTCATTCTTATCATTTTAAGAAGTAGTTAGTTTTGGCTATTACCATAACTCCATACTCATAAATTTCAACTATTCTATTTTCATACTTTTTTACATCTTTAATATAATAATACTTCTAGTACAATTGGATAAATTCAATGAATAAACCAAATCATTTTAGTCATTTTAAGATTTTTAAGAACTTTTTATGATTTTACTTTGATAAGTGTCTAAACTTATTAGCTTATATAATTTGCTCATAGAATTATACTTAAATCTTACAACACTATGGTGAAATTTTTTATTTCTTTTGATTCTTATCACCCTCATCATGTGTAAGTATACATTCTTTTATTAAAGAATATCTCATTCAAATGCCAAGATATCATATATACTTAATCAAGTTTTTGGTGATTTTTATTTTTAAGTAAGAGGCCTCCAAATCCACCTTTAATGAAAGATAACTAGCTGATATCTTAATATTTCAATAAAAGCTCCAAACTTTTATATTTTAACTCAATATAAGAGTTTACATCAATAAGCTAATTTGAAATATAATATTGTTTCCATAGTCTCTTTTTAAGATTTTTATGTCAATTCATAAATATTTATATGAATCTATTTCATCATGGACACTATTAATAATTTTTTTATTACCATGAACAAAATCATTTCCATCACCTAAATGAATCAAATAGCATTCTTTTTGCTATTATAAAAGTTTTCAAATTCACAAGATATTTGAATCACTCATGGCTTTCAAAGTAAATATAGTTTGAAATTTTTACTATATAAAACCTTAGATGATAAATTATTTGTACAACCATAAATTAGACCATATACATAACAAAAAATTATCATAATTTGATCAAGATTGTGGCATCGATTTTGGCGTATGGCTATTCTAAACCAACTATAATAATTTATATCATACCTACAAATCATGTATATTTCGCTATTTAAATTATCTCATTTACAGTGATAATTTTAAATGAAAACCAACTATCTCAAATGATATCATGAGTTTTCAATGCATATAGTAATTACCCAATAACCAATTCCAAGTTCATGACTATTGAAACTCTTAAACTTGATTTCAAAAGTTTATGAGAACTTTATTTCCCCACCATTGTGTAGCTTATATATCTCTGTTATTTACCACTTTTAATTAGTCGTAATATTTTTGGATATATAATAAAGTCAAATTTTACTTATAGAACCTATAAGCCTATATACAATAAGAGTCCATAGTACATTTAACTTCAATTTTAAATACTTTCAAAATCATTTTGTGATCAATATGTTCATATCTAGATCACCATATTAACGCAAGTCATGAAACATGAATCCAAAGAATCATTTTCATAAAATAGTATAAACAATAATTATAATATGAGTTCTACTTATATTTCATGCAAAAACTCATGATGAATTTGCATTAATTAAATCATTAATAGGCTAACTTCAAGGCTTAGGGCTTTTACAAATCAATATTATTATCTAAGCCCATATGTTAATTTGGTGTATAACCAACCACATCCTTGCCATTGTCATGAAACTATTGAAAACTTCAAAATTTTGTTCACTTTTCATTTTAACAACCTATAAAAAGTCATTTTTCATGGTAGAAGAAGCAAAAATATCTCCATTATCTTTAACCAATAATATATTAATTTGATAATGGCATTCTATCTCTACAGTCTATATCTTTTTTAACATATAAGAAAGAAAATTCCAACCCATTCCTTGCCATTGTCATGAAACTATTGAAAACTTCAAAATTTTGTTCACTTTTCATTTTAACAACCTATAAAAAGTCATTTTTCATGGTAGAAGAAGAAAAAATATCTTCATTATCTTTAACCAATAATATATTAATTTGATAATGGCATTCTATCTCCACAGTCCATATCTTTTTTAACATATAAGAAAGAAAATTCCAACCCATTCATTTTCATAATATATGGCAAATTGTACTAATGTTCTCAATGCCATCACAAAATGAAATTGTATTGGTGCCTTTGTAACATTGAATTTGTGTGTTCTTTTCTAATTTATAACTACGACTAATTTAGACATTAATGAGCATCATTTAAAATGCTAGTAACCGACAAATGCTTCAATATTTTTTTTTAATGACATGCCTTTTCTTTTAATCAATCATCTAATTAGCCCAAATTGTTGGCCAAATTTAAGTTAGTGATACTAACATAAAATTTACAAAATATAGGAGTGCCATAGATATACATACTTAGTGTATTTTATATTACCACCAACCATAATTTTTCATGAAATTATATATGTATTGCATATAATAAACTTGCATTAACTTATTATATTATAAATTCAAACAATTTATAAATGCCATCATTAACGGAAATAATATTTCAAAACCCAGATCTTTATAAACCTCATAGTTATAATAGTTTGATATTTTCTTTTTAAACAAGCATCTCTTTAATCTCCTACCTTTTGTAAGCCAGTTTTTTCAATCATAGTAATACAACAGGAACATTTATATTCCAAAATTTTGAGTTTATTTGTCTTACTTGTTTTGGCCATTAAACACATATTGAATTATACTTTAAAATTTTTCTTTGTAATTGTTCACAATAAAATTTTACTTTGTAAAATTACTTTTAATATAACACACCCAGTAATCAAAATACATATCACATTGTCGATGTTTTTGATAATAACAATTATTTGGTTTATTATCCACCAATTAATCCATGAAACACTATATCTTAATAATAATTATTCACATACATCATTTTAATTTTAATTGGTTTTCATGAAAGTTGAACACTAGTCAAAATTTGAACCAATAATAAATTTAAAAATTATATATATCAACATTTGATTTATTAACGACCAACAATGATAGAGCTATATAAATAGTTTGACTCAATTTATTATCTTAATTTTAGTGCCATGATTTAAAAATAAAACTAATCTTGTAGCCAAATCTTATTTTCTACATATATTCTCTACTTACATTTAATTTTTTATAGTAAATTCCTTTACCCATTTCCAATTATTTTTCATAGAAACCATGGGACAATTTACCTGTTCTATATATAACAAAAATATGACAATTCAATAATAGGCCACACCATTAGAACCCAATTTAATTATTGATAACAAGTGATAATTATTTTGGTTGTAGAATTTATATCTTTTTCTTTTATGTTTTCAGGCTATTTTTCATCTGTCTTTATAAGCATCGATTTTTTAAATAAATATAATACAATTTATTAAACTCAATTGTGAAGTCAATTTCAGCATATGCATAAACTTATGCAATATAATCAATATTTTGCATATTGTGTTTTGACTTTATACACTAATGAAATAAATTATTAGCGTATTTATCCCATTCAATCGATCTTTTTATCAGTAATTAGGCAAAAAATAAAACACATACCTCTAATGAGGATATTTATGAAAATTAACATTTTAGTCCATAAAACATTAATCTTTTGACACTTTGAGTCTCCTCTAATATTGATATCTAAATTATGCCAATTTCTTTTCCTTGTATCTTCTTTGTGCGAAATATAAATTTTTTATAATTGCTTTTAAATTATTAAAAAAAATAAATAAGAGAAGAGGAATAATAAAAAAGAAATTTGGTTTTGAAGCGTAAAGAATATTTTTCTAAAAGTAATTATGCTTTTAGGATACAATAAAATCTCAAACTCTTTAATCAGAAGTAATGAAAATGGTTATATTGAAAGATTGATTTATAATGAATGAACAGATATAAACTTCTATTCAGATGGTTATGACTTTCTGTATAATCATGAATTTTATAAATAATAATCTATTTATATTCAAATAATTATGATAATTTATCATATGATAATTATTTCTATTCAAACATAATTATTTAAAATATGAATAAAATTAAAATTAATATAAAAATTAATTTTATTTATCAATAATTAAATCTTTGTATCAAATGTAAGATGCATCACATTTTAAACTACCAACATCATATGTCTAGATTTTTAAGAACATATAAAGGTTCATGAACTAACAAGTAGAATGAATTCATTAGGAACAAAATTAGTGTTGGAAAAAGGTGTTGGCTTCAATGAAGAAGTATATTTAAGAATGTTAGTTTTCCAAAGGAATAGTTCGTAGATTAAAGGTTATACAATTTGCCTGGGATATGAACTTTCAATTTTGATTTGTCATAGAGAAAGCTGTTATCTTATCTTGTGTTAAGTGTTTTTGAGATTTAAATCGTTAAACCTACATTGACTGGTATGGTAATTAATTTAGAGGATAAAATTTGAGCAATTGTGAATTGTATTGTCTTTGAGCATATCTGATTAAAAGTACCATGTTGGATGAAGAGTTCATGTTGAAAAGAAAATGGTACCAAAAAAATAATATAAAGATATAATTTTTAGATTATAAATATTATGTTTAAACAATATCGACTTCATTATTACGCAGCACGCAACAAAGCGCGGGCATCAAACTAGTTATCTATTAAATTACTCTTTTTTGCATTATTAACTAATGTAAATATCTTGTTGAACAGGCATATGGTGAAATGTGCTCCCGATGCTATAGAACACAATGTCTGAAAGCTTCTGAGCGCCGACCCTCGATTGCCTAGACTATGCAAGAAAATATCAAACGGTCTAGAATTTTACCAACCTATTGAAACCATGGATGGACCAGGTGAGCGTCCGGAGGAAGAAGTGATAAACCGTGCTATGGAAGCTTCTTCATCTCAAGACCCTTCTAATCCTGTTGAACCTCACAGTGAATACGTGGTTTGGCTCATATCCAGACCCTACTGAAGTGTGCTTGACTTACAATTTGGGAGAGGCGGAAGCTCATGCTTTGGCTCCATTTATTCTACCAAAAAGTTACATTTTATTTTCGAATGAATGTATAGTTTTTTTTTTTTTTTCTTTTTTCAATGATTATAAATGTAATTAAAACAGCATGGTAGCTGTTAATAATACCAGGAAAACTTCATTATGCCAGCCTACTACCATTTAAGGATCCAGACAATTAATTATTTGAACATTAATTAATTGTGTTAGTCAATCATCCATTAAAATATTCATCACCTTAAAAAATCTGACAGTAATAATATTTCATACAGCTTCTTTATAATAACTGCTTTTCTTTTTAATTTCTCTCTTCCCTTATTTTTTATTTCTTCTCTCTCTCTCTCTCTCTCTCTCTCTCTCTCTCTCTCTCTCTTCACCCTTTTATTTTTACTCCAAGATCCCACAGGACCAAGATGTTTGAAAGAAAAATGAAATTAATGAACAATAGTACTTAATTTCTTTTAGACATCATGAAACAAATTAAAGCATGGCTAAGCCAGCAGGGCACTCCCCTTGCCCCATGATCAGAACTTCCGAAGAAGATGTTCTAATTTTAAAGAAATTTGTCCAAGCCATCAACATCTCAATTTTTGTGTCAATGGTAAGGTTACTTACGTTCAATCAAATTCACAAGTTCAGCTGCCATTTTCTAACAAATATGTAAATTAAGTAGGGGATTAGTATCAAAGGCAGTTTAATTTATCATGTACGAGTGAACATGAGAATGTTACACCCAGATATAATTAATATCCATGATTATAAATAAAAAATATTGATCGAAATGCTTAGAGATTGTTGTTCTATTTATACAACTGAAATTAAAACATTTTATTCACTGGCACTTCTCTCAGCATTCATGTCTCTGAAACTTCGTTTCTTTGGTTTGGAGTTTGAATTCACCTTTTCCTTGTCTTCCCCTTTTCTTTTCTCCTCCTCCACTTCCCTTTCAGGCTCACGTTCATCATTTGAATAAGGAAACAATGGAAGCTCCCTGCCACTTAATTTACAGAACACTCTTTCCACTGTTTCACTTATTTCCTTCCCCAGCCCACCACTGTCCAGAATCAACTCCCAAACTGATTTTGAGGCCCTCTCAAGAACTGGGATTCTGCCCAATCATAACAACACAAATTAGTTCCACTCTACATTTACAGCCAGGAGCAAATAGCATTTTGTCCATGATGACCATTGAAAGTTTTTATAAATTCTGAGAACCTAGGCTGGGAGGGTAAAAACATGAAAGAAGTACACGAAACCATCTAAGCATCATTGAACTTTAGCTGTTAAAAAAAATTAAACAACGAAGAACAGCAACAACACTCACTCAAGTTCCTGCCTAAGTGCATCAAACAATTCTCTTTTCGTCTGTTTCTCCGCACCAGCGGTGTTTAGGACCTTACTCTGCTCTGCCATTTTGATTGTCGTATTCTTCAGCTCCTCCTATAACGAAGAAAAAGTACAGATATCATACTGAACTGGAGGGAGCATGATGACTCATTACTCTTCAAATTCAATGAATGTAAGTTTATAAACTAAGTTTAACAATACTAATTAATTATATCAGCGAAACACAAACAACACATATCAGCAACTTTAAAGGATCCATGAAATTCAAATAAGAAGCCTTAGAATTTTAAGTTGATTGATAATCTTCAGCCAAGTTAGAACAATAAATATAATAAACAAGTCACCAGCACTTCAGTACAATTATTCCAGAATCCAAATTCATTTCCTTCATCACGTATAACTTATATCCAGGACTCAATTTATCCATAGATTACTGTTTGGAAAATCAGTGGAGATCTATTCACTAATTTTTCGCAGTGGAGAGGATTCTCTGCCAAAAGATTTCAGTCAGACAAATGTAATCGCATTGAAGGAAAGAACAAAAATTCATATTTAACCTACCAAACAAGCTCAAAGAGCATCACTGAATTTGCAAAATCTTCACGATAAAACACAAATTTAAGTAACATTGTTCCAGAAAGTCATTCAAAGAACTATTTTTACATCAAAACAAAAATACCCAGATAAAATATTCAACATATTGCATACTTATCTATTAAGATAGAGACCAAAGAGATAAGAAAGAGACTTACATTGGCTTTAAGCTGATTGATAATCTTCAACCTGAGAGCATCAATGGTTCCATCATTCATCAATGACTCCAACACATCTTCTGGGGTTATTACTGATGATGATCCCATCTTTAATTTGCACCCAAAAAAATATTAACAGATTTAATTCCTCCAATTCTATGCCTGATTAAAAAAAAAGAAAAAAAATCAAATCTTTTAAACTCTTCAAGCTTCGCTATAGCAAAAAGTTGGGTACTTTGAAGAGAAAAGCAAACAGAAGATGAAGGTTAGAAACAGTTTGAGAAATTAGCGTACCTTGTCGTCTCTTTGTCGTCAATCCACAAAAGAAACGATGATTTATTTGTTTTTCATCCTAGGTATAAAACAGGTAATATCAAAGACTTTAGTCGGATTCCATCTCAGCAGAAACGGCGCCGTTTGATATATGATAGGCAGCAAACCCACTACTGTAAGCCCATCACCGCTACAAGGTTTAATACCAGCCTGTGTTCCGAATTCTCTCGCCCAAATCCAGCCTTTTAGATTTAAAAGCCATCAATCTCAAAAGACATAGTGCTTTCCAGAGCCATGACAGCTTCTTCAAAATCAAGCCTTTTTGGACTCTCAACCCTCAGCCTCATGGGATTTATTGTGATAGCGTTCTGGCCTCTGTTCCTTGGATGCTTGCTGACTCGCATGAGTCACGTCGGCTCAGTGAAGATCTGGTTCTTGGTTTATGTCAAGTGGACAAGTCACAACAGACTTTGAATCAATCAAAACCCATTAATCCAACTCTCCTTAAGTGCCTGTCTTAATCCAAGTTTTTGTTCTGGTGTACACATCAAAGTCAAGAAAAAAAGTGATCATGTTATGCTGTTGATTAAAAGTGCATATAATAAAACATTAAAACTTGTCATTGAAATAGCCATTAAAGAAAATGCTATTGATCCAAAATGTTTTAAGGAGTCCAAAAAGAAAAATCTCCAAAGTTAATTTTTGAATATTGAATTAAAAATTTGATTAATTAATTGATTCATTATAGCATATGATCCAGTACATATTAATATTTTGATCTTATCTCCCCACATTGTAAATGCTGGTTTTTATCCAACTTTGTCTATAGCCTGACAAAAACTTCACAACATGAACTTAGTGTGAAGGGAGCACATTGGATAAAGACTCTGACAAAAACTCAAAACTGCTAATCAAAACGACTGGTAAACACAATCCACGGTTTAGAAGAATCTAATAAGTCTTCCATCTGTCGTTCAAAACAACCAGTTTGCATATTTCAATAGCCATGCTGGGCCTCTAAGATCACTTTTGGGTTGCGTGCTCTCGAGAACTGCAGCTTTTTGAATCTGTAATTAAAAAATCAGTTACTAGTTTTTGAGATATTTTGTTAGGACAAGCCAAGAAACAAAGTGAGGTTGTTACTGAATTCGTGGAAATGAGTGCCTTGAGTGAGGCGCATACCCAGCTTCTGATACCTGTAGCTGCCTTGGTAGGCATTGGTTTTGCTTTGCTTCAGTGGTTTTTAGTCTCCAAGGTGAAGGTCTCATCACGTGATTCAAGCAATGGATATAAAGAAAAGTTGATTGAAGCTGATGAAGAAGAGGAGGGTATTGACAATCTTGAGGTTTCTATCAAGTGTGCTGAGATTCAACATGCAATTTCCGTTGGTGAGCTCTTTTTCTCTATTTCTCTCACTTTTATGTTTGTGCTTCAGCTTTTTGGGTTTTTTTCTTTTCTTTTCATGGTTGGTGGGTATGTTGTTAGTTTCTTTTCTTCAACTTATTATTCTTTCTGTTGAATTTTGTAGTCCAAAAATATACATGATCGAATATTATTTCAAGTAGAGGTTGATGATCGTGATTCATTCTGTCAGCCAAAAGGGAGGAAAAATATACGTTGTTTTCATAATAGTGGCTAAGCTAGTTTGTTTTTAGTTTCTATCTTATTGTCGTTTATCATGGTTCTTGATTCTCCTTCAGAGTAACTTGTGAAGAATGGAGATGTTTTATTTTAAATATTGCGCGCAGATATATTTGTTTTACTGAGAAATCCACCTATGTAGATCTGTCTTTTATGAGATCCTTGTGCCTATCTAAGTTAAGTGATCCTACTACAATTTGCATCATGATTATTATAAAAAATTTTATGCATCATTATTTACAGTGCTGTTAACATAAATTTTGATGCATATTGTCAGTTATTTTCTACTAACAATTTCAAAGTTCTGTAATTGAATTTTTTTACCAATCTGTATCATGTTCCCAGGTGCAACCTCTTTCCTTTTTACCGAGTACAAGTACCTCGGTGTCTTCATGTGTGTATTTGGTGTCATCATCTTCCTCTTCCTTGGTTCAGTTAGGGGCTTCAGCACCAAAAGTGAACCATGCGCATACAACCAGGGAAATATTTGCAAACCAGCCCTAGCAAATGCCTTCTTTAGCACAATTGCTTTCTTGCTGGGGGCTCTTACTTCTGTCCTCTCAGGTTTTCTAGGGATGAAGATTGCAACTTATGCCAATGCTAGAACAACTCTAGAAGCAAGGAAAGGTGTTGGAAAGGCGTTTATAACAGCTTTTCGCTCAGGCGCTGTCATGGGTTTCCTTCTTGCTGCCAATGGCCTTTTGGTGCTCTATGTATCGATTAATTTGTTTAAACTTTACTATGGTGATGATTGGGGGGGACTTTATGAATCTATTACCGGTTATGGTCTTGGTGGTTCTTCTATGGCCCTATTTGGAAGAGTTGGGGGAGGAATATATACTAAAGCTGCCGATGTTGGTGCTGATCTTGTAGGTAAAGTTGAGCGAAATATCCCTGAAGATGATCCAAGAAATCCAGCGGTAAGTTCCCACAGTTCCTTTTCCACTTTGCTGGACCTATTTGCATTGACTAAGTTCTGTTTTGTTATTTAGCTTCTTAGATATCTTCATTTATACCAGAAGTGCTGAAGCTGAGCTTTGTACTATTGTTTTAGTCCAAGAATTTGTTGAAATTTGACTGGATACCAAAGACAAATGCTTCCACACTCCCTCTACGCATCACTTTCTCCCCACTTTAAGTTTCTTTATAAGTACAGTAGTAGATACTTCTCAAGTTCCAATGCCACTTATGTTCTAAACGAATAACATTTTTGCTCGCACCTATCTTTGTGGCACTTGTACAGGTTATTGCCGATAATGTGGGAGATAATGTAGGAGATATTGCTGGGATGGGTTCTGATCTATTTGGATCTTATGCTGAATCATCATGTGCAGCTCTTTTTGTTGCATCCATATCATCCTTTGGTATCAGTCATGACTTTACAGCAATGTCTTATCCCTTGATCATTAGCTCAATGGGAATTGTGGTTTGCTTGATAACTACACTCTTCGCAACTGATCTGTTTGAGATTAAGAATGTAAGTGAAATTGAACCATCCTTGAAACGGCAACTCCTTATCTCTACTGTGCTGATGACTGCTGGGATTGCCATGGTCAGCTTCTTTGCATTGCCATCAGAATTCACTCTATTCAATTTTGGAACTGAAAAGGAAGTGAAGAATTGGTATGCAACCTGTAAACTGTTTTCTCTTCATTTGAAGGTTTCTCTCCTTTTCTTTGTTTAAGTCTTATTGATTATGTATAATGCAGGCACCTTTTCTTCTGTGTTGCTATTGGCTTGTGGGCTGGACTTGTTATTGGATATACTACAGAATATTATACTAGCAATGCTTACAGGTGAGGATCTTTGTGAGTGTAGAAGAGTTCTTACCTCATTTGGGTTGTAATTATTGGACTAGAATCAACATAAATTATTTGGGGCTGACCTTTAAGATGCTATTCATCAAAGCCTTTGGATATACCTTCCTGCATTGCATTTTTCATTCTCTATCTCTGATGCTTACCACCCTCGTCAAATACTTGTAGTCCGGTGCAGGATGTGGCAGATTCTTGCAGGACAGGTGCTGCAACAAACGTGATTTTTGGGTTGGCTCTGGGATACAAATCCGTCATCATTCCTATATTTGCCATTGCCATTGCTATTTATGTGAGCTTTAGTCTGGCTGCTATGTATGGAATTGCTGTGGCCGCTTTGGGAATGCTAAGTACCATAGCCACCGGTCTTGCAATTGATGCTTATGGTCCAATAAGTGACAACGCTGGTGGTATTGCAGAAATGGCTGGAATGAGTCATAAGATACGTGAAAGAACAGATGCTTTAGATGCCGCAGGAAACACCACTGCTGCCATTGGCAAGGTGAGGTTTTGGTTGATTCGATGATCTTTTTCTTCAAATTCATTGTTGGTTCCTTAGTTTTCTCCTATCTTTTTCTTCAAAAACTGAAAAGAATTTTTGGCATGTTCTTCCTTATCGTTTCAGGGTTTTGCAATTGGATCAGCAGCCCTTGTTTCTCTTGCTTTATTTGGTGCCTATGTTAGCAGAGCAGGCATCAAGTCAGTCGATGTACTGACACCAAAGGTTTTTATTGGGCTGATAGTTGGAGCCATGCTGCCCTATTGGTTTTCAGCCATGACAATGAAGAGCGTTGGAACTGCAGCTCTCAAAATGGTTGAAGAGGTTCGTTGGCAATTTAATTCAATTTCAGGACTAATGGAAGGCAGAACAAAACCAGACTATGCAAATTGTGTCAAGATTTCAACTGATGCCTCACTCAGGGAGATGATCCCACCTGGTGCACTTGTTATGCTTACCCCACTTATCGTTGGAACCTTATTTGGAGTTGAAACTCTTGCTGGTGTTCTAGCCGGCTCACTTGTTTCTGGTGTCCAGGTATGAGTTACCATTCACTTGTCTTTCCATAACTTTATCATCATTTTTTTAGGTTTTCAATTGCCGATCTTCATTTTTTTTTTTTTTTGCTATCATCATCTCTCATTTGCACTTTCAACTTCGATAAATTCACAGTATTTGTCAGGACTTTATTGATTTCTAATGCAAAGCATTGTTCTGCCTGGTAAAAATCGTGTTGCAAACTTGTGTCTAAACGTGTCAGGGTCATCAAGATTGTTTTATATGCATCATCCTTTCCCCTTAGTTGATCTAACTTATTTATTTACTCAAAATATTGTCATTACTTTTCTTCCTTTAGGTTGCCATCTCAGCTTCCAACACAGGAGGAGCATGGGATAATGCCAAGAAATACATTGAGGTACAAGTTTTTTGCTCTTGTAATCTTCGATGTTCTAGTTGGAGGAGCTGTTGTTGCAATGATCGTTTTTTAGTTTTAAATTTAGACATTTTTAGTTGAATATTGTGAGTTGTGCAGGCCGGTGCCAGCGAACATGCCAAGTCTCTGGGTCCTAAGGGTTCAGCTTGTCACAAGGCAGCAGTGATTGGTGACACAATTGGAGATCCACTCAAGGACACTTCTGGTCCATCACTCAACATCCTCATCAAGCTCATGGCAGTGGAGTCATTGGTGTTTGCTCCTTTCTTCGCAGCTCATGGAGGCTTGCTTTTCAAATTGCTCTAAATTTCAAACCCTTTTACGTTGTCTGAGTTCCAACTCCTGTACATAATGTTCAGCAGTAGAGCTGTGAGATAAAATGCTTCTGTAACTAGAACTAGTACCAATATTATGTGTAGACACCCAATTGGGTCCGGGCCCAGATCAATTGGGCCTGGCCCAAAGGGGTAAGGCCCATTTCAATCCTGTATTTTTTTTTCTTTTTCTTCTTTTGTATTTTATGTATTTTATTATTATTATTATTATGTATATCTTTGTGTATTTATTTTTATTTAGATTAGATTTATATGTATTGTATGTATATAGTTATATATTTATTATTATTATTTTTTTTTTTTGTAATATATTTTTGGGTTTATCTTATGTTATTTTTTTTTATTATCTGTTAATTTTATCTGATTTTTTTTTCTGAATTATCTGATATTATTTTTTTATTTTTATACTATCATATCTTTTGATTATCTAGTATTTTTATTTATTTATTTTGATTTTAATTCTGGATGGCTAAGATTCAAAGTTGAAGAATCCCACTCTGGAGGGGAATTCAATCAGAAGAGTCCAGTTGGATTCAAAGACTGAATTCCCGTCCAAGGAGGAATTGGGATTGATCAGGAACTCCTGATCAACCCCTATAAAAGGGATCCCCCTGGAACAGAGAAAAACACACAGAAAACAGTGAGCCTGAGCTACTGATTTGAGGGGAAAAGGCGAATAGAAGAGTGTAGAAGGCTAAGAAAAGGTTTAGGAGAGTTCTAGGAATCATCGGGAATTTTTTGGGAATTTTTTGAATTTTTTTTTTTTGGGAATTTCTGGAAATTCCAGATTCCGGTTAATTTTTCCGGCCAAGTTTGAATTTTCCGGCGACAATTCCGGCCAAATTTGAAGTTTCCGACCACCTGCCCAGTTTTCGGTGAGGAATCCCAGAAACCGAAGAATATTCCCAGAAACCGGCCAAATTCCGGCGAAATTTCCAGATTCCGGCGACTTTCCCAGAATCCGGCACCGGTTTCTTCATTTTCTAGAGAGAAGGGAGAGAAAAAAAGAAGAAGAGAGAGAGAGGGAGAAGCGTTCTGCTGAAAAAACGAAGGGGATTGCCTTTTATACCCTCCAAAAACGACGTCGTTTTGGCTTTAAGTTAATCAGAGGATCCGCGCGTTTTGCCGTAACCCAACCCGACCCGGGCGTCGACCCGCTTTCTGACCCGCGCGTGCCAGCCCACTCCGAGCCGAGCCGCGATCCGAGCCGCTCCAGGTTTTTTTTTTTTTTTTTATTTCTTTGTTTATTTGTTTATTTTATTTTTTATTTTTTATTTATTAGATTAGGTTTATGTAATATTCTTTTTATTTATTTTTTATTATTTTATTTTCTTTAAATAAAAATAAAAAAATTCTAAAAAAATATTTTTAGGGAAAAGTTGAAAGTATCAATTTTCCTTAGAAATAAATTTCCAAAATAAAATATTTTTAGGGAAAAGTTGAAAGTATCAATTTTCCTTAAAAATCAATTTCCAAAAAAGTATTTTTGGGAAAAAGTTGAAAGTATCAATTTTCCTTAAGAATAAATTTCCAAAAAATATTTTTAGGGAAAAATTGAAAGTATCAATTTTCCTTAGAAATAAATTTCCAAAAAAATATATTTTTAGGGAAAAGTTGAAAGTATCAATTTTCCTTGAAAATCAAAATTTCAAAAAAAATATTTTTGGGAAAAAGTTGAAAGTATCAATTTTCCTTAGAAATAAATTTTCAAAAAATGGGTTTTTGAGGAAAAGTTGAAAGTATCAATTTTTCTTGAAAATCGAAATTTCCAAAAAATATTTTTGGGAAAAAGTTGAAAGTATCAATTTTCCCTAAAAAAAATCATTCTTTCCTTCCTTTCTATCTTAATTTTGATTTTGTTTTTTCTCTAAATAATCCGACGACGGAGCCTCTGTAAGTGAAACAGTAGTTTTTCTTGCATACTCTTGAGGTGAGGGAATTTTCTCAATTTTCTGCTAAAAGTATTAGAGTCAATTGAAAAAAGTTTCCAATAATTAATTACTTGGTAAAATTTTAAGGCTTTTGGATAACACAAATTTAAGCTGGTACCATCTTTTGATGGGCGTTGTGAGGGTGCTATAACCTTCCTCACACGTAACCGAACTCCCGAACCCTGTTCTGGTTTGTAGACCTGAACCTATTCTTTTAGGGACCCTTAAGCTTAGGTGTTCCTTGAAAGGACAGATTCCTTAGGTGGCCAATCGCACCTAGATAAAAAAGATTGGTGGCGACTCCGTAAAGTCAATGGCTAGCGATAGATCCCCGGATCTAGATGTTACGACATTATGTAAAGGAAAATCAAGCTTGGCTTTGCTACTGTTACGCAATTTTAGTATCAATACATAAGTTATATTTTTTTTGTATTAAAAATTTCTACCGCTTTGTTTCGTTCACATTTAATACTTATATTTTCCTTATAATAATAATAATAATGAGTAATGGCATAAATATTTGAAGAAAATTCAAATTTGAATGGATGTTTCTAAAAGATAATATTGAAATATCAATAAGAGATTGATTTAATTGATAAAATCATTTATCACTTGTCACGGGTCGAGACTTAAGCTTCGATTCGTGTGACTCTAAGATATGGATATGTATTCATTCGACATCTTAGATCAACTTACTTATCACGGTTTACACCTTTGTGAGGTATTATTCGCTCTGACCCCTTTGATCTCACAGTTTTATCCTACAAAAGACGTCTCATAAGGAGAATATAATGTGAACTTTTATATATCACAATGACTCTCTTTTTATGTCTGATGTGAGATTCATGATTTCTCTTTAGGTCTGTGACATTCTTCCCTACTAATCTCGTGACGTCCTCATCATAGAAATTAATCACCATGCCTATCTCGAGACACTTGACGCGGATTAAACGGTTTAAGATTGATTCTGATATCATTTGTCACGAGTCGAGATTTAAATTTCGATCCACGTGATTTAAAGATTCGAACATGCACTCATCCAATGTTTTAAATCAATCTATCAATTCATAATATCAATAAAAAATTAATTTAATTGATAAAATTATTTTTTAATATAAATGATTTTGAATTAAAAACTAGTTAATAACCTGATCATTTTGAATTCACGATGTATATTTAATATTTTTTAAACTATAAGATATAATATATCTTATGTCACCGAGCAACTGAATTTTTCTTCAAAAAAAAAAAAAAGTTAAAATCCAACACCTAATCAGTAATTAATAGTCCGTTGCCTACTAGCCATTGCTTACGCGCCACGTATAGCACAGTTAACTATAATGAAACGGCGTAACCCATGAAACTCCGAGAACAACAGAACAAAATCCTCCTACGTGTCACGTGAAATTCCTTGCCTATCATTTTTTGCCACGTCAATCTAATGACACTTTTGTATGACTTGTCATCAAATGATTGGCTCCAACCTTTAATTTCAGTCGACGTCATATTTAACTGACCGTAAGAACCGGTGACATCGACGACTATAAAAGCGCAAGCTCCGTCACACTCTTCCATTCCGCAGCTTTTCTTTTCTCTTCGCTGAGTTCAGCCATGGCGATTAACAAACGAAACCCTAATTTCCTCCCTCTAATTTTTCTCTCTTTCTTTGTCATCGCCTCTGCTAAAGTATTCTTCGAAGAACGCTTCGAAGGTAAACTCTTTCTTACTCATTTCCTTCCGCTTTCTGTTAGTAAACCTATGCGTTGTATATGAACCTTTAGATCGGCTTGTTTTTGACGTTTTAATCTGTTTTTTAGAGGTTTAAGCTTTCAATTAGTTTTAAATTTGAACGGATCGGTGATTTTTATGTGTTAATTTGGCGATGTGGTTTTTTAATTCGTTCCTTTAGTCAAATGCTTAAATTCGAGTAGATCTGCTGAAATCTGATTTCATATTAGGGTTCTAGATTTTAAAAAAAAAGAAGCAATTAATATTAGAAATTTAGTTCAATTCAAGAAGAAATGGCAGTGAATTAGTGTCTTGTGTTTCAATTGATATGTAACTGTAGATGATTTATATTATTATTCTGCGTTTATTAATATTATTTATTGTTAGGCGAATTTTTTTTTTCCGTAAGAACCTAAGTTAAGGGAATGAAAATATTAGCTTTTAGCAAAAATAATTAAAAGTTATTGTCCTTTTAAGTAGAATAAATATCAGAGTTTAGCAGAAAGTGTACGTACTATTGGTCGTACGATGCTTGGTTACATTCCTAATATGCTGTATTCCTTTTAACAAATGAAAGAGAACTTACGAAAAATAATCTGCTTCTGCTTTTATTGTACTTTTTTTACTTTTACCGTTTTTAAACAACGCAATTTCACCTTTTTTTTTTTTGCTGATTTTGCTTGTCTATTGTTCTGAAACTGAAGATGGATGGGAAAGTCGGTGGGTAACATCTGACTGGAAGAAAGATGAGAACATGGCTGGGGAATGGAATTACACTTCTGGAAAATGGAACGGAGATCCTAATGACAAAGGTAACCTTCTGGAATTACTCTTAGATTGGTATTGATGAAGGTAGCTTTTTACTTTTCTGTTTCAAGTTAGTTACTAATGGCTTTACATTTTGCACAGGTATTCAAACTAGTGAAGACTACAGATTCTTTGCTATTTCGGCTGAGTTCCCAGAAGTTAACAACAAGGACAAGACTCTAGTCTTCCAATTTTCTGTCAAACATGAGCAGAAGCTTGATTGTGGTGGTGGCTACATGAAGCTGCTCAGTGGTGACATTGACCAGAAGAAATTTGGTGGTGAAACCCCATACAGGTTTTTCTTCCCCTGTGGTCTAACCTATTCGTATCGCTAAAGATATCATTCTTGTAGATTTACCGTTTTTTTGTTGCATTTGTTGGTTGCAGCATTATGTTTGGGCCTGATATCTGTGGCTACAGCACCAAGAAAGTTCATGCTATTCTTACCTACAATGGGAAAAACCAGTTAATCAAAAAGGAAGTTCCCTGTGAGACTGACCAACTCACTCATGTTTATACGTTCATTCTTCATCCGGATGCTACATACAGCATCCTTATTGATAATGTTGAGAAACAAACTGGTAGCTTGTACACTGATTGGGATCTTCTCCCACCAAAGAAAATCAAGGACCCAGAGGCTAAGAAGGTAATCAGTCATGCCTATCTCAATTGATTCTTTTTGGTTTATTTTTTGTCATATAAATTTTGGTTACAACCTAAGTACTTTATATGATGGGCAGCCTGAAGATTGGGATGAAAAGGAATACATCCCTGATCCTGAAGATAAGAAGCCAGAGGTAATAGCCTTCTCAGTTTTCCCCTTCCTCCATTCTCTTATGCTACATTATATATGCTGCCTAAAAATGCATAGGCATGCTAACCTCTAGTGTTTTGATTACTATAGGGTTATGATGACATTCCAAAAGAGATCCCTGATCCTGATGCTAAGAAGGTAGTCATTTAATTCCTTTTGCAATGCTTTTATTATGAAATAGTACGCCTTGTCCTAAAGGTTAATGATTAAAATCATTTACACCAGCCTGAAGATTGGGATGATGAAGAAGATGGTGAATGGACACCCTCAACAATTCCCAACCCTGAGTACAAGGGCCCATGGAAGCCAAAGGTTTGTGAAATCCGTTTCTAATTGCAGCATTTAATATGATTTTGAATTAATAATGTGTAACAATTCTTCCTCTATCTGCAGAAAATCAAGAACCCCAACTACAAGGGCAAGTGGAAGGCACCAAGGATTGACAACCCAGGTTTGTTTCTATTTCTTTTGTGTTCTTTTTTCTTTTTATTATCAATAACAAAATTTTAGGTTATTTATTACTGTGTTTTACTATGGCCCATAGATTTCAAGGATGATCCTGATCTCTATGTTTTCCCCAACTTGAAGTATGTTGGTATTGAATTGTGGCAGGTATTATTTTGCCTTTTTTCTCTACTTCTATGCTATTGTCACTCCATGTCATTTTAGAATTATATCAATATAAATGTTTGATTTTGTCAGGTGAAATCTGGAACAATGTTTGATAATATCTTAGTTGCTGATGATATAGAGTATGCAAAGAAACTGGCTGAAGAAACATGGGGCAAGCACAAGGATGTATGTGCATCTCTGGATTTTGAGCTGTTCTTTTTTTTTTTTTTCATATTTGGCTGATGTTATTGGTTTTTGCAGGCTGAGAAGGCAGCATTTGAGGAGGCAGAGAAAAAGAAAGAGGAGGAGGTATATTTTTTCACTAGAAGTATCTTATTTCTTTCTTATTTTCACTTGTTGCATCTCCATTCTAACTAATGAAACATGACCTTCAGGAATCAAAGGATGACCCAGTTGATTCTGACGTAAGCCTACAAAATGCTTTCTTAATAATACGATTGCTGCTTTTGCTGTCGTTCTGGTTTTCATTGTGTTAACTAAATGTCCAGGACGAAGATGATGACAGTGATGATGCTGAAGGAAACAAATCTGATTCTGATACCAAATCAGACGCAAGCGAAGACAGTGCTGAGATAAAGGAAGAGACGGAGGAAGATGTACATGTAAGTAGTTATATTTTTCCTGTCCGACTTTGGTTCAATTTTTTTTAGTTGTATGTTTATTGATCAATGATTGTCTTTGCTTGTAGGATGAGCTGTAAGGCGAAGTGCACTGCAATAGTTGCTGACAATTTGGTTTGGAGATAAAAGCACCATAAAAGTGCTCTTAAAAAGTTTTCCATTTTTTTTTTAATTTGTAGCTGTAGGACTAGGAAAAAAGAATTTGAGGCTGTATTTGCTTGCAAAGGAATTGCGACTGATTGCCTTGTTAATCTGATTTTAACTGCCTTTAAAACAAAGAGGAGGATGTTTTTTTTTTTTTTTTGTTATGGTCAGATTTATGAAATAGTTTGAACAATTCAAGTGCTAATGGTGTGTATTGCATGTTTTGATGGTTCAGTCTTTCCCTCTTTAAGTTCATTCATTTCTAGAAATATGCAAAAACTTTACCATTTTACAATGCTTAACAATCTAATATCTACTTTTAAAAATGATTGAATTATTGTCACAAATTAACTTAACATCATTGGAAAAAGAAGAGTAGGCAGAAGCTATATATAAAAACTAAAAAAAAAAAAAAACTGACCTCCAATTTGTTTAATACTCTCGGATAACTGCCCAATGCAGAGATATATAAACATAAAATTACTTTTCATGAGCTCTCTTGACAATCACATACCACCAAATGCAGAGTTATCGTTCAAATATAAATCAGTTTTCATGAGCTATCTTGACAAGCTCACAACAAAGTTGGTAGTTAATTATATGGGTTGATTGATATACAGCCAAATACATTTCCAAAAGTAAATAAAAAAAAATGTGGTCATATATTGCAAGTTCGAAATCACATACACAAGTTGTAATGTCATTCAGCCAACTACATTCATGCATCTTATACTAGTATAATTTGGTAAGAATTTTCTTATCCTATTATCAGGTAACCAGGAATTTAAAATCTAAACCAGCTTCTTTCATAATCAAAATTTCACGTGGTATCAAAATATCAATATATTAATTTAGAATGTATACACAATAAATTAGTTTCATATTTTACTTCGCTGTAAGCTCATTAACTACTTCAAAAGTCAGATTTTTATTACATGTTTAACGATTGATGACCACTTAACTTCTTTATCCTTCATTGGCCAAAAAAAATAATAATAAAATTAATTGAACATAACTTCTGTTAATAAATTTATTTTAAGACCTAAATAAAATAATAACATTAGGAATAATTATTTATTTTTATATTTAAAAAATTCACACATTTAATATCATCTCTTTGATGTCATTAACCTTTAAATCAATTAATATATCATTGAATTTAATATTTAAGTATTACGAGTTTAAGAGGGTTTATATATACGATATTTATTCGATTAGATAAATAATAGACTATGTGATTTAAATCGTAGATTAAAACTTTAAACAAAAAACACTATCTCTGTGGCCAAAAAAATCATTACCTAACTTTTGTTTGTTCACCCGCTAGTTTTATTTAAACAACAGAATTGCTTTTATATTAAAAACAATTATGAAACAATGGCACATAGTTGGTTACAAAAAAAAAAAAATCCATCAGGCGATAACACGTCCGTTTAAAACAGGCCCAAAAATCACATCCTCTCACCAAAAGAGCAGATCCAAAATCAACAGATCCGATCGATTTCACAACGGAAACGGCCTTGTTTGACCCATTATGTCCAACCTACCACCCCCCAATTCAAACCACTTGATTGGTCCGAGCAACTCACCCATCAAAACTCGCCAACCCACTCCCCTCCTCTTATATACCCATTAATACGCCACTCTTTCACATTATCACTCCTTTCTACATGTTTTTTTCCTCTGACCGATTTTTGATAAAAATATTCAATTTTTTTTGGGGAATTTTTGTTTTAGGGTTAATTATTTTTAGTGAAGGGATTAAATCATGTTTTTCCTAGATTGGTTCTATGGGATCCTTGCTTCCCTTGGTTTATGGCAAAAAGAGGCCAAGATCTTGTTTTTAGGACTTGATAACGCCGGCAAAACGACTCTGCTTCATATGCTTAAAGATGAGGTATTTTCATAATTCAACATTAATTATTACTATCATTATTATCTAAAGTTATTGTGATATGGTTGCTAAATGAATGTTGGTGAAATCCAATAACTTTACAATTTTAGGAATTAGATTTCTGTTAATACTGTTGGTTTTTCTAATAAAGCTCTAATTTTTCTGATTTGACAATGGTCTTTTATGCTAATAAACTTTTAATTAAAGGTAATATTGTATTATTAATGGGATTTGGTAGAGATTAGTTGCTTAACTGGAATGGTTTTTTAATTGTTATTGAAAAGGGGTGGGGGAGTTGATTGCTTTCTTCAATAATAAGGTGATTGAAAGTTGGTTTTTAATGGATGTTGGTAATGGGATTTGGCAGAGATTAGTTCAGCATCAGCCAACACAGCATCCCACATCAGAGGAATTGAGTATTGGGAAAATCAAGTTTAAGGCCTTTGATTTGGGAGGCCATCAGATTGCTCGAAGAGTTTGGAAAGATTACTATGCCAAGGTACATTTCTAATATTCTGTCTTCAGACTCTAACTATGCACTTCTCTTGTGATTTTTAATTGCATTTTGATTTTTCTAATGTGTTTATTCATGATGTGGAGAAGAGATTTCATTAGTTATAAATGCTAGCTCTTTATGAATTGAACATAAGGTGAGAAATTCTAAAGTGCATTAGCTATATTTCAAATATGGTCAATATGGTAAAGTTTGTTGTGCGAATAGGGATCTGAAAATTTGGTTGTAATATGCATCTGGCAGATTACTTTTCTTCTTTCATATTCCTTATGATTGCAAGAGTGTCTTGTTATTGTATTATTTTAATGTGACCCTATAATCCCAGATAATGATTCTTGTGATTATCTGATTCATGAGGCACAAAGAATAAGGATGGGAGCTCGCCGATAGCACCTTTAATTTTGAAAAGGTGTTTTAATAGTTCCTCACCACACACGATATATCTGCAATCTCTTTTACTGAAGTAACAATATCAAGATTACGTTGCTGGTAGAAATAAATTCTATTTTTCTTTTGTTAAAAAAAAAAAAAGGATTTGTCTCTTTTTGCACTCTGATTCTTCTTTCCTTAGCTTGTTTTGTGTCTGGTAAAAGGATTCCTGCAAGTTTTCGAAGGCTCTGTTATTACTGGTGTCATGTTATGAAGGAGGCAATATTACTGGAACGTTCTATCTTCTCTTTTTCTGCAGAGCATAAATAAACTAATATGAAATTTGTTTGTAGGTGGATGCGGTTGTTTATCTGGTGGATGCTTATGACAAGGAGAGGTTTGCTGAGTCAAAAAAGGAGTTGGATGCTCTTCTCTCTGATGAAGCCTTGACTAACGTTCCATTCCTCATCTTGGGCAACAAGATTGATATACCATATGCTGCCTCAGAAGATGAGTTGCGATATCACCTTGGCCTGACCAATTTCACCACAGGCAAGGGTAAGGTCAACTTGGGAGACTCAAATGTTCGTCCCCTTGAAGTATTTATGTGTAGCATTGTCCGTAAAATGGGTTATGGAGATGGTTTCAAGTGGCTTTCTCAGTACATTAAGTAGGTAGCTAGAGGAAATTTAGATATGCATTTTTTTTAGTGTTATTATTATACAGAATTGAGTTGGATGGAACACTTTCAGAAATCATTGTTGCAGATGTTTCAAACCACCCGATACCCACCCTTCCTCTCTTCTCTTATCCCTTTCTTTTTTTTTCCTTCCATTTTTGTTTGAATTGGTAAACAAGCTCCCTTCTTCGAGACAATGAGACATACAAGTAATTGATGATTTGAGCCCTGAATGTTTATTTAGAGGGTGATACTTTTGCTTTAATCATGCCCTCGTTGTCCATTGTTGCCTTTATCATACTAATAATATATTCATTATTTCATTCTTGTAATTTAACTATACTCATTTAACAGACGTGATGTGACTCACACCCTTTCAGTTCTATTATCTCTATAGTTTATATTTTGGACTGGAGTATCTCTAGTCTATATTTAGGACATGATCCTTTTCAGATGTGATTTAAAACGACATAATATGATTTTTTTTTTTTTTTTTGGTCTTTCACACGGTCTAAGAATTATGAAATATAAGATTTAATATTTTTTTGTTGTTCTGCTAGATTTGAGATTGAAACAAACATGTTTCTAATAGCATACATTGCTATTCAAGATCAATCCAACCTGACATTTTCTGACAGAAATCTTAGCTCATTTGTAATTTTATGCTCATGAAATCATAGCAATTACCATCAAATTATGCATGGTTGAACCAATTAATGTCCACAAAAGTGAATTTTGAAGTGCAACTGCTGTAAGGTCGTGCCCTGAAGCCATGAGACCTCAAAGCCACCCAGCCTAATCTACCTGTTAGCCAGTGGAATTATGATTTAGCATATGTGATAGTTAAATATATTCTCAATAATTTTACTAAACTTTATAAACAGTAAAGCTTTTCATAAACACCCCTTACAAATGGGGATGTAGCTCAGATGGTAGAGCGCTCGCTTAGCATGCGAGAGGTACGGGGATCGATACCCCGCCTCTCCAATTGTTGCTATCCAATGACAGAGAAATGAAAAGTTACTTTTGTCAGACTTTCTGAGTTTGTGCAAGTGTTCACCACTCAACATACAAGAGATACCATATTTGGATTGAATATCTGACACAACTTGCAAACTAACTCTGTCAACCGCTAAATTCCAAACATTGCAAACGCCAATACGGAGTTGGCTCCTTGTTTACTCTCCATTTAGTTCATTTTTGTCCCTGCGTTTTCTCCTAAGCAGAATTTGCAGGCTGCCAACCAACTTCTTATTCAAATCCAGGTGGTCTAATCTTTTGGTTGTCTTTTTTTCCTTTTAAGTTACCAATCCCTCTAGTATCAAATAAAACCATCCTCTTTATCCAGTTATTTGGTGACAGTTAGCACAATGGGCGTTAGCTACATCAAAGCTCAATTGTTTCACCTGCTTCAACTTAATTTTGGTTGCCATATTTTGCTGCTACGCAAACTCAGGTTTTTGTTTTCCTGCTAATCACCCTGATCATTTCCCTTGTTCCTTCACAATTATTTAATACTCAGCTCTTTTGAACATGATGAAACAGGGAATGCACAAAATTTTCCCACACAATCCCTTGCAAAAGCTTTCTTTTGTTTCAACAACAAATGTGTAAGATTAATATCGAGCGTACCAGTATTCATTGCAATTTTCTTTTGAAAATCCTTTTCATTGGTAGCATTTTTTATGGATATATACGTACAAATTTATACCGGTTGCAATGAGGCTTATATATTGAGAGTGTTAACCTGAACATACCTCGTGAAGCTACTGACATCTTCTGCACTGAACCTTGCTTAGCTGAGACACAATTGGTGCTTAAATGTGTTGACAACATTTTATCAGACATCACATTTTATAGCAAGGCCACTGTTCGTAACATGAGAGATGTGCTCCGAGCTGGATGCAGCTGCACAAGCAGAAGAGGTATGGGAATCTTTTTCTTTTATTCAAATTTCGATTTCATAGCATTGGTCTGCATAACATTCTTTCTTCATTTGTCAAAGCTTTTTTGATCTCTACTAATCTTTCAACCTTAAGTATCACAAAATTGTAATTAGCAGGAGCTACCCTTTTGTCAGGGAATTTCGATGTGGAGGATTATTTCCAGGGTGAAATAAGCGAGGCACCTAGATTGCACAACTTTATCATTAGCTTATCTATATTAACATTGGTTATTGGGTTTTATATTATGATCTTATCTTTAGTTGCTCTATAGCGATAGAAAAAAAACATTATTCTTCTGATCATAGTGCTCGAATTTATATAAACATTAAATTAGATTCATGATTTTGGCAAAGCATGGCTACTTCAATATCTTCAACCAAAATGAAACATGACTTAACTGTTACCCCAAGGCTGAAAGTTGGCAGACATCGGTAAATTACAGAAACACCAGCAAAAGGATCCGATCATTAATAATAATAATTGTTTTTCTTTTTCTTTGCTTACAGCTTAAGAAAGAGCATTATTACATTACTTTTTCAAACTTTTGGAAACCAAATCGAGGAATAATGCACCTGAACCCTTTTGGAAGTCTGGGACTAAAGTAGTCCTCCCTACGAGATGATGCTGATATTGATGGCCATGCCTCTGCTCTTCTCCCTGTCCTATGAATAGCCTTCACCACAGCTTTGCGATCAACATACCCTAACACTGTGATCTTACTTGATATCATGTCTATTTCCACGCATTTTACACCTATATAACACCAAAGCATTAGTCTTTCTCTAATCCTTTGAAGCAAATATATAATATGTGCTTTCAATCTTCTGGGAGATAAATGCTAGGTAGATATATACCATCGATCTTGAGCAAGGATTTGCGGACAGCTTTCTCACAAGCTTTGCAGTGTAAACGTACCTTGAATTCAAGAACCTGTGACATCAAAATCTGATTAATACTGAAGTGAATTAATTAACTAGTTAGACAATAAAAAAATGAAATATGGGAAATTTAACGGGAAATGGAAAGACCTCCATGGTGTTTATTATCGTCTGACAGAATGAGAGGCTTGGGATGTTTATATACAGGTGATGGCAGGTTGGGTGGTTACTGGTAAAGTACTTGTTTTTAGATAAAAAGGAAGGGCATGCAGTGTCCATGTCAGGCGTGTGAAATGATTGCTCATTTCCTTTCATCATAGCTGATTATTGTACAAGTAGCATGCGCTTGTGGACTGTGGTTAGCACTTGCTTCTACCAAAAATAAGTGATCATTTGATTATAACATCAACTCTGATATACATCATTGGTATCACTTCTTTCATCTACTGTTTTTTGTAGTTTTAAATAATGTTGAAATGATTAAATGACAACTTCTTGAAATGCAGGTGAAAAAAGATAAACAAACGGTAGCTCCTTTTGAGAAGATAAACAATTGAAGTTCTGATTCATAGTTAAGTCAGATGTACTCTCTGAAATAACACAATTGAACAGACCTTATTGTTTGAGGGGTATTACGGAACCTGACTAAAGTATTTTATCATAGTTTCATGTTGGCTGATAGTTTTTTTTTTTTTCCACTTGTCTCACCCATCTCTCTACCAACATGTAAAGGAAGATTTTGCCGGAGTAACTACCTGATGCACACATATTCCATAGGCCTTTACTCAAAGGTCTCATTAGGCATGGGCTATTGGCCGATCATCAAAATTAATTAAGGGAAAGAAAAGGAATGTTTATATACAGCAAATGCCATTATAAACAAGAATTCAACAATAAATGAAAGATATGTAAATGAAATATCAACAGCATCTAGCAAATATGAACGATAAATAGATTTTTTTTTTTTTATGTAAGACAATCCAACGACATTTTATAGTAATAAATATATATTAATAGATGAACTGTAAATAATGAACCATTCAAATTAACATTGGATACAGAACATTGGAAAACCTTACAAGTCAATCTCCTAAGGCTTGAATACCTAAAGTCATGGAGTTGTCTATCATTGAAAAAAAAAAAAAACAGTAATACTACATAAACAAACATGATCATTTTTTAGATGAACGGAAACCGCCAAATCCCATCATAGCTGCCACATCAGGATCAATTTCAGTTTCCTCTTCTGCTGCCTTCTCTTTCTGAACCCATAGAATAATCAACAATCAACTTTTAATTTGAGAAGTATATAGAAGTTCTTACTATAAGGAAACAATAATAAGGAAGTTAAAAATAGGCTCTAGGAAACAGCTTGGAGCTGAAAAAAAGTGCTTACTACATAACATAACATCTCAACACAAAAAGCAATAAACTAATGGCCAAACAACAACTGAGTAATTATCAAATCCAACTATTCACCTTTTTCTCTTTCTTTCTTTCTCGTCGTTGCCGCTTTCGCTCTTCCTCTTCTTCTTGTTGTTTGATGATCCGCTCATCAAGATCTACAAAAAATAAGAAAGAGTTGAGACATCAATCATTTTGAGCTCGGCTATAATCAAATTACAACTACTTAGGCACTGAGACAAGACTCACCTTGCTCTGAGAAGCTGCCAGGAGCTTTTCGCTTTTTTAGTTGTTCAAATCGCTCCTGAACCTGCAACCAGCAAGGAAGGAAATTAATAGGAAGCACACTATGTCCAAGGCGACAGCTCCTTTTGGCCTCTATAATTCATATGCCACAGATTCTAGTTTTTACTATCTTCAAGTAAATATAACCAGTTTCTTGCATGGTAAATTCGTCCTTTTGTTTCAGAAAAGGACATACAGCCTTTTCATCTATTTATACATTTAATAGAAGCTCCAATCCACCCAGCATTTTGCTACTAATATTCGTAAACTCTTACTCCAATCACTCTAAAGGACGTACATGTTTATTAGATTGCATTACCAAATAACTTCTACTATTAAAATCTCAAAATAAATACTACACAGCTTGTGTTAGCTAATGAGGTTTTAAATTCTACAACTTAAACCAGTTAAGCATTTAAAAACACATAAAAAACTTTCCAACTGAGTACCTGTTTAAGGGTTGCCCGTTCTACTCGCATGGACATACCTAAAGCTCTTTGGTCTGAAAAACAGAGCAAAAGGGGGGCCATTATATTAATGAAAAACTAATATGTATGTCTATATATGTCAACACACATCCATAAGATGATAAAACAAGAATATCTAGAATACCACATACGTTTCTTCCCATTGATGTGATCCAAGTAGTTTGCAGAATCTTTTACTACACACTCGCAAACAGAGCAATAGTATCCAGCCTGCCAAGAATCAACTTAATCAACACATGCCTTATCACCATAATAAATAAAAAGTTTGTTACAGAGATCAATAAAAGTGAGAAAACATGGTACTTTTGCCATTAGGCCACTTCTATTTCATGTCCTTTGTTCAAAAAATAATAAATCAAACATTCATTCATGTGGAACTAACACCCTACTAAACAATCAAACGTTCATTCATATAGCAATGCAAACATACTACTGTTTCTTCAGTACCCTCCTAAAGCCTTATTCCATAACTTGGTAAAAGAGTAACAAGTGCAACAGGTTGAAATCAACTTAAGTCTATCGAAAATTGGGTTGATATGGGTTTGCTCCTAAAGTACATGAAGTATTGACAGCTGTACAACCTTAAACTTTGATTCAACAAATTCACAATGCTTCGTAGATCAAAAGCTGTGTATAGGATACCCTATGAGCTAAACGAATCGATGAACATCAACCAGCTAAGCTGTTCTTCGAGAAATGCAATTTGCAATGAACAATGAACATCAGAACAACAAAGAAAATGATAAGAAATTACCTGTTGACTTAAAGGTGCAACTGGAGTAACAACCTGCAAAATATAGATATCAAAACAAGATGGTGTAACATAAACAAGAATTACAAATTATAATTATGTTTAATCCAAGCAATTATACCAACCTGAGTTTTACCCAAACGAGACTCAAGATCAACTTCATAATCCCTATGTTTCAGAGGCTTCCTTTGCACTGGAGGACCTTTTGCTGTACATATATTCAATTTCCACTATGCAAATTCAATTTCTTAAATCCAAAAAAAAAAAAAAAAAAGAAAGCTATCGATTAAGAAGCTAATCAAATAAAAAAAAAAAAATAGCCCACCTTTGGATTTACTTCGCCCTTCTGCTTCCTGAATCAAAATCAATTTTTTTTCAAAAAATTAGCAGAAATTGATCAAGTATTAAAAAAAAAGAAGAGATTTTGATTAAAAAAAAAAAACCTGTTTCTCACGTTCTCGAGCGCGTTCTAAATATTCCTCTCGATCGAATTTCTTTCTGAAGGTATTATCAACACCAAGAGCCTGCAACAAATATAGTCAAATAAATTCCATAGCTAAAAATATGAAAATTGAAGTAGAAGAAAAAGAATATGTTTTCAAAAGAAAATTTGTTCTTACATTATTGCTGGTAGCCATTGATTTGATTATACAGAAAAATGAAGAATAAATTGGCTTAGATTAATTCGAAATTGCTGGGGAGAGGACTGAAAGTCATCAAATCAAAACCCTAAATCGTTAAAGCGGGATTTAAGTCTAATTGGAGTCCAGAAAGCAGAAAGGGTTCTATCCTTGTAGTGTCTTTCTCCTTAAAACGGTGCCGTTTTCCTTCAAGTTAATATTCTCATCTGTAGCTTCTATTTGATCCATTCAAGCTTTCTTTTGAATTAAAGGAGTCTATAAGGCTTTTTACTATAGCCATGATCAAACTCTTGTTTGCGTTTTGAGCCTATGAGGTTCGGCCAATTTAAACACACCCTAGCTGAGTCTCAATGGGCCTTTTGATAATAGTTTATTCTGGATGATGAGTTGTAACTACTTATTTCAGGCCCAGGCTAGCTGTTTTGGATTAGATTAGTGATGTTCCATTATGGAAAACACTGCATTAGGAACCGGCAATTTGTGTGCTGTGAATCTTAGAACCAGGATTCAAGGAGCATTAGATAAGAGACAGAAGACCGACTCATCCGGAATTTGATAAGCTTGAGTGAAGGTTGTCAGGAGTAATCAAGTTCTAGAGAAAATGAGTTTAGTACGTGAAAAAATCTGGAACTTTTGGCCCACGTCCGTGGCCAGTGGCTCCTAGGCCACCCAATGATGGTAATTCATGTGATCTATTATTATTCTTTGTAGAAACAGACAAATGGCTGGTCCACCATAACCACTTGGTTTTGGGTTAAGCTGTCAAGGGAATTTTCTTTTTTCCATTTTAACTTAAAACATCATCTATTTGGTATCCAAATGCTTAGTTCTTAAGGTATTTGTTAGAAACAAGGAAATGAATTTGCAATTGGTAACTTCAGAGTTGGATATGAGGCTATAGAATTCATGCGAGACGCAAGAAAAAGGCATTTTGGAATCTTGTACAAACCCATAACTTGTGTCATCAAAATTGATTCTTGGGATAACTCAGAAACAGTAAAAAAAGCCCGTCCACAATAATGTAGCTGAGGCAGGCCTAGGTGGACCTTGTTGATGTGATTTTGCCACTATTTTTTCCCAGGGTAAATTTGAGATGCCCCACAGATCGCTGGAGTTGGGACCTGATATGAAATCTACTTATCCGATTACTCTTGGCTCTTCTCATCTGATATTTCCTTACCTAATAATTATGATTTCTTTCCTTCTGTTTCAACAATAGCTTGGGGTTGTGGTCTAAAATTACCGGTTAACAACAAGCTTATCTACAAACAATTATATGAATAATCATACAACAAGCTTATCTACAAACAATTATATGAATAATCATAAGGGACATAATGTTGGATATTAGGAAAGGCAGAGCAAGCTTGTTCATGTGATTTGTTGGAGTTTTCAGTTTCCTTTTCCTAGAAGGAAATGGATTGACATGATGATCACAAGAAAGAAGGAAAAACCCAGATCGAAGAAGCCAAAAAAAGATTAATCAATTGTTTAGAATTGGAAACACTATCAAAATCAAGTCAATGTCGCATAATCTCTAAACTCCTTTAGGCCCATAGCTCATTATCACATTTTATGGTGATCATTTCCATATCTAATAATTTCTTCAAGTAGATCTAACTGCTATGCTTCAATACTGCACATAATAATAATAAAAGCAGTTTTATCTATAAACCCAAAAAATTCCCCAAGTTTTCTTGAGGCAAAACAAGTAAACATAGGAGCAATGTTGATGTCAATTCATATCTTTCCAAAATCCCAAGAAACCCATTCCTCATGCAATATAATATAAGCATCATGTGCATGTGCATCACACAGTTGAACCAAGAAGAAACAAACAAAACTTCAAGAGTTTTCTTTTCGATTGTGGGTCAGGTCATATGGGGGGCATCCTCATGTGCTGGTGCTAATGTGTGTTAACCATTGAGCATCTGCCACCAAATTGTAAACAGGGAAGTTGAGACTTGAGAGCCCTGAACTGAACCATGTGTGTGATATTATTGCATCAATAATCTAAAAGGAACAATGTTTCATAATGATGAAACATGGATCATTGCTTAGGTACCCCAAAGAACAAAGATGTAAACATTGATTGCAATAAAACCCTATCACCTTTATAGTCCCACCTTTAAATCATACAAATACATAAAAAATGGCAGGTACTGTTCTAATTATTGATTTTTCATCATTGGCAGAATGTAACCATTCTTTTAATAAGTTCATTATATTTTAGAATCAGTTTAGATTAATGAACAAATCGGAAAACTTGTAGTAAATTTTATTCTCAAATTTTATATCTTGTCAACACATGAATGTCCTTATAGATAAACCTTTATCAGAGGAAGTACAACAAGAGATATAAATGGAAAATAGATATTAGATAGTGTTACATCATCACTGCAAAATACAGGGAAGCATATTGTTTTACATGTTATACAAGGCAACTAGATCTAAATTAATTAAACCTCATAATTTCTAGAGGGACAACTTCTTCTCCTTTAAAACGAAAGAGAAGATCTAACTGATGTAAAATACATTTATGATCATAAAAATTCTTAACGAAAAGCTAAGAAGGTAAAAAAAAATTCTATACAATTTGTTTCAATATTCCCCTAATTGACTGGTTTACCTGGAGGAAACTGGATTCAAAGCTCTAGCTAAGCCATTCATGGCACCATAACCTTTTGAACTAAATCCCAAGCACCCAAGCAAGCCTTGTCTGTAAGGCAAAAAAGTCTTCTTCCTCATTTCTTCAGTTTGTGCTCTATTTGCTGTGTAATGCAACTCATGTGGTGATGGTGGAACCCTCCTCTTCCCTATTCCATTCACAGGCTTATTCTTACTGCTTCTTTGATTCTCTGATCCCCCACTTGATACATTGCCTAGCTTCTTTTTAGACTCCTGAACCACAGCACTGCTTTTGCTCCCAGGTTTCTTTTCTTTTGTTGGAGAGAATGAAATAGTTGACCAAAACTTATTGTTGCTTCTTCCTTCACTTTTGCTCCTTAGAAAATCTTTCAGGAAAACCCATCGCTTTGAGTTTCTTCCAGCTGAAGAAGACCTGGAAGAAGAAGCTGACATCGAAGCACTTGTTTCATTATACATCTCCTCATCGCTCTTGCTGTCAGCTTTCTGGCCTAAATCTTTTTCTAAGCACATGCTTTGGTCATCAATATTGAGACCAAAAGTAGCATTTCTTAAAGGGGACATGGATCTTGTTCTTCTCCGTAAAGACTTATCCCTTAACCTCAGATCTCTGCCTCTTGCTTTGTTATCAACATATTCATTTTCTTCATCTTCATGTTCAAGATCAAGCAAAGGAGCCAAAACCTGAGGCCTTACCAAGTGGGTGGATAGCTTCATAGGTCTGATCTGTCCATTTAAGAAAAGTTCATCAGCTGAGCTCATGGATCCTGTTTGACCTGACCCTGAAGACCCAAATCTTCCAGAGAACTCAAACTCAAAACCAAGAGGCACTGAGTTATCAGGAGAAGATGGTTGGGTTGATGACACCATTGAAGCTACTGAGGTCATTGCAAAGTGCATAGGGCTAGCTGGTGCACTATAAAAGAACCCACCATTGATGGATACTGGTCCAAGTCCAGGTGCCCGGCCAGGGCTTGAAGGAGCGCTAACATAAGGTGTGGAGCAGCAGCTGTCATAGTCTTCAACGAAAACTTGAGGCTCATGTGGATCTTGGGTTTGGCCATTTGGAGTAATTTCTAGTTCTGTTTCTAAGTTTGAGATTTGGTTTGATTCATTGTTGTGTTGAGTTTGGAACTCCATTTTTTTGTGCGTGTGTGACAAAGTTGAGTAGTGATTGGTGAGAGAAGCGAGGAAGATTGTGAAAGTGTTTTATTGTGCATGTAAATAACAAGATAAAAATGAGAAAAGTGGATGTGTTTCAGATTTGTTCATCAATGTGCTTTATAGTTGTCAAATACCCACAATGTCAATGTGGGCTTGTGAATTAAAATAATCTTTTTTCCTAAAATAATTTATATTAATTTCCCGAGTTACATAAGTGATAGTAAACCCTTTTAAATGATTAATTGAATTACAAGTCTAGATCCCATCTAATCTAATCATTCACTTTGAGTGAAACTTGTAATGAATGATGCCTGTCAACTTGATTAGTAAGTTTGCCAAAGAAATTCTTGCCATTGTCACTTTCCTTAAGATAGCATTTCTTTCATTTTCAATATGTTGTTTTCATGTCCCACCATAACATGAAAAAGACTGAGATTTAGTTAATATTGGGTCATTTCCATTCTACACTCTTCAATATGCAACAGCCTATCAATCTTAGGTTGTAGACCACTAATATGAAGATTTTTTATAGCATATCTAACAAGAGGTTTTGAGCTCAAACTTGCTATTTATCAAAGATTTATCAAAAAGTAATTTGAAGTGACATCGAATCCCTAACTTCCTATTTAAACTTTAATTTCACCACAATCTCAAAAGTCAATGGCTGCCAAGTGCCAACTCAATTAGTAATGCCCTGCTTATAAGGGTGAATGGAAGCTGAATGTCTCAACTTGTAGCATAAAAAAAAACTTTATGCTACATTAAAAGAATTAAAAAGGGTAAGCGTTGAGAGAAGAGTAGGGATCCATGTGGGGAAATGGGAAAGGAGCCAACAGATGAAAAAACAAATTTGAAAGTACAAAAATATAAGAAAACTTGCCTGTTATGTCACCTTACCATTCTTCCCCTCAAGCCTCATCTGGTGTCACATGTTCTATAAATCATTAATTAATCAGAAGGGTTAAGATTCCCACATGCTAATTTGTAAACATCTCAGAAAACTCCGTCTCTTTTCAGTTGCTACCTCTACCCAAGAAAGAAGAACATTGAATTTTGTAGCCAAGCCAGCCTTTGGAGAAAATAAGGCAGCCAATCAAGGCTTAACATCTGCTTCTCTTTGATGATTATTATACAATGAGGAACAATTTTTTTGCATACCTAAAGTCTACAGACTTTTATTAAATTGTTTTGGATTCAGTTATACCATACTTTTAAGTTTTTGATTTGATAGCTTCTGGAGAAACTAAAAATACAAAATTAAGTTATTAGAAAACCAATTTGTACATGAGAATTTCAAGGTTTGCAGAGAGAGAGAGAAAAAAAGAAAAAAAAGATGGCTTTAATAGATCAATTCGTGATCTAATCTAAGAATCAAAAACTGGTTTAAAAGGTTGGTCTTGATCAAGGATGCTAAGTTCACAATTTTGAATTATATATAGTAAGTATGCATCTTCCTTTAGAACAAAGAGGATAATAGAAGATCCATCTGGTTAATAATTTACCTAGCTAGACACACTGATTTAAATGGGGAAAACCAAAAAGCAAAAGGGCTATCTTAAGAGATCCTTAAAGCAATAAATCAAAAACTAATTCATCAACTAAAGAAGTTAATATACTTTTCTCAATCTCTACACCCTCTTCAAATGCTTCCAGGTTAAAATCAAGCCATCTCCCATATTTTCTGCTCATGTCCTTTTCTATAAGGTCATCCACCATTATATCCCCCATGCTTTTCCAATCCAAAATCTCTTTGTACAACTCTTCTGCCAACCACCCCCTTTTTTGGACCAATTTTCCCCACTTAACCCATCCTGTGCAGCTTCCAACAAAAACTTGCCCACACTTCAACTCCAGGCTTTCACTCACACAATCAAGCAAAAGTTTTTGTTCAAGCTTGTTGTAATCTTCTCCATTTCTCTCTGCTCCATTCCGATGCTCAAGCTGATTGAAAGCATTCAGGATCATAACATTTTCAGTTTGACCCAATGCATATTCTACGAACTTTAGGTCAGAGTCTTTTAGCACCATTTCCACATAATCAAGTTCCCAACTGGTTAACTCTTTAAAATCTCTTGAACTTAATGTCCTAGTTAGAAGCTTTTTGCCCATTTCTCCCACAGATTTTGAAGATGCTGAATCAGATAACTCCATACCAAATTCAGTAAGAGACTCACTTCCAGGGGTCCAACTTAACACTTCTTGATCTTGAGCCAACAAGAATTGCTTGGTGCCTGCAAGTGTAGAGTGCATGTGTCGGTCAATGGAATGATAAAAAAAATTCCATTATCTCATTAAACCAGCTTATAGAGTAGTCAATGCAGTAACATGGTTACTGAGTTTACCCATTATGAAGATCTATGCAAATTTTCAGAATCAGGCAAAATCCATAGACTAATATAAATGATTCCAAAATCATGCACTTTACCACAAGTAACAACTGCTTTGCCTCTCAGACAAATAATTAGTTCCTGAATTTAATTGACAATTACACTCATATCATTTCTAACTAAATTTAACACATAAGAAAATGGGTTCAAGTGAAAGAAATGTGGAATTCCAAAGAAGAAAATAAGAATAAGAAGAGCACAGCTTACCATTGGTACCATCTCTGCTATCTGAGCAGCTTCCACTCGTGACAGCAGGTTCAAGAGTTGAAAGTGGGCTAGGATATCGACAATCTAATTCTATGCCAGTCTCGCTGCAGCTGCTACTAGCATTTTGCTCTTCAATTACTTCTGAAAGCTGGCATCATTCAATAAATTTAAAGTCATATATTATCTTTATTAAGATTGAAAAATAAAAATACAATTTCTTTATTGAAATTAGACATGTAATAGACAATTAAGGGAAAAAAATTTAACTTAGATATATCTAATTAACCTTCCAGATCACTCTTGCTTGTGAACAACTTGTTTGTATAAATGATGAAATTAAGAGTACCAATAGGTGAATATCTATACTTTCAAATAGAATCAAAAGGTGTGGGTCCCAGGACATTCGATAATGGAAAAAGGCAGTACAATATATTGCAAGTTATTTGGGCAAACGATCAGGTTTTCACAATTCAACAAATCAAAAAGACTCCAACTTGGTAGAAACAGAAACCATAGAAAATAAAAGGGGAACGTTCTCCATCAGCTACCAACTTCTCTTTGTGATCCCTATTCATAGCTATGTTGGCTCTGTTTTTAACTCATAAAACTGAAGTTTTTATTTATAGTGACTATTCAGTGCAATTATTATGTTTTTTAGGTTGAGGGAAAGAGCCATCTGAAATCCAAGCACTAGATTCTATACTTAGGAAATTTGCAGTGTGCTATTTGATTATATACGCCAAGAAATAAGCAAAGACCCGCTATTAGAAGTAAATGGTAACTACGAGAAAGTAAAACAAACATGCCACTTCCTTCTCCAATCAAGCCCCAGATTGTCGATTGAAGAGCTGTTAAAATCACTGAACTATATGAGATATCTTTAACCAGACCCACCTGAATCCTTGTGTGATGTCCCGCAGATGTTGTAGTCACTGTACCAGATGAGAGCACTGAATATTGCAAACTAGATGTTGGACTAGACGAAGTCCTCTCTATAATGATATTGCAATTGGATGACTCAACTCTACATGTCAATTCCTGAAGCTTTTTTTGCAAAAGAACGCTTAGAGCATCCCCATCAATTATATTAAGTCCAGGAGAAGAAAATGCTGAGCTTTTCAAAAATAGCAGATCAGTGTCACCAGAAGGATCACTATCAAAGCTGTGAGTCTTTTCCACAACTCGACTTGTGGAAGGTACATCAGGCATGGATCTTGTAATGGGGGATGTAAATGTAAATGAAACAACGTCCATGCTTGTTTTCATTTTCTCTGCTTCCTGATTCAAGTGCCCATCAGTTGTAACATTACATTTTATGGACCTTTCACTGCCATTTATGGATGAATTATCAGAAGCAGTTTCTCCAGATAGAAGATCCTCATTTACAGGCGGTTTCTTTCTAGGCAAATTCTTTCTTCTAGACATGGGAAGCCCCTTTGCAGGATCAGTTGCCACTGAGCCTGTCTTCCTGGACCAAGGTTCAGAGTTTACAGTCACCTTATTTATAGTCCTATTCATCCCAATTGTACCATTTATGGACCTAGCCTTTCTACCTTGCTGGTCCAGGGTCAAAGTCTTCGATGTTGAATAATCTCTATTAGATATGCAGTTCTGTTTCTGATTATTCTGCCTCAGGACATTGTTAATCCTGTTTGTAGAAGTTCCTTTCTCCACAGTCTTTTGCATATCTGACTGGCTCCTAGAAAACTGTTTTCTTTTAGCATCATTCCTTTCCTTCTGATTTGCAGCACTCTCATTACCACTCGAAAATGACCCCTCTTTCTTCTGGACATTAATCCTAGCTTGTTCTGAGAGCGAGATTGATTTCCCCTTAGTCCTCAAACTGTTAGAACTACCTTTTTCTGAATCCCTAGATATCCTGAATGTCAGTGCATAATCTGATTTATTGTGACTCTTGTCCTTATGCTGCCCTTTCAAAGGCTTTGCCACAATTTCACTAGGTTCATCAGGTCTTTGAGGCCTGGATACTTTATGTGCAGCTTCAATTTTCTCTTTCAAATCCCGGATTTTCAAAGGAACTGAAGAGGACCCAAATGATGGCACTTTATGTTTGGAAGTTGTCTGAGGACTAGCCTCAATAATCTTTGAAGCTGCCTCCATTATATAAGCTGCATTTTTGGTCGGGATGAACCCAGGACTCCTGATAGGAGACAAAAGCTTTTGCTGAGTGATTGGAATTGGCTTTGCTGATTTTGGAGGCAATATTTCAGTCTGAAATCTCTCAATTGGTCGGTTCCGCACCTTATGAAACCTTGGTTCAATGGGATTTGAAGACAACCTATCAAGGTTGTTAGAGATGTTGGCATAGTCTGTGAGTTGATAGTCATTCCACAAATTAGGAGTATTTCTTTCATAATGAGATACTCTAAGAGAGCAAGACCCTGAATATGCGGTAGAAGAGGGCTCAGAGACATTCAGTGTTGGCAATGAGTCCAGACCCATAAGCCTAGCAACAACTCCAGGCGCTCTAGATCCATGTCCTTCATCACTAGTCACTGAGGAAGCAGAACTAAAATCAGCACTTTGTCTATTACTTGAAGCGGCATTGTCCTCATCCCCCTCCGTCTGGTAATGCAAAAAAAAAAAAAAAACAATATAGTCAGAAGCTAATATTTTACCAGAAAAAACAGTCGAGCAAAAGAAGACTAAAGGAAGAAAGGGGGGAAATTTCCCACTGTATGAGGCAGTAACTTCAGTAGATTTTCCACAGGTTTTCCTCTCTTTGATTCTTCTACATTCAAAATGGAAACGAGTTGTGCATGAATTACTAACATATTCACGAAAAAGAAAAAAGAGACTTAACATAACAAAAGTAACAAAAGCATATCCATACAGATGAAGAACAGAAATGTACCTGATAATTCAGAATTGTTTGAGAACAATTTCTTCCGAGATTTACCATTCCAATCAAACAATTGAAAAAATCCTCCCTTTGAACGTTTCCTTTCCACCTCCATTATCTCATCGATAAATCAATATTACTCAAAGATTTAAACCTAAAAAGAAAAAGTTGAATTATCAAACAAGGCCTAGAACTAGAAGTCAATCTATAACAAGCATTATCACACCTTATCTCAACAATGTAAAAAAGGTTTCACTCCATGGACATAAATAATAGCCAACAAGAAGGAAAGAAACTTTGATTTCAAAAATCATACGTGGTTATGCTTTCATTGCTCATTCAGCTAACAGACAAAGAGAGACAATGCATCATTTTCAAGCAAGCAATTGAGAGAAGAGAGTTTTCTGGCATCAAGTACATGAACATGTGAATCAGATCTCCATAATCCAATATGTAAGAAAAACACCAATTAATGGAGATGCAACAATCCTCCAAAAGGGAAAACAAAGATGTAAATGAGCAAAAAGACAACTTCATTATATGAATATAAAAAACCCACCTTGAATTCTTCAAAAGTAGCAAAACCCCATGATCCAGGCACCAAGCTCCTTGTCACAATGGGGTTACATAAAAACAGGTAAATATAACTGGGTATTCTTTAAATTGAACAAAAAAGTTCAATCTTTCAAATAAACCCAATCAGTCTCCCCTTACACTCACTACAACTAAACTCCAAGCACCATTTTTCTTTCTTCCAAGTATTGCAAGGCTCTCTTTTCTTTTTACTGCAACTAGAATAATACTAATGAACATAACAATAAAAAAATGGAATTTGGTTTTAAGAAAGAAGGACCAAAAAAGGACACAAAAAAAGATCCATCTCAGGAAAATATTTTAGTGACATTAGCAGAGATACTGATAGAGAGAGAGATTCGGTAGATACCAGCTAAGAAACACAAGCTCAAATTAAAAAAACAAAAAGAAGTAAAAAAAACCAACTGGAAGAGTAAGAAATGTCTGGTCTGAGCTTGAGCATTAAATCTTGGAGAAGTGACATAACACTACAAAACCCAACTCTGCCGTTGAAAATTCAAGGACCCAAGGCTCTCCCTCATGAAACAAATCAATTAAAAAAATCCTATTTCTGCCTTGGTCTTGGAATTTTCTTCTAGCTCTGTTACCAATGGCATGCCACATGGGGCAGTTTACCATGGGCTTGGGACCTTCACCACTGCTTGGGCTCCACTTGCTCCACCAAATCCACTTCTTTATCTCCCCCATAAACACTTTAAAATTGAATTCAATTCAATTCTAAGTTTCACTTTTTCAAATTATTTGAATGCATAGCCAATCCATGCCATCAAGTTTTATCTTTTTGGGTCAATTGGGTTATTATTTATTGATGACATAATTTCAAAACTGAAGGAATTAAATGAAGGGAATAGGTATATTCAGATTTTTAAAAATATTTATTATAATCAAATTAAACATCTGCACTGTTATAAGATAATTAAAATATTATTTTAAAAAATATTTTGATAAGGAACCAATGCATTAATTATTAAATTTTTAGCCTAAACATTACCTTAATTAATATCACTAAACACCTAATTTAATTAATAAATTGAAGCATGCTATTGTAATGGAAGTCGGTTGGCAGTTGCTTTTTGTTTGTCCTAATAAAGATTCCTGCCATAACTTTTTTTTTTTTTTATCCTTTTGTCTGGTTTCTCCGACATGCAAAGCCAAGTCACCAGTAAAATCCACCCTTAATTTTAGTAATTACACAAACTGATAAACCAAAAAGATGTTTTCAAAAGGTTTGGAATATAGAGAAGTTTTTACAACTTTAAGCAAAGGCCTAATAGTGTTAACTGTTGAGCACATAAACATAATTGGGTAGTTCACATGTCAATGTCAATTATAGCAAAATCTTTCTCTTAATTGGAGGAAAATATTAAATTTAGTCCCAACAATAGCATGGTTGTTGCATGTGCTATTTGCCAAATTATTCCTCAAAAAAGTCCTTATTAATCATATGACTATATATTGAGATCTTAGATCTTATATTAAGTTTATCTTTTTTGTCAATGTGATTAGCAAATTTATAATTATTACCATGTCTTACATCCATTATGTATTAAAGAATTGACTCAAGTAACAAGAAAGTTTGTTATTTTTTATTTTTTCGGATTTGAATTAGTTGATAGATTATAAAAACAATAATTTCTCATAAATTTGTTAGACTCGTAAACTTGTTTAAAATGATAATTTCTCATGAATTCATTAAATTCGTAAACTTGTTTAGAATGACCATGTCACATCAAACTCTGATTCAGTATAAAGCTTAGTTGCAACATAGGCAAACATTCTTGCCTATGCTCATTAGGAAGTCTTGAGACAATTATCACATGGATTTGAACCATATTTACAGGCTTTTCTGTCAAAAGACTCTCCAAAGTGTTCAAGTAAGATTTGTCTCCTGCATTCATCCTGGAAAAAGATGACTTTCAGCATAAGAAAAAAGTTGTTACATCAAGATAAAAGAAAAAGAAAATATCACTGACAAACCTTAAGTTCACAGTATTGTTGCATTTTCTTTGCTTGAGCCATGGCTGTTTTAAAGCTTTGGCTCTTGCAACCTTGCCCATTTCGTAGCATGCAAACAACCCGACTGAAATCCTTCTTCTGGTACAAAGCAATGCAGACTGCAGTGCAATTATCTCTTCCAGCCCTTCCAGATTCTTGATAATAACTTTCAATTGATTTGGACATTGTGTTATGGACAACAAAACGCTGAAAAGAGTTTAAAAGAAAAAGAATCAATAAGCTCTATAAAAGTAATGGAACAAAAAGAAATATTTTGATATCATCCACTATAAATCAGTACAGTTATTGTGATTACAATGATGGATATATACAAATGTCCAAATAACTGGCAGAATTAATAATTAAACAAAAATTTGCACCCACCATATCAACTATCAGTGGTAGCGAAAATATTATTTACATTTAATCTTAAAGTGTTATTTTTACTTTAAAAAAACACTAAACTGATTGATGAAAGTAGGAACCTTTGTGATTGTACCAAACATGAGTAATTTTTCCATATGAAATCAATCACCGAAAAAAACTTTTTCTATGATGCAGTGTCTATTGGGGTCCTATCACACAACTGGAAATGTGCACTGCCTAGTTTTGAAAATTAATTTATGGACATGATAGAGATAAACTGTAGATCTTATCTGGACTTACGACATCTGGTTTATCGATTCCCATCCCAAAAGCAATAGTTGCACATACAATCTGGACCTCTCCATCATACCATTTCTTCTGAACAGTTACTCTTTGTCGAGCTGCCAAACCAGCATGGTAATATACTGTTCTAATCTTACATTTCTCATTCAGAAACTTTGAAACCTCAGCACATTCATTTTTTGAAAGGCAGTAGACAATTCCACATTGATTCTTAAAACGATTTTGCAGAATCTGACCAAGTTGCTTTAATGAATCCTTAGCCTTCCCAATCACTTCATACTTCAAGTTGGGTCTATCAAAGCTTGTTTTAAGGACTAGAGCATGGGGAATTCTCAAAGCCTTTAGAATATCCTGCAAAGCACCAATTGAGACAAAAAAGACATCGTTTATTCAACAATGAAAAAAAAAAAGTCCAAAGTTAAGACTTATTACCTTGCGAACTGAGTTGGTGGCTGTGGCAGTCAAAGCCATCACTGGAACATTTGGAAAATGCTGCTTAAGACATCCTAGTCCTCTGTAGTCTGGACGAAAATCATGTCCCCACTGGCTGAAAAGAATTTAAGAGCAAGAGTATTCTCATTGATGTCCATTGCTCAATCAAATAATATTTATCTCTCTGGGATATGTTGGCCTAGGATATATTGCTTACTATGGTTAATTTAATGCTACTCTTAGCAACCTCCATAGGGTGTAGGCTGGTTATTCTCAAAAAAAAAAAAAAAATCCTGATTTGTGATTCATGCATTCAAAAAAAGAAACCAAATAAAAGAAACAATAAGGTTTCTTTACTTATTGATAGGAAACACCGGTAAACTTGTGTGGCTTATTCACCTCAATGCCTACATAATTCGTTTGTGATGTGTTCTTTGACACAAATACAGAGTTAGGCTTATACAAACAATCAACGGTAAAAAACACAGCTCCTACACAATTCCTTCAACTTAGCTAGGACCATGTTCAATGCCATGAAGGCCTTGGTGTCAAGTTAAAAGAAAAATTATACAAATGCAGTCAAATAGAAGCACTAGGTAATCAGCTTGGAGAATAGAATTATAATTGGCAATACAAAAAAACACCTATACCTTTTTATTTCTCTAACTATGGTAATTAGCAATATATAATTTTCTTTTGTGTTTGGTTCCAATGAGATATTCACTCTTGCAGTTCACAGGCTCTGCCTTTCCTATGACCACAAGTGAACCCATTTGTGTATCAAATCTCCTAGATCTTCCATCAATGTTAGTTATTTGGACCATGCACAGGGACCATGATTGATGCATGTAGAAATCACACTTTAACAATCCGTGAGTTTGAGTTAAGTTTTGAAATAGTTTTACAAGACAAAATATAAGACCTAGAACAGGAGTTAACAAGTTTATTTACCAGTTGCATATCAAACGTGAAGGGATAAGGCTGCTTAAATACCAAATATTCTAAGAATATAAAAATCATATATACCCATCAAAACCATCAATAATGACTCAAATTTCCACAAAATAAATAAAGAAAAGGGCATACCTAACACAATGTGCTTCATCAACAACAAAACCTGCCAATTGTCCCTACATGAGAGCAGAAATTACATTAGCAGCAGAAATTTTCAAAGCTTAACTTGCTTCAAATATATTCAGTGAGAAGGTAAAGCTCACCTTTCTATTCAAACATTTTAATACCTCAAGAAATGATGGGTTTCCAGCAGCCCTTTCTGGGGTCACATATAAAAGTTTGCATGAAGGATTATCTTTTCTACAAGCATGAAAAGAAAATAGATATATCAAGATTTTTTACTGTGATCACTGTATCTAAAAGTCCAAAAAATTATCTTTTCCTGCCAAAATTAACTTGCCTCAGTTCATGCATGACAGCTGCTGCTTGGGAAGCAGTTTGTTGAGAATTCAAAAATGTAGATGGTATTCCAAACTTAAGGTTCAGTGTAATTATTTGATCCTGAATTAAAGATAGTAAAGGAGAGATGACCACTGTAACACCAGGTTTCAAAGTCGCTGGAAGCTGAGCAAAGTATAAGATACATACATCACGATTTTGTAAATAAAATTAAAGAACAAAACAAGTAAACTAGCCAAAACAAATAAGTAAGTAATAAAAATAAAAAGAATGAACCAGGTCTGCCATATCCAAGTATCCAAAAAAATCCCAACATTATCTCAGTTTGCATCCTTCCATGCTCAGTTTGCACTTGTAAGATTTAAGAGTCAAAATAAGTTCAATGTTCAATTTCAACTGTAAAATTCAGATCTTTTGTATATTCAGTTATGGATTTTTGGCAAATTAGCAGAACCTAGTGGACAAATATCATTAGTAAAGAGTATAACCTGATAACAAAGACTTTTACCACCCCCGGTGGGCATGAGAATGAAGCAATCTCGCTTTACCATAGATGCTTTACAGGCCTGATGCTGCAATGGTCGAAATGATCTGTTACCAAAGATAACAACATTTGCTAATTCAACATCATCCAAAGCCTGTAATTCTTCATAACTTAGAGTCCCATGTTTATCCATTGACATGCTGGAGAACTGCTTTTGACCAGAAATTGATGAAACTGAACCTTGAGTCACACTACTCTTAGAACCCTTCAAAATCAAACCAACTAATTCAGTATCTTTAATTGTCATAACTCTAAATACGCAATGAATGATTGTTCTGCTACAAAGCTATAAGGGTACTTCTAATACTAAAAATTTCGTAGTGAAAATCTCTTACCAAGCGACTTCTTTGATCCTGTTGAGATGTGAGGGTCGAAAAATCACCATTTTTCTTCAAAACTGATAAGCCCAAGTCCTCATCATCACTGGAAGAATCCAACTCCATCAAATTTGTTTGCTTTTCTCGTTCAGGAGAATCATCTGTGATGTTGATGTAGTTTCTCACATTGGTATTACTATTACTTTTACTACTGCGAAGGGTATTTTTGTCAAACAAATTGTTCAAAGCTCCACAAGCTTCTGATTCCACAGCCTGTAAATCATCATCCCAATCCTCACGGTCTTCCATTGTTTCAGCCAACGCCGCCAGAAAATCATCGCCACAATGCTCCACAGTAATAAAATCTTGGCCATCATCACCTTCACAAATTCAATCAATTTTAAACCTTGCACTATACATTTACTTTTTCATCTTTCAATTTGATCCATAATTTTATTTAGCAATTTATTTACGATAATATTACATAAGTTTTGGCAATTTTTCCACCGAACATAAAAATCCGAAAAAAGTAAAAATTTTCGAAAAATAGATTAAAAATCAACCCAAAAAGAAAAGGCAAAAATGAAAAGAAATGGTAAGAATTACCGTAGAGAGAGATCAAACGATCTAAGCTCTTCTTTGCTGATTGCTCGTCGAAGCCGAACTCGAGAGCTAAGCTCAGCAGCCGAGCTTTCTCCAGCTCGAAGTCGTGGCCGTCCATTGCTGGTTTGAGGACCGATGAATTTTGGGAGATTTTGGCCTTTTTTTTTTTTTTTAAATCGAAGAAGGTGACTCTCAAGTCTCCCGCGCTTTGGGATTACAAATTGACAATTGGTGTGCCTGAAAACGATGTCGTTTTTCTCTTATACATAGATTTTGTAACGAGAAGCAATAAAGGATTTTGGACTAAAGAATGTTGCCAAACGGCCCAAAAGAACATAAGAAATTTGCTCTTTATCATATTGGGCTTGGATTACATTTTTTTCTTTGCTTATAATTCCATATGTATATATATATATATATAGATAGATCATAATTCATAAATCATCCATGTATTTTTGTTTTGATTTTACGATAAAATTTAAAACATTCAAACATTAGACTTCAATTTTATTTTTTTAAACCGCACAACTACATCAAGTGTGAGTTGATAGCATAGACTCTATTTTGGCTTAGGCAATAATTTTATAAAATTGAAATTCATGAAATATGCCAAAACGATTACACTTGTAAAGTCGTATAATTTGGAACACGTTCCAGGAATTTTCATGACCATGAATTTTCTCCGAAAATTCCTTAATGGCAGACACGAGATTGTAAATACCAGGAGCTTTCATGGGCATGCATTTTCTCTGAAAATTCCTCTATGGCGGAAATTAGTGAGACTATAAATACCAGGAGTTTTCATTACCATGAATTTTCCCCGAAAATTCCTCCATGGCAGAAATGAGACTGTAAATACCATGAACTTGCAAAGAAAGTGAAAATCAACAAATGCAACACAATTTCAACAGCCATTATTATTTTCTTTTTCCGAAAGAAAGAGAATTCATCTAACTTATACATGCTTAAACTTTATTTGATTATTGAAATAGAAGAAAAAAAAAGGTTAAATTTAGAGCAAACAACATCATATATATAAACATACATATACATATATATTATACAATTTTTCAGAAAACTATGGAGTTTGCATCTGGTTAAGATTAACAACGAAAAATAAAAAAGGGGTGTTATTGAAAATATTGAAGAGTATTTAACTCAGAAGGAAAAGAAAAGAGCAGCCCTACATGTTGGCCGACAGTGAAAGTGACATCGCAACGAAATGGGAGTATTTAATTTTAGCCTATGAGTTTTGAGATTGACGGAATTTTGTTAAGGATAAAAAAGCAAGACATGGCATATACCTTTACATGCTGTTATTCTTTGGACTCTATCAATTATTAGCTGTATTTTGATTGATAATATACTTTTGCTTAAGAAATCACGATAAGGGCTGATGGGATTTTATCAATTAAAATATTTTGATTTTTCCTCAAGGTCAAGTGTGATTAATTAGTAAACGTCTAGGATGGCAAATATATATGCAAAAAGCAAGAACAAGAATCCAAGTCTTGAGAGTCATTGATTTAATTAAAAAACAAAAAACAAAAGGGAGTTTAACTAAGGAAATAATCTTTGACAATATTCCTTTAAAAATAAAAAAAAAAACTACAATCTTTGTCAGATTGCAAACCCAACGCGGTATTTGTAGAAAAAAAGTTATGTCTTACGTAAATTTCGAGCAGCTTTCTTGATCGATACACTTCTCCCCTTGCACGCGTTAATCCACCGTATTTTTTTCTTGTAATTTTCCCGTCCGAAGAACTACTAAAAGAAAAAAAAAACACATGTGATTAACCCGTTCCGTTTTGCTGGATTACTCTTTTTATTGTACTTTTTTGCCATTTTTTATGTACTTTTCAATGATCATCACGCGTTTGTTCCTGTTCCAGTTCGTTATACCTTTGAAAACCCAATGATTTTATTAGCAGTTTTTCAAGTTTAGTTGTCTGTTTAATGAAGTCCAGTGATTGTGTACAATTTAAGTAGTTGTTGGTACTTTTGAAAGTATCTTCACAGAATTAGCATAATTTAATAATGTTTTTTTAGTTGTTCTTTTCTTTTTGGGTTTTCTTGCTGCTTTAAAGTTCATATTACAATATTTTCTTGACTTTAGTGGCATTACGTGCTTTGAAACACTGATGGTTTAGTGAGTTTCCAGGTATCTTCCATGACTGATTTTATTTTACAAGTCAATGAAAGCAATGCTATTTGCTGACTGCCGAGTATTTATAAAGATGACAGCTGGAGAAGGTTTTGGTTACTGGGGTTTGATGCTGAAAGTGTTTTTGCTTTTCTTTTGAATTTGTTGTTCTCTGAAGAAGTCATTGTCAAGTTCCTTCGACTTTCATGATGTTTCCCAGTAAGAGGCCTGCTCCTGATGGAGGTGATGAGAGGCTGGAAGTTATGGTTCCAGAGCCAAAAAGAAGAGCCACCCTGAAGAAGTGAGTTGGTCTTCTTGGGATGGGATGAGTTTGTTTCTTTTCTGTTCTAAGCTCAGTTTGCATGTTTCCGAAATGGGTTTTCTTCTCTTATTCTTGTGCAGTGCTGTTAGGAACATAATGGGATTGGGAGGGCTTTCCCTGAACAGAATCGTTTTCAACCTGGAACCAACGCTTCGATCATGGGTAAGTAATTTAATCGTCTTTGAGGAGCTATCTACTATATGTATCATTTGGGTCTGCATTTGCAACAAATCTTCTGAGCTCAACTTAGGATGTTTACCTATCATTATGTAAGTCAACATGTAAATAGGATTTTTCATCTTCAAAAACACAGTATGTAAATTTCAATTTTGTGGGTTTTAGCCGATTCAAACAGTTGAACATTAGTTGTTGACTTGAGCTTTTTTAATTCTTAATACACAATTTTTTTACTTATACATCTCTGTTTCTTAATTCTTCTACATATCATTTGTGATTAGGTAAGGGAGGAAGTGGAAAGAGCAATTCTATCCTCCATTCACCCGTCTTCGAGGTAAGCTATGGGGCCTTTTTTCTTGGAAAATATGGTCAAAGATTTTGTTCCTCTGTGATGAAAATGATATGGATTTTGTATTGAGGGTCCATTGAAGCCTATTGTGTTAGATCTTGACTGATATGACAGGATGAACTGTTAAGTTTCATCAGCATCTCCAAGATTAACTTCAGATTGCTTTGCTTGTATTTTGCTGCAAAGGATGCAATACTAGAATTATTTCAACTAGCTATCTTCTAAGATATCTGGGTTCTAAAGCTCCACCTGAAATATAATTTGATATATTAATACATCATTCGTGTCTATATAGATTTTTATGTTATGCTATAAGCTATACAGTCTCCTTGTAAGTTTTTCTGAAATCTTTTTTTTTTCTCGATTAACAGTCAAACATTGGTCTTTTGTTTACTGTTTTTTAGGTCCTCGCTTAATCGGATTGAGGCATCTAGAGAAAGAAACTTGCAGTTGCGTTTTGTCAATAAACTGCCCTCAACCATATTTACAGGTAGCAAGGTTGAAGCTGAGGATGGCGATACCATTAGGATTATCCTAGTTGATGCAACTAGCCAGACAATGGTCTCATCTGGTTCACTGTCTTCTAGTAAGGTTGAGATTGTAGTCCTTAATGGTGATTTTGGTGCTGACGAGAGAGAAGAGTGGACAGAAACTGAATTCAATGCCAGTGTTCTTCGTGAAAGAGAAGGTAAAAGGCCACTGTTGACTGGAGATCTCAATGTTACGTTGGTCGATGGTATGGGTACCTTTGATAATGTGATTTTCACCGACAATTCTAGCTGGATAAGAAGTCGAAAGTTTAGATTAGGAGCTAGAATTGTGCAAAGAATTTCTGGTGAAGTGACAATCAGGGAGGCTAGAAGTGAAGCATTCGTGGTGAAGGAACACCGTGGACAGTGTAAGTTCAAATGCTTTTTCAACTTCAGTTCTGTATTCTCTTTGTAATTGAATTTATGAATAATCGTGAGCATTGACATGGAGATGGAATATATTCATGCAGTGTGCAAGAAACACTACCCTCCCCTCCTGCATGATGAAGTATGGCGTCTGGAAAGGATAGCAAAAGATGGTGCCTTCCATACACGGCTGACCTCTAATAAAATTCTTACTGTAAAGGACTTCCTGCGGTTGCATGTTACTAATCCATCTGCACTACGGGACGTAAGTGAATAATTGTTCATGTCAATCAGAACACTTGAGCATATATGTTATTGCTGAACCTATCTGAATTGTGACATTAATTACTGCAGATTGTCGGTGGCGGGATCTCAAATAGGGTATGGGATTCAATCATAGGTCATGCTTTGTCTTGTCCTGTAAATGATGATAAGTGGTATACCTACGATGGAGCTGCACAAAGGGTTGGACTCCTATTAAATTCCATTTACGACGTTGTGGCAGCAACATTTGATGGCCAAAATTACCAGCTTGTGGAATTTTTTACCTTTTCTCAGAAGGTTTGTGTGTCATATCCATGAAACTCATATAGATACACAAATGTCGAGACCGTAAATCATAATCATTTACTGTATTTCGCATCAGATATGTTCCATATGACTTGAGATTTAATGATTCTCTGATCAATTTGCAGCTTCTGGTGGAAGATGCAAAGAGACAAGCTTACAAGAATGTTCAGGACCTGGTCTTGGCTGATAGACCAGCAATTATGGGCCCCACATTGCCCTTGACAGATCCGCTGCCTGAGCCACTTAGCATCCCACATCTACTTCTGCAGCAACCTGATTTCTCCGTTGCAAACCAAGGTACAAGATCCATTAGTCATTTTAAATTCATTCTTTATAAATTGAAGTACAAAATCAACTTTGTACCTATCTTTATATGCCTATGGAATCGTTACCTTAAGGAATCTCTTTCAAAATTTACTCAAGATTGTAGAGACTGCCAAAAAGATGATGAATCATATATCGGCAGCCTAGCTATCATCACTGTAGGCATCCTTTCTTAAGATACACTCTGGATGTCACATACAGACATAGTTGTCATTTCAATGTACAAGTTGCTGGCTATATCGTAAACTCTTCTTGCTCTTAACCAGATTGTTTTTACTGCTACATTTCTGATTTCATCGATTCATTGTATGTATGCAGATCAACCGGGTACATCACTGGGTTTCAACCAACCCTCAACATCCTATGCCTGTGAAGTGGTAGATACCAATCAATTACAGGTTTCTCTACCACTGGATGGACATGCAATTCAAGCTTTTAATCCAATGCTAAGAAACGATTTCGGAATGGGAGAAATATTCCCTTACAATGGAGATAACAATTTGTCACTTTTCCCAGATAGCCTTTTTGCTACAGAGGATAATTCTCAGGCTCAAATGCCAATTTGGACTTCAGCTACTCCAGCATGGGGACAAGGCGGTGGATTAATTTTGACTCCAGGCTGCGAATCATCTGTAGGCATCCTGTCTTCTTCCCCAAACTTTGATGTACATTGCCGAAGCATGGGAGAGGCCAGAGATGTGTGGCCCAAAGCTGGGTGGTCGAAACTACGAGCTGTTATCCAGTGGAGGTCAATTAGTCGCGGAGCTGCAAGAAGGCGGCTCTGGCTGTCAGAAGGCATATGTGCATAAATGACTAGATTACTTACAGACCAGAAGGCAAGCTTCTCCGGATGTGTTAGGTTATTGTTTTCTGCACTTGTAAATTACTGTAAGTTGATAGCTATGTAGCATCTACCATAATGTCATGCAATCAGGAGCCAAGAATGTCCTAGATGTTAGATTTCTAGATCTTATGTATTGTTTATCTTTTGCAAAGGCTTTGTGTATGTAGTTTGTAAGCAATCTCAGAATAGGAAGCAAGTATTCTCTAGCGTTTATTAATTAGCTGAAGCTAATCTCTTCCTCTGCTAGCTTACATCCTTGTAAGTAGTAACAATAAATGCAACAAAGATGTATTTGTAAATAGTGTTTGTAAGTTAAAATCATTAATGTAATAACCAAATTCTGAGATTTTCAGTAGAATCTGTTTATCTAATACTATAATAGCCATGGAATCATTGTTGCTGCAACTTGTTGTAGACTGCTATCTGTTTTGACATTCTCTTCAGTTTTCTGACGCAGGCTGTAACATCCATAGGTGTTTCTGTAGTATAATTTTTTTATTCATGGACTCAGATCAGCAGCAGGGTTACACCAAGGATTCAAATAGCGGTCAGATAGCGGTGTCGCGGCCACTATTTTGCGGTCGCGCTACTATCCGTCACTGCTATTGGAAAAAAATGGGGAGAATTTGAATTTCATCTGTAACGGATGAATCGCGACAGTGAATTATGGTATAACGGTAAATAGTAGCAATAGCGATCCGTTATTATCCGCTATTACCGCTATTACCGTTATTCCTATTTTCATTCAAAAATTCAAAAAAAAAATTCATTTGATTTTTTTAAAAAATTTAAAATAAAAACAAGAAGAAAAAAAATAAACATCAATTTACAAATTCAAAAAAAAAAAAAAACTCACAAAACTTAAACTTTCAAAAAAATCAATTCTCTCAAGTTCAACTTCAATCAAAATCAAGTATATGCAATTTAAAGTAAACAATTAATTCAACACTCAAATTATCTTTTTTTTTTAATTTCCAAATTTGCCATGATTTTGTGTGTTTGAGATTAGATTGGGTTATGTTACATTGATAGAAGGAGGCAAGAGTTGCTGGGACTTAAAATAAGAGATAAGATATGAGAGTGAAACTTGAGGTTTACAAAAGCAAACAGATAGCATACACCAAATAAAAAGAGAACTGAGAGATGGGGATGAAGATGAAGGTTTGGAGAAAAAAAATTATTGAATGTAAGGTGAAGGGGTAAGAAGTTGTGTGAGTCTGTGCAATTTAGTCAAGACACAAGAAAGTAGTAGACTTGAGGTTATTATTGTTGAAAATTGATCATAACATGGAGACTGTCAAGTTTGATTTACTATAAGTTCATAAAAAGCAATTCTTTTGACTCATAAATAATAATGCTCTTACTTAATTTATGAATATCTAATCACTTATTATTTGATTTATGCATAATATAATTCTGTAATAATTTGATGAGTACGGTAATTAAATAATTAAATATATTATTCGTTATGATTATTTATTTTTTATATATTTATTTTTTTTTTTTTTAATTATCATATAAATAATTTTTTAAATATGAATATTTTACTATAAATATTTTTTTTTAAATAAATAAAATATATGATAAGATATAAATTATTTTAAAAATTATAAAATAAGAGGTTTTATGATTAATAATTAAAATTATTATATTTTATAATAAATTGAGTAAAATTTAAAAAAATTCACGATCGTAATAGTTATAATAATCGTGAAGATCTTCGTTATATTCACAATCGTAACAAATATGATACGATAAAAAATGTGACCGTTACAGCAATTTAAATACTTGGTTATACACTTTGTGCCCCATCTGTTAATATTGGCCGCTTGTTGCTACCCTTTTACTGCAGGAAACCGTATACGTAACTTGAAGACCAACGAAAACGTGTCAATGGAATGTAGATTGGCAGGAGAGAAAAAAAAAATCAAAAAGAAGAGGGAAGCCAATGGCAATGCTCGTAATTTCAAATGAACTCCAGCGGCATTTAAAAAACCCGCCAAGAAAATATCTAGCTTGGAGGACTATCAAGCCGAAATCTCTCGCAGTTTCCTTCTTCATATCCCCTCACGTTTCACGAAGTTCGCTTAAGATATTTTCTCTCTCCCCAAAATCCCTCCTCCAAAAACAAAAAATCAACAGCGACAACAAAAGCTAGTATTTAAGATTTTTTTAAAGTACATTTGATTTTTGTTTTTCTGTTGTTCCTGTTTCTAATGTCTCAGAAAGATATGGATTTTTTCTAGTTTTTTTTTTTTCAGAGCGAGAGAGGAGAGAGAGAGGGAGCGTTTTGACAGCTGAGATGGATCGGGAAGGAGGATCCGACTGCGGATCTTGTTATTACTCCGTTCTTGGGATTCACGAGGACGTCTCATTCTCTGATATCCGCACTGCCTATCGTAAGCTCGCTCTGGTAATAAAAAGTCTTCACTTTCATTTTTTTGCTTTTCCATTGGTTTCTAATTTAAGATAAAACGGTCTTTTTAGGAAATCGAACTTAACTTTTTTATGTTTAAATTTTGAAAGAAATGGCATCCTGACAGATACTTCAGAAATCAGGGCGTTGCGGGCGAAGTCAAACGCCGGTTTCAGCAAATCCAAGGAGCTTATTCCGGTAGCATTATCAAATCCCTTCCCTCTTATCTTTTCTCCGTTGAATTCTAGTAGTTTAGTATTCATTTAATTGGCCGTAAACTTTTCACAGTTCTCTCCGACGAGTCCAAGAGATCAATGTGTGACGCCGGTCTCTACGATGCCTTGGAAGAAGAAGACGAAGTGCGTAAAAATATCATTTTTTAAAAATTTTTGCCAAGGTTAAAGTTTTTGCCTTAGAAGGCAAACAAACGGTGTCGGTTTAATCTTTCTTTATTAATTTCGTATTTAAAACGTTTTTACTGTTTTATTTCGATTTTATTTAAAACGGTGTCGGTAGGATTTCTGTGATTTTATGCAGGAGATGATCTCGATGATGAACAATGTGAAAGACGAGGTTTGCCCTTGATTTTCTCTTTTTTAGAAGTTTATATATGTAATTATGATTTAAACTATTGTCCATTGATAATTTGGTGGGGTTTTTTCCTAGGGGTTAGTTTTGACGATTTGCAGAGGATGTTTTCCGATATGGTCGGCGTAGATGGCACCCATTCAACGGAGACGAAGAGGGTACCTGACACTGCATCTAAAGGCAATGCGGCGAAATGGAACGGCTCCCGCTGTTGACGCGTGGTTGTCTTAATACCATCATTAGTAACTTGAATTTTTTTTTAGGTTAATTTTCTTCATAGGAGGTTTTTTTTTTTTTTTGGTTTTTTTAAAGAAAATTTGCTGTGACCACTGACATTTGGCATTGGGATGTTCTGTTATGCGCACAATTTGGCCGTCTCGTGAAACGGAATTGGCATTAAGAGTGCACGTTGAAGGACCATTTGAGGCTTGGTTCTTATGCACCAATTTGGTTATGCAACTAGAAATCAAAACATATTTTCGTGAAAATAGATTTGGTGATTTATAAATTTATGTGATTTTCATATTTTTTTAATTATATGATATAATTTTGGTATTATATTATTGTTTTAAATGGCCAAATTTAAAAATGAAAATAAAATAAAAACTCTAAGCATCGCCGTAGCCTTCAATTTTATGATTATGGTGGGAGTGAAAAGAGATGAAATTGTGGGCCTTGTGATGGTGAAAAATGCTCATACGCCGAGTAAAAGATAAAAGGGCTTTAATAGGAGATGGTCCAGTGGACCATGCTTATGCTGTAATTTTAACTCCTACCGATGAGGTCCCAAAAATTATGTTTTATTTTTTACTAAATACCATGTAATGTATGGTAAAAAAACTCTCCTTGGGTTAAAATTTTGAAATAACTGGTAAAGGATGCTTCACAAAGATAAATTGTGTTTAAATTTATTAACTATGTTTGGGCCTACAAAAAACTTCTATAGGCCTCCCTTGGGCCTCAATTTTTTTTTAATTTTTGTTTTATTTTTTTGTAAAAAGTTGAATTATTATTTAACGTAATATTGAGTAAATTGTTAGTTTGGTTAATTCGATTATAAAAATTGAATAATTGACTTAATTAATTTAATTTATTATAAAAATTAAATTGATTAATATATATAAAGAAAATTGAAAAATCAAACAGTGACTGAATTCGGTCAAATCAATTTTAATTTTAATTTTTGACATTAAGTATATTTATATCATATTATTAGATATATCTATATTATATATTTTTTAATTATTTATTTTAAATTAAATTAGATATTTTAATTTATTCGATTTAAGTATTTTAAAATTAAAAACTGATCATTTTAACCATTTAAACTAAAATAATAACAAAAATATTCATATAATTTAAATTATCCAACCTAATTTCCTTTAAAAATTCATTTTTTTTATTTTTTTATCAAATTATGCTCAACCCTAATCCAGCAATCTACAAGTCAAATCATACTCATGACTTATGAGAAAAAAGGTTAAGTGGACTAAAAGACAATCCATTTGTTAAGCAAGAACAATTTTCCTCACCAAAATAATGACTTTTTCTTTTTTGCATATTATTTCTTGCTAATAATTAGTTTGCATTTTTTTAAAAAAGTTATAGGCTCGTAAAGTTCATTATTCATAGGCTTCATTTCCTTTTCTTTTTTTGGCTATTACTACTATTTTTTATCAAAAACATACATATATAATTTTTAACATTGGAAAATTCATTCACACTAAATTTGTTTAAAAAAATAAATAACTTTTAAATCTTCAATTCTTTAATAGAAAAAAATATTATTTTATTTATATTCAAATTCATTTTTTTGATAAAATAAAAGTTTAGATTGAGAAAAAAATTTAAATCTAAAGCTAAAACAAATCTTAAATCTCATAAATGATTTATATTAAATTAACAAATTATTCATAAAAAATGAATTCATATTTTTAAAAATATAATTGACAAATAAACAAAATCTATTCTTAAAGTATATTTCCTTTTTTATATATATATTTTGATTTAACAAGTATCCATATCATGTGCTGGCTTGCCCTCTAAACAAAGAAATTAATATGTCATCGTCCAACCACATTTAAATATAAAACGACTACGTTTATCCTCCATCAAAATAACCAAAAAGTTCCTTTAAATAGAATTAATTTCTCTCCCTATTAAAAAAAAAGAAAAAAAATAATGGCAGTAGCGTAATTTGAATCCGATCCACGACCATTTACAGAAATTGATTTCCCAACAATCCTATATACACCCCCCTCACTTTCTCTCCCTCTCAAGTCTTATCAAATCAATCAAAATATCTTCAAAAAGGCCCTTTTTTTTTTATATATATTTTCCATCTAGGGTTTTCGGTCGAAGGAAACAAAAAAGGAAAACAAAAGAGAAATTGTTCTCTAGGGTTCTTGTTCGATCATTTTATTTCTGTCTGAAGAGTTTTATTTTTGGAAATTAGAGAAGATGTCGTTGAGGCCAAGCGCAAGGACAGAGGTTCGGAGGAACAGGTACAAGGTGGCGGTGGACGCGGAGGAAGGGAGGCGAAGGAGGGAGGATAACATGGTGGAGATTAGGAAGAATCGCCGTGAAGAGAGTTTGCAGAAGAAGCGACGTGAAGGACTCCAAGCTCAGCCAATGTCTGCGTCTCTTCACTCCTCTGCTATTGAAAAAAAGGTCGATTTTCATTTTTTTTATATTTTCTCGTTTATTTTTTCAGTGTTTATAAGTGGGTAAAGTTGTTAAAGCTTTTAAATTGTTAAATCAGCTTGTGGATTTGTGTTTCTACTCCCGGTTAGGTGTTGGCAAGAAATTGAGCCAGAATTAATTAAAATAGAATTGTGAAAATGGGGTTCCTCTATTTAGTTTATTTCAAAGCAAAGCTGTCGTGAATAATTGGCATGCTTGTTTCATAATTTTTGTTTTTGCCACAGTTTATGTTGTGATAGCTTTTGTCAATTATTTGCATTATATGCTGATTGGCTGTGTGTGCCTGTGTCTATGACTTGATTGATAATCGGATTGTTCTGTTCATGTTCAATCTTTGACTGCAGTTGGAAAACTTGCCAGCCATGGTTGCTGGTGTCTGGACTGATGATAGTAATTTGCAGCTTGAGGCAACTACTCAGTTTAGGAAATTGCTTTCAGTTGGTGAGAAATTTTGTTTAATAGAGATATAACATTTAAATTATGTACCTCAATATCACTTGTTACTTATCCCAGAACGTAGCCCGCCTATTGAGGAAGTGATACAAGCTGGAGTTGTTCCTCGCTTTGTTGAGTTTCTTATGAGGGAAGATTTTCCACAGCTTCAGGTTGGATTTCCTATCAGCTTCATCATTATCTTATCAATTCATATTTCTAGGTATTTTTAAGTTTCTTACTAATTTAATATTTTTGTAGTTTGAGGCAGCTTGGGCCCTCACAAATATTGCTTCCGGGACATCTGAGAACACGAAGGTGGTAATTGATCATGGGGCTGTTCCAATATTTGTGAAGTTACTTGGATCCCCAAGTGATGATGTTCGTGAACAGGTATGCATATGAAAGGAATTTAGAGTAATTTTGATTATTGAAAGAATCAGGAAGTGAGATAAATTGAATTTTACTTAGCAAAAGCTAGTATGAAATGTTTATAATCTTATTTTCTCTTTTCATTTTGAACATTCAGGCTGTCTGGGCATTGGGAAATGTTGCTGGTGATTCTCCTAGATGTCGTGATCTTGTCCTTGGTAATGGTGCTTTGCTTCCTTTGTTGGCACAGTTGAATGAGCATGCTAAACTTTCTATGCTGAGAAATGCTACATGGACACTCTCAAATTTTTGTAGGGGCAAGCCCCAACCTCCCTTTGATCAGGTTTGACCCTGTTTCCCTTCTTTTGCTGGGGAACAGTTGTTGGTTTAACATGAATCAGCAAGTTTATTCATGTTCAACGTTATTGATTTACAATGCAAAATTCCCTTTGTCCCTCTTTGAGATCTGAGGCAGTGGATTGTTCATTGGATTATGAAATTATACATTGCAATACTTTCTAACATTAAACCAATGAGTGAGATATTGCACATTGCTAAAATTAAACCAGAAAGTGAGATATATTGCTAGGAGGGTTATGAATATTGAGTATTATTATCTAGCTATGAATATTGTATGGCAATTCACTGGTGGGGTTGAATTAATTATTATCTTACTAATTATCCTTTATTTATCATTCAGGTTAAGCCTGCACTTCCTGCTTTGGCACGTCTTATTCATTCAAATGATGAAGAAGTCTTGACTGATGCATGTTGGGCGCTCTCATATCTTTCTGATGGTACAAATGACAAAATCCAAGCAGTTATTGAAGCGGGTGTATGTGGGCGTTTGGTAGAACTTTTGATGTGAGTTATTAGACTATTTGTTGTTCATTGAATCTCAAAGTCTTTCCTTCTCTGATTTATTTGCCTGACCTAAATCTTAAATTCTGTGGCTTTTGCAGGCACCTATCTCCTTCAGTGCTAATTCCTGCTCTTCGCACTGTTGGAAATATTGTAACTGGGGATGATGTGCAAACCCAGGTATTAGCCACTTAGTCATTTTTATTTTAATGATCATTCTAAAATATAGATGTTTTGCCGTATATCTTCTTTGATTGTGTGAATAACTAGTTTTCTCACTCAAACCACATTGATGGGCCCCTTCTTACATTGTAAAATGGATGCAAGGTTTGTGGGTTTAGTTGTTGAAGATTATCTTTTTGCTTACATATAGTATGAACCATTTTGTCTTTTCTCATTATGGGAACTTGTTGCCATGCAGTGTATTATTAATCATCAAGTATTGCTATGCCTTTTGAACCTGTTGACAAATAATTTTAAAAAAAGCATCAAGAAGGAAGCTTGTTGGACAATCTCAAATATCACAGCCGGAAATAAGGAACAAATACAGGTAACAGTTGGATCTGTATCATTTTTTCTTGTTGCCTTGATATTCCCTTGGTTTTATCAATTTTGGGTCCAAGGCTTCTGCATTCCTTTTATACGATGAAACGATGTGTAATTGTACGAGTTTGCAGGCTGTGATTGAAGCTAATATTATTGCTCCGCTTGTTCATCTACTTCAAAATGCTGAATTTGATATTAAGAAAGAAGCTGCGTGGGCCATCTCAAATGCTACATCTGGTGGGACTCATGAGCAGATCAAGTATGAAAATTGTTTCCTCTCGTAGTTGTTTGGAATCACGTCTTGGTAGATTATTAATGATAAACTAGTTCTCATATGGGCATATCGCATTTTTCAGATTCCTTGTAAGTCAAGGTTGTATAAAGCCATTGTGTGATCTTCTTAACTGCCCAGATCCTAGGATAGTTACAGTTTGTTTAGAAGGGCTTGAGAACATTTTGAAGGTAGGAGAAGCTGATAAGAACCTGGGCAATACTGGAGGTGTGAATCTCTATGCACAAATGATTGAAGATGCAGAGGGTCTGGAGAAGATTGAGAATTTACAGTCTCATGATAACACTGAGATTTATGAAAAGGCTGTGAAAGTTCTCGAGACATATTGGCTGGAAGAGGAGGATGAGACAATGCCATCAGGTGATGCCTCGCAAACAGGGTTTGATTTTGGAGGGGGCAAGCTTCCTGTTCCTTCAGGGGGATTCAATTTCAGCTAGAGGTATGTGTTGCTGTTGTTTGCATACATTTGTTTGTTAGTGTTTTACTCGAGTGGGAGCATTTTCTGTTTCTAAGGTAGGATAGATGTCTGATTATGCATATCGGACTATTGTTTGTATCTGCTTTTGCGTTTTAAAAAGCTGTTTGCATTTAATATTTCAGGAACTTTCTGGTTCTGTATTGAAGTCCTTATGGAGATGATGGAAGTAACGATAGTTGGGTTCCAGGTCAGGCGTCTTGTCTTCATGTTTGGGTCCTGTCCACGGTCGGGTGTGGTGTCGAGGGTGCAATGTCAAGGATACTGGGCTTGCTAGGGTTACCAATACAGTCAGGTTCATATTATGCAGAAAGGGGAAATGGACGGAATATGTTGTTGGTGATCTGCTACAATAAATTGAGGAATCAGAGTCTTTATTTTCAGTGCACGTAAAACAAGTATTTGGTCTGTCTCAATTTGTAGTTGTCATGGTCCTGGTGATGTCTTTGCAATAGCTTTTCATGCCTTGTAGCCGAGTGATTTTGGTATTCCCAAAACAGTTACCTTCTAGTTATGAGTAACATGGGAATATTCTTTTGCTTCTATGTAATCAAAGTGTTGTTAAGTCATTCACCAAAATTTGCCCATTCAGGTAGTCTTATATTTTTTTGTAGGGTATACAATTCCTCATTTGGAGCTGTCAAAAACTACATTTAAGAGGAAATAGAGTTTTTATTTGATGGTTTGATATTTTTATCCCCTCTTTGTTTTCCATTTGATCTTTGAGCATTGGATCTGTCCTGCCTGGTCCCTCCCGTCTCCTTTTTAGTTGTTTAAGAATTTTTTTAGTAACATCACTGAACGTCATTTTTTGGTCATGTGCAATTAGACAATTGCGTCTGTTTCTCGGGGCAAAGACAGAAGATAAAAGCAGAAATGAGAGAATCAGAGAAAAGATGGCGCCTATGTTACGGGCTGAAAGTCAAAACAGTTGTCAAGCTCGCACAGTTTCAAAATCTAGATATAGTTGATATCTTAAATCAGTTAAAAGTGATATGAACTTGTATATTTAAAAATTAATTTTAATATACTAGTACATATCCGATATGAATTTATGATTTTTTTTTTAAGATCGTAACATTCTCTTTCACTTTAATTAAGGTTCACCACTCCAATTAAGGTTCACCGTAACATTTTTTTTCACTCCAATTAAGGTTCATCGTTGTCATGATTTATCCAGATTCAATGTTCTAAATCAATCTAATTATCATAGCTAACACTTTTGTAAGATATTTACTGTTTTGATCTTTTTTTGAGTTTATGATTTTGTTTCATATAAAACGTTTCACAAGTAGAAAGTGATATTAATTTTTATATCCCAAAATAATTTTAATACATAATCAATACGAGATTTATGGTTCTTTCCTAGAACCGTGTCACCTAGACTTACCTGTCCAGTTTGTTGCCCCTAGCTCAGCATTTTGATATGAAAACATGATCGAGATATTAGTCCAACCACAAATCAACAGCAACCATCTATTTCAACAAAAAACCCTCCCGCATGTCCCCATCTATTTCAACAAGAAACTCTCTTTTTCTCTCTTATTGACATGGTTTAGTTGTAAGTAAAAGGTTTGGCATTAAATTTATATCCACAGGATCCAACCGCCCTTAGGGAACATCCTTACAACCATCCAAAATTTCCATAATTTATATCACTCTATGTTTCATGCATCCATAACTTTCCAAAGAAGAATGAAAACATCTTTTAGTATTTCTCTTTTTTGGAAATTAACAACCAGGGTAACAGACTTCCTTGGCTGATAAATAGTTACTTTCAGCCTTTTCCTCTCAATTCTCCTGCAAGCCTTATCATGACAAATTCAAGAAGAAATTTCCAAAGAATGTCAAGAGTCTCATCCGTTATAAGTTTACACCAAAGTGGATTTATTTCATTTTCTTTTCCAAATCAAAAGAATTGGTACAAGTAACATAGGCAAAAGCCTAATCTCCTCGTATGGGAACCAACTAGAAAACTCCCAAGGAGTTTTAAAGAATCAATACAGTTCTACATTATATAAGCTCTATACAAATATTGGGGAGTTCTTTCGCTACTCAAATACTCGAAACCCAGCTCAAACAACCGCCTTTCCCTCCCTTCCCCATCTTTTTCTCCAAAACATTAAAACGACAAGAAAAGAACAGTAGAAGAGAAAGAAAACAAGTAAACGTGATCATATAAACTGGCATGAGTATGTGGGGAAATTCAAAATTCCCACATTCTTGTGCTGGCCAAGGAAATTATTGACTCTCGACATGTCAAATAATGGGCTCACCCGAAGCGTCAAAATGGCAATCATCCAAGAAAAACCACGCTTGCAGATCAAAAGAGTATCTCCTTGAGGGTTAGGAGGACCAACATGACAAAGCACATAATAACAAGCACGGTAGCACACATCACCATGCCTCCTTGTTTCTGTGTTCTCTCCGCCTGCAAAAGTCCAATCCATACAAGAATGAAAGAGAGTCCCAGAAAACATGTAAATGAAGATCAATAATGGACAATGACAAAAGACCTTCTCTAGCTGTTTGAGACCTTCTTCAACTGTGGTTGCAACATTCTGAATGTTGTAGTCTATCCGATCAACAATGGTACCCTGTTTGGAGAGAGAACTGCATTTAATGACTCTGGAAAAGTTTGTAACTTATTATCAATGCTAGATGGATTCCTACCTGATCAATCACAAGAACTGACAGATCTTTCATAATCTGAGCAAGCTCATTTACTGACTCCACAACCTACAAAAAGCATTTTAATATAAGTATTTATAAATATATATATATATATATTTTGCCACATAAATAATTAGTTTGGGATAGCTCTGAAAGCAGCATCAGATAAGAAAAAGATTAAGAGTACTGCACTTGCCTGTTGAATCTCCCTTTCCCTCTCCACTGTGAATGCCTCACTTTGTTTCAGCTTTGCCATCTGATGCTCATTAAATACCTAAATAACATAATTGTGAAACATTAGTATCTGACACCAAACTGGAATCAGAAAAAGACACAAATCCATCAAACCGTAATACCATTCCACAAAGGAAAGACAAGGAAGTTGAATTAGGCACATTTTGGTGCTTGATTTACACACAATTGAGCTTCAAGATTCAAACATGCTATTTGGAGTTCAGCACCCTAAAACTCATGTTTACAAAAATGTGTTCGGATTGATCATCTATAATAAAAGGAAGAGGGTTCAAAGAAACCAGTATACCATATCATCCAAGTCATCATCTTCTGCTTTATATCTATTTCCATTTAGATTCATCTCTAGATCAACTCCATCCTGACCCTACAATTGAAGCCATTAATTTAGTTATACCAAAAACATGCACAAAATGCATTGTAAGAGTGCAAAACACATAAACGAACAGAAAAAGTTTGAAATTGAAATTGTATGACCAATTAGCATGTGAACTGCAACCAAATATGATACAATGTTGCATTGTCAAGAAGGAAGTTTCTTTCTATACCTCTTTTTGCTGCCTGAGACGCTTCAAATAAGTTGATTGTTTCCTCCGGAGCTCTACTGATAGGTTCTGAAGGTCAGTGGCAAGTGACCGCTGCCAAAAAGGAGAAAAACATGACAAGAAAGAAATGTAAACAAAAGAACATTTCAGAATAGCACATCATTTGAGGGAATAACAACTTAAAAAATCTGTCAGAGGGCATGGAATAAAGCACCAGATGTCAGACATTTTATCTTCCCTTCTGCAATGACACAGGTGTATGGGCTAGCAAAACCAATGATGACCTTTTATCTCATCATCACCAAGGAAGACAAAAAAAAGGAAGATGCATGCCAAGAATATATGAATTCTATGAAGAAAAGCCTTTTAGTCTCAACAACAAAAGTTTGAGAGAGAGAGGGAGCATTTGACACTGTTTCAAGTTTGTCTCATCCACTCTGAATCACATCATCTTAATAGTTGGAAAATAAAAGCTGCTACTTCTAAAATTAGGCCAATATACAAATCACTAAGCAACATGACAGAATCAACATACTAAATGAATAAGTGACTGGAAACCATCTTGCCTAAATGATTTACATTTCCTGACCTCAATATAAAGCTGAACAACTAAGCCTTACCTGAACATTTTTCCTGATGTTTGAATCCTCAGAAGGTCCAGTTGCAGAGAGTTTCTGTAATCTCCTTTCTGATTTTTTCAACAGATTAGTTATATCAAGGGTAAGAGCCTCAATATTGCGTTGATCTTCTTTACCATCACCAAATGAAGGCATTAAAGCCTTTGCATGAGCCTTGGCTAACTCGGCCATTTTTGTCCGTGCACGTTGCACATTTGCTGCTATTTCTTCAGACACATCTACCCAAGCCGGCGGTAGACCCACTGTAATTGCACCCTTACTGCAACAGGCAGACAATCCCTTATTTTCCTACTACAGAATTTTATGACCATTCAAACAAAGTTATAGATGAACTCACAACTAGTTGAAAGAGAAAATGAACTTCTGAAGAAAACCCTATTGTAATTTATATCTACATTCCCCCATTGCAAAACATTGATCTTTCATTGTACTGCATAAACCTCCTCATAATCTCTGTAGCTCTTTCCAAATCATTTAAAACATCTCACAACTAAATCATTCTTATAAGAATTATTCACCCATCACCAAACAAATTCAACCACATTTATTTGTAAGCATCTCTTCGATGCCAATTCCTCGAAAAATAGTCACTCTTTATAAAATTTAACACCTTTGCTTAGCCTAAACTCTGTAATTCAATTTTATAAAAACAAAATTAAAAAAGGAGACACATTCAGCTCAATTAAATTAACTAATTTACATTTAAAGAAATTCATGCATAATTAAAAAAAAAAAAAAAAGCTTTGAACTCGATCTTGAATTCTTGATCTTTTTTTAACAAATTAACAGGAACAATTAATATGATCAATAATAGTAGTTGGAAACGTAATATTACCTTGAATTTCCAGGATCCTCGGTACTTAGAGGAGTATAAGAACGATTTGGATGGAGCAACGAAGTACTAACCATCTCAATCACTGGTCCTCCGACGGAGCTCATCGCCACCGACGACGATGACGCCGACGCCAACGAACTCGCCGGAACTCTAACACTCTTCAACGCATCCCTATATTTCCTGAATATCAGCGTTCGGTTCCTCGTCGCCATAGCTCTAAACCGAAAATTATAAAAATTTAAATTTAAATTTAAATCTAAATCTAAATTTGATTCAGATTCAGAATTTAGAGATCTAAAAATTGAGGTTTTCTCATAGCGGAGCTAGAAAAAGCAAACATGAGGGATGGCCACGTGACCGGAGGCCGCTGGTTGGCCGCTAACGGGGCAGTTGAACAGAAACGAACGGCCGAGTCACGTGCCGGCGAAAACCCGGGGAAATGATACGGTGAGCGTGGAGAAATTTTTTTGAATTTTATTAGGCTCTCTGTTTCCAATTAGAACTGTGATTAGTGTTGTAATCACTTTTTTAATCTTCAATTATGTCGGATTCAGTTAGTAGGGACGGGTCCTATGCTGATCTACGGTGAGACCCTCACCCAGATCCGGTCCATATTATGACGGGTCAAATTGTTTCTTTTTATTAATTTTATAATAATTAGTAGTACAATTTAGAAGAAAAAATCCAAAAATAAGCAAAAGTATTCTGAATTATGTAAAATTATTATTTATATAAAATTTTTATACAAATAAGATGCAATTTTGGAATAAAAAATTATAAAAATTGATATTTAATTTTAAATTTATTATTAAATATTATTTTTTAAAAATATTTATATGAATTAAATAAATTAAATTCTCGATATAATTTTTTATACACCAGCTAAATTCGTCAAAACAATTGCTTTGTGGGTGAATAATAAAATTTTTAATTATCCAACAAAATGTTGAATTTTTTATACAAAATAAATGTGTAAAATTTGGATGTAAAAATACTTTAAATTTATTCACTCATGCGATTATTACCTGAATTTAATGAAAAAAAAAATGAGAAATTGGCAATGAGATTAATGCGAAAAAAAATATATTGGAAAACTTTTAAGATGGATAGGCTATATTATTAAAATTTAAAAATGAAAATTAAAAAAGGTTATCGATGTCACATGGAATGAAAAAGGCTTTTATTTATTTATTTATTTATTATTATTATTATTCGTGACAGATGGCACGCAAAAAAAAAACAAAAACAGAAGGATAGAGGTTGAGAATAATATAAAAGGCCACGACTTGATACATAAAAACTTCCTTTCGCCGACTAAATTCATCTCCAAGGAGGAACAAGAACAACCAGCTCTTCTTTCGCTCACTGTCTCATCAAGCCCCAAAGATCTGACTAGCCTCATCTTCTTTAATTTCTTGGATTTTTATTAATTTTTTTGTTTGGGTTGAAAATTAATTAAAGAAAGAGGGTGATTTAGAAATGGATGCTGATTCATGGAGTGCTCGTCTTTCTTCATCTTCTCAGAGATATCAATCAGCTCTTCAATCACGAACTGGTAATCTTTAAATCCCATCTTTTCTTTTTTACGTTGCTTGGGGTTAAATATTTGCTGCTTTTGTGCTTGGTGGTGGAAAATGAAGGGAAAGGAAGTAACTTGACTTATGATTAAAGATCAGATTTTTTTTGAAGACTTTTTTGCTCTTTTTAAAAAAAAAAATTGATTGAAAATGCAGATATGTTTATGGCGTTTGAAGAGATAGATGGAGAAGATAATATAAGAGAGGAATTTCCATGCCCTTTTTGTTCAGAGTATTTCGATATTGTTGGCTTGTGCTGTCACATTGATGATGAGCATCCTGTGGAGGCTAAAAATGGGGTATTGTTCTATTTTTTTTTTCATTTATTTTCTATGCCCATTTTATTTTTATGTGTTATAAGCAAGTTGGCTATATTGGATTGTTTTTTTTTAAATGATTGTTCTCTTTGTAATTGAAAATTGGTCGAAGTAGCATAGTTCACTTAACTTATTTAAGCTTTGAATTCTGATCACTGATCAGTCCATTGAAAGGAATTGAAAAGGGGTTTGTTTGTTATGGACCCAAGTTTCAAACTTTAAGCTTTTACCCCAAAAGTTTCTATTTGGCTGTTATTTTACTTAAATGAGTCTTGTGATAGTTAGAATATTGATGTTTTTGGATTAACTAGTTTTGGACCATGAGCTCTATGTCTGCTAACTGAAAAAATTAGCACTAGTGTTGATTTTGCTTAGAAGTTTGGTATTGATACTGGTCTGACCTGAAAAATTGTAGGTTGATCTGTTGTATGTAAGTTTGGAGAAAAGGAGTTTAATAGTTTCTGTTTATTGATTGTTCTGTCACATGGTGCTTGAGAACCTTTTATTCTAATGAGGAAAGGTGTTTATTGAATCTAAACTTTGTTTGCGATGGTGTTTCTATTTGCAGGTATGTCCGGTCTGTTCAATGAGGGTGGGAGTTGATATGGTTGCACATATAACCCTACAACATGGAAATATATTCAAGATATCCTTCTCTATGAGTTATATTTATGAGGAATTGTCTTTGGAATTCCAGTTTAAACTATATAGATAATTTCTTTCATTTCACATGTCATGTACCTCGAAAATCGTCAATGGAGTTTGCTACATTTGTAGAATTTGATTGTTGGTTCTCTTTCTTACCTGCAAACTTTATCATCTTTGTTCCTTCTCTTGACTGCTGGGCCATTTTAAAAACATTTAAGACAGTATGCAAGATGACTCCCATGTCCCCCACTCCCTCTTCAGTGGAGTAATAGTAGAATTGCTAGCTTTGTTTTCGGGCTTCCTTGTATGACAGTTACATCATTCTAAGGACCTGACTTATTATTTTCATTTCCTTAACAAGTTGTTACATGCAGCGCAAAAGGAAATCACATAAGGGTGCATCTCATTCCATACTTTCTCTTCTGAAGAAAGAGCTGCGAGAAGGAAACCTACAGTCTCTCTTTGGGGGTTCTTCTTATATAGTGTCTTCATCCAATTCAGCACCTGATCCGTTGTTGTCTTCATTTATTTTGCCCATTGTTGATGACTTTGTTAGTGTTCAGCCTCCCTTTTCTAGCGAAACAGGCACAACTAAGAGAAGCTCAAACGTGAATAAGTCAGAAAGGTAAGTTTTAGCATATTTAATTGTTCCTTTTGTCCCTTGGTTGCTTGGGGCTGGTGTTTTGAATGCACATGGTCTTTATCTTGTTATTCACTCAGCAATTCTAGATAAACTATGGATCTTGTCATAGCCTTCTTGTTTGGTATGGATTATTTCAGCCCTTGGTGAAAAGGGCAGGCAGATGTGGTTATGTTTGTCTCTTTTGTTACTCAATGAGATGCCATCTTTCAAGCCATTCTTTATGAATATGGGACCAATTCAACATATATTTATTTGAGAAAGGGGATGAGACTTGGTCTTGGTCATTAGGTGGGGAAACAGAAAACCGACAGTAAATAAGTGACCTGGTGCCCACTTGAAGGGGGATAAGACACTTTATGAGGTGTCTTAGTTTTTGTTTATTTATTTAGACAGTTTCTCACCGGGCATCAGTACCGCAAACCTTATTCAAAACAGATCGATGACTAGTATTGAATTTTTCTTCTGGCAATGAACTTCTTCATGGGATTTCATATTTGGTCCTAGATATTCTTTCTATTTCTACAGTTTTGCTACAGTATCTTTGAAATATATAATGTGATCTTTAGGATTCTATCAGCTTTCTCATTCTAATATTTGGTTTTCATGACAGAAATGTCGAGTCATCACCTCTTGCAGTCAAGGATCAGGAAGAGAAGGCAAAAAGATGCGAGTTTGTTCAACGGCTGTTGTTGTCCACAGTTCTTGATGATATTTTATGAAGAGCATTCTTGCCTTCATATTGATTGCTGCGTGGCAAGAGCCCTGAATGTATGTTTTGTTACGCTGTTTGTAGTGAATATGTTGATGCATTAAGCAAAATGCTGAATAAGGTATAGTAAATGAGTGTAATTTATGCTGCATTTGAACTTCTAGTTGTTAGGCCTGATCAGATTTCCACTTCACCCAATAATTTCAGGCCATTATAATTTTAAAAAGAAGAAAAATAGTAATTTTAAATCCAAGAATGGTGTTGTTTTCAAGCGGCTGAACTCGTACACTCCTTTTCTTTCCAAGTGCACGGATTTTTTGGCCAACAACATTAGAAAGACAATGAACTCCTATATATGAGTGGCAAAACTCTGATGGTAAATCAAAAACAAAGCTGCTATTTGCACATAATCATCTCAATAAATCAAAGGCATGAGTTTCATGGAGAGAAGGACAACATGCCAAAAGCATGATATGGTGCATTTTTGTTAAGAGTTAAGCTCCCTTCGTATTGCCTAAAAAGCACAACCACATTTTCGAAAATTTAAATACCACGTGCATGTATATATTTTTTCATCTAACAAGGTATATCATTATTTTATGTCCAACTAACATTGCAAGTTAAATCAGTGTCTGAAAATTGTCCATCAAAGTTATACTTTTCACATGCCTTTGGACCTTAATTGTTATCCATAAATGGCTCTCTCTGTTGGTTATCGCAGCTGTAGCACCACTGCCATACTTTTGAGCATAAACTAGATGCAATATCAAAAGGACAAATTATTCACACTTTTTTTTTATCAGAGAAGAGACATGAAGGAGAAAGAAAGGAAAGATGATGGGAACAAATGAGGAAGAAAAACTTTAGCAGTAGTAAAAGCAATCAGTATTGAGTAGCAGAAAATTGACTTTGACAAGGAGGAGAAGAAAGAAAAGACGATGAGCTCAATGTCTGTGCATTGTAAGTATAAATCAACTTAAAAAATGGTTTCCTAAAAATTTGTTTCTAATTCCTAACCAAAAAAAAAAAAAAGAGTATGCAGAAAGATACATTCACTACATTAAAGATCTAAAGACCTAAACTTAACCACTGCGGGGATCTTGTATCCATGATCCTCTTCACTACATCTTTTACAAAAGAATCAAAACAAGTTAAGCAACAACCTTTCAATAAGCTCACGTGCCCAGCTGCCACTCTTTCAATGTGTGCACAATTTGATGGCGCAGGCACAAGATGAACCTCACTTCTCCTATGCTCAAGCCCACAAGCAGCTAATAAGGTATGCATGGAACTTGTTGCAATGTCCTTGAAAGTACCATTGTCTGCATATATATACATAAAAAGAAGTTTGAAAATTTTCCACAAACACAAAGACAGAACTCAATTAATTAACCACTACTGCAAATCATTCACAAAAAAAAAATGTATTAAAAAACCAAATTGAAAGACAGTGTGAATACAATAATGATTTATGCATAAAAGTTGTGCTCTTTAGAAATGTGAAAACTGCAGACTACAAGGTTTGGAGATGAAAATATCCCCGACATAAAGTTGATTACAGACAGGGCTTCACTTACCTAAATCAATATTATTGGACAAGTCTTTCAAATGGCTTCTAACCATTGCTTGCAATTGTTCCTTGGCCATCGAAAAATTTCCCTCATCTCTAACAGAAAAAGGCAAACCACAACCATCAGGTCCAATGTTTGATCCATTGCTGCACCGTCGGAGTTGCTCATTTGAACTGATACCAGCAAGTTCAGGCCATAACATCAAATTGATAGATGTATTGAACGTTGGGGTAGTTGAATCCCGAACCGCTTGCCTTCTTAAATGGCCCAGCCTTGAAGAAAAGAAGTCCCTACTTCGCAGTGAAGAAGAGGGATCATCCTGTAACCTAAGCTCAAACACTGTTTGATGCTGAGTTCCCATATCTTGTGTCCTAGCTTGTTGAACTGTTGTTTCCCTACTCTGATCAATGTGAGAGTTTACAAAATCAATGTCCATATTGGCAGTTGATATCCCATCAGTCCTACCAGTCATAAGATTCATCCTATTGATCGAACGAAGATTTTGAATCTGGCGGTGCAACCATCGCCTTCCTGTCAGAGTTGGAGCTCCCACACCAGATACTGGAGAAACAGCAGGGCTATCTCCAAAAGGAAATCTAGGAGATGAAAGACCCACAAAACCAGGAGTTGAAGGCATACGAGGTGAAGGACCTATGATGGAGTCTAAACTTTCTCCTAAATTTACAATGGGTGACAATCTATTGTACAAATTGTTAATTGTCCTTTGATCAGGCAAAGAATCTTGAACTTGGGAACTAGAGGACCCCAAAGCAACAGGTCTGCAACCGTAGCAGTACCAATTACCTTCAGGTACTTCTCGCCCAAGACCAACGCAATAGGTGTGTGCTGATGAATCACAAAGATCACATAGTAGCATGAGTGCATCATCTCCACCTTGGTGGCATTCAAAACAAATAACATTCTCATACGGATCAAGATAGCTTCTGAGTTCTTCCTCAGATGGTTGGTAGACCTGCACACAATAAATATGCCCCTTTCAAACCAAAAATAAGAAATAAAGTGAGGAAAATGAAAAATATTACACAAAAATATTATAAGGAGAAACATAACATACCTGATCACGCTTAGGCACTTGGATCACTACATCTCTCAAATCAACTCCTGCCATTGATCTTGCCTGCTTACTGATTGTTTCAAACCTTTGCTTGCACAATGGGCAACGAGATTCCACTTTTGACCACTCCATAATGCAGGTGAAACAAAAATAATGACTGCAACAGTTCAGTGTGCCCCTCAATCTTCGCTTATCTTCCTCAGAGAGACAAATGCCACAAACCTGCTTTATTACTTCAGCCTTTGTTTCCTCAACCTTCTCCTTACCCTTTCTTTCTGTAGGTTTCATTTGCTGGCCTAACTCCTCAAACTCCTGACTTCTCTTTGAGGATGATGAACTCCTCAAACTAGTTTTTAAACTTCCACATGATTGGTTGGCTTCTTTCACTTGCTCTCTCTCTTCCTCTGAGATGGTATACTCATAATCAGATGATCCAGATGACACAAAATCTGAATCTGATGCTACAACATATGCCTTCTTTCTTTGTCCTGCATTAGTTCTGCTCTTTTTTCTCACAATTTGAGTGTTATCTATAAAATCACAATCATCATCTTCTTCTTCAGCCCTCTTTTTCCTTTTCAACCCACATTTCTTCCTTCCTCGTTTTCTCAAAGGCTTCTTAGAAACCGCAGACTTCTTCCTCTTTTTATGTTTAGAAGAACCCCGTTTCCACAAACCTCGCTTGGTAACTTTCATATTGTTTTTCTTCTTTTTCATCGTTAATTCCTCTTCCTCATCCAAACTATCTTCCTGATCTGGAGTGAATTCCTCATCATCATCTTCCTCCTCCTCATAATCCTCATCTTCATCCTCTTCATCTGATACACTTTTTCGCTTTCGAGATTTTCTATCTACAATCTTCCTCTCTCTTGCTGAAGACATCTGCCTTGCTTTCAACCTAACAACCTTTTTCAGCTCTTTCTCTTCCTCCTCCTCATCCTCCTCATTACTCCCAAAACCCTCTTCCGATCCCGATTCTTCTAAGGAAGAACAATAATCTTCTGCATCATCATCAGATTGTTCATTTCCCTCCAACTCCTCCTCATAATCTTCATCTTCCTCTTCTTCATCTGATACACTTTTAAGCTTTCGCAATTTTCTATCCAAAATATTCCTCTCCCTTGCTGAAGACATATGTTTTGCTTTCAACATAACAACATTTCTCATCTCTTTCTCTTCCTCCTCCTCATTGGCAAAACTCCCAGAACCCTCTTCTGAGGCACATTCATATAAGGAAGAACAATAATCTTCTGCATCATCATCAGATTCTTCATTTCCTTCCTCTGAAACTACATAATCTTCATCTGAATCATCCGAACCGTCATCTTTCGATCTGATCCTGTTCTTAAAATTGCTTATACCACCAACCTTCCCTCCCCTTACCATCTGTTCTTGCACCAGAAAACATACAAGAAATACCCAACCATTAATCCCTATTCAACCAAATATATATCAATCTCCTTTCATTTAAAAAAAAATTATGAAATCAAAATGAATTCAAAGATTCTAGAATTCCTTTTTTCTTCCTTGAGCTTTACTTAAATGGATTAGGTAAATTAAATATAAATCTTTTTAAGGAAAAAAAACTACAATCTTTACCTATTATTTATCATCATCGATCTGTATTACCATACAAAACTTAAGAAAACAAAGAAAACCCAGATCACAATAACAATCATACTAAAGTTTCCATTGACAAAATTTATCAAATTTCACCAAAAACCAGAACCAAAAAAAATTTACCGTTAGCTTTTCCTAAAGTTTAAATTTTTTCCACAAGACAAAGATTTTTACCATTCAAATCAGGATTCCTGAGCATAAAATCAAAGAAAATATAACGAATTTTTCAAAATGAAAGCATCCATAAATATCTAAATACCTCACTTTTTCATTAAAATTAAACAAAAAAATTCAAATTATACATAAAAACAAAACAAGAGATAAAAAAACTATTACCTGGGAGGAAGACAGAGCTCAAAAACAAAGAAAAATATGTTTTTTTTTTTTTTGCAATGTCTGATTATCGTTTCGGCTGTAAGCTGCTGCGTTTTCTTTGTTGTTTATATATAATTTTTGTTTTAATGTGCAATTTTTTTTTTTTGGTATAAAATTAAATGGAAATATGAACGTTGCTACATAATTATGGCCTAGGCAACTTCGCGAAGCGGTTTGTATGAAAGCACGGAAATACCCTTGATCTCTTTGATGTAATTTAATTTTAATTTTGACTTGGCTTTGGTTCAGTACCTCAGCGCCCTACCCACATGTGGTTATGGCCATCCGACGGGCTGCGTGGTTACACCTAAACCCGTAGACAATTGCATTGGAAAGATAATGTACAAAAATTAATCCCCCAAATTTAAAGACAAATATGAAAAAATAATATCTAATTTAAATTCATTTTCCATAAATTATTAATAAAATTAACAGATAGTCATATATTTTATATTTTTTAATTTCACTAATAAAATTTTATTCTTAACAAATGTAATAATTTTATATAATTTTGACGAAAGAGATTAAGGATTTAATTACTGTAGTATCATAGTAAACAGTAAAAATTGAGTGGTAAATCATAATTTCAGTCTTTTTTTTTTTTTTTTAAAGCTTCGTCGGAATTCACAATGGACTGGAAAGACGGTTTAAGATTACCGGAGTAACTTTTTACTCGGCAAAAAGATTAAGGCACGCCGTTGACCGAATCAATGGTATGGTGCGGTGGTGTATAAGTAGAAAATATGACTCGAACGTTGGATTATAAAATGATCAATTATGTGTCAGCACCGTCTGCCGCCCGATTTTGTATAACACCACCTGATTATTTATGATTTAGTTCTCGTAGATTAGCACGTGATTGGTGATCGCCAGAAGGGCTGTTGCCGATAAATAATTGATAGCTGGGATTTAAACTATACTAAATGTTAGTAAATTTTTTGAGTTCAGATTTAATAAAATTTTTTATTTGATTTAATTATTATAAAATTGAGTTAGAATTCGAATAATTTAATTTTTCAAGATATTTGAGTTTAAATATTATAATATTCGACTCAAATAACTTATAAATTTAATCAAATTTTAATATTTTAATATTTTTTTATTATTTTATTTTTATATATATATCAATTTGAGTTTAAATTTAAATACATAATTGAATTTAAAATAAAATATGATAATCAAACTCATTTTTATTGAATAAATCTATTAATCGAATTCGAATAATTTTTTTTTCTTAAATCAAAATAAAATTTAAAATTTAAAATTTAAAAAAATTTAAATTGAATTTCAAATTGAATTATAACTTAAGTTTTATTGATTTGACTTAACTAGATTACATCTAATTATAGCTTACAAGGACAATGGTTATTGTTTTAATAATAAAACTTTTTATTTTTTTTATTATTTATGTTGGATTGAGCTTAAATTGCCTAATACAAATTGTTTAATTCTAAACAAAAGTAACAAATGCTAGATGGTAAAAAATGAAGTACACTATTTTCCCTCTTATTTTTGTAAAATTATCTTTTTTATTTTTTTATATTCAAATAAAAATTCATGTATTTAGATAATCTAATGAATAGAAGAGGAATATAAATGCCACGTTTAAGGCAAAATTAAGGAGTTATAAATAATTTTTTTTATAAATATATATAACTTGATAATAAAAAAATTATTTTCAATCACTATGAGTGAAATTTTTTAAATTTTATAAAGAAAATTAACATCATAATATATACTTTTAAAAACATATATCAATTCTGTAATTTTGGTTATAAAATGAATACATTGCACAATATATAAAAACGAATTCAATAAAAAATATAAAGGCAAACAAAAGGCGGAATTGGGTAGAGATTTCTATGTTGGTTGGCTACCAACATTTGAATTTTAAAAAGCATAATTTATTCTTATTTTTTGTTTCTTTAACCACAACGTGTCAAGCTGTTTATGGGGTCCCACCAATATGATTATCTTGCCACAGAAAAATACATCTTAGTCACTTTTTGGGGTCATGATTTATCAAATCATTTGGTATATAATTCTTAAATTATCCAGTATTTTTTCTTTCTGTTTTTCCTTTTCAGTAGTTTTCACCCAATATTAAAAGATCTTAGAATTGCTGGCAATTTTTTTTAATTTTTTTTTAAAAAAGGTAGATGACTTTAGCAAGAAAAGAATGAGATAAATCTTGTAAATAGCAAATCCCCGCATATGCCCTTATAGACATGAAACCAATCTTTTTTTTTATGTAAAAGATAATAATAAATATATTTTATTAGTTTGTTTTAATTCTTAATTTATTCTCACATTTTTTATTTTATTATTTATATACATTTTCGAACTTGTAATTTTTAGATATTAACTTAAATCACATGCTAACTTATTCAAAAATAATCGATTTTTTTATTGGCATCCTTTTTCTTATTTATGTGGATTAAAGGATATTAAAAGTTTAACTTAAAATGATAACCATTGACTCAAATATTGTTGTCTAGCATTCTACAGATATTCCTTCATGGGCATCAGCATCCAGAACACAAAACTGCTTTTCCAAAGGGCTGTGACGTTTATATAGTATGGGGGTAAACTCAATGGGTTGAGATTGTTAAAAGCCTTTGAAATGACACAAATTTGCCCCAAAGGCCCAAGGTTGTGCTATACTAACTAAAGTTGTAAAGTCTGGTTCCCATTTCAGTTAACCATTGACCATGAGACCATCCTAATTTCCAGTTGGGAACTCGGGAACTGGGATACCAAATTCTAAACTTCCCAAGATTGTGACAAAGCCCTTTTAAAGTAATGAGCTATTGTTGAAGTAGGCTGATTTTTTTGCCAAATGCATTAGCATGTTTTTCATAAAATTTCTTTCATGAAGTGACATACAACTGACAGGCGTTAGCCAAGCTTCTCAAGTGACAACCAACCACTTTCTTTAGTATTGTTGACAGGTCTACCAATAGAGTGTGACTGAAGTGCCTTCTGCACCTTTGGTTGCAATATATAATGAATAGTTACAGATAAAAAAGCGCTTCTAAACCAAACCTGGTCCTGAGTGTTAGGCTTGTGGCCTATGATTACCTCAAAACTAAAATAATCTTAGTTATCATATAAACAGCTGAAAGCTCCCTATATCCAGTTTAGGGTTGCAGGCCCTGGTAGCCTTTGACACACATCAAGATTCTTTCTCTCTTTTCCATCTTTTTCTAGTTTAAAATCTACAGATTCATACAAATGCATATATCTTTAGTTGGCTGGAATGATCACCTTTCCTCTAGAAGCAACTCATCACATGTTTTTTTATCCACAAAGGTTTCAAGATAGTTGAGTTGTCCAGTTCAGTGACTTGGAGTGTTAATGACACCCATATAGTCTCTCAGCCTGAACTTTCATAGCACAAAAATTTAGGGACCATTCTAGTTTATGACAATGTGAGGGAGCTGATAATGAGGCTGGGGCAATGTTAGTGATTATCAACTTGATAAAAATATACTCTTTGCCCTAAAAAGAAGAACATTGCCTACTTGACTTTATATTTCCTTCAAGCAGATTCATTGTAATTACTTTTATATATGTTATATATGCATTAAATTTTTTTTCTCACAACTTTTGAAAGGAAAAAAACATTCTATAGTTTGCATGTGCAAGTGTAGCCCTACTCTCTAGTCATTGAATTTCAAGTTTTCTCAGGTTAAAAATAAAGTTAATATTCGATATAATATCAAGATATTATTTTAATTTCATAAGTAAAATCTGGAGATTAATACATATTTTAATTTTTAATTTTTTATAATATATCATAAGGGATATGTATCTTATTATTAATTTCTTAAAAGCTATCCCTTTGATTATGGTTTTTTTATTGCTTAAGGAAAGTGGTGTTAAACTTTTTGCTTTGATTTGAGTATGTCATTGCCTCTTTTACGTGGGCCAATGGAGCCCACTTGTTTCAAGGCTTGAGCTTGGACCGAAAGCCTTATGCCCTTAACCAAGGCATGGTGCTTTGGAGCCCACAATAGGGCTCTTGTGGGCCCTTTTAGACCAAATGAAAAGTTAAATTGTTAGACTGAACCTTCAGCTTCGGATCCGAACCATGTGTTTAAATATTATTGAACGTTTGTTGGAGGGAAAGGAGGAAGATGCATTTACAATATTACCCCTTGGCTGCCTCTTTGAGAATAGGATGCTATGTTTTATTTTCCTCATTTTTCTATGCTCCAAGAGCTCATAATAATGAACAATCATTTTTGCTTTTTTTTTTTTATATATATATTAAGCAAGAAACTATTTAAACTCAACTCTTCCATAAAAAGATAACATATCCTAATTATTAAATCAAATACTACGAATGCAACATATATATTTATTTGATCTTTCCAACACCAGCATATTAACTAATAAAAAACTATTAATTCCCGAATAATAACTTAGATTTTGTATTTTGGGATCAAATTATTATAAACTTCATAAATCATAGTTTAGCAAATGGGATGCATGGAATATGGGGGGGGGGGGGTTCTTGTTAATGAGTTCTTATTATGTTTCAAAGAATCTATGGAAGAAAAACAATTTAAAGTACAATGGGAGTAATAATGATCTTAGCTTTTCAAGATTTTGTTTATTTGTGTGATTGATGTTTGAGTTTCTCTAATCATGCTCACATGTTAGTCTTTACACATAAGCAAAGGGACAGCCTATCTTTTATGTCATTAAACTTTCATTATTTGTATTATGTTTAATTCTAAATGCAATTTTTATGTACAAATGTTTGTTTTTTTTTTTTTAAACAAGATAGCTATGGATGAATCTCCTACATATTTTCTCTCAAAATTTGAACCTTTTTAATTGATTAGATTGGTGGGTGAATTTGATTGCAACTGGTAAATCACTTTGATTTTAATTATTCTTATCAAATTTGCTTTGTATTCATATTGAAAGAAAAATTATTCCAATGTTTTTTTTTTTAAATAAGAAAGTTCATGCATAATTTTTTTTTCCTAAAAATCTCCATTTGTCATTCTGTTCTTAAAAATAAGACCAACTCAACATGAAAGCAACATCTTAGCTATTGCAACAAATAAATTGCTTCTACTTTGATGGGTTCATTTGATATACCACTGTTCTTATGTCACCTTCAAATGCTAATGCATAACACATAAAAATTAATACATTGTTCTTTTCTTTTTTGAGTTACCATTGATATTCGAATTTCATATTTTCAACTTTAGAGTGGGATTCCAGTACATTGTCCATTAATCTCTTTCTTTCTATGATTATAAAATTGTTTCTTTAATTATAAGCTTGATTTTTATTTTATTGAAAAGAAACTCTTGGCTTATCTATTTTTCTTTCTTAGGTACTTACTATTAGACTTGATAATTCGTGTTAGCATGTTATGTGAAATATTGTATTTATCATGTTTTACATGAAAATCGTAGCTCACAGTTCGTATCGATATAAAAATATAAAATATAATTTTTAATTTTATTAAACCTATTTATAATTTTTGAAATTTTTTTAAATAATATTATTTTTATGTATTTTATTCATATAATATCATTGTATTTTATTTTAAATTATCAGATCTACTTATTATGTTATAAAAATGTTTTGCTTATATTTACTCTAAGACTGATAATTACATAAAGTTCAAAGAGAATTGAGAATATCATGATTATTTAATAATAATAATTTTATATATTATTATTGGATTTGTTTTTTGGGGAATGGTATCTTTCAAATTTTTTTCTCATTACAACAAATAATGTTACTCTACTATTCAATGGCTACTAATATATCTTACAAATCCCTTTCACTTACCTAACTATTAAATGATGAACTAGTAAATTGATTTAATTTGAAATTATTTAATCGTAAGTATTATTTTTTTGATATTACAAATGAGTTTATTGATATCGATCTCAAATCTTATAATATATCATAACCCTTTTTTTTTAGTCATTCAATTAATAAATTGTTTGCTTATAAAAACTATTTAATCATAATTATTTATATTTGTACTTATTATTTTTCATAACACGAAAATATCAAACCTTTAGTATATCACAAGTCCCCATATTTTTAATCTAAAAAAAAACATTATTATATGCCCTAGATTTTCCATTATCTTCCATTTATCTTTTGAGTATCTAATTGAAACAAATATATAGAAGAGTAAAAGGAAGAAGAAGCATAATTATATTCATTAGTTTTTAATAAAGCTAAAAATAAATACATAAAAAAACAGTAAAAAAAAAAAGTTTAATATTAGCCCATCATTTTCTCCCTCGGAAAAATATAAGCCGTCCTCATAACCGGGAGGCTCGGAACCAGGTCGGTGTGTAGCTTTTCTCTTCAATATTAGAGAGAAACCGCGAGAAAAACAGAGAAACAGAGAGAGAAAAAACAGAGAGAAAGTGAGAGAAAATCTTTTAAACCCTCCAAATTTTCTCTCTCTGTATTTCTCAACAGATAGATACAATACCAATATTTAAAAAAAGAGAATAGAAAAAATAGAAAGAAAAACAAGAAAAACAGAATTTTTGGTCTATGTTTTGATCCTCTGTTTCTTGGTAGAGCATTTCAACAGAAGAAAAAGAATTTTTTTTTTTTTGGTTTTTCACGATTTGGGATTTTAAGATAAATGTAAAGGAATTGGGATTTTGAATTGAACCTGTGTAATCGGTAGTTTTTGTATTCAACGGCTGGTTTTGCTATAAAATGGCAACAGAGTCAATTGTACAAGTCTCTGTGATGTCAGTTTTGGAAGATGTTCTTCAACAGCAAGGAACTCGAATCCATGACATTAATTTGGCTTCGAGAAAATCAGAGGAATCTTGTAATGATCCAACTTTTTGTTCTTTTTTTTATTCTGCCCTGTTTCTGATTTGTTCTTTGATTCTATTGAATGATCAATGGTTTTTTTTTTTTTGTCTAATTATTCTATCAATCTAGCATTATTGTAATACTTTCTTGGATTTTCTTGTATGATTCTTAGTCTTTTACGTTTCTTTTTTTTTTAAATCAAATTGAGCTTCAGATTTTATAAATTTTATGTTAAGAGATTCAAATTGATCTTATTTTACCATAATGCTGAAGATATGTTGTTGTATTTAACAGAAACAATCATAAAAACGGCATATTTAACTTCCATGATTTGTTGAAACTACCTTTTCTTGGTTGATTCCCTAAGCTTGCTTTTTGCTGAAACAATGCAACGAAACAGAAACAATAAAATCAGTTCATATGTTATATTTTTGTAGCTTTGAGAAGATATGAAGCCGCTGGGTGGCTGAGAAAAACAGTTGGTGTTGTTGGGGGTAAAGACTTACCGGCTGAGCCTTCTGAGGAAGAATTCAGGCTAGGATTGCGAAGTGGCAAAATCCTTTGCAATGTTCTTAACAAGGTTCAACCTGGAGCTGTGCCAAAGGTATGTTTCACCAACTATTTTTTCTGATAATATTACATTTGCGTGAATAATTTTCCTACCCAAGTTCAATTTTTTTATTTAAATTGTAGGTAGTAGAAGGAGCTTGTGATTCTGTTAGTGTTCCTGATGGGGCTGCTCTATCAGCATACCAATACTTTGAAAACGTGAGAAACTTCCTTGTAGCCGTAGAGGAAATGGGGATTCCAACTTTTGAAGCCTCTGATTTGGAACAGGTTTGTATTGAAATTTTAGATTAAAAACCATTGTCGCATGAAATGAATGTTTCTTGATATTTTGTTTCTAGGGTGGGAAATCTTCAAGGATTGTGAACTGTGTTCTAGCACTAAAGTCTTACAGTGAATGGAAACAAAGTGGTGGAATTGGTTCATGGAAATACACTGCAAATTCCAAACCCTCAAGTTTCGGGACAGGGAAACCCTTCACACGAAAAAGCAGTGAACCATTCATGAATTCCATTTCAAGGACCGTTTCTTTGGGTGAGAAGTCTGTTGATAGCTTGTGTAGTGAGCAGTCAGACCTCATTGAAGCAGTTAGTGAGCTTTTTTTTTTTTTTTTTTTCTCTTTTCACGTTCATGCTAGTTATTTTATTAGGATTGAAATGGGAAACATCTAATCTAATAGCTCCTTTTCATTCTTTTCCACAGGGTTCCGTACGTTCTGTCGAAATGCTAGTTCGTGCAGCTCTTTCAGATAAGAAGCAAGAAGAAATTCCAATGGTAAAGTCCTTCTGATCTACAAAAATTTCTGAATCAATTACTTTAGTCAGGATAGAATCGAGGTCTAGAGAACTGTTAAGTTAGTCAATAACTTATTTGCTGCCAAATGTGCAAAGCCTCTTCCTGTATAGTATAGGGGATAATGAATCAGGAAATTTCTATTTTTATAAGGGAAATGTGCTGTTTTAACCTATCTTTTCAAAAGGGAAAACCAAAAAAATAACTCTTCTGGTTATAACAGGTTGTGGAATCTATGCTCGATAAAGTCTCAGAGGAGTTCGAACGACGCTTGGCAATCCACAATGAAAAGGTGAGCAGCTTTAATTCTTCACAACTGTCAAATCTTTATCCTCAAATTTTCAATGATTATCAGCAGATAAATTTTCTTGCACCTTTTTTTGTAAGTATTATTATTGTCGAGGGCTGTGTCAAACATGTATTGATGGCATAATCAGTTTTCTAATCTCAGTAAACCATTCATAAACATGGATCCATAATTCTCTTAGTAGCTTTTTTTACTTATTTTTGGTAATCTGACAGATTAAAAGTACTGCAAAAAATATGGAAGAATCTGTCCCTGATAATTCTCTTTCACAAACTGCTTCATGTGATGACAAGGTGGGGCAAATATTTCCAAATAGCTTTCACTTATTACTTCATGATATTATCAACTAAATACTTTAATATCATTTAAATGATATAATTATGAAGGTTGAAGTAGAGGCCCCGGATGAGGAAATGATTGAAGATGAATCATCAACAAAGCCAGAGAAAAAGGAAGTTTACGATGAGAAGTGCAACACTGATGAGGAATCAACAAGACATCTTTTGAAACAGCAGACATTGGTTGAACAACAACAACGAGATATTCTGGTGATTTGCAGTTAGCATTAATTCTAGTTATAAATTGTTGTTTTCTACCATAGGGATGCAGCAATTGATGTGTTTGTTCCCGTAGGAACTGAAACATTGTCTTCATTCCACAAGAGAGGGTATGCAACTTTTGCAAAGGGCGTACCATGAAGAGGTTATCAATCTAGGTACAAACTTCAATCCTTGATTGCTTTTATGTGTTCTTAAAGTGAAAATGTAATATTTCTCATTCTAGTTTCTTTTAATAGGTAAACACTTGCATAGTCTAGCTTATGCTGCTTCGGGATATCAGAGAGTTCTTGAAGAAAACCGCAAGTTATACAATCAAGTGCAGGACCTGAAAGGTAGCAGTCTAACAGTTCAAAAGTTTGATTTTGTGAATATATCACATTCAAATAAAATCTCAATGGTTTTTGTTGGTAAACTATGTTTTAGGGAATATAAGAGTATACTGCCGGGTGAGGCCATTCTTGGGTGGGCAATTGAACAGTTTGAGTTGTGTAGACCACATGGTTGACAGCACTATCACAATTCTCACTCCTTCAAAATATGGAAAAGAGGGAAGGAAATCATTTACTTTTAACAAAGTATTCAGTCCTTCTGTAACCCAAGGTTAGCTATTCAAATGAAGTTCTTTTCTCTCTGATTCTATCCATGTAATTTTTTCAGTCTATTAGCCTTTCCTGACATGAACTCTTTATGCAGCGGAGGTTTTCTCTGATACCCAAGCTTTGATTCGGTCTGTTCTTGATGGTTATAACGTTTGCATATTTGCTTATGGCCAAACAGGATCAGGGAAAACTTATACCATGGTAAGAAATGCAGCATCTTTTCACTGCCATGAAAATACTAATAAGTTGATTAATAAAGTCTTTTGTTCTTCACCTCATTGATGAATCCAGACTGGGCCTAAGGAGCTCGCTGAGGAAGGTTTAGGTGTAAACTACAGGGCATTGAGTGATCTATTTCTTCTCTCAAACCAGAGGAAAGAAACCATTTCCTATGATATTTCTGTGCAAATGCTTGAAATTTACAATGAGCAAGTCAGGGATCTCCTTTCAACTTATGCTCTAAATAAAAAATATCCTTTAAATCAAACGTATATTTCTCCTTATTGTTATATCTTGTTCATTGTGCCTCGTACACCTTTTTGTTTTCTCTAACTCCTACACACATTAGAAATTCGTAACAGCTCTCAAAATGGGATTAATGTACCCGATGCAAGCCTTGTACAAGTATCATCAACATTTGATGTCATAAATTTGATGAACCTTGGGCAAAAAAATCGAGCAGTTAGTGCCACAGCCATGAATGACCGGAGTAGTCGATCTCACAGGTACTGTCTAATAATTTGTTTTGAGTTTCACAAGATTGATTTCATTTCTGGTTATGCGCCAAAACATGCTAAGTCTCTAATGCGGTCTTGAAATGCAGCTGCTTGACAGTTCATGTTCAAGGAAAGGACCTCACTTCGGGAGTCATTCTTCGAGGCTCTATGCATCTGGTTGACCTGGCAGGAAGTGAAAGGGTAGATAAATCTGAGGTGACAGGGGATAGGCTAAAAGAGGCACAACACATCAACAAATCTCTTTCTGCTTTAGGAGATGTTATCTCTTCTCTTGCTTCAAAAAATTCACACGTTCCCTACAGAAACAGTAAACTTACTCAGTTGCTTCAAGATTCACTTGGTAAGATTACTGAAACCCTCCAACCTAAAGAGGTACTATTTTCTTTTCATTTTTCCACTGTATTCTTCTTTGCTAATCATGCTATTGGTCTCATCTTGCAGGAGGACAAGCCAAGACACTGATGTTTGTTCACATTGCTCCAGAGTATGAAGCTCTTGGAGAAACAATTAGTACACTTAAATTTGCAGAAAGGGTTGCCTCAGTTGAGCTTGGTGCTGCTAAAGTGAACAAAGATAGTGGAGAAGTGAAAGAGCTTAAAGAACAGGTTTCTTCATGTGCCCTTGGTTCTTTCCTTCTGCATTTTAACTTATGGCTGCCTACTGCTGTCAAACCTGTGCTTATATTTTTACTTCATTTACGTTGTAAGCATTGTTTCACTTGCTTACCTCTTTTCAACTGTTGTCAGATAGCTAATCTTAAAGCAGGCTTAGCGAGAAAGGAAGGAAAGCCCGAGCACCTGCAACTTACTCAATCCATATCCAGTAGCCCAGAAGGAAGTGGACCAAAGCTTGGATCATCCCCTTCTCTTCCTAAATGGCAGAGTTTCAGTGATCTATCTAGCGGCCTTGCTACTACTGAGGTATCATTTAAGTGCCAAAATTGCTAAGAATTTGTTTTCAAAAGTGATTTAGTACAATTTATAGGATGTTGATTACAGAGTTAACAAGCTTCAAGAACTTGTTCATCCATCTTATTGAAGTGCTCTGAAGATTATAATATAAATTGCTGTTATCTAAAAAAATTGTTGATTATTAGCTTTTAGAAATTATCATTTATCTAAGTCTAAACTCACGAGAATATTTGAATGACATGGTTCCTTGAAATCCTTGAAACTGTTCTCAATCTATTAATAAAAGAAATCATCTTTCAGAGATGGAAAATCTGTCAATTTTCTGTCTGTGCATCTCCAATGATAAGATTTGCCTAATGATAAACCTGCCCGCTGGTTCAGAATGACTCTTCATCCACATCTAGGAGAGAAAGTTTGGAACTTCAAGAGATGTTATCGAATCCATCTCTTTGGCCACCTCTTTGCAGTCCTGCTTCAAGTGCAAAGGAGGATGATAGAGAACCAGCGTCTGGTGACTGGGTTGATAAAGTCATAGTGAACAAGCAGGACAACTCAAGGAAGGATCCAAATGGCAATGGACAACTGCCTGAGAAGTTCTATCAGAGTTGTATTCGTGGTCCTACAAAGATACACCCAGAACAAAACTTGAATAAAATGACTACAATCAAAAAGGGCAACCAAGACTATGATCAGCAACCGATTCAGTCTGAAGTTGGCTCTACTGATGACTCTGATCATGAAGCTGCAACAAGTGATTGTTCGGAGACAGACTCAGTTTGCCAATCCAATAGTCCTAAAATCACCAATGTTCCAAACGGGTTGGCATCTAAATCAAAGAAACAGCAACTCAGGACAGCAAAGAGCACAGAATTTAGGTTAGATGCCTTATCACTAATATTTATATATGCACATTTCTCTTCCCATGCAATCATAACCCATGCTAGAAATGAACTGCCATTTATGCTACACTTTTTCTTTTACTGCAAAGTTCAGTTTATTTCTACTACCTTAGGCCTTGATTTTCATTTTTCTTGGTTTTCATCAAGGAGTTCAATTCCATCACTAATTCCTTCACCATCAACGCGGAAGCCTTCTGGTGGAGTTAATCCAAATTTGCACAAGGGAAAGAGGAAAACCGGATTTACAAAGTGATTAAACTAAAGTTTTAAAAGAATTGGCTTCCTCATTTGTATCTGCCACATAGTTGTAGTGAGAGGGAGAAGTTTACATATATGAAAGTGGCAACAACTTTGAGTTGCCTGTGTTTAGTGGTGGTAATCATGATCGCCATGATGATCCACCTTCTTGATTTGTTCTTTGGTTTTTCTTTTCTCCCGTTCCCCTTCAAATGCTCTTTCTTGTAGAATCAAGAACAGAAGGGAGGAATTGTATTATATGGAGTATATGTTTTCTGTTCCTTTCTTTCTTTTTTTTTTTTTTTTTGGTTTTGGCATCTTTGGGTTACTTTGCCATCTGAAAAGGGAAAAATTTTCAGAACCAACATTCCAATATACTACTATTCTCTTATGATTTGAGTATGAACAGAAGTACAGAACACTGAACGGCATAAAATCATTTATAATTAAACTTTTTAACATTCAAACATATGAATTAACCCCCTAGGCCAGCCTATATATAAACATTTAGTTCCATTTTTGTGGGTAAACCATTGAAGATAGAAGCAAGGATTAATGAAAGGGAGATGAACTGACCTGAACAAAGATTTGCATACACACCCAGAGGCAGGAGCAGGAATGATTTTAGCCACAATGAAGCACAACAATCATCCACCTGCATGTTGATTTATGTCACCTTGCCTTTCAAATGACTGGCCAACCATATGTAGCTCCCACAAACACATGGCCATGTCAGCAAATGCCTTGAATGCTTTGTTTTGTTTTTCAAGTGTGTGAAAGATATATTCACTAAATTCCATTAAAGAGACAGACCACCACCAGCCACAAAGTTTGTCTAGCATCTGAATTCTTTTATGCTAAATTATCATCCCAAGTATGATTTAGAGAAACAAAGTCAAAGGTATAAAAAAATATGTAGCAATTAGTAAGAGGCAACTTGCAGTTTCCACTTGTTGAACCATGATTACAAGATATAATGGAAAACATTAAGCATAGTGATGAGAAACATGCAAATGCAATCCCACTCCCGTTGTCATCAGCACTGCCACTGCTGACTTTGAATAAATCTACCCTTTATTTCATCATTTAGGTACCTACTATGTCTGAACAAATAAAATGTTGAATTTGGAACTAATTAAGTTTATTAGACAATCCAACAGAGTATTTCTGAAGCAACAAAAGTAAATGTCTTGTTTGGCCTGCTGACATGCTTCATTTCTTTAATCTGGCCTGCCAATCAATTTCCTCCTAAACAAACAATCCCTGGCTTACTAGCTTTTTCTCCAACCCCACTATTTTTTTCTGACAGCCAAAACACAACAAATTTCCGTTATATTTTTTATTAAAGAAAACAATTCTCTGTGGATGAATGAGCACAGAAGTCAAATCCAATTTCATTTTAAACCAAGAAAATTTGACAGATAGATTTTCTTTACCCTTTTTTATACCTTCTATCTTACATTTTCTAGCATTTTTACATAATAATCAGTTCTAAAAGGATAGGATGAATTGGTAATATGATACTAAACAATATTTAAAAATTATATTAAAAAAATCATAGCAATATTTTTAAATAATTTATTACAAAGGACTGTTTTGTCATTTCAAATGTATTTGGGACAAGGAAAAAGATTAAGATGTAGGACATAAATGTCATTGTAAAAGGCTTTTGTCCAAAAATCACCACCTGAAAACCGCGTTTCTCTCTCTGGATTTCTCTTCCAATCAAATCACTGTGAGCTCGCTCTGGGTTTTTCAGTTTGATTTTTGTAACCCAGAAAAACACAAAAACAATGCCTTTTATTCATGCAGAGCAATGAAGAGACACCCAATGTGTGGCCATATCTGCTTGACCTGAGGTTTCCCTCTCTTCATCTTTCAACTGTGAGTTTTTTGGACTTCTCAAAGTTCACTTTTTTGTTTGGGGTTTTTGGGTGTTCATGAGCTTGATTTCTGTTCAATTTCGGATCTTGAACTGAATTTTGGGCTTGTAAGAAAACGTTTGATAATGGGTTGGTTTAGATATGTCTATTGTTCTTTTTTGTAGATTGATGGTTTAAAAATGATATTTTTAGGTTAATTTTTTAATGGTAAAGAATTTAGCATTGGATAATAAGTTTTGTACACTGTCTTTGTTTGATTCATTATTTCTTTATCAGTCCCATTGATTGCTGTAAGTTTAATAAAAGAGAGTTTATATGTGGAAATTTTCAGATCAGTTTCTGGGGATTTGTGTTTTAGTTTTGTGATTGAAGTGGTGAAATGTGTAAGGGAATTTTTGTTTAATTTGTTTTGTTGGATTGGGTTTTTTCATGGAAGCTTTAAGAAATGTTAAATTGAGACGACTATCATGTATTCATCTTTTTGCTGTTTGATCCTTTTGGCTTTGTATGTCATCTCATATGATGTAAAATGATGAAATAATTTTGGGAAGCTCTAGATCAGTTTGATTCATTTTTAGCCTTTTTTTCACTGATTGAGTGGTAAAAATTTGTTCTAAAGGTTAATTATGAGGTATATACTATATAGCATGTGAATGCTTTTTTATTTAATTCTTCTTCTATTGTTACTATTTACTCATTGCAAGTCTTCAAACAAAACTGATTTTTTAAGAATTTATTTAGGTGCCTTGTGCATTTCCCTTTCCTTTGAATGTGCTGATGCTAAATGGTTTCATTTGGATTGCTATGGCTTCAGCATTGGAGTTTTTGAAATGTTGAGACCTAAACTAACATGAGTCAGGCTGAAGTATCAAGGATGAAACCACCTCTTGTTCCACTTGCGACCTTGATTGGTCGTGAGCTGAGGAATGAGAAAGTTGAGAAGCCTTTTGTGAAGTTTGGACAGGCTGCTTTGGCCAAAAAAGGAGAAGATTACTTTCTGGTTAAATCTGATTGTCAGAGGATTCCTGGGAATCCAGCAACATCTTTTTCAGTGTTTGCGGTATTCTCTTCCTCCTTCCACCCACCCCTTCTCCCTCTCTCTCTCTCTCTGTCACACACACACACATACACATTAAACATGAAGGATATTGGCTTATCAGCTTAAATAGCATTTAATGGATTCCTCTTGTTTGGTTATGAAGAAATGAAGAACGAAAAAGAGAGAATTTGAATTGTGATGTGGGAAAAATATATTCGCAATTTTAGTTCTGGTCAACATATGTTCTTGTTTAATTTTGTCCACATAAAAATGAGAAACAAAGTCTAATGATTATTCTTTTCTCGCCTACTGATCATGTTGACATTACTTTTGATGCTTGTAGAGATTCCTAATATTCATTTTATTGGCAGATTTTTGATGGGCATAATGGTATATCAGCTGCCATTTTTGTGAAGGAGAACTTATTGGGTAACATCTTGAATGCAATTCCACAACGCATCAGTAGGGAGGAGTGGCTTCAAGCCCTTCCTCGGGCTCTGGTTGCAGGTTTTGTGAAAACGGACATTGAATTTCAGCAGAGAGGCATGTATTCATTTCTATTTCATCGCAGTTAATTTCCCTCAGTTAAATTCTGCTGCATGCTTATCTTTGTAGTCATGTATATTGATGACAGGAGAAACTTCTGGGACAACAGTTACATTTGTTGTAATTGATGGATGGACTGTCACTGTTGCATCTGTTGGTGATTCTCGGTGTATATTGGATGACACCCAAGGGGGTGTAGTTTCTCTCCTGACTGTAGATCACAGGCTAGAAGAGAATGTAGAAGAAAGGGAGCGTGTCACTGCCAGTGGGGGTGAAGTAGGAAGACTTAATGTTTTCGGGGGCAATGAGGTATTCTACTCTTACAAGAAGAGGACTTTCTCTTCTTTTTCTTTTTCAGGTGGGGTGAACTAGAGGTGGTGGAATAGGTTGTTTGTGAAGGTTTAAGAATGTTTATAACTCGTTATCTTTATGTATTGAATCTGTGTAGGTTGGTCCCCTCCGTTGCTGGCCTGGTGGATTATGCCTCTCTAGGTCAATTGGTGACACAGATGTTGGAGAGTTTATTGTCCCAATACCGCATGTTAAGCAAGTGAAGGTTATGTCCTTATGTCTTTTTGCTGATGCATTTATTAATTTTCTTCTGAGCATTCAAACCTTGAAACTTCTCTTCTGTTTTCGCTTAGTTGTCAAACGCTGGAGGACGACTTATTATTGCTTCAGATGGTATTTGGGATGCTTTATCTTCAGACATGGCTGCCAAGTCTTGTCGGGGTTTACCAGCGGACCTTGCAGCAAAGCTGGTTGTTAAGGTGATGTCCAGATTGGTTTTTTTCCACTTATCTTATCCACTCAATTTGCCTTGATATTAATTCTTGTTTTTAACACTTCTTTTAGGAAGCTTTGAGGTCAAGGGGTCTGAAGGATGATACAACCTGCCTGGTTGTTGATATTATTCCTTCTGACCAGCCTGTCCTACCTCCTACACCAAGGAAGAAGCAGAATGCGCTGAGTTCTTTTCTTTTCGGTAAGATATCTCAAAATTCTACAAACAAGACTACAAATAAACTTTCTGCCGTTGGAGTTGTCGAGGAACTATTTGAAGAGGGTTCTGCCATGCTTGCTGAAAGGTCATTCATTAGAACTTTCCCTTGTTCTTCTAATTTGTTTTCTATTTTAATTTTTACTTTATAACATGTATGTGGGGTGGAAATGCCTGGGGGAAATAATATGGATGGTCTTAAAATAAACTAGCAGACCGTACCGAAAAAAGTTAGCAGAAGTTGCTAATGAATTTCCACAACCTTTTATAAATATAATTCATAAGTAGATTTTTATAATAAAAATTGCAGGTTGGGTAAGGATTTCCCCATGAGTGCAAACTCGGGAATCTTTAAATGTGCAGTCTGTCAAATTGATCAACCTCCCGCAGAGGGTATAACTGCGAACTCTGGGCCTTTTTTCTCACCTGCTTCCAAGCCCTGGGAAGGACCCTTTCTCTGCAACAAATGTCGGAAAAAGAAAGATGCCATGGAAGGAAAAAGGCCAAGCAGACCCACAGTGGCCACATAACATCTCATTCGATAACAAAGTAAATATGGTGTTTTTTTTTTTTTTTTTTCTGGCTGTGTGAAAATGGATGGTTTCCCATTACCTGTTGATTGCAATAGATGGGTGTAAGAATGGAGGCAGAGATAGATACAGTAGGTGTTTTGCCATTATCGTTTGTTAGTTTACTTCTGTGCTCGGCTGTAATACCGACCAACTCGGAACAAGATGCTATCTAAATCTTATAGAGATTGGTGATAGTTTGATTGCTAACCGCTTGAATTTGTAATTAAAGGTTAAGATTGCATGGTAACATATATATATATATATATATGTATTTATCTTATATACATATATATTCCAGCTGCCTTTCAGCAACAGCAATGCTATCTTCTGAACTTACTACCCTCATTGTGATGGATTTTAATTGAAACAACAATACAAAAAGAAAAAAGTGAGATGGGGATCGACCACCAGCTCATCTTTACAACCAGCCAAATCGCTTGAGTTTCTCAAAGACAATGTCATCGGACCAAGTCAGATATTCTCATAATAATTAACAATATAAAGCATACCAAAACAGCAAAGCTAGAGGTTGGAATTAATCAGAGAAGCAAATTAGGTCCTGATATTGATGCAATCATGTTGCTAAAGTAAACGGTCCTAAAATGATATTGAATATCAACCTAATTAATAATATCATAAATCAATTCACATAATTAATTCTTCAAAAGTGCACCTCCCTTCAGTCCATGATGGAGAGATAAAGAAGGTGGGGCAGCAAAGAGAGGGAAAATGATCATCATATTTGTCTGACAATCAGAAAGTTTTAAACAAAAAGTACCATAATGACCAAGTAATGTGTAGTAACTATGATAACTAAGCACTAATTCAATCTTGGAGCAATTAGCCGAAAACCTAAAATAATTGACATTTTCTTCTTTTTATACAGAGTTTGCAGCTTCTGCCGCTCCCATCTTTCGGTGAAACGTTCCTAGAATGTGTCGTTAGACATCAAACTACAGTAATGCCTCTCCTGCCACAAACAGTCAAGTGCACTAATCAAAAGATTGAAGGAGTAGAAGTGCAAGCTAACTGAGACAGTGACCTGTGAAGTCCTCTGATAGTAGTTCCAGGAACTTAGTATAAAAAGACCACCTTGGGGTCACAGGGTTAATGGGATGGATTGGGGTATTCCAGTTGTGCAGAAACTTTCAATCAGAGTTTGAAAGTATGGCAGTAGCACATGGCAGGAATACCACCAGTCAACTCACAAATGTAAGAAAGGGAAGAAAACTTACGCAGATCATCAAAGGATATATTGCTAAGACTGTCACCAGGCTTTATAAGGCGAATTCTTCCTGCAAGAGGTAAATTACAGGGTAAAAATGTTACAACATTGACAATGTGCCGTGTACATGCCTATAAAGGTGATGAAGTCCTTATTATAACAAACACAGAGAAACATAATCATAAGAAAGCTCAGTGCATAATGCTGCGTGCCAGTGTCTAATTTCTTCAAGAACTTAAATCTGTTTCAAATCAAATTCAAAGAGCACAACTCAATTTACGAGGTCACCAAAAACAGACAACAAACACATGCCCCCTAAAACAATAAAATGAATAATACGAAGGGAGATAAATAAAGAGCCACATACCATCGCGACGGATACATATTTCTGGTATATATTTAACTTCACCATTTATGCTGTCATTGTAAACTCTAGTTTCAATATCACCCTCAACATAGACCGAAGAGCTGCATTAAAAATCCATTCCTCAAACACACATAGATATAAACATGGTGCTATTTTCTTAGATAATCCAAATTTTGATTGCATCAAGTACGAATATATACTTTTTAGTGATTTTCTGAACAGCATATGTCCCAAGTATTTCATTATGCACAGCAATTCGATGCCATTGGGCAGGTTTTGGTGAGTTTTGGTCCCTTATGATTCTCTGGTCGAACATGCCACCTGTTCCAACTGTAAATATAGTCACAGTTCGTCCGTTCCTCAATATTTTCTGCACAGGGGCTTGCCCAACTCTTCCACAAATAATTGCCTGTAAAAAATATTTCATACTCGATTTAAATTTCCACTTAAAGGTAAGAGCAGAGATGAACATGCAGACCTGTGCATGCAGATAGAACTTAAATTCAACTAAGCTAGCTGGTTGATTTATAAGTACCATGAGTATCACTTAAGCATCCTATACCACATTTAGTGATTCAAGATAACAATCATATTTATAATCAAAGATTTGCAGTAAGAAATGCTACATAATACACAAAAAGCCCATCAAATTCCCAGCCAAAATTCACAATTCACACTGATTAAAACTAACGAAAGGTTATACCTTGTGCACACCACGGAAATTCCAACCCTTTCCAGGATTGACACCTTGGAGCTGTGGCTCACGCTTGTCAGACTTATCGCCAAGAAAATCATCAATCACATCTTCAATTTCACCGTCTTTCCCTTCATCATTTTCGCTATCAAGCGAACCAGTCGAACACCACATCTTGGAGGCACGTTGCACACCCGCCACTGCAACATTCATTAGCAAATTTATCACATGCAAATATGTCATTCCACTTTTATTAATCAAGCATATCAACTGTTTGTCGAAAGTGCTAAAAGAACCAACATTAATCAGCATAACTAACCATTCATTACACAAAAATTAACCTTTTTATGTAATGGCATCCATACAAATAAAAAACCATCTAGAAAAATTATAAAAATAGTAGCTTATATCAATATGTTTAATCCCACAACCATAAATGTTTTAAAAAAAAAAAAGAGCGAAATAGAGACCTAGAGAAGAGTTGGGTGCTGTAGGAACAGAGATTCTAAGAAGCTTTGCACATCTGCTAGCGAGTGAACTCATTATTTTTAAGTGAGTTAACTCAAACTCGGAAAATCCAAGGGATGATGACAGAGCAAAAGAGTTGAAATGAAAATGGAGCGAGAAAGGGGAAGAGGAAGGGTTTTAGGTTTTTTTTTTTGTGTTGGGTGGGCCGCGATGTTGGGCCGCAAATATTAATCCAATAAAGAAACAACAGTGGAAAAAGAAAAGAAAAAAAATTTATGTTCCTAAAATAAAACTATATTTCACATTTACTCTCCATTTAATTATAATTTAATTTTCAGGAGGTTTTAAACTAATTATTATTATTGATGAATATTAAAGAAATGGGCATTATTATTATTGATGGATATTAAAGAAATGGAAAGTTAACGAGCATATGAACAAAATAATTTTTTGCATATATAATTTATTAATAAAATATTAAAATTTTAATTTTAATGATTAAGTTTAAATTCTGACACCTCAAAATTTTTTAAAAAAATTGTGTACTTTTAGTGTCGGCGATTTCTAATAATTATAAGCCAAGAAATCAATAGTAATTTTATTAACAAATCATAAAATGTAAACTAGTAATTCTAACATAATTCTTCCCTTTTTTTATTATGAAAAAAATTATGTTCAACAAAGCACCATAATAACCAGAAACTTTGTCAGGACCTCTTCGAGGGTCAAAGACTATGAATGAGAAATGACAAAAACTTATCCAACGCAAAGCATAACTAAACTATCTCCAGCAAAAGAAACAAAATCCACCATTAACATGTCAGACTGGTTTATATGATATTCCTCAGCCTGGTAGCCGTACAAAAAGCAGTAATCGACCAAAACAAGGAAAAACAAAAGCATATAATTCATCTCTCCGGAAAGTCCTCACAAATCAAATTTTAATAATTTGATTTATTAATCGAATTGAATTTAAATATTCTTACAATCAATTTGAATAATTTATAAATTTAATTAATTTTTTATATTTAAATATATTTTTATTATTTTAATTAATAAAATATTTAAAACTCGAATTTAAACTTAAACATAAATAATTAAATTTTTATCAAAAATAAAAATCAAATTAATTTTTTTATGTTAATCAAACTTAATCGAACGAATTTGAATAACTCAATTTTTATCTCAAATCAAACTTAAATTAAAAAAATAAAATTCAATCGAATTCGAATTGAATTTCAAATTTTAAATTTCAAATCAAAAACTTGAACTTAATATTATATTTATTCAAACTCAAAAGATTTGACACCGCTAATTTTAAGTAGTTAGTTTGGGACAAAATTTGTATTCCAGGACACCACTTGAAGATCAGAAATCGGATCAAACACGTTGTGGGTTCCTGGCTCTTGATGGCCTCCAGGGTTCTGGCTTGCTGCTGCTGCTACCAGCACCACCCAAATGATCAGAATCCTGAGGTGGAGCCCTACTGCCACTACTCCAGCGATCAGCTTGCGGTGGAGGGGCCCTGCTGCCAGTAGTCCATCGATCAGGTTCTGAGGGTGCAGGCTTGACCCAGCGATCAGGTTCTGAAGGTGGAGCTGGACCTGAGCTTTCGGGTCTTTCTCGCCGGAACCTAGGAACATATTTCCCGGAAGAAGGCGCAGTAGCAGCAACTCCAGGCTCCATTGTGCGGGACCCAGCAGGAAGCTCAGAAGGCCTAGACAGCCCTTCTGTTGACCTCCCCAAGAGAGCTCTCGCCTCAGCCTCTCTTTCTCTTCCAATTCTCGTTCTCTTTGCCTCCGCTTTTCAGCAATCTCATCCATTTTTGCTTTGTGCTCAGCTTCTTCTTTCCTTCGTCTCTCAGCCTCTGCGAGTTTCAGAGTGCCAATAATTATAGTAGATGAAAGCACAAATTTGTAGCTTCATAACCATTAACACACACTAACACAATATCCTATATCAAGAGGAACATTTTAAAAGGAAAGATACCTAAAGAATTTAAATAACAGAAAAGCATAACTGAAATGACTGGACAGACAAAATTCTTAAATTTCCCTGAATTAATTGGAGGTGAGACAGAATTCATTTGACGTGAGAAAAAGGAAATTTATGAAGCAACTAGACCATAATTTTTCTAAAGAAAAAGATCTCTGAGCTAATCCAAAAATGGAATAAAATTTCAAGGTCAAGTAATTATGAAAATATAATCATTTGGAAGTATAAAATTATATACCTTCACGTTTACGAGCTTCCACCTCTTCGCGCAGCTTTCTTATCCTCTCTTCAGATTTCACATAGAATATTTTCTTTCTCTTAATATCTCTTTCCTGCTTCCGGGCCTGAATGATTTGTTTGATTCTCTCCTCTCTCTCTACTCTCCGTTGGTCAAACTCAGCTTGCCGACGACTCATTACTCTTTCCTGGAATACCATCTGTGTAAAAGCAGAAACCAAATTTGTCTATGTTAAATGGCTAACACTGTGGAAGAAAAGATACAGTAAGTTGCAAGAAAATTATCTCTTGCAAGAGAAACTCTCTCAAGAGCACAACAGCCACAAACCCAAAATGTACTGACCTTGTTTTCCAACATGCGTGCCAGCCTATTCTTCTCTTTCAAGTCCCCATCGTGACGCTGTCTGCTCAACTCAACTTCCAGCTACAAGACGGAAAAACAGAATTACATATGATATTATCAAAAGGTTGACAATAGCTAAAACCAAAAAAGAAAAAAAAAAAACCCTCTTAAACAAAAATAGTGTAACATAGAATATCTGTCCATCCCTTTGAGACAGATATGCAAATGAAGGTAGAGCATCTGCCGAGGCAGACTTAAACACATCACAGTATTAGATATGTTTATAGAAAATAAAAGGTCACATGTTTCGGTGCCTTGAAAGGGAAGTATAGAGAACTAGGTATGTTTTCAATTGCAAAAACAGGTGCAACAAAACAGAGAATTAAAAGATTCACCTGTTGCTCACGTTCATGAAGCACCTTCTCTTCTATCAATCGTTGTTGAAAAGCAGCTTCAAGCAAGGGCGCTGCTTCCTCTCTCTTTGCCCTTTCCAGATGGTCCATTGTTTTGGCAACTTTTTGCAGTCTCTTCTCCTGTTCCTGCCTCTCCTTGAGCTGCTCACTCATCGCCCGCTCAATCAAGGTTTGCTTTGTCAATTTCTCCTGTATAAACATCCAAAGTCAAAAAAAGCAACTTCCATATGAATCAGAAACTTAATGAAAAAAATGGCAGCTCACCCCATCTAAAATTGGCTTCTTTTTCCCTCTTTTTAAATGCTTTTCAGTTTCCTGCTGTAGTGCCGGTGCTTCTTCAAGCTCCCGCTCCTCTATTTCCTTACGAATTCTTTCAGCTCGCTGTTGTTCAAACACAGCAGCAAGCCTCTTTTTTTCTGCTTCTTCACTTTTCTTCAGCAACATCTGCCTCTTTGACTCCTCCTCACATTCCTAGTGGATCAAAACAAACAAAAGCAAGGGCATAACTTTATAAATTCATTTTAACCCTTTTGCTAAATGATGAAACCTCACGTTGCTCATGCAACTAGCCATTTAAATGGGTTACCATTTCCAATACTTGACGTTCTTGTTCTTCCTTTCTTTTCTCAATGATTGATTTCCGAGCAAGAAGCCTCTTGTGTTCCTTATCTACGATATCCCCTAAACCCAGTAAAACTTCACCCAGCTTTGATGCTTTCATGGCAGAGAGGTATATCATGGCTCTTGCTTTATTCAAAGATTCAGCAAGAATGGTTAGGTGATCACGAAGCTTGTCAGATTCAAGACCCTCAAAAGGCCAACATAAGGAAAAAGGTAAATAAATAAATGTATCCTATGCTATGTGGACACATTTAAGAAATATGAACAAAGTGCACAAATCCTAGCAATATCAGTGAAGAAGCATAAACAGCCCAAAATTCTAACTTACCATATTACCAAACAGCAAAATACCCTTCATGTGGTCAACTTTCATTGCTATGAAATTATGTTTCACAGCATCAACAGAAATCATTTCCACCACAGAAAAATAAAAAAAGGGGATCATCTGAGACAAACTCTCAATTTTCATTGTCGGGTAAACCTGGGACACCTGGAGAAGCAAGGGACAAGGACATTGGTAAAATCGAGCATAAATAAACAAAGTGGGGTATATAGCAAATAAAAAGAACAATGAAAAGAAAATAAACGCAAGAACACACCTGCTTAAGCAACCTGAGCGTAGCAAGCTTTTCAAGGGCAGGAACATATTGAGAGAGTTGAACTTCAGGTACAGATGAAGGTGAAGCCAGCTTCCCACCAAGTTTTGATATTTTCATCAATAGAGGCTGTATCTTTGACGCAACATCCAGAGGGAAGAATTCATGTTCCAAATGATGGTAAAGATCTTTCACTTCTTGAGTCGCACAACTAAGTACACCTTTGGAGACCTAAATAAAAGGGGAATAAGAACAGACAGTTTAGACAGCAACCTAACGACATCTAAAAAATTTTTAGTTACATAAATATAAAGCCAATACTCCTTCCCATAAGAATCTGAGAGAGAGAAAAAGAGTCACAATCAAGCCTAGCTTGCAAAACTGGGTTGACTTATTTCTTTGTGTTAAAGAACATGGCAAAAAAAGACCAAGTAACTTCATAAATAGAAAGATTATGGACCTCACAGAGATCCAGGTACAGCACATGTTTTTAAGGCTATAATAACCTAGAAATAAAGTTAGACCTATATGGCAATTGATTATTGTACCTTAACAAAGTGGAATAGAGAAATTATATCATGTAACCAAATCCAAGTAGTTTGTGATTAAGGGCTTAGTTGGGTTGAGTTCTGTTATATTAAAATTGACTTGAGAAACATCATCGTTAAGACATATAAGCAACCAGCAATTGACAACGTTGCCATCCATGCCTTTCTTTAAAAAAAAAAAAAAGCCTCTTGAACAATTTTTAAACTTTGAGCATTCATTAGAACAAGCTATCAAATCAGTGTAAGTAACACAGACAAAAAAAAAAAAAAGAAGAAGAAACAAGCTAAAAGAGCTTATAAAATTTAAACATACCAGTTCTGTGAGAAGTGACGACCTTGAAAACTGGAAGAAGTGCAGAATGTCAGAATACGTTAACAGCAAGAAAAAGGAAAATGAAAGCAAATGGAATTTAATACAACATACCACTTCTCTGTTCTCAAGTTTAGGTTCAAGATTAAATCCTACAAGACTTGCCATTCGAAGGTTGCACTCTTTCTCACTTTCAAGTTCCAAGTGTGTTGCACCCCGTGTTTGATCGTAAGGGGACACTGACAGTGCAGCCAAAACAACCAATGATGCTATCAACTACAAATCCTTCTGGCTTAAGTTTTTTTAAAGCTTTTTTGAAGTGTGAATAGCTTGAACCATGCATAAGCATGATAAAAATGGCTGCCCGAAATCCAGAATATTTCAGTTAACTTAGCATGATAAACCACCATCAAGGAAGCCTTAGGTGTTTTCTTGACAATGGACATCAATCCATGAATATCTTCAACAGAACGAAAAGCTCCTGCAGGGACCAACATGACAAGTAATGATCAGAAGCATGTAAGATATATCCATCACAAGATAGCAAATTCATCCATTAAGTACACATAGAAGGTGGATGAAGCAAACTACGGACCTGCCAGAGTCCTAGCTCAGTAGCAATCTTTAGGTGCTCAAATCTTGTATTGAGATACAGTTGCAAGCTCTCTGGTGCTGACAGATCAGGTCTGTCCCTCTGGTCTTTATATTTATTTAAATTTGCTAAATGATTCCTTATAATCTTACACAACCTTCGGAACTCTGTTGTCCGTTTATACTGCTTGCCAAACTGGTACGCCCGATGTGCTGTCATCTACAGGATATTTAAAAAATGAACAATTCTTCATTTTAAATCAATACGTACACAAATTACTATTATCACGCAAATGAGACATTCCCATCTGAAGTAAACATAAAACAAGAGACAGTCATTCCATTATTGTCCATCATAAGGGACTGCAGACCAAAATCATATTCTCTCTTTTCCAGCAACCTGGTGAAGTCTTTGCAATTCATCTAATAACAACTTAAGTCCTATATTCCTCAAAATTTATCCTTTTATGTGCAAATTCTGACAAACCATAAATGAACCTTACAGAATAGCAGTGAAGGGTTGTGTACTCAAATCTAAAAAAATGTAAGAAAGAACCTAGCCACCCTTCTTTCATAATGCTTAAAACAAGTTTGTCCGATTTCACATAGTTATCAAAAGTTGAAGACCTAGTTATAGGTGTAAGAAATGCTCAACATTTATGAAAAGTTATTAAGACAGGAAATACCGCATAAAGTGCCTCTAACTAGGAATTGTTCCGCAATATTTCAAGTACTGTTCTATAGGTCTCCCAAAGAAACTTGAACCAAGGAGTAACAAGTTCACGATCAGACCTATCCTTTTCTTTCTTTCCACTGACATAATTTAGCATAAAATCGTCAGGCCTTTTATCAGCTTCATGGTCATCAACATCAAGAGCTTCTTATAGGGCTTGTGCCAGACTACGAACCTGCTAAGCTTTCTCAGTAGAAAGATGCATGAAGTGCTTGATCACCTCCTCCAAAGAACTAACATTGACTTGTTGACATACAATTCAGTATTGAATCAGACCATCTTTGGCAAGCCGACCCTTCCGCATGTCAACACACAGCTCTACATATTTAAACATTATCCTTTCAAGTGGCTTCTGCCAACCTCTGTATCTCTTTGAAGCTATTAGATTGTGAAGCGCCTGCAACGCATCTTGCTTCTGCCCAACATTAATCAACTCTGCATCAACACCATCACACAGTCATCACAAACACGTATATCATAAAAATAAAAGTATCAATCACAACCCAACATACACTTCTAAGCCTAACTATTTAAGGCAATGCCTCCACAATCCAGATGCACATTAACAGCAGACAATGATTTTTAATACAGAACAAGGGCTAGCATACATTCACAAAATGCAATTAACCAAACAACAAACGGAGCCTAATAGATGAAAAATAAAAATAGTTTCTAACCTTCAGCTCGCTTCAAAGCATTCTCTGGTTTTGCAAAATTTGCCATGTTTTCAACCAAATTGGTAACACTGCCCGCGATTGCCTGGAACAAACAACATCAAATCTCAATCAAATAAGTTAAAAAACAATTACTCCAAAGATAAAACCATAATTATGTTCAAGCTCCGAGTGAAATCATATCCAACTACAAGTTCCCAAGTAAAAGAAGACAAAAAAAAAAAAATAATAAAATAAAATAAAATTACGATCTGAAACAATGAAAAAAATTCCTATTTGTATTCATGAAATTCACCATTGATAGATTGAAATCCTAAATCTACGAAAACAGATCAAAAAATTAGAATTATTTAAGTCGGTTTTACTTTTGATTAATTTTCATGAAGAAATTGCAATAATAAAAACAAATAAAAGTTCGAGTGAAATACAACAAAATAACGATGGAATTTTCGAAAAAAAAAAAAAAAACGAGATTGAACTTTAACAGACTCGCCTGGAAAGTGTTAGCCGCGAGCAATGAGAAGAAGCAGAAGAGTGACTTCAGAAGTTTCCGCAAGAAAGAGATAATAAATAATAAATATAGGCGTTTTGGGAAATAGGCGTTTGGATCCTAAGCCTAATATGAAACCGCCTCTAAAACAGTTCGGCCCGTTGTTTCTGCAAGAAAGAGAAAAAAAATAATAAAAAAAAGGCGTTTTGGGAAATAGCCGTGATGTAAGCCTAATTTGCAACTACCGCTAAAACAATTCGGCCCGTTTTCAGAATCCGCTTCTTCCCATAATACCTTTTATAATGGGCCATTTAACCTGGCCCAACTGGATAAAGATCCCGTCTTGAGAACTTCATTTGATTATATTTTTTAAAATAAAAAAAAATGGTTTTGTTATCAAATTAAAATTTACCAGATTTTACTAACTTTTCATTTTAAATTTTAATAAAAAATTCACTTTTTTTGAAGGTAATATAGTAGTTACTAGATTTTCCAAAGAAAAAATCACGTGAATTTTTTTTTAACCATCATAATGAATCCGAATCAAGTGAAAAAATAAATGTAACAAATTTATCACATTTACGCCCTTCAAAATTCCAACATTTATGGAATTTGGTTTGTTTATTGGTTTTTGAAGGTTTAAGAGTGAGGATTGGTTGACCGCTAGTATTATTTATTGATACTTTTTATACTCCATATATATATATATATATATATATATATAATTACAACTGAGTTTATTAGGGAAAAATAATATGTAAATACATCAACCATTCCCAACAAAGAGAAAAGAAAAACATAGGAAGGGTTAAGTACAAGTAAGAGAAGAACAAATATCAATCAAGTAGGAGGATTATACAAGAATTGGCCATTCCTAATCATTTATGCTTTACCTTTTAATATGGAAGACTAAAAGTAAGAACCTAATATTCTACATTTGATAAAATTACAGTGATACATTTTTAATTACTACAAACGCATCTCACCTTTGTAACTGATCAGGTGTGTGATTGCTTGTGGTAGATGACGATGTAGTCCTACCGTTATCCATGGGTGGATTTACTCCCCATTTCCCTTCTGATTCAGACGGCTCCATCACTTTCACCGATCCGTCGGTCAATCCGATTGCAAATTGGTTTGCCTCCATCGGATGTGCAGCCACAACAAGCGGGTATACGGCTTGGTTTCTGTAAAACAGTGACACCAGAAAATTGAATGTTTGCTGGAGTCCATGCAATTTGAAACAATGATTCACAATTAACCATGCACAAAAACTACCAGTATGGAGATGACACTAACATCGATTTGGAAAGCAACTACAGGTTCAATGAATTTGCATGGAATATAGCAGATAACTTACCCTTTTAAGATTGCCTGGGACAAGTACACTGACGAAGCTATACGGCATCGAAGTCTTAGGCTATCAGCATCAAATACCCCAACATTACCATCACAAAAGGTAGCATAAACAGATTGGCTATTACAGGAGTATGCTGCGTGAGATATTGGTGCAGGCAGTACATCTTGTGGAATCCACTGCGGCAAATGAATGGCATTTGAAAGTGTTCCCCCCATCAAAAGAAAATATTATATCACCAAAATCGATACCACTTTTTGATTTTCCTACCTGTCGAATGCGCTCCATCTTGGAGGCATCATATATTGCTAACTGTGTTTCATGAACTACCAGCATGCGAATTTGATTGAAGTGAAATTGTACTCGTGTGTCACCTGTAGGTGCCTTTCCAGATGGGATTTGGATTGGAACTGATTTCCTTTTCTCCCATGTATCAATGCTCCATACACACAGCTGCAGAGAATAGCAAGATGTTAACAAGTAATAACATCACTCTACATAAGACCTTTCCCTCATCCCTATTCCCTCTCTGTCGATTAGTAACATGCATATCCAGTTGTACGGGCATGACATTACATTCATCAATAAACTAAAATATTGTAGCAAGTCCTTAACCAGATGAAGGAAGAAAGCATGAACATAAACAAACGGAAAAAATTTTAATCCAAACAGAGTAAATGGAAGAGATAGAACTGTGTAATGTATATCAGAGATGATGGAACCAGAGAAACACCAAGGAAATTAAGTTGAAAAACTAACTAATAAAATCAGTTGTATCTTTTCTATTTTTATGATTACCTGAAGTTTTGTATCATTTAGATCCCATAGAAAAGGTAAGAATAAAATAAGTAAATATGACAAGCCTGGATACCACTTACGTGAGCATCAGCACCTGACGAAACCAAGATATTGAGGCTGGTTGAAAAAGCCAAACCAGTTATTCGTTTTTGGTGACCTTTCAATTTTGATTTCACCTAAAAAAGTTGAAAAACAGATTACTTTGGAACCACTTAAGAAAGCAGGATAATACAACAGGAAGAAGAATAAATAAGGACACGTCAAATGGAGTTGGGAAGTGCCACCTCATCTACCCGAACATTGTAAATATGGATAGTTGAATCCTCCATTCCAATTGCTATGATATTATTATCCTGAGGGTGGAATGCTAGGAAGGTTGAAGCTGGAGGAGGAGACATGAATGTTGTCATTACCTGCAAATCATGTGTTATTAGCATGCCAAACATAAAAGTACATTCAATAAACAAGCTCATGAAGGCATACCTTGAAAGTCATCATGTTAAACAAAGAAACTTTTCCCCCTGTGGCTGACATTACATATGAATCATTCTTTGAGAGTGCTATGCATGGTACCACTTCTTCCAGGTTGACACCTGTGACATCATTAGTCATAAGAAGACCACTATTTGGTTGCCAATGCTGTGGAACGACATTGGTAGTGGCCTTTAAAGTTTAAAGGAATTCAGAGTTCTCATCAATAAAAAGGAAGTTATAGAGAAAATGTCAAAGTAAAAGAAACAATTTTATTCAAGAAAAAGTATTGTACCTTTCCAGATGGATTCTGTTCATTTCGGGGCCACTTCCAAAGTTTCTGAACACCATTTGACCCAAGTGCCAAAATACCAACAGCAGAATTTGTATACAAAAGCCGAACAACCTTCAAAGAGATGCAATGATTCAGTGCTAAATGGTATCACAAGGTTTAAACCTGATTCTTGAAGAAAACTAGTGCACCTCGCTGGAGCTATCTGTGCTGTCAGATAAGGTAACTAACCGACACTGACCAGGATCCACAATTTCAGCTAATTGCCAGGGTTTAGTCTTGTCAGTTGCATCATCTACACCTCTTGGCTTTTCGACACTTATACTCAAGGGATCGACTCCATTCTTGGGGGAAAAACAATCCAAAACAATAAAATCAATTGCAAAAAGAACATAATAACCACAAAAAAACCTTGAAAAACCTAGGGTCTATTTGCATTATAGACAGCCCACTTGTTCTGATGAAAGCACAACATGTTCCTTAATGCATGAAAAGAAAAATGAAAGGGAGCATCCATAAGAATTAAAAGAGTTGGCCCTTAAATCTAATCTCCTAATGTGCTTGTAGCAATATGAACCATATTGTTACTGCTGCAAGCTCCAATTACCATATAAAGTTCAGGGAAAAGTTGAAATGTGAAGCAAGGAACATCCAAGCTAACATACAAGTATAGGAGAATGCCTGACAGGAGAGCTCCTTTCCACTTTACAACTGACAGGACCAACATTTGCTACTGCAGAAGAGCCAGAAGCCTAACCAACAGAGAAAAAAGTGAAAACCTGCAGGTCTCAAGACATGAATATTCTTAAAAAAACATTAAGCAAATCAAAACGATCATAACCTTAATTGCAGCAGAAACAATGGGTGTTCTCAATGGATCAAAAGGTGATGTCTCAACTGCTCTTAAAGATCTAAGACCCACAGAATTTGCAAGTATTTTGAATCCGTTGTCTGCTGTTGTCACAGCAAGGAGATTTCCTTCCTTATTGAATTTCACGCGGGGAAGACTCTGAGGCAATTAATATGATTAATTAAACACCCAACTTAATAGCATACATGTTTCACAAAAGAACTACAAAATTTGAACATTTAACTTACAGGGAGTCCACCCTCAGCATCTGTGAAAGCAAGAAGATTGATATTATCCATGTCCCAAAACTTTACCCCGCTATCTTCTCCTGCAGCCAAATAATGATTTTGTGTCGTGTCAAATGACACAACACCTGCTGATTTCTTTCTAAACCCCACATAAGTCCTCTTTATTGCTCCTTCACTTTCATTCCACTCAACTAGAAAAGATTCTCCATCTTTACTTGTGCCACAAGAGAACAATCTGAATCCAAAAGAAGAAATTAACAAAAGTTCAAAATTAGAATGAAATAAATTACATGTAAAATTCAACAACAAAAATTTAAGGCATTATAAGAAAAAACAATTTTTTTGGGGAATGAATACAGTCCAACTTAAAGTTTTCAAGAGGAAGTTACTAAAATTCCTATTTTAAGATTCATGATCATACCTACTTCCATCAGCACTATAAAGCATTGTAGTACACCAGTGACCTGGAGCATTGTAATCAACTCTGGAACCCATATTATCATACAGCCAGGCCTTAATTTTCCCATCGGCAGCAGTTGAAAATATGAACTGCAATGACATTGATAATTAGCAAATGAAAGTATAAATTCCCATCCAAACATCAATTCTCGACCAAAAAAGAAAATCTAAGCATTCAACTGAACCAACAAAGCTATATACTCCACAAAGACACTGGCCTAAAATGTTAAAGAGAGTGAATCAAATATAGCAGACACTATAGCACCAAAGGGAAGATCATTGGGGGTAAAGTTCTAACTAGGAGTATGGAAATGGTTTTGATAAAGAACACAGCTCTTTCATGGATATTAAACTGGAAAGAGAATCATAAATTACAGGTTGTGCTAGCACATTGCTATACAAAATTTCATGCATTTAATAAGATGGTTGTGACAGCATCTTTAGGCAGCACTGATTGGTTATAGTCACAGTCAAGACAGCGACAGAGGCAACCAGTGCAGCTGTTTAATAATTAAGGCTTTGTATATATAATCAACAAAAAATGACATTTTTGCATTGTACCTGAATGTTCTCTTTATGATGTGGGCAGATGGAATAAACTGGAGCATCATGACCTTCAAAATTGAACAGTTTTTGTCCCGTCATTGAATCCCACACCTGTTCCACTTCTTTCATTAGGATAACAATAGATATCCAGTTTAAACAAAACTATTAGTAAAAATTTACTATCTCACCTTTATGAGCTTGTCATCTCCACAGGTAACAATGCAGAGTTGTTTACTTGGATGAGCAAAAGCTAAGTCATTTATGCCACCAACATGGGCATCAATCTGTTAAGAAAGAAAAAAATGTCAAAAAACAGTTATGTATCCTTTTAGTTGGAGAGTAGAAAAAAAATCAACTAACCTCTAAACGCTGGATTAGATCATTTGGTCCAGGATAAGCATACAAGTGAATTAAGTGTTTGGAAAATGCAACCCCTGCAGCAAGAAATACAATAAGAACAAGTATATGAATACTAAATTGTTCGTAATCTATCAAAAAGGAACACACCTACAAAATTTCCATCAGGACTCCATGTGACGCGGCTGACAGATATAGGTGTATCATTGACCATCAAAGCCTGCATGTAACTCTTCCAACAAAATCAATTGCAATGTTGAAAAGCATAGAAATAGCTAAAACACACGAGTCACATGACAAAAATAGTTTGACAGACATCGGAAAAAGAAGACAAGAAAAAAAGTATAGCATAGAGAGAAATCTCAGAAAGTGATGATAAACCTGAAATGGCATTGAACATTTAGACATTTCCCATATCTTGAATGGCTTTGAAACCAACCTCTCCCGCATTCCAAGTTCCCAGAGTGCAATTTCACCATTAGCAGAACCAACTGCTCCAATTACATTATGTCATGAAAAGAGACAAGTTTCAAGCTAGACTCGGTAAGATGGATAAAAATAAACTTTCATACCAAGTAGAAATGTGTGGTGTGAAGGATGAAAATCCATGCTTGTGACCATGGATCCTTGATGCATGGTCAAAGCCACTGTTCTTGGCAGGTCATCCAATGAACCAGCTTGCTGCCGTGTTGTAGGATATGTAACCTAACAATGCAAAAAGAGAAACATATTAAACCAGTAATTAAACAAAAGCAAATGAATCTAAGATTAGTAAAAATGTAAAGTTAAAGAACAAGTAATGAAGGACACAAAAATGAATAACTAAAAGAAATGTAAAAAGAGAAATTACCTCCTCAACTGATGGAGCAGGCCACAATCTTTTCATTAGCTGTTCATGGTCAGGGTTCTGATAATCAACCATGCTGGGCGCAGATGGAGGTGTTCTTGGACGCTTCAAGACTGAAACTATTCAAATAGGAATGCAGATTAAATGGCATATACCTAATAAGACATATTTACGTAATAAAGAGATCCTTTAGGCTATCCTTGCATGGCATTGAAGACAGAGTAAACAGAAAAAGAAATGTCTGATAGCATCTCCAGTACCAATAGATCAAGTAAAAAAAAACTTTCAAGCTAACAAAGATTGGCTTCCTTAGGAATTAACACATCCAGAAATTATAAATGACAAGAATGGCATTCTAATATTAGACCAGCAACTGGAACCACACCCCAAAATCAGAAAAAAAATTAAATGGATGTTTTGACCATCTTATGACTAACAGTCTGATGTGCATTAATAGAGCAATTGTCCAAATTATGCCAGTCTTTAGAATAGAGATTTCCAATGAGTCAGCATTGAAGTTTTGACCTTGATTTTGCGCAAGAGGTATGGACGATGCTGTGACAACAGCAGCTTGGACAGATGAAGAGACAGAAGCATTGGCCATCCATCCTGCTATAGCACCAGCATTAGCTGCTGCTGCTGTTGGTGGGAAGGGCTATAAGCCAAAAGTATGACAAAGTATGTGTCAGTCAATATTCCAAATATTATTATACAAGTAGTAAAATAAATATCCATTCAAGAAAATAACAAAATACAGATGTTGGGCAACATACACTATGAGCTCCAAGTGATGTATAAGCAGCAGGTTTTGCAACTGCAGCAACTGGAAGATTGACAGGTGTAGGTGCAAGAGGACCGTTTGGAGGCATACAATTGTGATCTGTGAATAAAGTCTTGATGTCTGGGTTTGGCCTTGGATTCTTGCAAAGCTGATGCTGCCAGTTCAAGCTGTATGAACCCATATTTTCAAATAAAAAATATATATCTATATATACCAGTATAACAAATTATATTTGCTTCCCTAGTTTTAATAACAAGCATATATCAACTTCACCTTTGGTTGATCAAAGTCCTTAGTCTAGAGGACTTCAAAGTAGGGAAAGCAAGCTTATCACGAAAAAGTGGATTTGCTTCTATGAGTTTCTTTAGTTCTACCAACATTATACAGCGAGCAGTTTTTGTATCTCCATATTTTGACAGCTGATCATTTTCCCTGCATTCAGATGAGAAAAATACAACTATACAATTATGAAGATTTCACGCATTCATTTGGGCTTGGTTTACATGACATGGACATTTTATCTCAAAAAAAAGTCAAGATTTTGTTACTCAGCTGAACAGAAGTTTCCTTTATAATCAAATTCCTTGGAATAAACTTTTTAAAACTCAACTAATATGTTCCCTTGTTACCAAATTAAATCTCTAGACAGATAACTGATTAATAAATAGAAATCATTCATTAATGTTATACCTTGACAAATACCAACTAACCAATATAGTTTATTTGTGCAACGAAATTACCTGAAATTGTTGAGGGTCAAAAGTTGAGTAATTTCTTTGTACAAGTCCTCATTAAATGTGGAGAACACCTTCAAATCACTCACCAATATTTCAACAGCCTTTGCCTTGTCTTGCCTGCAATATCAATAAAAAATATCAAACTATTTCAACAGGATAAAAAAAAAACTCAAATCATTCATTAATCAATAATTTAAGGATTTCCAATAGTTAAACAACTGAACCATTAACAATACCGATCAAGTGCTTCCAGATACTTCTGCTTCCTTATCTCAAAGAATATCTTCATGGAATATCGGTTATCATCAACTTTAGTAAAACCTGATAAATACTTCTCAACTTCATCCCATTCTCCAGCTTGAACTTTCTCTTCAAAGTATTTCATGTTGAAGAAAAACCCTGATTCTTTCTCAAGCCTATAGAAGATGACATTGTTTAAAACATAAATTCACAATCATATAATTGCTAATGCAAATCAAATCACTCTACTTCCTTAGGCCAAATATAATGAAATAAGGAGCAGAGAAACACTTTGCCCACCTGTAAAATTCTTAGTTACCACTTTACTCACAAAAGAACATGCGATAAAAGTGAGTTATCATTTCTTCTTCTTTCTAATCTTTTTTTCTCTTCTAATAATAATAAGTTAAAACAACAAATTCATTCCATTTGAAATCGCCTCTTTCACATGCAACAAAACATAGTACTTCCTAAAGACAGAAAAATCAATATTAAAATTCCATTGCATATTTTTCATAACTTGCAAGTAACAGCAGACCTGGCAATCTAACATACGACACAGTGACACTAACATGAACGTGATCAGAAAAAAAGACACAAAAGTGACACGGTTTAAATTTTTAGCAACAACTATGTATGAGATTAACAGAATAAAAAAGTATTTCATGTTTTCATGTCGACACAAATTATGACACATAATCTTCACATAAAACATGGCACAATACATGAATTTTAGCATTTTACAAAACACAAATACACGAATCACCAGGTCAACCACGGCCAAATTAAGGCACCAAAAACTTACCTCTACAACCAAAACCCTCTGATTTTCACCATTTACCACCACTAAAACTCAATCACCATAGCTACTTAAATTACTATAACTAATTTCACCATAAAAAGTAATAACACAAAGAAAAACAGTAAAATTTCAGATTCACAAAAATTTCCTTCATTTCCTTCATTTCCTTCTACTTGTAGACATAAAAAATACCAATACAAGACAAAGATACGAATATGCGGTGCGTGCTCGTGTACAGGGAAATTAATTAAATAAAATAAAAACAAAAATACAAATAAAAGGATTACCTATGAACCGACTCTTTGAATTTCTCTTCCTCCAGAAACTGAAGTATGAGAAACACCAGCTCTCTGCTCAACGACGACATTTTGTATGCTCAAAACCAAAAGAAACTCGATCTACCAAAACCAGCCGAGTCAAGGAACAACTCGAGCTCGAGTTAAGTCAGCTATAACTTCGAATTTGAATAAATTTGTAGAGATTTAGAGATTTTCCCCTAAAGATTCTCTCTCCAAAGTTTACGTGAGCTCGAATTTGGAGGATTTCTAGGGTTTAAAGCCTGAGAAGAAGAAGAAGAAATACAAGAAGATAAAGCAGAGAGAGAGAGAGAGACTGGGTCTCGCTATCTTCGATGCGCTGTACAGGGGTCTTTCATTTTCTACGTACCTATCAGTGAAAAGCTGATCTACTTATTATGATAAGACATAGTACTGATCGAAGAGTTATCAGCTTATCATTGCGTGAGATGATGGGAAAGCAGAGTGCGGATTCGAAACCACTAATTTAAATCTAGTGAACTTTCAATTCACACGTCCAGTAGGTCCCTCATCTCCTTTCTTTTGGTACTGTATGTAACTGTCGTCATTACTTGAGTTTTTCTCAGGGACCGTTTTCCAAGTCGGTGATCTCTCGTGATAGTGTTCGTTTTTTACTGTTTTTATTTTTTCTCTTGCGATGTATTTGTGATTTCGATTTTTTAGGCCCGCGCGCATTTTACAGTGGCGTAGATTTGTTATTTGTTTTTTAAAAAATTCTTAATTTAGTATTTCGTGCTACAGGTTTTTTTTTTTTAAATCCATCACGTGATTATAGCATGAAACAAAAAAAATTTTATATATTAAAATTCAATTTTATTAAATATTATTTTTAAAAATAAATTATACGAAAATTTTAAATACTATTAATAGTATATTTAGATGTTCGTTGGAGGAAAGTGTTTTGATGACCGTACGAAGGGAAGCTCGAACATGCAGCAATAAATTATCGTAAAAAAAATGTTAAAGTTGATTTGTTGAGACGTCAGATCAAATTAGTAATGTGTTTAAAGCTTTAGTAAGAAATAAAATGTATGATAAACATTAAAGAAACTTCAAGGGGCATTTAATTAATGGAATCATAAGTTAAAAATATATATAATTTTTTTAAACTATACAGTATTTATGAATTTTTTGAATTTTTAAATTATTTCATTTTTAAATTTACTCATTTGACTAAGAAAAATTCATATATATTAAATCATAAATAATTATTATAATCTTTTAGAATAATTACTATAATATTTTTATTTTTATAAAAAAATTATTAAATATGTTTTTGACTAAAAATACTTTTAATAATTTATTTTATAAAATTGAAAGAGATTATTTAAGGTATTTTATGAGTAAAAATACTTTAAATAATTTTCAAATTTTAACTTTTTTTAGAGATTATTCAAAGTATTTTTTGTTTAAAAAACGTATTAAATAATCATCTCATAAAAATTAAAATAGATTATTGAATGCGTTTTTTGTCATAAATGCCTTAAATAACATTTATTAAATTTTTTATTTTATGAATTATTTAATATGTTTTTGGAAAAAATGTTTCGAATAATCTAAAAAAAATGATAGGGGATTATTGAAAATATTTTTGACAAAAATCGACTTGAATAATCTTTTAAAAAAAATTTAATAAAAGTTATTGAAAACGGTTTTAGCAAAAAACATATTTAGTAATTTCTTTATAAAAATTATTAAAGATTATTCAATGCATTTTTTATCATAAAAACTTTAAATAAATCCATTTAATTTGTTTGTAATAGATTATTGGAACCCTTTTTCATGCCACATATCATATATAAACTAAATTTTTTACTAACATAAACTTACAATTGATTTGTATTCATTTTTAGATATATTTTTTAAAATGATAATAATTATTTTACAAATTTTATGTCATATTAAATTTGAAAATAACGTTACTTTTCTTTTGAACAATAAAATTTTGAGAAAAAATGTGTAAATTCTCTCAAAACAAATGGTCCCTAAAAAAAATTATTTATTTTATATTGTATCTAAAGTTTTTTTTTTATTTTATGTATGAATATAAAAATAAAAATGATAACACGAGTGAACAGTTGATTAATTATGAGTTTATATCAAATTTAAGAATAAATTGAGTAAATAATTATAAATTATATTTAATAATAAAAAACATAAATTACATTTAAAATTCTCATGTAAACTAATGATCAATTGATATATACTCTAAAGTAATGTTAGTAAAAATAATTAAATGAATTATTTCATGGAGAGTAAAAAATCTGCTTCGTAACGGGAAATATAAATATCGACCTTCATATGTATTGATGTAGCATTCAACCATGTATTCATTTAACGATAATAAAAATTGATTTTGTTTATAAGGCGAATAAGCACAACAAGTTTTAAAAATTCGAATTTCTCGTCTTATTTTTTTTTACCTTGATTGAATTTTTCGAACCCTCTTGAAACCTTTTCCGATCCTGTAAAAGTCAGCGTAATCAACGGCAAGACCGCCGTACCTTACCCAGTTATTTGGGACCATCTGACCTTTCTTTCTCAGTATGGTTAGAGTTGCACATTTTTAATTTTTATTTTTTTTTCTCTATTTATAGCACTAAACAAATTGCAAAGTACAAACACAGAAATGAATAGTGGGGCCCTGCTTGTCTGAGTACTCCTTCAGCTACCACGTGGCATTGTCTTTTTGTTTCCACGCTATTCAGGTCGCGCGTCAAGCTTAGGAAAGCGGCATGTGGTGCGCAAGCAGTGAATCATAATAAAAACGAAAGAAAGACTTGTTTCTAGAGGAGAGGTTTTGTCGCGATAATTGAGTTTCTCCTCAGGCGATATGATTAACGAGCTTTTTATTTTGTTGTCTGCATTTTCACCCGGTTCTCTTTTGGTTGACCAATGAAAAGCTGCCATGTCAACTTCAATCTGGAAGAGAAGATTGTTTTCCTATTTTGATGTACCTTATTTTTGCAATGTCAACTTCTCATTGTTGGCTCTTGATTTGTAGGATAAAATCAACGAATCAACATTTAATAAAAAAAATTATTTTTAATATTAAATTTAATTCAATTTATTTATATAGTATTTAATAAATTTAAGAAACGAATATTATTTTTTATAATTTTTTATAAAAAAAGTTAATTTAAATTAAAATATCAATATAAACTTTTATATTTAAAATTATCAAATTTAAGTTTTAACTACATAAACATATTTTATTTTTTAAGTTAATAAAATGATTTTGGTTAGATTTGATTTGAACGTTGCTATGATATTCTCAATTAGGTGAACAATTATAATAAACAACTTTTTTTTTAGAAAAAGCAGCCCATACTAATAGTCGTGCCCTTGCTATATGGTAGTGCTTATAGGAACACCTATAACCTTTGACCTTTAACACATGAGTTTAAGGATACACTGACGAATTTATGGGGGTATAGTGACACATTTAAATGCGTCAGTAAATGGCAATTATTTTGTAGGCCCTCGAACTTTACAAGAAAAATAATAAATAGTGAGTATATTGTGATAATAATTTTTATTAAAAATAAAATATTATACTATACTATTTTCTTTTGGAATTGATTTGTGTAGACTTATTTTAAATTTCCATACGTGAAGTGATTTCTTATGATTGCCTTTTATTAACATTGTTAATTTCAAAATTGGGTTGAACCTTGGTCATAAAGAATAGAATTTCAAATGAACTAATTTGTATTTCCGAAAGTCTTCCACATTAGCACTAAAAATAATTAATAATATGAGATAAAATTTTAACTTTAATGATTAAAATTTAAATTTTGATATCTATTTACTAATTCAAGCTATTTTCTTAAGGCTTCTAAAATTTATAAATATTAGTATAAGATAACTGTTAATAACATTTGATTTTTAATATATTTTTTGCCGATTTAAAATTTGACTTTGTGCCATTTTTTATATTTAAAAAAAATAAATTATTGCATAGATTGGCAGGAAAAAATTATAATTAAAAAAGAAACAAATGATAAATTTTAATGTTGTTTATGAAATTAAAAATTAAATCAAGCTCTTTAAAAAATAATAAAAAAAAAAACTGTTATATGGTGGGCTTCAAACTGTTATGTGCCACGCTTGAGCAAACGATACGGGGCCCAAGCTCTTCGGCTTATTAAACTGGTTGATGAGGTTGGTCAAATTATTTTCCATTCTATTATTGATACAAATTATTCGATAATTTGCCTGAGAGAATTTTAATTTGTTTTTCAATTTTTTTTTCTCTTTACACAAACGCTCCCCCAATTCGTTTACGCGGTAAAAGGAAAAACTCCCGCTTTGTCTTGGGTTCTCATCAACAAGTTCAGTAATATCAGACTAATTTTATTAATCTCAGTGGGTTTATTTCTATATTGCAGGCAGAGGCAGGATTCAAGTTCGTTTTAATGGCGTCTCTTGCAATTAAATCAGGGGCATTGGTTACTTTACCAGAGCTTCAACCGTCTTCTGAGTTTTTTAAGGAAGGAGCTTCACTAAGAGTAACTGGAAGGTTAGCTGCCTTCTTTTCTATGCATTTTCTCTTAGGTGGCAAAATCATACAATAAACCGTGTTTCATGGTTAATAATAATAATAATAATAATAATAATAATAATATTATTATTATTATTATTATTATTATTATTATTATTATTGACTTAGTTTTGTTACTTCTTTGAGAGAATTAAGTTCGAAGGTACCAAAAAGAAGGATCATGGGGGAGGGGTGAGAGTAGATGTTGATGGGTGATAGTAGTAGGCTGCTTGAATCATGTGATAGTGAGATGAAGGTGATTTTGGAGTTGGAGGTGTAAATATGGTGACAGTGGTTGTTTGGTTGTGGTAGTGGTGTAGGTGGCCTGGTTTTTGCTGACTTGCCCAAAAATGAAGAAGAAAATGTCACGGTTGTTTCAGTGATGAGATATTGTTAAAATTTATTGTGGGCATGTGAGAATGGGGATGCAGGAAGGGGAGGATAGAGTGATGGTAGTAAACTTGATGTTATACTGATGGTTTTGGAGGCAGAGGTAATAATGGTTATGGGCGGGTGAAGGTGGTGAAGTATGATGGTGTTAGAGGCAGAGGAGCTCAACAGGAATATGTAAAATAAGGTGGGTGTATGTTCTGGCAGTGGAGGCGTAACAATGGTGTGGTATTTGTTGGGTGGAGATGACAAATGAGCGAGTATGATGTTGGTGGAAGTGGTGATCTTGGTTGTGTGGTGTTGGCAATTGAAAGGATGGGTGATGTTAAAGTTCATGATGGATTTTGCTTGAAGAATTGATGCAAGTTTGTGTTTTGTTGTTCACCCCATAGAAGAAATGCAGAACCCAACTGATAGATTAGACTTCTGAATCTTTATATTCTAAGGTTTTCCATGTCTTTTGGAAGTGAGGATGGAGACAAAACATATAAACCAACAACCAAGTATTTGTTTCTCAGACCACAGTCTCTGTTTCCAGAGAAAAGAAAAAGGTCTACCTAGGAAAGGCTGCTAAAAAAAATGAAAAACAAAAAACATGAAATGAACATGCATACAGAATATTAAATAAATGGATTTTCCAGTTGCATGTTGTGTGCTATAGCCCATTCTTTCTTACAAATAATGTTATTCTCTTGTCTGGATTTCTTTTTATGTTGTGATCTCTTATTAGCGTGACAGGGCACAAAACAATAATCTGTTTCTTGATTTTTTCATACCATCTGCACTCAAAATAATTGTAATCTTGGATGATATACTTTGAGGCAGATGTTTATTTTTAATTTTTTATTATCCAAGCTTTTGGTTTGGAGATTGTTCTTAAAAAGAAAATTCACTGAAGATGACTCTAATTATATTCTATGCTGCATCATGGAAAAGACTGATGCCCCGTGAGCAAGTCTATTCATGACTTATATAGCAAATCAACACTTTCTTCTACACCCAATTAATGCTTAAAACCAAAGTTTGTAAGAGCTGCCATGTATCAATATTAGTCTTGTTGATGTGTCCAAATCATACCAGGTTTTTTCTCTAAATGATTCTTGATATAAATTATTCTCATTTTTGGAGATCATCTTGTATAGGGATATGAAGGGGCCAAGTGGGGAAAATTAATATGAGGGAGTAATATGGATATTAACTAATTTCTTTTAATCCAATCAGATTGCTCTTTGACCAGGGAAATGTCTATGGCTGGTGCCAACAATTTGAGGAAATTCCATGTCTTTATGCTAATTTTTAGCATTGCAGATGGTTTAGCTGCTGAGTGAGATTTGTTGCAAATATATCAATGATTTTAAAAAATTATTGAATGCCTTACCCAATTATGTATTGTTTTTCTTGATGTGAGTGGCTAGATAATTGCACCATCAGTATATTATTTTTATTTGTTAGTTGGTTGATTTTTATGATGTGATGTCATATCCATATTAAAAAGGAAGAGAGAGAACTTGAAGTTTGTCTCAGGATAACTTAAATATCTCCATTCATCCCTAGGCTGCAAGAGTATTCTGTGGAGACGGCCATAGCTGTTATTGCTGATCAAAGTGCTGTCCTAAAGATAGATACCAAGCACTTGAGGGAACTTAGTTTCCGAGTCGGCTCCATCTTCCAATTCATTGGTGAACTCCATATTCAACCCAACAATGAAGTATATTCCTTTACAACCAATTTAAACGCCTTTTTCTTTGTTCTCCCTCTCCCTCTCCTCTATCAAAGACTAATGTGTCCTGGTTGTATGATTTATTTCAGGCAATCCTGCAAGCACGTATTGGTAGGAATGTTGATGGTATTGACCTCAATCTCTATCATCAGTCTTTGCAGCTAGTAAGGCAGTTCCAAGCTGAGCGGATGAACAGTGCAACTACGTAATGAAGTTTTAGATTTAAACAGACTTGGTAATGATGTCAAGGAACTTAAGTAAGCCACTACTAAGCTTATATCTGCCACAAATAGAAAAGGAATTTCCATTTTTGGTTCTTCTAACTGTTATGTTATGATTGTTATCAAATTAAATAGTGTTTTCATCAGATATCCAACAAAGTATTTCATCCGAATTTAAACTTAGCCTTGTTGTAGCTTGTGTTCAATACCTTATATTAAAACTCTCAAGGCACTGTCTTCTTTACTTCATGCCTTCAATGCTATGAAAAAGGTAAGAGGTGGAAAGTTTGTGATATCATTATTTAAACCTACGTACAGCATGGATAATTTGGTTATCCAGTTGAATCTTATAGGTATTCTAGCATCATTCCCATTGTCGTAAATGGAAGCATCTTATTAGGTTAATTTTTCTGGACTAACCCTTTTCAACCTGAAAGTTAAATCTTCTTAGTAGGGTCAAATCCTGTCAAAGGAGCATTTGGGTTACCATTTACCAGGGTAGCTCCACTTCTCTTCAAATTGACCTTAGCTGAAATATTTTCTGGAGGGGCAGCTTGATTCAGTTTTTTTATATTTGTTGTGAGTTGGATTGGATTTTGCTTGCATTGCCCAATTCCATTGGCCCTTTGGCACTGCATGTTCGGCTGTGCTTTGTGGCCGGTCGATATTGTGATGGTCCATCTCCTACAAAATGTCGTGTCCCTGTTGTGGGCCATTGCCATTTATTGGGCTTTTAACAACCACCCGTGAAAGTTTATGGGCTTCCATTTCGGGCTGCTGGTTGTAGTAGATTCCTAACAAAGTAAAATTTGAAAATTTGAAATTATTATATTATATATATATATATATTTTAACCATTAGATTAAAAAATCCGGTTCACACGTACCTAACCGGTGGAAAGAAACAAAGGGATAGTGGGGGCCTGGCTTTGGAGGTAAAGCAAAGGTTTACATGTCTTAAATATGTGAAATCAGACATGGTTAGAAAATTTCATCCTTGAAAACGAAAGGGGCCCCAAATCCTGGTTGTCAATTTGTCACCATTTTCAAAACAATTAACAATATTTGTCTTAGTCCCACAGGGGCTACAATCTCAAACGAGAATACTGTGGGGCAACAAAAAATTTAAATGAAGGTTTTGAGTAGAAATTTATAAAACTTTTTATTAAAATTAAAAATTTAAATCAGACAGAGAAAAAGAATTTATTATATAAATTATGAGTATAAAATTTAATAATTTTGATATATTTTAAATAAATAATTTTATTAAAATTTTTGATAAAATTTTTATCATTAAATAAACACAGATCAAATTTAAATTATAAATGAGTTAACGAGAATTATTTTAATCAGTGGATCGTCAAGCTCAGACAGATGAAAACAAGGACGTGTAAGCTTATGGGGCAAATAACAAATTTCACTCAGCTACGGAAGGTTTAGTTTATAATGGATGAAAGACTTTTCTTCAGTTGACGTCAAGTCTTGATTATCAACCAATTATTTTTTTTAATCTTGATTGCTTGACTTCATTAACATTTCTCCTTCTCGTACAGGTTGAGATTTTTGACCATTCTGATCCTTTATCAATCCTGTAGAATACAAGAACAGAAGCTACAAAGAAAAAAGAAGCAAGATTTTGAAGTAGCTCTGCCTGATAACAGGAAAAGAAAAATGGAGAGAAATTGGTCCTTCTCCTACTTGGCAATTCTCTTCCTTTTGGTTGCTTCCTCTGCTTCTTTCTCAACTTCCATTTCTGGTATTCATCAGATTTCATCTGCTATCCCACACAATAGATAATGGGATTTTTCCTTGTTACACTATCTATATGATTCCATGTCTTAATATCCTGTCTCCCGTGATTTTATGCAGATGGTGTCTTATCTTCTCTCGGTTCCACAAGCAGGAATCTACTTCAGATGAAGAAAGGTTTTATTTATACTTCAAAAACTTTCACTCTCTGGTGAATTTTGTTCAGAATTTCAATAGATGTTATGTCATTATGTACAAATATACGTATATTTATACGAATCATCTACGGACGTGACTCCATCTGTAAATGTTTGTTTACTTGATTAAGATTTGGAGTCTAGAGTTGTTCATAGAATATTTAGCATGATTTATTGTTTTTCTTGCCTTATCTGCAGCTTGTCCTATTAACTTTGAATTCCAGAACTACACTATTATCACGAGCCAATGCAAAGGGCCTCAATACCCAGCTGATCGTTGCTGTGCAGCGTTCAAGCAATTTGCTTGCCCTTTTGCAGACCAGATCAATGATCTGACAACCGATTGTGCTTCAACCATGTTCAGCTACATTAATCTTTATGGGAAGTATCCTCCTGGTCTTTTCGCTACCAAGTGCCGAGAAGGGAAGGCAGGGCTCAAATGCCCTGCATCTGCACCGGTCACGTCTGCAACTTCAAATACAAATGCTAATTAAATAATCATTGTAGTTGCTAAACAGGTCGAGTTATTACCAAAAGGTTGTAATAATGGTGTTTCTCAAATCAAGAACTGAGACTTTATTTGCTTTGTGGCTTTGCGCGATTGTTACCAATTAGAATTATCATTGCTAAAATAATGAGAAGTGTGGATCCTTTTCCTTTGTACTAAAGCAAAAAGGATTGTGTCTTTACCATTGGTATTGTCTTTTAAATGCACGATTTTAGTATAAGACTTGTCTGATCATTACAGGATTCCAAGTGGGGGAAGTTTTTTGGATCCTCAAACAATTATATATTGCCATGGTAGTGGATTGATAACAAGGACAAGGATCGATTTAGCCCATAATTACAACATCCATTGTGGTTTGAACAATGCTGCAAGCCTATGTCCCACTTAAACACCCATGACCAACCTATAAGAATAATCTAAATTAACAAATATAGAACAAACTTAATGAGATGTAAAGAAATTTGGGTTCAAAGATATTCATTCATCTGAGCCTTTTGAGAATGAAGTGGAATCAGATTCCGAAGACTGATCACTGATCAATGAAGATCTCTTCAATGAAGTTCAAAAGAAGAAGTTTTTTGTATCCAAAAATTTCAGAACCATACTTGTATGAGTTAGTGTATTTGATAGCAGCTAGACAAAGATACAGAGGATTTCTGTATATGATGCAAAGATTTGGAGATGGGTGCTTTAGATTTGTGCATGCATTGGATAGTAGTTCTTCCAATCAGCTACTAAAATGTAAAATAGTTCATATCTTTCTCTTTTTTTCGTTTTTTCTTTTTTTGTTGTCACATATTTCAATTTTTCTTTTGTTACTTATGAGCAATGAACCAAAGCTACCCAAAAGTGTATGCAGAGGATTTGAAGGACACATGGAATTATATGGGCAAGATAGTGGGGATATGGGAGACTGTAAAAGAAAAAGGGGTTGAAGAAAGCAAGAAGCTATGGGAGAGAACCTTTGATCAACCTTATGAGAAGGCTGGAGGTGGGATAGCAGTGAAATTGGATAACGTTATATTGTGGCCAAGCCACCAATCTACTGGGTGGTTTCAGAAGTAGATGTCAACACTAAATACAAATCTATGATCCCCAGGTTCCTACTAGAGGTAATTTTGGCACCCTTACCTTATTTGATGACTTTTTCCCCTTTATCACTATCTGACAATTCTTTGATGCTCAAGGACCATGAGGTCCACAACTGAAAACATAAAAGTTGGTAGAAGCACCAAGAGTTCAAAACACTCTGAAACTTCTTTTGGGTACTTAGATACCAGTTGAAACTTTTGTTTGTGCTACTCATCTAGACAGAGACTTTGAGGATGAATGATCTTTAATTAGGTATTGTCTCTTTGTTAGGTCATGAAAGAATGCCATTATTAGTTATGGTAGATGATTAGTGGTGAAGTAATCACATGGAAACTTCCTTTGCTAATCCTATGAATCAACTAACCAAAGAAGAAAAGGGGCATCGAAGGAAACTAGAGATATAAGGAATAGGAATGACACCTTTTGTTTGGATAATATCATGTTTGATGGTAGAAGTTCAATTTGGAGTTAGCATGTGTCAGGATGTTGGTTTCTTTGTAGTCCCAAACAAAATTATAGGAAAAGTAAAACGAAGAAGAAAGTACAACTCCTAGCAAAGCTTGTGCACCTGAGCAATGTTACAGTTGAAAGGTTTGAACTTGCAGTTAAAGCCTCGTGTGTAGGGATCAAAACGGTCAAACTACTTGCCCCTCTAAGGTCTTGCTTTCATCAGATATTGTTGAAACCCTGCATGCATGCTAGAGGTTGCATAATAAGGTGGGATTAAATGATTTCATTTTGCAAATATATAAGGAGAATAATGAATAAACCCTTGCGCCTTGTCCATTGGTTAGCAAAGAGTTTACCCTATCCTTTCAGGTGCACATAGAAGCAATTATCTCCCTTTCTTTTTAATTCTGCGGTTTAAAGCCTGTTCCAAATGTTTTCTTCAAAATAGAAGTCATGTTTGAAGTTTATATTTTGCTTTAGGATAATAGGTTTTAAGTTACTACAACTGGCAGTGACCATGGTTTATTTATTTGTATTTTGACAGGATTATTTTAACTATGTTTTTAAGTAAGCTGGTTTGAGTTCATGGTATCATGGGAAAAAAAAAACCTAATTTGAAGTTTGAATCTCCATTTTGTCAACTTAGCAGTGGAAAACTTGGAATTCTAGTGTTGATAGAACAATAACTTGACTTCTGCCATATATGCGTGGAAAAATACCATCTCTGAATGCTTCAAATGATGAAAATTGCAGTTGCAGATAGACTTGATAAACATTCGCCATGATTATAATTGTGTTTTTAGTGAGTATGGGAACAATAAGCTAGTTTCCTTTAGGCTTACGTCTAGTCATCAATGATTCAATATTACATCCCTTTGTTCTTCCGAGTGAAGAACAATGGCCTGGGGAATCTAAACTGGATTGCTTAATATACCAAGCTGCAGGCCTACTTCCAAAGCCCAAGCCCTGGCTAGATGCTTCATTGTGATGTGTCAATTGTGTGGCGAATGGCTTGAACTTGACTAGTGTGGAAAAAACAGCGGCCATCTTGACCAGCACGCGGCAAATGGTAAAGAATATTATGGTGGGATCTTAAAAGAGAGCATAACTTCGTCAGGGGAAAAGCATAAAGAAGGTGAAGTCATAACTCAAATGACAACTCCTTTCTTTCAATGCAAACAATACCTGAATCCTTTGCATATAAAGTTACATTCTCTGTAAAAACCACAATCATCGATCTCTGCCTTTCTCCTCCAACTCTATCCCCAAGACATGGCCTTTGCCAAGTTTCTTTTTATTCTCTTACTGTTACCTTCGTTCGAAGCTTTACCTGACGTTACCCCCTTAAGAAAACAGAACTTAACTACTCAATCATTAATCATACAGGCTTGCACAGGCATTGATAGCCAGGATTTATGCCTCTCAAATATACAAGCTGAGCTTCAAAACTTAGGGCCTCAAACCCCCTCATCAGTTTTGCATGCTGCTCTCAGGGCGACGCTTAATGAAGCAAGACAAGCCATTGAAACAATAACAAAGTTCACTGCTTTGTCTGTCAGTTATCGTGAACAAATAGCAATTGAAGATTGCAAGGAACTTCTTGATTTCTCCGTCTCGGAGTTGGCCTGGTCTTTGACTGAGATGAAAAAAATTCGTGGTGGTGATAGAAGTGCTGAACATGAAGGGAACCTGAAAGCTTGGTTAAGTGCTGCGTTGAGTAACCCAGACACCTGCCTTGAAGGCTTCGAAGGCACAGACCACCACCTTGAGAGCTTCATCAGAGGAAGCCTGAAACAAGTTACACAACTTATTGGCAATGTTTTAGCTATGTACACTCAATTACATAGCTTGCCCTTTCGACCACCTCGCAAAAGCACTTCCACAAACACAAGCTCAGAATTTCCGGAGTGGATAACCGATGGTGATCAAGAGCTTGTACAAACTAATCCACGCGTTATGCACATAGATGCGGTTGTGTCATTAGATGGGAGCGGGCATTATTGGACCATAACAGATGCTATCAATGAGGCTCCAAGTTATAGTAATAGGAGGTACATCATTTATGTGAAGAAGGGAGTTTACAAGGAGAACATTGACATGAAGAAGAAAAAAACCAATATTATGGTGGTGGGAGATGGAATCGGACAAACAATTGTGACAGGGAACAGGAATTTCTTGCAAGGATGGACTACATTTCGAACTGCTACAGTTGGTAAATACTACTTATCTGCCTTAAAGTCTTTTTACTTAAAGAAAGATTTAATTTTAAGCTTGATTCTTTTTTCATATGATAGAAAAGATTGCTTGACTTAATGGTTCAGAAATTTAAGTCCTGGAATTTAAGCATTGCATTAGCCAAATTAATGTGAATGGCAGAATGCATTATTACTTTTGTAAAGTGAAATTCCATTTTGGAATGCACACGCTTCTACATGCTTTTCTGGAATGAAAGTTTCCAAGTTTTGTAATATTCCCTGAGCCTTGATCTTTTCATAACATTCGCATGAAGATTTTACCGTATGACTTGATTCTTGCAGCTGTTTCTGGAAAGGGATTTATAGCGAGAGACATAACATTCCGCAATACAGCCGAACCCCAGAACCACCAGGCTGTGGCTCTCCGAGTGGATTCTGATCAATCCGCTTTCTATCGTTGCAGCATGGAAGGCTACCAGGATACCCTCTACATTCACTCCCTCCGCCAATTTTACCGAGAATGCAATATTTATGGCACCATAGACTTCATTTTCGGCAATGGTGCAGCTGTCCTCCAGAACTGCAAAATATTCACTCGAGTCCCCTTGCCACTTCAGAAGGTTACAATCACTGCTCAGGGAAGGAAAAACCCGAATCAAAGTACCGGCTTTTCGATTCAGAACAGCTATGTTCTTGCCACTCAACCAACTTATTTAGGGAGGCCATGGAAGCGGTATTCCAGGACAGTTTTCATGAACACTTACATGGGTGGTCTGGTGCAGCCTAGAGGGTGGCTTGAGTGGTATGGGGACTTTGCCTTGAGCACACTTTGGTATGGTGAGTACAGGAATTATGGCCCTGGTGCATCATTATCCGGACGAGTGAAATGGCCTGGTTACCACATTATCCAAGATGCTGCCACCGCAAGTTTCTTCACAGTTGGGAGGTTCATTGACGGCCGGTCATGGTTGCCTGCAACCGGCGTCAAGTTCACGGCAGGTTTGAGCAATTAGGTGACTAGCTATATGTATAGTCTTATATACGAATTTTCCAGTGGTTGTACTGATTTACATGTGTGTTTCAGCCTCTACTACTTGAGGATCCGATATCTGGCAGCTTCGTCATGTATGATTGATTAGATTTGATTACTAGTACTGGTTACTTGCTATTGGTTTTAGCCTTGTAAAGAGCTTTGTCTTCAAGGCTTAAAAGTTCAATGGTGGACAACAATAAAAAAATTCCTCGGTTCAAGTTCAACAAGTTTATATGTGACCAACCCATTTGTATCTCTTCATCCAAGCCCACTTGAGAGCCTCATCCGTCGAGTCCAAAACACTTCGACATTAGTCCTCACTTTCATGTTTTCTTGAGTTAAGCCCACTAATCTCTGACAAAAATCGAAGTTGTCTTGCCTGGGTAGCAACCTTAACTATGAAGAACAAGATTCAAGGCTTTTGAGTTGATGCATGGTAAGGCTTTTTTCCTTTTCCACAAAAATTAAACCAAACCTGCCAACATGCAAAAGGATTAATAACTAAGATTGTTGTTGATCAAATCGGATAACCTAAATGTCCAATGTTGGTACAGTCTAATACAAATCTCAGATGTGCTCAAGTGTTTGTGGTAGTTGATATTGGATCCCACAAACTCAAGATTTTGTGTCAGCTGTTCTAACTATTGATTTTATTTTTCTTTTTGTTGATAATGGAAAAAAAAAAGGGCGAGAGAGAGTGGCATATGCAAATCTAAGTTTATTTTCCTTTCGTAATTACAGGCCACATATTGTAATTAATCAATTAATCAGAATTCATGTTTCAACTTTCAAGTCAGGAAAGCCTATCTCCCGCCCCCAGCTTCCTTGGTGTTGACCCCAACATTTGGCTTATGGTTGAAGGCACAAACAAGGAAGACGTGGACAACATTAGTATTGGTGTTCACTTTTATTCTTATTGTATGGATTCTAATGAAATATTGTACTTAGTGCAGAAAAACTTCAAGAATCTTACCTGCTGCCTCATCTCTAATGCAAGGATATGTCAACAATTATTATAAATCTTAAATCACAACAGGGACATGTATGTATGTTCTGTTGGTAATGGAGTTTGTTGTCTAAAATAATAATTCGGTTGAAATTTTTGATATGCAATAACCCAAATATCTATTAAATCTGTGTCTACAAAGTTATTGGGGGATTAATTGATGCACTTTAGTCGTCTAATTTATTCTTCACAGTTTGATCAGGATGAATATAAATAAATATATATATATATATATATATATATATGCCTAAGACACCAGACCTGTTTCACCAATCAAAATTTAGCAATAAGCTTCATGATCATGGCTGCGAAGGCTTCAGCTCTTTGCACCATATCTTTCCTTATAATCCTCTTCTCTCCGTCTCTTGCTAGCATCACTACCCCAGTCTTCAACTCAGAATGCATTTGCAAGTACACCCCACATGCAGATTTCTGCAAATGCGTTTTACCATCCAACAAATTCTCCACCATATTCGACTATGGCAGGATTTCAGTCCATCGATCGTTATCAAATGCTTACAGTTTTCCTGGTTCTGTAAAGTATTTCCTCAGACTCCCCTCAACTTCGTTCATAAGCACGATTCGTGCCCTCCAGGATTGCCAGTCTCTAGCTGAGCTGAACGTAGATTTCTTGTCATACACTTTAGAAAAAATCAATTCTATGGACAGTCTAGACAGCTTCCTGGCTGATGATTAGCATTCCTTGCTTAGTGCTGTTTTAACTAATGTAAATACTTGTTTTGAAGGGCTTGAAGCTACAACATCATCTTCAAGGATCAAGAATAACCTATTGCCATCTATCTTTAATGGAACAAAGTTCTACAGTGTCTCTCTTGCACTTTTCAGGCATGGTTGGATTGATGGCTTTACCAAATCGCTAACAGGAAGAAACTATATATTTTCCAATTTGGTAAATGGAAGAAATTCTCCTTTACCTTTAAGAATTTCAAGCCATGACCAAGCAATTTATGAATCTGCAAGCGGACGAAAGAATATTCAAACAGATGGCAAAGGGGTCTCAGTGAGTCAAGTAGTGGCTGTAAATCCTGATGGAAGTGGCAATTTTACCACCATCAATGATGCAGTGGCTGCAGCACCAAATAATACTGGTGACAGTAACCAGTACTTTTTTATTTATGTGGTTGCTGGTGTCTATGAAGAGTATGTTTCCATACGTAAGATGAAGCAGAATTTGATGATGATCGGTGATGGTATTAACAGGACAGTAATCACTGGAAATCGCAGCGTTGTTGATGGATCAACCGCGTTCAATTCTGCAGCATTTGGTAATTATATAGAATTTAGCTTGGAATCACGCTGCAATATTATAATGTAATCTTTCACACAACCTTACATTTTTATTGACTCATATCTGCCCTGCAGCTGTTGTTGGGAAGGGATTTGTTGCAGTGAACATAACATTTCGTAATACAGCCGGACCTATCAAGCAGCAAGCAGTCGCGGTCCGAAATGGTGCTGATATGTCCACATTTTACAGCTGCAGCTTTGAAGGATACCAGGACACATTATATGCTCATTCTCTCAGGCAATTTTACAAAGAATGTGATATTTATGGCACTATTGATTTCATATTTGGCAATGCAGCCGTTGTTCTACAAAATTGTAACATATATCCTAGACTGCCATTACCAAACCAGTTCAATACCATCACTGCACAAGGAAAAATTGATCCTAACCAAAACACAGGCGTATCAATTCACAATTGCGTCATTAGAGCTGCTGATGATTTGGCCTCAAGTAACGGGACAACGAGAACGTACCTGGGAAGTCCTTGGAAGGAGTATTCAAGAACTCTTTGTATGCAAAGTTCCATGGATAGTTTGATTGAACCTTCAGGTTGGAGTGAATGGTCTGGAGATTTTGCCCTTGATACTCTTTACTATGCAGAATATAATAACAAGGGTCCAGGATCAAATACTGATTCCAGAGTCACATGGCCTGGATATCATAGGAATATAAACGAGATTGATGCTGCTAACTTCACTGTGTCCAACTTCATCCAAGGTGACAGCTGGTTGCCTGCAACTGGAGTTCCTTATAATGGGGGTTTGCTTTGAATTTCAACCAGATTTCTTGGATTTTCAGCTTTATTTGTTAACCTGTCTCTTTTTTTTTTTTTTTTTCTGTCACACAAATTTTGGATTGCACTTTGGTTGTAAAATTAATTCTATTTATTATCAAGTTTATTTTTATTGTTATTACTTAATTGTATGATCATTTCAATATCACAAATCCAGATTTGATAAAATATATCTTAGACAATGAAGTCTTACAATCAAATCACTAATAATTTTAACTTCCACAAAAAAGATAAAAAAAAATGGTAATGATATATTCATTCAAGTAGATGCTAAAGATTAGTCCAAGTCAAACCAATATTGTTCCATATGGCCAACCCAACTGCTTTTATTTTTACACAAAAGTTTGAAAGCATTTTGAAAAAAATTGAAATACTAAAAAAACTCATAAACTATTTTATATGTTTTAAATAAATTTTTATATTTTATTGTACCTAAATAAATCATTATTTTTTAATTTATATCTAAATAAGTCATTATTTCAAATAAGATTGATTTATGTTAAAAATTTATTTAAGTACAAATTAAAGGTTAATGATTTATTTGAATACAAATTAAATGTTAAGTATTTATTTGAATACAAATTAAAAGTTAATGACTTATTTTGATGTAATAAAAATACGTATAAAGCCGGATTTATCTAAATAAAATGATAAACTTTAAGATTTTTTAAAAATTATTTTAGCCTTTGAAAAATAAGATCATAGATTGTCATAGTATTGAACTTTTAATTTTAATGATCAATATCCAATTTTTTATAACTTTAAATAAAAAAATAATAATTATAGAGTATCTTAGTTTGAAAAAAATTTTAAAGAGTTGAATTCAAATTGCTAATTTTTAAATGAAAAATAATGGTAATAATTAATAGGGGGAGCCAACTTTAATAAGTATTAAGATTTGTAACTAAAAATGAAATATCATAAAGATTTATAAGTTTCAGATTTAAATGGGGTAAGCCTTGTCTAATTCAAATCGGCATGTAATTAAATTTGAAAATAATATTTAATTTTATATAAATGAGAAACCATGAAAAAGCTAGCTGTATAATAAATCCTGGAAAAATGATGAGATCCCTTTGAACAATAAATACAACATTGAAATATATATATGCAAAATAAGAAACAAATCATCAGTTGAGATTTTTCTTTTTTTCATTTAAAAAAAATTTCATTCCTAAGATCATTTAGGGTCAAAATCTAAATAAAACTACTACATAAGGTATAAAAAACAAAATAAACATAATGAGGATTTAATAGTTGAGTTCAAGTATTTAATATGAATTATATGAATTTTAAAATAAAATGTTGCTGTTATATTTGTTTCTTTTACTTTACATGATTTATCTCTCCTTTTTATTTTTATTTTTGAAAAAAAAGGGATATTTATGAACTATTTAATCAAAGTTAATTAACAAGTATCTCATGCCCTTAAATTGAATTACTTTCAAATATATTTCTTTATGACATATAATTATTAATTAGTTTGGTATGATCTTGTGAATTAAAAAGCTAGCTAATAATTATTTAATGAAAAAAAATACATGGTTGAAAATGAGTTTAATTCAAATTAGATTGTTTATCAATCCCCAATAAACATAATCTTTCATTTTTGGTATAAACATGAACTTTCATATTGAAATGAAAGTTAAATCTAATTATTACAATGATAATTGATAAAAGTAAAAACAAAAAAAAATTGAAGGAAATTAACTCTTAAACCCTATAAGATTAGTCATACTATAAAGTATAAACTAAAAATATAATGGGGATTAAGGTTTAAAGCTTAAGAGACAAATCAAGTCCTGAATCATCATCATGACGATGATCACTTTCTGATACATCCGTTTTGGGGAGAAATCACTACTGCTTGTTGGCTTCTTTGGTGCAATACTTGAAGCTGGTACAGCCATAGATGTTGGAAAAGTGCTACTCTTCTGAGCCTGGAAATTACTATCCATCACGATTCCTCCATGGCCGAAACGGTAGCCTAGGGAGGTCCAAGGGTAAGTAGAAGCAGGCTTTTGAATCATGGATTCCATTCTTACCCCAAGAGCCCTGTTGAAAGATCCATAGAGAGAGGATTGAGACAGGCTTGAATATGAGTAGTAAGGGTATTGTTGATGCCCCAAAGCCCCTAAATCCAACTCTTTACGTCGTTTAGCTATTGCACGTTCTTGTTTATGCGCATTCTGATGCCCTCCCAGAGCTTGAGAGGTTGAAAATTCTTTCTTGCAAAAGCCGCATGTAAAAGCCCTCGGTTTTGACTGTGCCTGTGGCTGCTGCTTTGCTTGATATGATCCCATACTAGAAAGTTTGAGTTCCACCTCCGAGCCATGGATTGATTCATCCCCAGAAAACTTCTCACTGAGTGAAACATGTAATCCAGATTTAAGCTGGTTGCACTCATGAGATTCTTGAACAACAATTACTTTCTCTTTCAGTTTGGCCATCATATTTTCCCCCATGCCACCTTTGTTCTGAGTTTCTTCTGAGGCTGCTGAGATGCTAGAGGTATCAGAAGAACATGGTAATTTGACAGACAGGGTTTCCATGGCTTTGATGGTTGGCTCTTGAAAAGGGGTTGGTTAGATTGGAAGTGAAGAAGTTGTTCTATTTATTGATGGGTTTTATTTGAAAATGTATCTTCGAAATTATGGTAGAATATCTCATAGTAGCAAAAGCATTAAAGGGATGGTTAAGCTTGTTAAGATTTTGAATCAGAAGAGTGTTTACCATAACAATTGTTCCAAATATATTCTTAACTAAATAAGAAGTATGAGAAGAAACTAATCAAATAGTCAAAACTTCCAAATAAAGATTCGATTACACCAGGTAATTTGCTTTTATTTTCAAATATTGGGAATTCAGTGCATTGTATCTTTAACTCCTGATATGGTAACTAGAATTAAGGGGTGAAAGAGGAGCCTATTAAAAGTGACTGGATACAATGTCAAAATATAAGAATGGAAGGGTAACAAAATTTTATGCAAAGTTATAGAATGGCAAGGTTATAAATTAAGTTTGTGTATGCTGTAATATATGTGAGAGTTCATGTAATAAAGTTTCCAACTCTTGAATTGTATTAATTTTTATTATATATTATTTTAAAAAAAATTTACAATTAGATATCTAAATTTTATTTTCATCAAATATTTTGTAATATTAACTAATATCATTAATAAAAAAAAAGCTAACATGACAAATATTAACTTAAAAAATGCATCCCATATTATGATTTTATTAATTATTTTTTGCCACATCAACTTATGACTGAATTAGTGCCTCAGATAAAATATTTGTGGAAAACAAAGTTTGAGTACTAATCAAGAATTTTTTTATAAATATAAAATCATTAAAAGTGATATAATTCAGAGACTAAGTTACACACACGTTAACCCAATTTTTTATATAGTTACAATGATTTTTTTTTTTTTTTGGGTGGTGGGTGGTATATATGCTTTCCCCTCTACTATCTATGACTCAAAACATATATTATTGATGGTATTCTAAAGAATGATTTCATGGTTTTGAACTGTCAGTTTCCTTTGAACCATAAAATTTTCTTATTTGCAGTTATCTCAAACCAGCAAGACCAAATTTGTAAATGGTCAATTGACTAAATTGAGAGGGTAAATGTTTTAGATAGCAAATTTGCAACCTCTCATTTTTGGGAAACACCAACAATATTCTAGGTTGTCATTTGACTCTCCATATATCTCTTGCAAACCTCATGTTTTGTAGCTAAAAATAACCAAATCCTCAACCATTTATGCTTGTTTTTTTCATCTTTCTTATAAACTTATAATTCTTATACTAAGAATCATAAAAAACCAAGCTCCTAGGGGCTCTTTGGCTTCAAAGGAGTTGGCCATTGAATTTGTTGTCCCTCTTTGCATTAGGAAACTCTTGATGCCTAATAGGGGGACTTTAAGATCAACTAGGAAAAATTAAGAAGTGGGTTTCTCTTTTTTTTTTTTTTTTTTAATTTCTCTTTCTTTTCAAGAGAAAACTCCCTGTCTTGAAAGGTATATATACAAAAAATGTCAAGTTCAGATGATGGACAGAGGAAGAATAGAATCGCAATTATTGCGGTTTGTTCTTTCCTCTTGGTGGCCATGGTGGTTGCTGTAACAGTTGGGGTTAGCATCAATGAAACCAATTCCGATGATGAAACCAACAATGGCACTAAAAATTCTCAGGTATCTTCCTCAATGAAGGCAATCAAATCCATTTGCCAACCAACAGATTACAGGAAAACATGTGAAGAGCAACTCCGCGCCGAGGCTGGAAATAGCACAGACATCAAGGAACTTATCCAAGCAGCATTCAAGGCCGCAATGAAGTTTGCGTCTCAAGCAGCCAAGAATTCAACTACGTTGAGAGATTTTGAAAAAGATCCAAGATCAAAGAAAGCTCTAGATGTCTGCAAACAACTAATGACTTATTCAGTAAATGAACTCCAAAAATCATTCAACCAGATTGATAAGTTAGATGAAACCAAGTTTGATAAAATGTTGGCTGATTTGAAGATTTGGTTGAGTGCTACGATCACCAACCAACAAACTTGCTTAGATGGATTCAGAAATACAACGACGAACACTGGAGAGAAAATGAAGAAGGCATTGAATATTTCCATGCAACTTAGCAGAAACGGCCTTGCAATTGTCACTGAGATGGCTGAAGTGCTTAAACAATTAGAAATTCAAGGCGTAAGTCGTCGCCTACTCCAAGAAGAGGAACTTCCTGTTGTTGGGCATTACGATTGGACTTCCTTTTTAGAGACTAATCCCTGGACCCGTCGTCTGCTCCAGGATTATGATCCCCCTGTTATTGGCCATGGCGAATTTGAGATTCAGTTTGGAGTTCGGAGAATGATGGCAGCTACTCCATCCAGATTCAAGCCTGATATTGTTGTGGCCAAGGACGGGAGTGGAGACTTCATGACTATTAATGCTGCAATGACCCGTATCCCCTTGAATGCTATCAAGCCTTTCGTCATTTACATCAAGGTAGGAGTTTATGAGGAGAATCTCGAATTCGGTTACAGTATGGTTAATGTGACGCTTATTGGAGATGGTAAAGAGAAAACCCGAATCACCGGTCTCCTCAACAACGCTGATGGTGTTCCCACCTTCAAGACTGCTACAGTTGGTATGAATAATTAAGCCTTGATTTTCTATTTTCAAGTTTTGCTTCCCTTTCTAGAGCAATCTGATACATTCAGGATTTTACTTAATTGATATGTCCAATGAATGCAGCTGTTAATGGAGACAACTTCTTTGCCAAAAATATTGGGTTCGAGAACTCTGCTGGGGCAGCCAAATACCAAGCTGTGGCCTTGATGGTCTTATCCGATTTCGCAGTCTTCTACAACTGTTCCATGGATGGCTACCAGGATACACTTTACGTTCACAGCAAACGCCAATTCTACCGTGATTGCACGGTCTCTGGAACAATCGATTTCGTATTCGGTGATGCAGCTGTGGTTTTCCAGAACTGCACATTCCTTGTCCGCAAGCCATTAGATAAACAGCAAAACATTGTTACCGCCCAAGGCAGATTCGACGTTCGTCAACCAACAGCTATTGTCATCCAAAACTCCACCTTCACTGCTGCTCCTGAACTGGTTCCTGTCAAGGACAAGTTCCCAACATATCTTGGCCGTCCATGGGGGAATTTCTCGAGGACAATAATTATGGAGTCTTACCTTGATGACTTAATCAAACCAGAAGGGTGGACAATTTGGGATGGCCCATGGGGCCTAAGAACTTGTTTCTACTCTGAATTCAACAACCATGGCCCTGGTTCTAACAATACAGGCCGTGTTACATGGGGTGGAATTAAGAAAATAAGACATTGGGCGGCACTTGGATTCACTCCAGGAAAGTTCATCGATGGTGACTCCTGGATAAAGCCTAGAAGAGTGCCTTACATCTCAGGCTTTTTCCAGAGCAACACAACAAATGGGCACATCAAAGTGCAATCGAAGACGGTAGCTAATTAATAAGCTAGCTTTTCTGATATATCCTTATCCTTGAGTTTTGATTCCAATGTAGCCAAGGTTTCAGCTTGAGGAAACAATCTCACTCTGAGAAAACATCAGTAGATTATGATCAATTGATCACCATTTTTTTTTCTATACTTAATTCTCTATGTAAGAAATGTTTATAACTATAATTCATTTAATACAGGACTAAAATTTTGTCATTATCTCTTTTGAGTTCTATTTCCATGAAAAATGTTTCAAAGCGTTATAATTAGAATATTAATTAAAAAAATTATATATTATACCCATTATCGAGTTTTTAACAATTCTATCAACAAAGTTAAAGAATTAGCACTTATATATTTAAAAAATAATAATAAATAATATCATTTTTGTTATCAACTTCAACTTGTTACTTTAATTAAATTAAGTTACAAATGTTAATTTTATTTATAGTTTATAGGTAAATTTGGCATGCATATTGCTTTAAAGTTTTCATAAAATGTAATTAATTACTTACCACGAATTTATGGCGATCTTTATTTAATCGAGTTCTATTTTCAAAATTTATTAATACAAGATATTAGTACATTATCTTAATGATGCAAAGTAATAGTTTTGAGGGATGCAAATGAAATTCAAGGATATATTTACTTGTGAAGCATGCTTTCATATATATGATTAACGTTAAGCTAGAATTTAATCTGAATTTAATTCAGTTCATATATTCATTTTTCATTTTAAAGGATTTAAAATTACTCTTGATCCCATTAAAAGACAAGAGAAATAAAAAGACCAGAACGAGGGTATTACCGTCATTAACGTGTACTAGCTGTTTCTATATAAACGTGGTCTTGTCCGGAGCAGAACCAGTTCACAAGATTCTTGAGTTAGGGTTTGTATTTTTTAGTATGTTGGAAATCTGTTTAACTGCCGCCTTGATCTCTAGCAACATTTGAAAACATCATCTTTTTCTCTCCAAGTTTTTGATTCTGTTTTGTTCGCACATAGTTCTTCTTGGGAATCCACTGTTTCAGTGAATGGTTCCTGGGATTTTATCTGTGCGTAAAGCAAAAAACTTTTTCTTCGATCCTCTCTGCTTGAGCCTTCTCCCATTTTTTTTCATGGAGATGTGCTCCAATGTTATTGGATTACATTTCTCTCTATTGTTTCTTTTTTCTGGGTTTGGTGAACAATAGAAGTTTTCTGGGAAAAAGAGATTTTTTCTGGGGTACCCAACTTAGAAAACGAAGAAATTATAGAACAAGAGAAACAGCAGAGAAAAGAAAGGGGGGATTGATCTTTAAAGAGAAAGCTTATCTGGTCTAACAGGAAGCAAATCAAAGTGGAATAACTGAAATAGTAAATCATAGATTGAACATTTTGTTTCCTTACGTTTGTGACTTGGTAAAAAATTTCTGATCATATGCTCTTTTAATTGTCACTCTGAAGTGTGGTAGCCCCACGAGATAGAATGAACAAAGCGGTAATTCTATAAGCTCAAACCCAATTTGTTTATCTCTTAAGCTCCATTATTGTGATCTTATCAGACGTTTCGTTCTGTCTCACTCATATTTATAGGAAATGAACTGAGTTTGGACTTCAGGAACTGTTAAAATCTTCTGCAGCTTTTCTATATGAAAACCATCCAGTCCCCCTTGACTATGAAGTTTAACCCTTGTCATCTCTATGGTATTTCTAGCCTTATTTCATCATGGTAGAACATCTAAATGTTCTGTTTTTTATTTTATGGATAATTTCTCTTTATTGCAGAAGTTGGTTTCTTGTACACACATTCCAAATCCCCTTTTTAGCATGCAAAGTGCATAACTCCCAATTTCTTGATTCTGATATGGTTAGACTTTGTATCATTTTTAGTCTGACCATAATATATATATATATATATATATAGGTTTTCCAACCGAAAATACCTACTTATATTGGTTCAGGTCAACCAGTGGCACGCAGGAGAATGACTCTATATAGAAGCCTTAAAAGATAATTATAAACAGGCTCGCATAGCTTGACTATAACCCCAATTACCAGTGCCAATGTCAACCAGAAAATTATTCCATAGTTAAGAGTAAAATATAACTCGATTAAAATTCTTCAACACACTCCAGTTTGTAGCATAGGAAGGATCGACCCTCAAACCAGTAATGAAACAATCCAAGAACATGAAGTGAACATAAACAAGTAAACAACTGCCAGCAAAACCTAAGGTCGAACAAAATTTGATTTGCAATAATAAATGACAGACAGGCCTCACAATCAAATATTAAAGTCATCTTAAACCCTAAATCCCTTGCTGTTTCGTCTTCCTCTAGCCCTCTCAAACTTCCTTCCCTTTGAGCGCACATATGGCTTAGTGTGGCTGTGAGGCACACCAGGAGCTGGACCAAAGTGTTTAACCGCTTCACGGGCATTCTTTGGACCTCTAAGGAGAACCTGCAATTCCATCCAAAGTAACTCTTAAGAAATCCAGACACAACATTTTCTTATTTCAGAAGAAAAAAATTAGCAGAAGAAAAGCAGAAAGATCTTTTCTATTAAAAATTAAATAAGAAAAAATTTTGATGAGCTAGCAATTACACAGCAGAACACATTTGGTTTCCAGTCAAAAGGTGTGTCACTTTCTCTGTTTGTATAAAGAGAAACATAAAAGAAGGAGAAAGTTCAACTAATTAGGATCACCTTTCAAATGAAGAAGGAATAAAAATATTATAGTATTGAAAATTAACAGAATCATATCATGCAACAAAGCATCAATATCATCACGACTTCACACGCTACATTCCCATTTTAAAGTGACAAGTTTCTGCGTATTATGTTTCCTAGAAACCATTGCCTTTCATGTTTTCAATATAGTGCATGAAAGTAACATCAGCATTTCAATTTGGAGGAGTTTCAACAAATGAAAAAAGCAGAACTGAAAACTTGATAAAACCAGGATAAATCAACATACATAAATTTGAACAAAAGACTACCAAAGAGTAATGTCAAGAAAAACAGCCAGAAGAGTGCAACAGAAGGATCCCATACCGTGTTCTGACCCAAAGGAGCCCTCAAAGCAAGCTGGTCAAAAGTCAAGCATTCTCCACCAGCCTTCTCAACCCTAGCTCTAGCAGTCTCAGTAAATCTAAGAGCTGTAACCTTCAAAGCTGGAACCTCATAAACCCTTATATCATCTGTCACTGTCCCCACTACCACAGCAATCTTATCCTCCTACAATATATTCATACACATACGAAAATAAAGAAACAGAATTGAACCCTTAACCAATAACAACATAAAGATCCAGAAGGAAACCCAGACACAAAAACAAGTAAACACCTTTCCCTTCATGAACTGAATAAGCCTGGAGAGAGATAGTGGAGGCTTGTTAACTTTGCTCATAAACATGCGTTTCAATATCACAGCATTGAATTTGCTCCCAGTTCTTCTTACAAGGAATCGGTAAAGCTATAACCCAAAACAAAAATCAGATCATTTATTCAGAAAAAAGAAGAAGACATTTTTATGAAGAGAGTGAAGATAAAGGTGAGACCTTGACGAGGAGTTTAAGGTAAATATCATCGGATTTGGGAGCTGTCCTCTTGGACTTCTTGCTCTTACCTCCTGCGACTAAATCGATCCCCTGTTAATGCAAGAAAAACAAAAGAAATATTAAAACTTTTTGTTGTTTTTAAGACAGAAGGATTTGGGAAATCTGGGAAGACGTGGTAACAGACCATTGCCAAAGCTTTTTTGGTTGTGTGAAGCAGGAGAGGCGCGGCGACTGATTAGAGATGCGATGAACAAAACTCAAAAGAAAGGTTAGGGTTTTGAATGGCTTGTAGTATGTGATGTTGAGGTCTGCTTAGGTGGGGTTGAGTTTATTGTTTGTATGGTGGTCCTCTCTTCCGAACCCTACACGTGTAATAGACCAGTTGACTGATAAGTGGGCTGCCCTTTTTGAGAGAGGTAACTAAAAAAATTTTGGGATCCAACCCAATTCTTGTATAGATTTAGGGCTTCGAATTATTTTGCAAGTTTTTTGGTAGATGACATTTCAAGGGCAACTGTCTTTAAGTGATGATTTTCAATATATTAGATGAAAAATATTTCTTTATATAACAACCTTAAAAAGCCCTTAAAGTAAAGCCAAATTTATAAAAACAATATATTAAATGTTAAAAATATTTAAAATAATACTTTGATTATATTTAAGCTTGCTTATAAATACCCATTAACCTACATGTAAGAGAATGATAAAGGTTGCATTATTAATGGAAAATTCATTCTTCTTGTAGCTATTGATTTTTATGATTTAACCCAACTTTGGCTTGCACCATAAGATAAAAAGATAACATGGAAGGGTTCTAGATAATGAGATAAAGATATGAGCATAGATAAGCATGGCCTTCAGGCAAACAAAGTTTAGCTGCCTTTTTTTTCAATCCAAACTGTTGCAAGTCTTACTGTTTAATTAGCATTCATTCCAAAATTCTGCTTTTATATTTTGCTGAAATGCCCACAGATGGGAAACAAAGATTTCTCTACAGTATTAGATTGATAGATTCATGTAATTCCCTTCAGCTGGATACAAACATCTCAAAATAGAGAAAAACTGCAGTGCAGAGGAAGGACCACAGGTATATAACTTCTTTCTTCAAGTCTCTCTTTAACTTTTACATGGCTGGCTGGCATAGCAGATGCTCATTCTAACCGCTCCATCTGGGAAATAACAAAATGCATAAGATTGATTTGCTTCGACTTCGAGACCTCCTAATGTTTCAGGTTGTGTTAAATTGTTAGCCAGAAAAAGGCAATAACATATACTAACTTATGGCAAGATTACCAGCATGAGATCGAATATGCATGACCATGGGAATATAATCGGTGATATAAACTACGCTAAAAAATGCAAGATGCAGAATCCAAATCTTTAATTTGAACATATTTAAGCAAATTAACATTGAACAAAAGAAAGTTAGGAATAACCAAATGGTTCGACACAAGAATGCTTATCCCAGATACCATACAATAAACATGTTGGTGTTCAAAAGAAGAACATACAATTAAACATGAGACACCATCCAAACACCACATAGTTAAGTATAAATACCTTCCATAGACCATCATTGAGATAATGCATGTTGTCTACCCCAATTCCCTTGTTGATTGCCCTTCTGCAAACGAACAAAAATTGAAACTCGTTAATCAGAGTAAAACATAATGAACACGTACTTATTTTAGTTTAATAACAACATTTAGCTAGCAAGAAAGTGCTTGAGAGTTTGGAAATAAAAAGTATGTAAGAGGATAAAAACTATATAAAAAAATAATATTTATAACTAAGAGGCAAGTGATATAACAACAGATGCAGCCTAGCATGTTAATGCCACGTTCTCTGCTACATTACTCTCCTGTCAGGCAGGAGGCAGAAGCTACTAGGCTTTTCAGGTTCAAATTTGGCCATCCATTTAATTGAAATGCTCAGAAACAACTTAAAAATAACTCACATATCTTTAGCTGACATTTTGGTAAAGCCAATAGCAAGAGCATGTTGTTTTCCTTCAGCCATTATTGCCTGAAAGGATTAGTTGACAGATCAGTTATTGGGAAAATGAAAAAACAAACATATGAACTGTGACAAAGAAGGTGATTCATACCACAGGAGTTTCTGCTTCCACTTCATCATCCAAAGCACCACCAGGGGATGTAAGACCAGGACACATTATGTTTGCACCAGCAAGGACAAATTTTATCGCACCACGATCCACTTGCAACTTTTTCATTATGTCTGGATCTGCAAAACCAAAATACAGAATAGTCATATTTGGATTTCCATAACAATAGGGTGCAGTTAAAAGGCACAAAAGGGTTAACAGATGTCTATACATGACAGTAATGCACAAAGCACTATACAAGAGAATGGAGCTTATCATGGTTAAGAAAACCATCTTTATAGTTGGCAAGAGCTAAGGAAACAAAAAATCAGATAATCATAGGCAAAGTCATCTTATAATCTTGTCTGAATATCACTCAAATAAATTACAATCAAAATAGAACAAAAAACCAATTATGAAGCAGCAGATCTACAATTTAAGAAGATAAAATGATGAAAAACTTACATTGGTGAAGGAGTCGGAGGGTAGGCATGTATGGTCCGTCACGAATATTGAAGAATAATGGAACACTATTCACTAAAACCAGATTTAAATGGTTTTGACTGCAAACAAGTGAAACTGTTAGCATCATGTCTCAGGTATGCATGCTACGAAACAAACATTTGATTAAAGGTCTAATTTGCAGAAGCAATGGTAAAAGAGCAACAAACCATTTGGCAACAATTAATGGTGCCTTCTTTGGCAGCAAATCATCCAATACAGGCTCAAGTCCTGGATACTGCATAAATTCATCAGTGCATTAAACGAAGCAGAAACGTAAGTAATTTCAGAATTCAACTGTTATCACAATTTGTGAAACTAAAATAATCATAAGGTAATTTTAGACCTCCTCTGCAATGCTTTGCCGAATTTTTCGCTGCACAGATGCTTTGACTTGGTTTTGTGAAGACACATCTTCAGATGAAAATCTTAAAAAAAAACACTTATAGAATATAGATAAATTGTCGTTCTTAATAAACATAGCTCAAACATCAAATTGAAACATTGATGGTACCCTAAGCATAAAATATCTATCAAAGCCTAGCAGTAATTGAACGGTTGTATTTCTTGCAGATGGTCAAAAACTTGTTAGATTTTGTATTAACAAACAAAACCTTGCATGAAAAGCATGAGGTCAATCACTTACATACAATCACCAACGGAAAACCATGATTAACCATAAGCAAATTACAGGCAAGGTTTACTTCCCCTAAAATGGAAGATTAACGGCACATAATAACTTCCAAAAAAATATTGTATACCGGCTTACCATAATCTTAAAATTTTTATCCAGCTTAAAATACCTTTATATAAGGACATCCAAAGCATTCTCATTTTAGCAAAGCTCTTCCACTATAGAAAAATGATAGCCAAAAAGCAAAGGTTCAATATGAGGTGCATCCTTGTTCAGTTATCTTCCCCCAGAGCAAATACATACATACATACACACACACACACACACACACACACACATATAGATATATTGTATGTGTGTGTATATATATATATATAGCCAAACTGTACGGCATATCAATTATTTCCCAATGCTCTACCCATCCACTAAAGCATTGAACTGCGTGCACAGATACACCCACAATATTTTTGCCAAAACCCAATTACACCAACCCAAATATTTCCCCCATTGCTTGATAACACCTACAAGCTGCAATTATAAAAACCAATTAGACTAATCCCAGACTTCCCCAATACTTCAACGTGTCTAATCAAACAAATTCCAGATCATCATCATGCAAAGACAAAGATACATAGACATTAACCAAAAAAAAAAAAAAAATCACCAGCAAAAGTGAATCCTTTTATCTTAGCAACCACCCGTATCACATATAACATACAAAGCAAAACCCAGAACCTTAAAACAAGCATTACCCAAGAAAAAGGCTTACTTTTTGAACATCTTGGAGAGAACTGTAACAGAAAAGGTCCTGAAAGGGATCTGAGTTGGGATCTCAAAACCTCTGCCGCTGTCGTTAGCAAATAATTCACACAGCAGCGCACTTTCGACGTGCCCACGCGTTGGTACTAAGCCAAATTTTGCCCCTATGACTAATGTTCACACTTAAACACACCCAGAACAAGAGAAAAAGAAAGGCACTAGGCTTGAGCTGGGCTTTATTTGTAGTCAGGGCCTTTCATTGGCCTGTAGTAGAACTTATTGGTAGGGTTTATTTATAGTCTTTCTGTAAAATTGGGCTTTAGCTACCCTAGTGAATCTCTCTTAGGCCTTATTTGTCTGATGAAAAAAAAAAAAAAGAATAATATTCGATAAACATATTTTATGATTTTCTATCATTCCTAAAAATTACATATATAATTCTAATTATAAAAATGTTCATTTTTTTTAAGATTGAATATATAATATGGTTCTTATTTTTATATTGAATTATATATACATAAACTAATTATAAAAGAACGAAATCTCGTCTTTTTATCATTTTTAAGCATAGCCAACAAGAGTTCTAATTAATCTAAGAATCGCCATTGCTAGCATACCATAGACATCGATCCAAAATGATAGTTTACCATGAGAACAACAAAAACTTTCAATGGCATGCATGGTGATAAGGACAGTCATGGTGAAGCCTTGTTAGAGACTTTGGACTCTTACCATCATACCAAAATATAAGTCTAAACAAATTGTTCAACGAAAATTAGCAGCATAAGGATCACATCAACCACTTCCCAGCTTTGTTTTAGCTGTCTTCTTTGATATTGACCTAATAGGAAGAACCAAAAACTATCAATGTCGATGTAGATATACCTTGTGTCACGTCTATTATAAAAAGAAAATGTGAATGTAAAAATATTATGCCTTCCCTTCCATGAAAGTGATAGTGATAATTTCATTAAGGTCTTAGTATATGATCTATTTTTTCAATAATTTTAGGGTAAATTTTAGATAAGGTTCCTTAATTTTATTATTTTTTATTATGGTTAGATATAAATTTTATATATATATATATATATATATATATATATATATCTAAGCATACATTTGTTGTTGAGGTTCTAATAATGCATATTTCAACCTAACTTCTCAGGTCTTAACAAAAATTCAAAGGAAGAAGGTTAGATCATGTGAATTATAGAATAATCAACATTTTCTTTTTACAAAAAAGATTGTAGTTTGGGCATAAAAATAATGATCGCATGTGTTAAATTTAAATTTTAACTCTATTAAATATTATTTTTTAAAAATAATTATATAAATTATTAAAAAATTTTACTGAGATAAATATATTTTCAAGAAGTCTCGTAAGAGAAGAAAATGTGAATATAAAAATAATTTTCTTGATTATATATGATTTCGAGTGTCAATCATTTAATTCTTTGTCATTACATTACACATGTTCTTTACAAAACAAAAATGAAATCTCAATTCGATAGTGAGAAAATCCATTGAGATTGTGCATATACTAACACGTGTCAGATAAGTAAATAAATATACGAAATTTGATTGATGAATGAACAAATTTTTTATCCATTCCCCTAAGGTCCAATATTGTTTGAAGTTAGAAACTATCATATTGAACCAACAGTTAGGGCATGCATAACTTTACCAATAAAGAACAAAGATTAAGACAACATATTTGTGATTGATATCGAATCTTTAGTATGATCCACATCTTCTTCTTTTTTTCACCATTAATGTCGGTACTATACAATATGACAGAACAACCAATTTTGTTTTCTCTTACTGAAAAAGCATGTCAGGACAAAAAATCATATTAACTAAAAGATGGTCCACATTTGTCTTATCAACAAAAGTACAAATTAAGACACGACTTGGTACCAAAACGTGTCAAGCAAATATGGATTAACGGTGAATCCTATGTTGCAAAAATTTGTACCGTCAAACCTTTGATTCACCCACCACACACCACGAATGCCCCAATTCTCTGAACTGATCACCCCATTTAATTGCTTCAACTGATGCCTCTCACTTGCTTCATTCCTTCGACTATACCTCTGCTTCAATGGCTGGTTTGAGCTTCATCATTGGAATTATTGGTTAGCCCTCTTCTCTAACAGCTTTTGTCAGTTGTCAGCTTCTATCTTTATCCAAAATCCAAGATTTTGAGCACTTTTTTTTTCTCTCTTTTTCATCTTTTTTGCAGGTAATGTAATTTCAATATTGGTTTTTGCTTCTCCCATGTAAGTAAAATCATCTAAAACAATAATTTCTAGTCCATGAACAAGTGTGGAATATGTTGAGTAAACCAATGGGGATGTGGATCCATCTACTGTGTTTAATTAATTATTTTGGTTAATCAACTTGCAGGAAGTTGCTCTTCTGTTAGGCTTCTATTTAAATTCAAATCAGAAGTTAATTTCCTAAGACTAGATTTTACAGTTTTCTATATGTGTCTGGCTTTCTACTTCTATACTGATCTTTGAATGAAAATTCTGGTGGCTAACTCGGTATTTAACTAGTTATGTCTGTCACCACTAACCACTATTGTACAAAAGTTAAAACTTTAGATGGACATGGTATTTGACTAGTAGCCTTATCAGACAAATAAAAATTTTGTGTTTTTTTTTTTTTTCATTTCCAGAAAAACCTTTTGGGGGGTGATAAAGAAGAAATCAACTGAGAATTACAAAGGAGTTCCCTACATAACAACCCTTTTGAGCACTAGCTTGTGGACTTTCTATGGGATTATCAATCCAGACGGATTACTTGTCATGACAGTGAATGGTGCTGGTGCCATCTTTCAGCTCATCTATGTCACCCTCTTCCTCATATACGCACCTAAAGATAAGAAGGTGATATTACTTATTTTGTTTCATAATCTAATTGACATCAGTAGGGATTATGCATAACATCTGAATTGTTTGGCATATTGGCATATGGCAACTATGTTTCAAGTCATAGAGTTTGGAATTTGTGGATGCTGTTTTTCAGGTTAAGACAGCAAAGTTGGTGGCTGCATTGAATGTTGGTTTCCTTGGAGCGGTAATTGCTGTGACTCTTCTGGCAATTCATGGAAATATGCGGCTCACCTTTGTTGGAATTTTATGTGCTGGTTTAACCATAGGCATGTATGCATCTCCCCTATCAGCCATGGTAAGTTTCTTCAACTGCTTTATATATATATATATATATATATATATATATATATATATATATATATAAACGAGCTAGACAAAACTTAGCAGCCTAAAAATGCATCATTTTTGTGCATTTGCTACTTAAATTTGTATCATCTGCTTTCAAACAATAACATTGCTGTATCTCGGCTTGCCTAGAATTTTTTTTCAGTTGAATATTAAAGAGTTCAATCTATCTTGTCATATGCTACACTTCTGAAATTCATACAGATATATAGGATGACATCACAAAAACAAATTCAGTCTGCTAAAAGGGATCCTAGTTTCCTTACTCAACAACATTCCAAGTAATGATGTATCAGTTTTAATGTTTAACAGAGGACAGTGATAAAGACCAAGAGTGTGGAGTACATGCCATTTTTACTCTCATTTTTCTTGTTCCTCAATGCTGGTGTTTGGTCTGCTTATGCAATGCTTGTGAAGGATATCTATATTGGAGTAAGTTCACATTTTTCCTTTTTCTCTTCTCCTAATACATAAAATACAGTTTTAAATGATTTTATAAAGATTCACACTCACCCAAAAAATTTCAGGTGCCAAATGCAATTGGTTTTATCTTGGGGTCAGCTCAGTTGATTCTCTATGTTATATACAAGAACAAGTCTGTTTCGGCAAAATCAACCGAGGCCATGGAAGAAGAAGGTTCAGCTTACCTAGTGAAAGGAGGCATACGGATGCATTCACTTGAAGATGATCTAAAGAATCGCAGTCTAAACAAAGGCAAAAGCCTCCCAAAACCACATGTTAATCGACAATTCAGCTTTCAGAAGATCATCAAGACACTTTCTTTGACTCCCTATGAGTTGCAATCCAGTTGGCCTCATGAGAGTAGTGATGTAGAGGATGGAAACACTGATCACCCCTGATCTTGAAGGAAGTTAATTAAACATGGGAGCTACAAAAATTCAAGCTTCTGCCATTTTTTTCATTAGGCTCACTTTTATACTGTAAACCTATAATTATATGGATTAACCTGGACTGTCTATGCAGTGCTTTCTGGTGACATGGCTGCTGGCTGTATATCCTAATCATAGTAGCCCCCCCCCCACCCTCCCTCGACCCCAAATCCTCTTATCCAGCATTCTACCAACAGATCGCTGATATTGGCAATATTTTAGATGTATTGCTGTCGGCATTTCAAGAAAAGATGTATGACATATAATCTTGAAAACAGATAAAACCATTGTTGATAATTCGGTTTGAAATGTTGGAAAATATATCAGATTTCCAACTATATTAACAGAATTTTAGTGTTCTTGTTTATTATAGTTCTATAATTGACTGATTTCTTATTGTACCATTGACTTCCAGTTTAGAGAAAAACCAAAACCAAAACAAAATGTATATCAGCTACCCTATGTGCCTTGCACTTTTAGTACTAATTCTGTAATTTATGCTTAAAACTGTTAATTTCTTCAGCAATTTCTTCAGTGGTTCATTTGATGAGGTGATATTAACTTAATAGGAAAATGCATTAATGTAAAACAGCTTAAACCAATCAGTTTTTCCAACGTTGCAAATATTTATTAATTGTTTAAGGCCACTTGTTAAATATAAAATTGCAGACTCGACCTACTGCAATTCAAGCTATTCTATAGTGGGTGCCATTCACTAATTATGGAGTTGACTAAATATAGTAATTTGATTTTTTTATAAATAATTATTTGTTTAAAATCATTGACTAATTGATGCTCTAATAATTAGGCTAGCTTGTCGTTTATATCATTTGAAAACCGTTGAAAGATTAAATTCGAATCACTAAAATTAAAATTTTAATACTCTATTAATAGATCACATTGTTGTTAGCAAATGTTTTCTTAATCAATAAAACATAGTTAACTAAGAATAATATATACACATGATTCATTTCTTGCATTAAATAATTATAAGAATGCCATTAGAAGATAAGCAATCTAGTTTTAAATATAATTGGGATAACTTTGTTAATACATAGTGATTTGAGTCTGGATTTAAATAAAGAAATTACATGGAATTTAAGCAAGAAAATGACTTTATTGGCCGCACTATCAGAAGCAAGACATGGTTATTAAGCTATCATTACTTCAAATGTCATTTATAATTAATTATTAAAAGATTGGTACTGCTCAAATTTGAATTTTCCATAGCTAGATCTCTGACTATTGGATCTAATTAAATCCAAACGAAACTAACTAAAATGTTATATACCAATACTGTACCAATTAATCAAGAGCAAAGTTGCATATTTCAATTCTCAATTAATTTTGGCCAATGATAGTTAATAGAGTGTTGGACTCCAGTAATCAAAATCCTATTACATTCTCGATAATCTCAAGTATATATAAAAAAAGTAGTTTTGGATTTGTTGCCTACCTCCATCTGCAGTTACAAGAACATGCATTTCCATGGTTCAAATCAAACATAATTCAGAAAACAATTTCATCAAGAAATTAGGACATGGCAGTCATTACATCATCTATAATATATTTAGTGCATTTATTTTTTCAGTACATTAAGCAACATTAAAATAATTGCTCATATCTGTTATCCATTCAAAAGTATATATTGCTTAGAATGACTAAATTTGAATCTGAAGTTAATCTTTGCCATATTAATAGCTTATTGACTCTCTCTCTCTCTCTTTATATATATATATATATATATATACTTACCAGCTCTCTACTTTTTCTCAACAAAGCCTTACCAAAAAAGGAAAAAGTCTCCCCTTCAACATGACAAGCCAAAGTTTCTTTGTTGGAGTAATAGGTAAATCATTAGATTCTATGAGTGGTTTCTTGAGGGCTATTATTACAAATTCTAGTTCATGGATTCAAACTCTAACAAGCTTGTTTCTGTTAATTGATCAGGCAACATCATCTCAGTGTTACTCTTTCTTTCTCCAGCGTAAGTATACATAATCTTTCTGGATTCCTCACAGCAACCAGTGCAAGGAGGAAACTATAAGTAGTAGCAGACTCAAAGCTCTTTTCTTTCACAGCAATTAGTCAATGCATTTTTTTTTTTTTTTGTATAAGTAATAAATTGATGCTAATGAAGATTTATTGGATTGTCATTTTAATTGCAGGGGCACTTTCTGGAGAATAGTTAGGCACTGATCAACCGAAGAATTTGAGAGCCTTCCTTACATTTGCACACTCATGAATTCAGCCTTGTGGACTTACTACGGTGTTACAAAGCCTGGAAGTTTTCTGGTAGCCACTGTAAACGGATTTGGAGTTGTGGTTGAGATGATTTATGTGACTTTGTTCCTTGTTTTTGCACCTCCAAGAATGAGGGTATAATTTCTCTTAACCACCAGCATCATGAACTCAAGATTTCGAAGTCGTCAATACTGAAATATTAATCATTTGCCATGCTATCCTTGTGTCTTAGGCTAAGACTGGGATACTTTTTGGACTTCTTGATGTGGGATTTGTAGCAGCAACAGTTTTGGCCACTCAAATGATTTTGCATGGAGATATGAGGATAGATGTGATAGGATTTTTGTGTGCAGGCCTTAATATTATCATGTATGGCTCACCTTTAGCAGCAATGGTAAGACCTTCTCTTCTAATAAGTTCTAACCAATAAACTCTGAGAAGTAAAAAAGATTAGCTTAAGCACTCTCATCCATTAATTTGATAATTTTGCTACAAGTAACCTTAATTTAATATTGTTTTCTGTTGCTGATGGATCATGGAAGGATTAATTAAACTTGAAATTACTATTGTATACAGAAAACAGTGGTGACGACTAAAAGCGTGGAGTATATGCCTTTCCTTCTCTCATTTTTCGTTTTCTTGAATGGAGCCATTTGGACTTTCTATGCTGTGCTAGTCAAAGATTACTTCCTTGGAGTAAGTCCTGATTAAACAAAACCATTTTCATTATCATCATAATCATGGCACCATATTATGTTATCGCGTTCTAAATTGTTGATCAATTCGTATGATTGGTATATCCTCTTAAAGATGCTGAGTTTAGGACAAGAATTTAATCATGGAATTGGCATGAAGACGGAAACAATGTTCTTCCATGGAACATATACCATGCTGTTTAATTTCACATAAAAAAACTTGCTGCAAACTTGTAGAGCTGATCAGGTTGGTGAGAAATCGATTTCAAATCAACTGATTGCCAACAAAATCTTAAAAAAAAAAAAACTCAAGAAGATGATCTGGAGCAGGTAAGAAAACCTAATGATGATAACAATTATAATTAACAAATTAAAAACATTTAACACGCAGTCATTTGCTTACTTGGTTGAATTCATGGGTTGACAATGTGATATATATGATAAAATTGTATGGTAACGGTGACATGATGGCAGAAGCTAACGTTAGTTTTGTAGAAATCAAAGTTTGTAGTTATGACTGTTCATGGTGATATTCAATGGAAAAACCTGCAACTATGCATATGTGCAAAATCCACATGCACTTGTAGTGAAAGTAAGAAACGAATTGTATGAAATTAAGAATGTCTGACTTTTTGCAGATACCAAATGGGATTGGATTTCTTCTTGGAACAGCTCAGCTACTGTTATACGCAATCTATAGCCGGAAGCACAGGTCAACCAAAACTTCAACACATGATTTGGACGATGAATGGCAGATTAGAGAACGCCTTAGATCATCTTCAAGCAACATCGATGAACAGAATGAAGAATAGAGAATCAATCATTTGCATTTGATTTAGCTAGAGCCAACATTATTAATGACCGACTATTTAAAAAAAAACGTCATAACAGCAAAAGAAGACTGGCACTCTGGGAGAATAGAGATGCCTATATGTTTTTGAGGTTTTGTATCAGTTTTTCTTCTTACATGATCAATATGAGTTTTTTTTTTTTGAACTAATTATTAATATGAGTTGAATGTCAGTATTGGAACAAACTAAATGAAAACTAAAAAATAGAATAAAAAACAAGAGGATTGTTTGTCTTCACCAAAAGAAATATGGACGTCTGGCATTGTCTTATGTATGAGGCCTGTTGGACTGAACTTGACTATTTTTTTCAAGCACGAAATAATGAAACCAAACCCAAATCATCAAGAATCCAAAGAACCAAAAAAACTCCAAATAGATTGGCCCAACCCAGTTTACCTTTGTTGTCTTTTAGTTCATGATTACAGAGATCTTGCTGTCGAAGGAAGCGAACACTTGGACAATTTCCTCGTTGCCTGCTTGCCCTGTCTTCAACCACCATTCCTTGTTACCAAAAACCACCGCTTAGATTGAAATATATCTGTCTAAACACAGAAAAATTGAACAGGAAACAAGAAAGAGAGACATGGGTTCTTTCTTAATCCAAAGATTCATTGGGTCACCAAAAATTTTCTTCCTTTTTCTTCTCGTTTCACAATCTTTTGCCTCAGAAACAATTTCTCTTGAAACCATGAAGTCAACAGCCTATGATGTTCTCAAAGACTTCAACTTTCCAATTGGTCTTCTTCCGAAAGGCGTTCTTGACTATGATCTTGACTTTTCATCGGGAAAGTTCTCAGCTTCTTTCAATGGTAGTTGTAGCTTCTCTATTGAAGGGTCTTACCAATTGAAATACGCGAATGCCATTAAAGGGTACATATCGAAGGGCAAAATTGCAAGCTTGGAAGGTGTTAGTGTGAAGCTTCTCTTCATGTGGGTTAATATTGTTGAGGTCTCAAGGAGAGGAGATGATCTTGAATTTTCTGTAGGGATTGCCGCTGCTGGTTTTTCAATTGATAATTTTGAAGAGTCTCCTCAATGTGGATGTGGGTTTAATTGCAATCATCTGCAAGTAAGAAAGATTAGGAAAAACCCTTTTGTTTCTTCTTATTAGAAGAAGTTTGAATGAGAGAATTTTAGTATTGAAGTCATGAGTTAACTTTGATTCTGATCAATGGAATGGATTGTGGTTATTCTGGTAAATGGATAATTTGTTTGTACTAGAATTATTTGTTGGATACATTTCTTTTATGGTTGCTTATTGCTTGAAATTTGAAAAGTATCAGTCTTGTGATCAGTATGGAATATGGGATGGACAGCTATTTCATTGAATCTTTTAAGTGTGTTTCAACATGTTTGTGCTTGAAGTTCGTTTTCCTGTATGGCTCTGGGAACCACATGTGGATGGTTCTTTTTTTTTTTTTGGCTCGGGGGGGGGGGGGGGGGGAGTTTCTGTTTGGGATGTATTTAAAGTGCCATTTGCTTCCAATGGAGCTGTTGAACTATAAGCCTAATTATTTTAAGGCCAGTGAAAATACTTACCATGGTTGGAAACTTGGAATAGAGATAATGGAGGCATTGTGCCAGAATCTGAACTATTTGTTTATAGTCTTAGTTGAGATATCCAATATCTTTTCAGTTTTCCATTAGTTAAGAGCTTGAGATATACAATTTCTGCACCTTCCTCATCTTAAGCCTTCTCCCCTTGCATTGCTTTCAGCATTAGGATGAATGGATGATTTATTGTATTCTGCAAACTGATTAAGTTATAGAGATCTTGGAAAAGAAAACAGAAAATGTTATGTCTTCGACGGTTGTTACCTTTCGGAGTTGATGAGGCAGTCTTTTGCTCATGTGTGGATCTGTTTGTTGATCCTGTGCAGAGTGACAATGATAGTGTAATTTGGTTTCTTGTTTTTCTTGTTTTCTAGTTTTCTTTTTTATTCTACCCTTTCCACTGAACATGATAACTATCTGAAAGGTATTAACATGAGATATAACTTTCTTTAGGAATGAGAATGATGGAATTCGATTGGCCTTGATTATGTGATGTGACTATGTTAGTTACATCTCGAAAAAATCATGCTAATCGCTTTGTTGATGCAATAATGATTGGTTTCTTTTGGACAATGCAGCTACTATATTGATTGTCATGCTGATTCTTGTGCAACATGTTTGAAGAACACAAAACTCTTGTAGGAACTTTGAAATTTAAAACTAAAGACATGGTAGTCTAATCAATATCAATGGTTTAGTAATCCATTTAGATTGAAATCATAAAACGGAGTTTGAAACAAGTTTTTTGTTGGGTGCAAATTTCAAAATTGACCAATCAAAGTCTGGAGACCTTTTTCTTTCTTGGCAATTCAGGATTCAAAGGGTGCAAGGGACCCTTCTGGAACTCTGAATCTGATTAGTTATTACGTGATTAGTCATTGGTTGCGGGGATGAGCATCAAAGGTTATCGTTGTCTTTGCCTTTGTTGACTTTGGTATAAGGCAGGGAAAGCAATTCGATTGCTAACCTTACTAGCAAGGCAACTGGCGTGACATGTGGCCACATTAGCCTCTTCTCACGATGTCAAGTTGTTTACAGTGTTTACAATGTGGAAGGGACCATTTTTTCCAAGATTGAAGAGTGACTTCATTGTTACTTCACTGACTAGACCACAGTTCCAGTCTTGCTGCAATAGTAAGGCCTTCCAGATGAGATGAAAGTGACCTTAGTATTAGTTTCGGCGCCACTTTGACTATATATATGTTGTTGAATTCTATACAAACCACCGTTTCAGTCCTGCTATATTTCCATCAATTCATCAACATCAAATGTCTATTGGTTTAGATTTTTGTCCTTGAAAGATAAGTTTTTTCAGGGTCCAGATTGCCCAAAGCAGTTACCAGAGTGAAGCAAATCTACAGTTTTTTGCTCTTCTACTGGCCCTGATACCCTGAAGGGCAATGAAACCAGCTTTCCTGTCTAGTCATAAAAGCAGGCTCTAGCGAGGTGAGAGGTCTCCCACCACGGTCTCACACGTAGTCCTAATAACACAACCATCAGTGATTATCAATTGGCTCGCAAAGAACATCTTCGGGCGATGTGTCTTGTTAAAAGGATCAAGCAAAGACTATCATAAGGAAAAACAAAAAAGACTTGTATTTACCTTGCTTTATAACAACATTGAATTTTTCATTTTTTGAGCAAAAACCTAACCTGGCAGACTCAGAAAACAAATAATTCCCGACACCTAATATACTTATTTAAAATTATGAACAATTATTATGACAACAGCATAGTTGGAGCCATTTGCATTTTCTGTGGACATGGCAGAATCCTATTGGTTACCAAAAACCGATTTGGGTGCCTTTGGTTGGTCTGCTGTAATAAAAAAATACTCGTACTAGTATGCAAAATGGACCCCATCTTAAGTATCTCTACACGTATAAATTATAAAGTACATAAAACCAACTTTTCAAAATACGCGGTTTTGTACCAACTTGTTCACATTCACAAGAGCAGTGCTTGAATTTAGTCCAAGACTTCTCTCCTGATACTAACAGATACAGTATCCAATTTCTTTTCTTTATAACTCCAAAATGTTCTCAGTGTACTTTCTTTTTTTTCTTTCTTTCTTTGTCTGTTAACTTGGGTTGCTTTGATTTGTGCCATGTAGCAATCTAAAGTGCCTTGTCTTTGAAGGTTTCAACTATGAGCCATGTTGAATCCTTTCTTGGCAGTTGGCATAGATAAAAAGCTTATCTTTAAGAGAGAAAAAATATAAAATTTATAAAAATTATAACTATAAATATAGAGAGAGAAAGAAAATGACAACCAACATCCAAGAGTTACTAAATATCTCTCTTCTTTGATCCACTTCTTTCCATTTGGTAAAGGTTGGTTCTTTTGATCCTTTTTACTCTATTGAACTATAAAAATTTCTACTTTTTTGTTATTTTTGGGTTTTTTTTTTTACCTTATTTATCTCTCTTTCTTCATCTAACAAGTTTGGTTTGGTTTCTTGATTCTTTTTTTTTTTTCTCATTTCAAACAATACCCTTTTTTTCTCTCTCTATCTGAATAGTTTCAGTCTTTTTTATTCATTTTTCTCGCTCTAGACCCTTTTTTATTTTCTCGCTTATCTCTCTCTCAATAAGAGAAAACGTTGAACAGAATTGAATTGGATTATATATTTTCCAAAGAATTTTTGGTGGTGAATTTGAAGGACAAAATGATGATGATGACAATGGAGGGAATGATGGATAAGGGAGTATTGGATGATATAATCAGAAGGTTGTTGGAAGGTAGAGGAGGAAAGCAGGTTCAGCTTTCTGAAGGTGAGATCCGCCAGCTTTGTATTAATGCTCGTCAAATCTTCCTTTCACAGCCTAATTTGCTTCAGATTCGTGCTCCCATCAGAATCTGTGGTCAGCCTTCTTTTTCCCTCTCTCTCTGTCTCTTTTTATGTCTCTTTCTCATTGAATTATGAAATTGCAAGCTTGTTATTTCGTATTTGTGGCTCTTGGTAATTAATGTATCGATAGTTTTCCTTGGTAAGATTTTGATGGATTTTTGAAGCGAAATTTGGAATTGTTTGTGTGAAATTACAGAACAATCGTTTTTGAAGGGAGATAAATTTGAGATAATTTATATGCCAGGTTCATTGGGACATGGCTTGTTTCTAAACAGGTCGTTTTTGTGTTGAAATGACTGTAATTAAGTACATAGGTTGGTCGAACGAGATGATTTTTGTTGCAATTTTGGATTTTCTGTGGTAATTGGGAAACAAATCTCTTTCCAAGTGAGTTGAGCAGCAGATATTTTGGCTCCAATGTTTATGTTGATGTTTTTATAATGTGGGAAACTCTTATTGATCATGCCTGGGAAAAATATATAGTTCCTCCAACTTCATGCCTATTACAAAACAAGCCATAATAATGTGCATTTGAGATCAATTATCCCCTTAACCAGCCTCTGGAAATTCTAATATTGGAGGTCTTTTACAGGTGATATACATGGACAATACCAAGATCTTCTTAGGCTCTTTGAGTATGGTGGCTACCCTCCTGCAGCAAACTACCTGTTCCTTGGGGATTACGTAGATCGGGGCAAGCAAAGTTTGGAGACAATATGTTTGCTTTTGGCCTATAAGATAAGATATCCTGACAGAATTTCTCTCTTAAGGGGAAACCATGAAGATGCAAAGATCAATCGAATTTATGGGTTTTATGATGAGTGTAAGAGGAGATTTAATGTTAGGCTTTGGAAAATATTTACAGACTGCTTTAACTGTTTGCCTGTGGCTGCACTTATTGATGAGAAAATACTTTGTATGCATGGAGGGTTGTCTCCGGAGTTGGAAAATTTGGATCAAATAAAGGAAATTCAAAGGCCAATGGAAGTTCCTGATAATGGTCTTCTCTGCGATCTACTTTGGTCTGATCCTCATCCCAAGGTTGAGGGATGGGCAGATAGTGATCGAGGAATCTCATGTACTTTTGGAGCTGATATAGTTGCTGAATTTTTGGATAAAAATGATCTTGATCTCATTTGTCGAGGTCATCAGGTAAGCCAGCTTCTTTTGAGCAAAAATGAACAGTGATTATGAATGTATGGTTGTAGTTTTGCATATGCAATGGAGCTTTTATTCCCTTTTTCCCTTAGTGAACATCAGTATCATATAAGTTTAAGTTAGGATACAAACCAATTTAGTTTTTAGACCTTGCCGGAAGATTGTTTAACAACACGCATCTTGTTGTTAATGATTAAAGGAAGGAACTAACTATTTTTGTCTCTGTTCAAGGAATCACAATCAACATAACAATGCTTAGGAATGGTATTGCTAGATGATGGCATGCATTTTGATGACCATTAACCACCCCAACCAGCAAATGAGGGTGACAGATTTTTGTCTTTTTTTTTTTCTTTTGCATTTATACTTGGTGGTTGATACCACTGTTCATCTATTATAATGCATACATCAGGACTGACCTCGACAGTGTCACCAATAGATACATCATAATTATTTTATCTAAAGTTTTTAATTGCAGGTTGTGGAGGATGGCTATGAGTTTTTTGCTAAACGGAGATTGGTAACAATATTTTCAGCTCCAAATTATGGCGGAGAGTTTGACAATGCTGGTGCTCTATTAAGTGTTGACGAAGCTCTTGTGTGCTCCTTTGAGATATTAAAACCAGTCGAAAATAAAGCGTCATCAAGCAGTTCTAACAAGTTGCCCATGAAGAAGGTATGTACACCCAAGCAATAGTTTCATATTTTAGTTTCTTAAAAAGTTTTCCATGAAAAAGGTATGTACACTTAAGCAATGGTTTCATATTTTAGTTTCTAGAAATAGTAAACCATATATTTTAGTTTTTTAAAAAGTTGTGCATGAAGAAGGTATGTACACTCAAGCAATAATTTCATATTTTAGTTTCTAGAAGTAATAAACGATTAAGTTCCGAAAACATTCAATTTTAGCTATGCATAATTGAATATGATTTCCACTGTTATATCTTTGTTTTCAACAGCCACCAAAGATTGGGAAGATCTGATGTGCCATGAGATGGGGTTTCTAGGACGTCATTTTGCTCAAATAGGAAGCTCAATCCGAACAAAAATTTTGATCACTCATCATACACGCAAGGCTTTATGGGGAACCTTCTATCAGACTGATACTTGACGTTATCTAATTGCTAGGAAATTATTGAAAAAGTCTGTAAATCAACCAACCATTTTCTCTTATGTGCAGTAACAAAAATGTTTTTGCATTTGATTCTAGTTTGTGCTTTGGTTACTCAATATCAGTTTGCTATCACTAAGTACCGAGACTAGGAATAGATCTGCCTTTGTGTTGAATATATTTGTTTATGTTCAACATTTCTATTTTGCTCAGAAAGATTTTTTTACTTGCAAATTCAAATGCTAATTAGTAGTTTAATTATATCCACCAACATGAATGAACTACTAATCGATTGAGCATATAATTATTTTCAAGTAGTAACCATCATTTTTATTTTATCCATATTAAAACAATCATTAGCAAATTGAGTGAAAGAATATTTCAATAGAAGTAAAATTTTGTAAAATTTTTAGGATTTCTCATAGGACAAAAATCTTTGATATATCACCATGACAATACAATACAGGATTAATTTGCACCTATCAGCCTCCTCTCCTACCTCAAACCTGACTCATATATAGTGACTTAGAATCAAACATGACTCATGTATAGTGTTATGTATGAAAACTTACTTAAGCCAGCCTCGCCTCCTATCTCAAAACTGACTCATAAATAATGTTATGTATGAAAACCTACCTAAATTTTGTATGTTGATAGAAGCTGAACTTGGACGTTGAAAGCCCTCACTCTTGTCCACAAATTACTCTAAATGTCTCCAGAAATTCCTTCATTATGACAATCATTAATATATTTTTTTTATATTTTGAGCTACAACTAAAGCTTAAACCCGTTGGTATTTAGGCATCATAAAAAGACATTTCTATCTAAATGTATCCACAGACAGAAAAAGCATTTATTCAGCGTTTAGTCTTAAACATGATTAACAAAATCATCTGAATAAATATCAAACCAGGATTCCAAACTCTGAAAGACTTCTTTTTGAACTTGTTGAGACCAAAAGGAAAAGGCCAAACTTTTTATTTTTGGCTAAAATTTAACAATGGAAGTAAAGAACTAGGATATGCTAATGCGTAACAAAGAAGAAACTGCTTGTTCTCAGATATCTTGTTTCAAGGTGTGCCAACCAAATCTGCGGAAGCAGAAAATAGCTTTCTTCATCTTCTGTAAATTTCTTTACTAACATATAATTGTGTCAGCCATTGCTTCTTTTGATCTTGTACAACTGGAGGATTCACTTAATTCCTCATTCAATCTAAACAGACTCGTTTAATCTTGATCAGTCTAGCCCTCAGTGGAGAAGTTGTGAACTGCATAGATACCAGATTTAACATCCTGACAAAAAAAAGATTATGTAAGTAATAAGAACTCAATGGTGGAAAATGAAAGACATTGAAGAATTGAAATCCTGAATTCTTACAAACTCCGATAGTTAATTGCAAGAATGGCAGAGATGTTCATCGTCAATTTCCTTTCCTACTTCCCTGAATAGAAGGGGATGTCTGGTTCAACTTGCCATCTATTCTCCTAGCAGTGCGTTGAATTGCCGCAAGCTTTTGGCGTTGGATATGGCTCTTCCGTTTGCTGCAAAGTTGGTAATAAAGTATAACTAAAGTACCAAACAATATTAAAATTTTATTAAAAAAATAAACCAAACGACTAGACAATGCCTTATCGCATTTCAAATTGTATAAACACCTTAAAAACGCTGGCTTGATGAAGTCCACTTACCATTGCCATACTCTTACAGACATAGTCATCCTTCCATGAGGAGAGGAGATAGCCCAAACAGTAATGTAATGTGACTGGTAATGAACCCAATCATCTTTTCATGAGGAGAGGATGTAAATGAAACTAAATAAAACTTTACGAAATAAATAACATGTCAGGAGGAAAATTTAATGATTCACAAGAAGGAAGTAACTAAACCTTATAAACAAGAGGCCTGCTGTAAGAACCAGGCTTCCCACTGCCCAAGAAACTCTTTCATTAGATGGCATATCCTGCAGCCACTCCTGGAAATCTTCTAAGAGCTCAAAGTTGCCAGTTTTGTAGAGTTTCTCAGATTGTGGAGCTGCCCATGAATCAGCAATTGAATCAAGACTGCCTTTGCCACCATAACAAGATGTTTCTTCAACACCACTGTGCATGAAATCAGGCTGTTTGACACCAAAACCTGTAGCAAGGCATAGTTCTGTTCCATTGGATGCCCATTCAGATGCTCTACCACAAACAATGTCATTTACTCCACATGGTGCCAGAACCTAACAGAAAATTTCTATGTTTGAATTAAATCTAGGAAAGCACCTCATCTAGAAGATACTAAAACAGCATGATAGAAAGCAAAATTAAATAAAGCTCCAGGCGCAAACACACATTAATTCATTGGCACAACTGAAAAGATCATTCACCTCATTAGGTAATGGGAAATACCATGAAGGTAACCATCACCAAATAAGAGCAATTTAAAATGAAAGCTGAAAACAACCTAAGTGCTGATAGATCTGCATAGGATATTTAGAACTGTATCAACATTTAACCCTCCCCCAACCCCGTTAGTACATGATCTTCACATAAACTTCCAATCTACAAAAGATTAGTCACACTTGTGTACCTGCGCCTTCACATCCTTTGAGAAGTAAGCATTAGAGCAACCCTGAAACACTCTATCACAGAAGGATGTACATATAAGTGGGGGTCCAGGTTGAACACCAACTCGTGGATCACAGATAGAACATTCCAGCAATTCCCACAAATGCAAGCACTCTTGACTGTCTTCTTCTGTTAAAGCCAGCCTCCTAATAGAAAGCAAAGCAGGATGTGTCTGGGCAGCATCAAAGCAAGTTATTTTCCGAAACACCCTTCAAAGGGTCAAATCTTTGTGTCCCTTCCCCACCTTTTTTGGAGATTTCCCTTCAGAGGAGAAGGATGGAAAAGAACCACCTTGAGATATGCACACACCACCAGTTTCTCTTGCATAGATACAAAATAAATGAATTTAACATGGTGCAGCTTTGAGGGCAAATTTAACAACTAGAAATTCCTCTATTTAGGTAAGGGGGACCTTACCCTACTTGGGATTCATTCATCAGAAAAATGAGCGTCTTTTCAAAGTAAAATACAAAACCAAGTTAAAAGTAATGTATACATAGATAGTAATCACACATGGGTAAAGCAGCTAACTTTTAAGCTTAAACTCACTAAGATATTAGCTAACCAAAAAAGAAGAGCATATACATTCCATGCTCAACAAAATCTCCCAAAATTTAAAGCAAAACAAACAAACAAATAAATGAACAAAGCCCTGTTAACATCACTTTTCACTTGATTGAAGCCAAAGCAATCTCCTTTCATCAAACAACAACAATTCAAAGCATAAACTTGTGCAACATAAAAAAAAAAAAAAAAACTAATGGCTAAACTCCAATCCTAAGCCATGAATAAATAAAATGAAATAAAATCCACACCAATATCAATGAAAGAGAGAACACCCAAGTGAAAATTTGAAGCTAATGAACCCTACAAAACAAGAAAAAAGAAGCAGATTTGTTGTTTACCAGAGGAAAAAGGAGAAAGAAGGTTGAAGAGGAAAAAACATATTAGAAACCCGAGTTCTATATTCTTCATTGCTTTTGCTTCTTCTCGATTTTTGAGCTGTGAATCATTGAGAAGACCAAAATCCAATCGGCGAACCTTTTAATACATGATAGTGCTGCACGAGTACAAAACAAGAAGAAGAGCAGTAGAAACAGATGAACAGAGACTGTAACAACGTTAATCATACGAGTGATGTCAAACAGTCTGGTGGTCCTGGGTTTACAGGTTTTCGCTTACCCAAATAAACCCGTTTAAGGCTCATTCCAAAGGAACCCAGATCTAGGAAGGTCCATTAATGGGAGTAGATCATATTTGGGCCTTTGAGGCTTAAAAAAAGTTACCCGTCTGGTTCATGAATCAAACAGCAACTTCAACATGCTTAACTTTTTATGATTATTCTTAAATTCATGAATTTATTAAATTCTTACTTAATAATAAATTTAAAATATTTATAAATATTTGTGAATTTGAGATTCCTTGGAGTGAGCAACAAATACAAGCTCAAACAAAACAGCTTTTTTACCAAACTGTAAACAAGAAATTAATCATATGTGATTCATAAGTCAACCGTTCCAATTACCAAACCAAAGTTAAATCTTGCTACTTAAGCAATTATATTTGAACATCTCCCCGATGAATCCTGTGTTATAAATTTGCAGCTTCATCATGAAACAAGATGGAACTTAAGCCATTGGTTCAACCACAGGAAATTTCTGATAACGCAAAGATTTTGTCTTGATTCCTTAAAAACAAGCTAGAGAATGTCGTCCATAGATTCAACAAACTGCAGAGGGAAACGATACAAGCTCTATATACAGGTAGCAAACTACGTATACATATACGCACATGTACGTACGTAGATTACCATCTCTACATATATAATTACAGCTTTTCAACTCCAGTCTAACATTACACATCCAAAAGATCTACGCATGCAAACAGTACCAAACCGAGCTTGACATACACAAACTTAAAGCTGCAAAGACGTAGAAACCAACATTGATTTGTTGCCGAGTGGAAAGAGGTTCATATCTCACACGTCGTTAGGAGGACGAGGGCTCCCGGGTCCAACCTCGTTGGACTTCTCGTACGCATCCGATGTAGACCTTCTCCGAAACCGATACGACTCTCTGCCTCCTAAACAACATCAGCAACATTAACATCTTTACTCAGTTATAACACCTATATATATAATTCCACTACTACACATACAAAGTTCGATACATTAATTTCATGACCACTAATCATAATTAAGCTTAAACTAGTAATAACCTATGTACAATAATGGGAACCCTAGGGTCATTAATGCAACCTGTACATTCAATCTTAACCGTCCATTAAATAATAATAAGAGAAACTACGTACTTGATAAAGAGGAGAATTCAAGTTCTGACAGTTCACTATATTTAGGGCAAATGCATCCAAAACTTTTGTAATGGTACAAAAACGACATCTAACATCAAATAAGTGTGGCAAAGTTGGGGTTATATTATTTTTTGTCCAGATAGGGACAAGAGATGGGATTCGAACTCTCCTCTTACATGTTTGTTTAAATTTTTATAATCATTAAATCAAATAGCCGAAGATAGTATCATATATTTGCTACATATAATAAAACCTTAATTTTATCATCAATATATATGAGGATTGTTGTAAGTTGTGACATTATATCCCACAAAGGGAAGACCCCACAACACTAATAGACCTGCATTAAAGACACCATGAATTATTGTTGAATTTAAAAAAGTAACCTAAATGGCCAAAACTAGGGCAGATATATTTCTCTAAGCTTTATTATACCCATGCATGATTTAACGTCAACGAGGACGTTATTGTCATTTCAAAATTCTCCGACAAAATTCACACTTGCATCCACCTAACATTACATTATCATTATCCATTTAGGAAACGTATGAATTTATTAAATGACAAAATACCCTCCTAAAGTCGACTTATCAGAAAACAAAAATTAAGTTGACATATCAACCCTGCTATATGCCACTTATGAAGATGTTTCTCCTCCTTTTGGGAGAGGACATTTTGGGATTTAAGAAATAAACAGGGACGAATCCGACAACTAAAGAGGGAAAAAAAATAAAGAAATGGGATAATATATTACCAGAAAAAGGAGATACCGGAGGAGTCGACCCCGCTGGCGATACCGGAGGCGATCCGCTCGGGTGACCCGGCGGTTTTACGATCATAATAGTACGTGTCACTCTCGTCGCTTTCTCCGACGTCTCATCACAGTAGGATCTCACACTCCCGCCATCTGATTCTGATCATTAGATCACCAAACCATATTAAAGAAAAAAAAAGAAAAAAAGTGAACCCTTAAATATCTGTAGTAAAGTTTCATTTCTTAACAATCTTTCCTTTATTATCAGCTGATCGCCAGTTCGATTTGACACTTTCAATTACTTTTGGCGACAATTTGATTACATTTAGTTAGATATCGTTATTTTATATGTGTCTATAGTGTGTCGTCGCCACCACCGACGTAAAATAGCGAGGGTTGGGGAGGGAGAGGGGGGTCTAAGCGTACCCTTGGCGGAGTTAGGCCTGAAAGTGAAAGTGGAGTGCTTTCGGAGCTTGCCGAGGCCGTTATCGGGTCGGGGACCTGCAACGGTGTCGTCCCACAACTGGTCAAGCAGCCCCATATGATTGGAAGCAAAGCAGAAGATCAGCGTATCTTAAGATCCTTCTTTGAAAAAAAGAAAACCAGATAGCCAGGATACAGAGGAGCTAAGTAGGAGTGACGAAGATATTTAACGACGAAACGAGGGGGTTAAAGTTCGAACAAGTTAGGATTAATCTGGACCGTTGATTTGGATCTGACAAAAAGTAATATTTGTCAAATGAATCGAGGAGCACGCAATTAGGGATAAGATCAGGGTTGACAGGTGGGACCAAAAAACTCGGAGATCTTAGGTGTCAGGGCATGTCACGTGACAAGGTCATCTTTTACGAACGCTGAAAAATCAAAAATACCCTCAACCTATATCGAGTTGGATTGTAAATGGTTAGACTTTTGAAGAAAATTACGAGGCTGACCTAACTAGACTCTCAGCCGCCTTCTGATATAATGTTATATTTTTGGGTTTAATATAAAGTCTTAATATAAGTAAAGATGAAGAAAAAAATTTGATTCGAAATTAAATTTTTGATTTTATTTTAAATATTTTTAATTATTAGATCAAAAGTTTAGAGATAATATATAATGTTATATTTGAAACTTGAGGGTTGAGACAATAATTAATCCGCTGTTATATTATTAATAATGTTTAATTAATTAATACAGTGATTATCACACTATTCAGCTGCTACTTGACTGCTTCAAAGGAAAGCACGGTCCCAAAATAATTGTTTAAGAAATTTGGATGGGGAAATTATGGTGACTTTTGCTTAAACACATTATTAAAAAATTAGGTTGCCAAGTCGATTTGTTTTAATCTCTTCTTCTCCTTGTCTTCATCCGTAAAGATGTCGAGTGAAATTCTTATCCTAATCACAAAAACCCAAATCATTACTCTAACTTTTAATCCCCCGTGAAATTAAATTAAAGTGGTTTTAGTGCGCGTTTAAATTCAAATACATTTTTAGTAAGATATAATTGAATTCATCGATTAAATTTAAATGTTATTTTTAATAAAATTTATTCAAACATAAATTTTTTATTAAAATTTTTTTCAATCACAACTATAATATTTTTTTTAATCATAATTATAGTAATTATTATTATTATTTTTAATCTCATCAGATTAAGTGAGATCAAGTGTTAATTTTGATGCATTTATTTTAAAAAATTACACCAATGATAAAAATTGAAAAAAGTGATAATTTTGATGCATTTTTTTATGTTTTCTATTTTGGTTCAATGAATAGATCTAAAGAACCGTAAATTTAATTAACTCATACAATTTCATTAATAAATCTAAAATTTATATCTCAATCTATGTAATCTATTTATATCTTTTCTTCATTATTTTCAAATTAGACTTATTTTTTGTATAAAAAAAAAAAAAAAAAAACTCAAAAAAAAAAGTTACTTAACATGAAAAAACCTAACTAATTGTATATTTCACAATCTAAAGTTAAAAGCTCTTTACCACTTTGGTTGCGATAATACCAATTTCATTAGTTTTGTCGCAATAAAGAATAAAAGGTTAAGACTTGACTAAGTCTTAACCTTGTTGTGGCTGAGGAAACAACTGGACTAAAGCTTCGGACATTCAGAAGAACTGGACCTCCAAGGTTACTTCTGTCTTAGCATAAAACAAAACAAATTGCTTTTGAAAATTGACCTGCATATAACACTAGAAGACCTAGTAATAAACTTGATCATGCATCCGAGCCTAGGAAGGTCATCCAAAAGGTCAACAAATGCAAAATCACAACTCTGCTTTAGATCAAGAAAAGTGGATGATTCAATACCTCTGAGTTCAGTTCACCAATGGAAATATCAATAATGCAAAGACAAAAACATAAAAACACAACAATGTAACTACATTTTATGGTTATTCATTTTGGTGCATGTAACACTAACCAACAATGCATTCATCCTTGGATCTAGCCCACTTATCAATTCAGGAACAAAAGATGAATCACCAAGAAGCACGGGTTAAGCGAAGTAAATGCTTTTTTTCCAATTTTTCTAATTCAAAGCAATTTGACACCTGCTTCCCTGAGAGAATCAATGACAGCCTTCACCTTACCATGATACTTCTGTTCTCGCTTTAAGGAAACAGAAACAGCAGGTATCTCTTTGAGCAGCAAGCGTTCCCCAAGTATCTTCCCAATCTTGGCAGCAGCCGCCACGTCCCGAGTAGATTCCATGCTTGACCTGAGGGCCTTCTCCTGTGAGCTAGCCGAGGAAGCTACAGTCGCAGTTGGCGAATGGATTACTTGGGCACTGACATACTTGTTTGTGAAGTGCATCTTCAGGACATAGGGCTTCAGGAATTTTATAATTCTTGGAGGTCTAACGGGTGGAGGGATAACCATCTCTGTCCACAAAGAAAAAAAATTAGATTAACTCCAACAAAAATACAGTCAGCCACTGAAATTTGTTTGTAGAGGATCAAAATCGTAAAGAAGAATATCTCAAATTGCAGAGAAAAGCTTACTAGCCATACGTATGATATCTGATTTAAAAAAGAACAAAAAAAAAAAAAAACTTATTAGCAAGATAAATATCATGCCAAAAGTTTTACTAAATTGAAAAGCAAAGCTTCTGGTTTTGGGGAAATGAATTGGGAAACCCATCTAGGGTCTGAACAACATTATTGAAATGACTTAGTAAAAACAAGAAACAGACTTCTGAAAGGACATAGCCATCTAATCCGGTGAAGCGATTCGAAAATAATACAAATATAAAATATAAAATAATAAGATTTAAAATTTTAATAAAAATCATATTATTTTAATAAAATAAAATATATATTTTATATTTTTGTATTAATTACGAATTATTATATATAATTTTCATATAAAATTATAATATTGAATATTCAAATTATTAATATTTTGCATAATAAGAATACACGAGTTGTAATTACAATAAAACTTGATAGACAGCTTCCTATTATCCTATTTTCAGATGCATTGCAATTTGTTCATATTCAATTTAACAGGTTATTGGTAATATTGACTCCAACTATTCCCACACGCAAGCCCCAGCAAACCAAATCATCCATGTTCCAAGAAAAAGATTAAGAATATGATCACTTTAAATGAATATTACAACTTTGAGGACAAAATGTTTTACAATAAATGGCTTATAAAGATTCCTTAACTTACACTACATCTTAATTGGTTTCTGTTTCTCTCATAAGCATTTTATCGAACATGTTTTGACATGTCAAATGCCAATTACAGAAAACTACTCCCACCAAAAATTAACGTTTTTATGAAATCTAACGATAATCGGAACTCAAACTGAAAATGAAGCAAAAAGTTATATACTAAAAACATAAATTTGTGATTATATGAAGCTTTTAGAGATATTGAAGTGAGTTTTAAAAGATTTTGTGAGTGGGTGAAAATATAAGAGACCTTTTAGAGATGAAGTCAGTTTAAGGAAAATTTTGTGTGGGATCTTCGGGTAAAAAAGAGAAAAAAAGGAAAGGAAGACAAGCCACCGCCGGCAGTAACTGACGGATGTGGCAGCGGTGGCTATCGGTGGTGAAGTTGGCTGGAAAAAAAAAAAAAAAGCAGGATTACCTTAGAGAGAGAGAGTGAGGAGCGGCCGTGAAGAGAGTCAGGGAGAGTAGATGTGAGATTCTAGGGGGTTTTTAGGTATTTTATTGGTGATCCAGAACGTTGCCGTTTTGAAGTTAGCAAAACAAAATAAAAAAAGAAGAGAGAAGCGGCCTTTGGTGCCCAGGTCCTAAGAAAATTGTGTTTTGGACCGACAAAAAATGCTCAAATCTAATTGATTAAAGTCCAACTTTTTAGGAAGAGATAATTCATTATTTAATTTTTCGCCTTTTTAATTTATTTGATTATTATTTATAATATTTCATTGTTTCTTTTAATTTGAATTCATAACGTTGTTAAATTTATTAAATACAGATAAAATTAATAAATAATTGAATAAAAATCAATAATAAAAATTATTTTTAAAATTTTTAGAATTTTGAAGTGGCATTTTTTCAAAAAAAAAAAATGATGAGTAATATAATGGATTGGAAGAGAAAATAATAAAAAGAAATATAAAAGAATAAAAATATGAAATGAGGTGAAAATAAAATAATTTAAAAATTACATCCCTATATATTTACTTACATTTTTGTCAATATTTATTTCAATAATTAATACATATATAAAAAAATTATCAAATGATGCAAATATGTAAAAAGATTAAATAGAAGCAACTTTTTTTATACCCTCCCCAAGGAAAAAAAAAAAAAAAGCAACTTGCATCAGCATTCAAACAAGAAAATTCAGAAATTAATTAAACCTTTGTCTCTCTTCCTTATTTTTCTAAGGTCCTTCTCACCTCCCTTGAGCATCAAAAGTAGAGAAAGTCATAGAATTGGATATCTAATTTTGAGTAAAAAAAAATAAAAAATCAATTAGATATTAATTTAATTGATAAGAGTAGTTTATTTTAATATAAATATTTTAAATTCGAATCTAATTTATTATTAAAATTATTTCAAATATATAATTTTTTATAGTTATTCTTAAGTTGTCAAATATAATCTATCTATTTTTAAATTTTTGATAAAAAATAATGAGAGATTGGACTGTTAAAAAGATTTAATCTCCTCATCAATTTGGAAAAAGATTGAAGAAAGATAACTATTCATTCATCCTGTGCAACAAAATTTAACCAAATGTGAAGAATAAACTTTAGCCAAATCCAAGCCAATATAAAAAAAAAAAAATACTGAATTTGTCTTACATAACAATGGATTCAGAGTTTCGAAGAATTTGGCTGGCATGTTGGACCAACCAGACATCAAGTAGACATAGATATACGCTAAGCATGTGACAAAATCATTGTCAGAAAGTGGGCTTTTTCACGACCCCAGAAAATGTGCATTGCGTGTCCAAACTTCATCATTTCATAGTCTTCGACTCTCCTCTTTTCTCCCTCACTCTCTCTTTCATTCATTGTCACCATTGCTTGCATTTTAAGGTTCTGCACCCTCTTTGTTCCCTGTCCCTTATCTGTTTCAATTTCCTACACCCGATTGCCCTGTCCAATTATGCTTCTTTTTCCCCATCTCAGTTAAGATCATTAACCAAAATCAAGAACTAAATAAATAGTATAATTATAGTGTTATTACCTTATTATTGATCGATTAATTTTTAATTAAATTATTTAAAATTAAATTAATTAAAGTAAATTAAATTATTTTTATTAATTGAATCGATTAAATTTAATTTCATTAATTTTTTAAATAATTTAATAATATATATTTAAATTAAATTATATTTTAAATTTTAAAATTTTCATATTTTATATAAATTAAAATAAAATTATCTAATAAAATATTTAAATATTAAATCATTATATTAAAAATTATAATAACTTATTAGATAAAATAATTAATTTTATATATTTATCATTTTATATTTAAAATATATTATATTTCAATTAAAATTTTAATTAATTCAATTAAATCGATATTTGAATTGAATTAATTAAAAATCAAATTTTTTAAATTCACTTTCGTTAATTAATTAATTCAATTAAATTAATTCAATTTATTAATTCTATTAAAATCAATTTTCGATTTTTTTAAATGTGAAAGTACAATGAGGAAGCGTCCCCCAGGTTTTAAGGCAAAGTTAAGGGTACTGCAACTTTGCTTATAAACAGGTCTTTTCGACTGCCAAAATAAAGTCCCATTTATTTAAGCTCTTACGCCATCTTTGCTTTCCTTCTGTGACAAATGGGACAGTTCCATCCAACCAAGCGTGTGTTGTTTGCTTCACCCTCGACCTTCAACGATATGCTCCGTACACACATCCAAGTGTCAGAGGGACAGAGAGGGGAGCAACAAGTCAACAATGCAAGTACAATTTGTATGCATCCTGTTGTATTTGGTCAAAAACAGATTCATTTCTTCTCCAAATGAGCATTTGCCTTTTGTTTTTCCTAGAAAGTAAATTCCATTGGTTTTTCTTCCTTCTTGTTACGGTACAGCTTATAAACTAAAAAAAGAAATTTCTACTGCCCTTTCATTGGTGCAGAACAACTGTATGGAGAAAGCCCTCTGAAGTATGAAACAATCCTCATTGAACAATGTATTCATAGGTTAAAAATTGACAAACAGATAAATGGAACTAACTTTCTAGCACATTGGTTTCCATTTCTCATTTTTCTTTTCTGTTATGAACTAACTTTCATAGGTCATGCACATATAATTGCAACAGTTGCATGTTACAGTATGTCTTCCATGCAAATCGATGATGAAATCATAGTGCAAACATCGAAAAACCTAAGAAGTACATACATACATACATACATACATACATATATATGTCTTTGTGCCAACATTGGATTGTTTGCATGTAGTATTATATTATCAGAAAACTGAAAGTGAATCCTCTTGGCAGATTGTTTTTATGAAACCTTGATTTTTCCTATAAGACTTACAAAAGCAAAAACAAGAATTAATCGTGGCAAGTGAAGAGAGAAACTAAGGTGAAGTAAGGGCAGTGAGAGATAACAAAATTGAGCCATATAATCTTACCTTTCTGATCATCTGTATTTTCACAAGAGAGTTGTACTGCGATCACCAACGAGAGTGAGAGAAAAAGCTGAGGAACTCATGGTGGAAAAGGGGAGCACGTGCAAAGTTCACTTGCGGCATGTAAAAACTTGGAGATGGCTAAACACAGAACTTGCACGTGCCCTGCTTCTCCAACAAGAGCTACTCACCCATCATGACAAAATCCATAGAAGAAAATTTTTTAAGTGATCAGATGAGTGGAAAAAGCAAAGAAACTCTCATGCATTTATATACAAGTTGTTGCAAGAGAGAGAGAAAGAGAAAAAAAAAAAAAAGGTGAAAAAGAGTTATTGAGATTGAGTCTAGAAGTGGCCATTCTTTAAAGACACCATCCCAGTATCAGTTTTCAGGTGTCTGTTAAGGCCAAAGGCCATGCCCCCCCCTTCCTTCAACACACACACACCATCCTTAATGAATTTCAAGATGAAGATGATACAAAACACACCCCCTTCAATTAATTAACAATGCCGTATCACTTCTCTCCCTGGTCAGAAACATGATCAGCACTTGCCCTATCAATGAGAATCAAAGCTGTGGGTCCTACCCCTCATTGCACGTGACATGCAAGTGCAATATGATGTAAGTGGGATTTTGGAAATGGCCAAGAATTGATGGTATCCCCCTGTAATAGATATGACCTTGAATTTGACACAGCTTCCAGTGAATCTTATCCTTACCGGTTTTGATTTGTGGGTTGATACTTGATATATTGCCTATTAGGTATGAAATGGGTCAGTTTTGTGCCTTTGTTGGGATGCTTTCTGCCGCCAAATAGAGCAAAACCCATTTCTTTTATCCAAAATTTGCTCATCATGTCAACACAAATCTGTATTGAAACTTTAAAATTCTTGATCTCATCACTTTAAATTTTTAGCCTAAACTCGGAGTCTAATTGCTGCTTTTGGCATTGCTGGGGAGTTGCTAGGAGAGACCATGGTCCTTTTTTCTCTACTTGGAATCCTGTTTGCATTAATTCCTTTCAGATACTTGACGTGTTAAGTTAGATAATGTTGAATATGCTCCATTTTCCAACTAACATCAAGGCTACAATTTTATATTATTCTATTTCTTGTGATTCAGTACCTGAGGCATGTTTAGATTTTGTATAAAAGCGATTGCAGAAAAATTTACAGAGATGGAAACAATAACCTGACATGCAAATGAGTAATTTTTTTCATTTACACCTTCCTAAGCTTCATGATTAAGCACTGTTTGTAAGTGGGGAGACATGATTTTATGGGTGGGAGATCGAATTTTGGGTGGTGAAATCTCCAAAGCTAGCTATTTGCCTTGTTACTCAAGTAAAAATATTGGTGTGTGTATCTAATGCCAGCCTGCGCCAATCTTGGATTCTGGAAATTCAAATATGGAATGCTAGTAACTTGACATTTGACCAAAGGATTGATGGCTATGAAAGTTTGAATGGCAGTAAAAGGGGGGAAGAGACCTTGGCTTTTGGCATGGCAAAAGACCGGATGGTGGTGAGCGTGATGTAGCGGCAATAACCAGACACAGACAGCAGAACAGTGAAAGAAATTGCACTTTGGGGTTGCGTGTTGGACCCAAGTTTTTTATTAAAGATTGACAGAGAAGAAAAGAGCTTTTTCTTTTCTTCTTCAAAGAAGTTTCAATGCTGGTTCCGGGAGAGAACAGGAAGAGTCCCTAGGTAGATATGATTCCCCATGTTTGGTAAGGAATTTACTTCCTTGCTTCACCCCCCCATGGTTTATGGTAGTTTTCACATCTGACCAAGTCCAGGATCTCTCCATTGTCTTATAAATGTTTTACCAAGAGAGAAAGAAACCAATTGAAAAATGCATATTATTGAGCAATGCTGCAATGATTTACCATCCCCATATAATTTTTGTTTTGAAATACATATGGAAATCAAATCCTGACCAGGAACAAAATGTTCATTCAATAGGCAGAGTCTGGATAATGTAAGTGTAGATTTCTCTAACTTTGCCCATTGCATTTGGAGTCTAGAACTATGCTGAAGGGAAATAAAAGGTTTAATGCTTGCAATTGCCAAGGTAACCTGGAAACACTGAAACTTTTCCGACGAAATGTAACTACGATCGAGCATCACCATGGAATCAGTACCCAATAAAGGATTCCAAAGACTAATATGTAATAACACATCAGAAGAATGGTCATAGGTGGATTCAATTCTGTTCGAACTCCAAATCATTCTAAGCTTAATAACAATATCACAACATAAAATACATTCAATTGGTGAAACAGAGGCATTTCTAAATCTCATATTCAATAACTAAAACAAGTTTTGTAAACCTGATTGTTCAAAGCCTCAAACAATCAGATACTGAAAAATAAAAAGATAAAAAACAAGTAGCATTACAACTGATTGTTCCCAGATATCAATCTTCTTCCTCGCCTTCATTCTCGGCAATGTTGAAGTACCTTAGTTCATAAACAGTTCGATCCTTGTTGGATGCAATCACTCGGAGCCAATCCCGTACGTTATGTTTCTTTAAGTATCTTTTGGTCAAGTACTTCAGATACCTGAAAGAAATGGAGACAAATACTAAGGGAACGAACATGAAACCTGAAACCAACCAGTTGAAGATTCTACAAGCAAATGAAACTAATGCGAGAAGTAAAGAGAAATATACCCTATGTTTATAAAAAGCCAAACTCTGACCAAAAGATTCCTCTAACTCCCTACACCTAAAACTAAAATATATTTCATCTGGAAACCACACAGGAAATTTTGGCTCAAGCAGAAAATTGAAGTTCCTTTCAGTCAGTAAAGATTACTAATGGAGGTTCTAGAGCCATAAACCGACAAGAAAGCACGACTAAGCACGACAACACCAAAGTTATTACTCAGAGATCAGAACAAGCAAGGCTAATATGCGAGAAATAAATCAAAATCAACCTCAATTTAAGTAAATGCAAGCCAAATAGGTTAATCAAATATCTTACCTCAATAGTTTTAACTACCCATACTGCAAGAAAGCTCATGCCTTAAACAGTTTGATAAGAGTACAAAAATACAATCACATCTTAGTGCAAAAAACACATCCTCTTATTCTTTTTACCTCTTGGAGAAACAGTTTGATAAGAGTGCAAAAAAACAATCCCATCTTAGTGCAAAAAACACATCCTCTTATTCTTTTTACCTCTTGGAGAAGGCCCCATCAGAAGTGACAATGATTTTGCTCTTATCGCGGGTGAGAGTTACAGTTTCACCAAGCGCACCAGCCTTCCCTCCAACCTTTATTCTCTCCTGAAGAAATTTCTCCAGTGAGGCAATGTCCATGATCTTATCCTCCACTGGCTTCGAACAATCAATAGTGAAGGTAACTCCCTTCTTCTTCCCCTTGGGTCCCGCTGCATTACCTCGACTCATTTTCAATTTATCCTATTCCAATCAACCAATACCAAAAAAAAAAAAAAAAAAAATCAACACAAATTTATTAAAGTCCTGTCACCACAAAAACAAAAAATAGAACTTTCCTTCATTTTCTCGACAAGCAAACACCAATCAGCCAATACCAAAAAAAAAAAAAAATCAACCAAGTTTATTAAAGTCCTGTCACCACAAAACAAAAAACAGAACTGTCCTTCATTTTCTCGACAAGCAAGCACATACTACAAAGATAAATGTGTACTCTTACAATCAGCTTAAATGAAAACATTAAATCAACGATTCAATGACAATATTTAAGTAGCCTATCTTTGAGTCATACTCTGTTTGGTAGCTGAGATAATGCAGGAACTAAATTACATCAAACAATGAAAGTAGAGGGATTGCTTCATTAGTAAAACGAAAAAAAATAAAATTTTATGAGTAGCCAATGGATTTTACTTTGCAGTTTATTCAGTAAGACATTCCATCAAACTTTCCTTCATTTTCACAGAAAGAAAAAGAAGAGAAAGGGAAAAGAGAGTTACCAATGGAGAAAGCGTTGAAGCTGTAACTGAAGAGAAAGGCGGCGACTAGAACAAGAACGAAAAAAAGGTAGGGTTTTTAAGCCATTCATTCATTCTGCTAATGATCCAGTGTGACAGTGGTCATCGTTTGCCGTGAAAAAGTAATGCTGATCAACGGCCAAAGATTTACTAAGACAGGTACGGACTTAATTTATAGAGATTAATTTAATCAATCACTTCAATTAGTGCATAGTTTGAGGATCAAACTCATAATTTATTTAATACATTAATATTAGTATTTATTTCTATTAAAAGTTTTAATTATCAATTCTGTAATTCTTAAATCGATTCTAAATTGAAAATTTTCAAGTGGACTTTCTTCAAAATTAAAAGTTTTTTAAAGAAGTTTAAAAGTCTGACTCTTTAAAATTGAAAATTTTGAATTCCAATCTCAATTGTAATAAAAAAAATAAAAATTTTATAACTTATAAATAGTGAAACTGCCCTTTTGCTTTGACTTGTCAATTGAGAGGCTAAAAATGTAATGAATCAATTGGATCATACATGTGAATGTCTCTGCTGTTGGATGTTCATGCTATGCAAGACAAAGATGGCAACACAACTGACTTCTGTTGGTTTGCTCCTGCCTGCCTCCTGCCAAATGATAAAATTCTTTGATCCATTGGGGCACATGGAAGGATGTAAATGAAGATATATATACATCAATACTTTCAAATTATTTAACTTCAATTAAAATAAAACTCAAATTTGATAATTTGATTTTATTATTGTTGAATCGAATTCAAACTCAAATTCAAATAATTGATTTGTCAAACAAGTTATTTAAGTTCAATTAAAATAAAAATTCAAATTCGATTTAATTATTGTTGAATTGAACTCAAATTCAAGTAATTGATTTATCAAACAAGTTAAATTCAAACTTTTTAATATATAATTCGAAGATTTGACAAATTTAATCGAATTTTTATATTTTAATATAGATATTTTTATTTTATATATATATATGAATTCAAGCTCAAATTTAAATTCGAATATAAATAATCAAATTTGAAATAAAAAATAAAAATCGAATTTATTTTTTTATTTAATAAATAACCTTAATCGAACGAATTTGAATAAATCATGAATCAAACTTAAACTTAAAATTTAAAACCTGATCGAACTAGAACTGAATTTCAAACAACAAATTTTGAGTCGAGCTTAAGTTTCTTATTGTATCGACTTGACTTGGCTCGATGGCTCAATTACACCTATAAGCACATAACCGCAAGCAACTGAGCACAAGCTATTAGATCCTCAGCGCAAGGCTGCAAAACCTCTCTAAAGTCAATTCAACTACGTTCATGTTTCACAGACAATCGGAATTAATCATCCATCCATTAATGACAAACAAAAATTGATCTATGATGAAAAGAACACCCTTCTTTTCTGTAAATTCTAAGGTTCAAACTTTATCTCAATCCACTTACAAGCCCCACGGGTAAGTCATATGTAAATAACCAAAACAGTTGAAAAGATTATGATGAAAAGGGGGCAAAAGTAATGTATCTTTAAAACAAAAATTTTTATTAACTTGGGTAAGTTATAGACCCAAGAAGCAATTATCAGAGTCATATCAAGAATCATTTACTCTTTGTGCGAGTATCTATCAGCCGGAAGCAATTTTGCGTATGGATCAGCTTTGGGTCTGTTCCTATGATCATAGTATTCAATCACTGCAGCACCTGCTAACGCAGCCAATGTAAAAGCTTGCGCATGCAACCTGAATTGAAGGCAGACGACAACGGTTAACAATGAGGCACAATAAGTAAAGCAAGGCATAAACATCGACAGCTATTACAACTTACAAGGTTAGCAAGACAAAAGGCAAGTCAATCTCAAGAAAGATGGGTTTTTTTGCAATGCATACAAATTCACCCCTAACAAATCTATATATAACACTTAAGCAACATGATAATGCAAAAAGAAGAGTAAAGCACAGTCTAGAAAGGTATCAAACTTGTGCATTTACAGACAGAACGATTACATTTGTAGCTCCTTCACCCCCTCTTCCTTTCAACCGTTTTTTGTCCTTTGTTGGGGTTAAGACTATGCAATAAGCATATAAACTTCAACCAAACTTGCAGAATTAAACTAATAGCATCACATAAATTTCAAGTAAAATCAAATGACAGTATTTTCACCATAGCCTAGGAGAATTCCTTCATATCAAATTCTTTTATGGTTTGGAAAAACTATTTTTTAGTTCTTCTTACCGTCCAATTAATCAGATACCAAAAATCGTCTGGAAAAAATTCCAGACAAAACACATTACCATAGCTGTAACTACAATAAACTAAATCTTATATCTTATAACTCTGGAGTCGGCTACATGAAAGGCCGAAAAACATAATCCTGTAGGGTCATGTTTCTAACTACATTGTCTAAAAATTTTTAAAGGAAGAACCAAGCCTTATATCTTATAACTCTGGAGTCGGCTACATGAAAGGCCAAAAAAGATAATCATGTAGGGCCATATTTCTAACTACATTGTATAAAAATTTTTAAAGGGAGACCTCAAAAAGTTCCCAAAAATTTTCCCTTACAAAAATTCATATCTTGCAAACGTCATACAACAATCAACCAAGGCCCAGACATAGCATAATTGTATCACCTAGCACAGGTGGTGAAGAAATATGCCTCATCTAATCGAAAGCAACAGCTTGAAACATAAACAATCAAACTATTTACGACCCAAAACCAACAGTAATAGAAGGATGCTTTGAATGTTTATAAAATCATCAAACACGCAAAACAAAAGCAAAATTCTAACAAAAAAGAATTAAAAGTTTCAAAACACAGAAGACGAATTTCATTACTTTCTAATACCTTTTTGCATGAATCCAACGACAGATATATAAATGAACCAAAATTTCCATAACCCAACGAAAGAAAATCAAATAAAAAAGATTTAAGATTTACCTAGCGTGAATGATCTTGACGCTGGTTTTCATGTTGGGTTGAGACCAATTGTAAGCAATGGAACCCGCAATACCGCTAAGCCACAAACACCCTTTTGTTCGAAACAACAACCAAAAAAAATAAAGAAACGAAAAACATTAAGATACTAGCAAAAGAAACACACAAATTATAAAAAAAAAAATCACGTGAAAATTGGAAAAAGAAAATAATTACCAACAGTTCTAAGCTTGTGATCAACGACCCATTCCCTTATGGATTCAATCTTGCTCTTCGATTCCGCCATTTTTTGACAAAAACAGAAACAATAGAGAAAAATATATTTGTTTTTATAAGAGAGAAGGACAAAGCGAAGTCGGCGGCTGGCAAATACTGTGGGCGGAAATCTTGCCACGTAGGAAAATATTGACCTGTTTTCTTAACGAGGTTTGCGTTGTGTCACGTGCAAATTTGGCTTGTTATTAATCATCATTTTCTTTTCTTTTAATTTTTTATTTATTTCATTTTCATATTGTGTTTTTGTTTTTCGGGCTTGCCCATAAACACCTCCATGGGCCAGTACCTAGCCCATGGAGAAGCTGAACTGAAATCCAACGGTTGAGAATCTATGAGCCAGAAAAACAGAAATCAAGCACGAACACGTGACAACATACGATGAAATTGAAATCCTTGTCGTCTTCTCTCTCTCTCTCCTTTTATATGTCTTTTCACTCGTTCAAAGCCCGACCATAGCCGTAGAGAATAATCTAAACTAATCCCCTTTCAAACGAAACGCTCCTCTTCACCATTCTCTCTCAAACTCTTTCTTCCAAGGTGACGCTTTTTTTTTCTCTTATATTTTTATTTTTATTTTTTTTTCTTTTTTCATTTTTTTCATATATATAATATATATTAAATTGAGTTTCGTTTCAGGGCAAATGAGCCGTTCAAGCCGCACCCTCTATGTGGGCAATCTGCCTGGGGATACACGTATGAGAGAAGTCGAAGATTTATTTTACAAGGTTTAAAGAAAAAGAAAGAAAAAAAGATTTCTTTATATTAATTAATTTTAGCTTAAATTTTCAATGCATCGTTTTTTGTTGTTGCTTCCTTAGTGTTATGTGTCACCGTATTGCAGTATGGACCCATTGTTGATATTGACTTGAAGATCCCACCAAGGCCCCCTGGTTATGCTTTTGTTGAGGTGAGTTTTAATATTTTGTCATTATGAGGCAAAGGAAAGGGGAAATCAATTTTCAGGTTTCAGTATTCTAACAATGGCAAATTGCAGTTTGAGGATCCGCGTGATGCTGAAGATGCAATTTGTGGTCGAGACGGGTATAACTTTGATGGGTATCGTTTGCGGGTTAGTCGTTAATCTTGCCTTGTTCGTATATTCGGGTTATAGTCTCTTTTCAGTTTAAGCTTTTTGCTTATTGGACTATGTTTATTCTGTTTTTTTTTTTATAGGTTGAATTTACACATGGTGGGCGAAGGCCTTCATTGTCTGTGGATCGCCATAGCAGTTACAGTGATAGCAGTACCCGTGGACCTTCCAGACGCTCTGACTATCGCGGTATGTATAGCCTTTGACACCATCTTTGTAGTTTGGCAAACTTCTTCTGTCTTAAGTTAAACTTATTATCTCTTTATATGCAGTTTTGGTGACTGGTTTACCATCTTCTGCTTCATGGCAAGACCTAAAGGTGAGTTGTTTAGCTATTGTTTTTTCTTTGGTTGTTACTTGATTAATTCCTTTTTTGTGCTTATAATTTTTCCTTGATTGTTGCCTTTACCTGTGTCTTAATTCCTTTCAAATAACCAAATTATGTATAAGGTGCATAAATTATAATATGATGATGAATGATAATAAAATATTGTAGAATTCTTACATTATATAAGAAAGGAGTAACATGGTCTATATGTAAAGGTTTTTTGAATGTATAAAAGCAAGTTGATTATTTGTGCTGGTTTGTGCCTGATAAATGGTTATTGCTTTATGACCAGGATCACATGCGCAAAGCTGGGGATGTACGTTTCTCTCAAGTGTTTCGTGATCGTGGAGGTAAGTAGAATCATTATCATGCTATATAATTCATCAGCACCTCACTCTATAACTATCAGTTGAAATAGCTTAGATTCCTCTAGGATCACTTCACACTGAAGTGCTCATGTTGAAAATGCTGAGCCTGTACAGCCTGAGAGGAACATCTCTGATTATAATGTGACAATGAATTGGAAGATGTTTTGAAAGCAACCCCTACTGTGGCTTAACAAACAACATTTTACATATATTATGATGTATTGCTAGCTTGTACGTGAACATGATTTGCTTGTGTATTACATTTATTTGACAGTTTTCTTGGAAAGAAATTTCATTTGACATTTATATTAATGTTATTGCAATTTCTTTGCAGGGATGACAGGGATTGTAGATTACACAAACTATGATGATATGAAATATGCCGTAAGCTACTGTGCTTTAATCTTGTGGACTTTTAAGCTCTAAATTGTTTATGTGGAGTTGGGATTTTTGTAGTATTGTAACCTCCTTAACAAAAATGGCAGCACTTCTCTAACAAGTTATATTTTGACTCTGTAGATAAGGAAGCTTGATGACTCTGAGTTTCGAAATGCATTTGGCCGGGCTTACATACGGGTATGTTATAGTGAATATTTAATTCTAGATCCATTCTTGTGCAACACTACTTGATCACATATCTAATTGTTTTATTCAGGTGAAGGAGTATGATTCGAGATATGATTCTAGGCGCAGCTATTCTAAAAGTCCAAGCCGTAGTACGTATAGTCCAAGCCCTAGTCGAAGCCGAAGTTATAGTAGCAGGAGCAGAAGGTTAATCTCCATTGTTTGGTTAAATAACAGTTAGAGTATTTATATTTCATTCTATATTCATTTTACCTTATTTGGCCTATTCTACAGCAAATCTCCTAGGCCCAGGTACTCGCGGCGATCTCAATCTGTTTCTAGGTCTGATTCACTGCATTCCCATTCAGTTTCACCTGCCCGCTCTGATTCAAGGTATTGCATAAGTTTATTTTATTATTCCTTTTATGTTGCCGATGCTTTGATTTTCAAATGGTTTAAATGAATTTCCAAGTGACAGTGACTCATTTAAGTCCCTGTTTGTAATCTTTATAAGTGGACCTAGTGGCATTCTTGTTTTCAAAATTCTTATTTTGTGCCTAGTAATTAAGTCTGATCAATTCAATATCTAAGTGTTTCTCTTCTTCTTAAAAGCAAAAAATAACTTCTGTACTCGGATTTAATGCTATTTAACGGTTCACTTCTTTTTCTTTGGGCCTTTTTTAACTTTAATTGAAATACTTCGTTGATACTGGATTCCTTCCCTTTAAGAATCTTGTGGTACAATTTTCATGCTCGTTGTGCTTGGTGTTAACTTTTTACAATTTACTTCTTGTTTGATTGGATGTTATCTTTTGGCTTGGCATAGAAAAGCTTGTGAACTTTAGTATTGTGTAGACATCGAAGTGCTTAATACCATTCCTTGTGTTTTTACATGAATCTAAGTGTTTGTCAAGCTCTAGTTGAATCTGAGCCTTCCTTACAAGTATCTAAGTGTTTTTAAGCATGGCTCTGCACATCTACACCTGCATTGTCATATTTCATGCTACTGCTTTGAGGGTCTTAGAGTGTGTCCTACAAGGGATGCTTCATCTTCCTATTGTTATCCTGTCTTTGGTTTGTTTATGGTGGTCCGTGGTTTCAGCCTAGTCCATTTGTTAATATTTTCTCATCTTGTCTTTTTCATTTATTATTCTTGTACAATTCTAAATTACATCTTAATTTAATCAAATAATTGGATTATGGGTCTTATAATTTAATCACCATCCTTCTCTCTATCAAGTTGTGACTTGCAAGTGTAGACTCCAATAAAAGCAGAGGTTTTGCAATCTATCTTGTTATGCTGAATGTGAGATAAAAGTACTTACAGATGTTTTCTAATCTGGTATATTCCAGGTTAGAAAGCTTATCATCTTGTCCTATTCTGTTTGTCATTTGAACCCTTAAACTCTTTTATCAGCTTGCAGTAAAAAAAAAGATTTTTCCAAACTGGGGGGAGTAATTGAGAAAAAGGCTTGCTTGGTTCGCCAGTTATCATACCTATTTCATAAGGGTTGCCTTGTTTCCTTGCTAGATCTGTGGCTCATTTCGGCGATCCGGGGATTGGATGTTAGGAACTTGATGGGATGTGGTGCTCAAATGCCTGCAACTCATTTTGTTGTTGAGGTAATTCTATTGTTGTTGTCGAGCACCTCTGGAAACCATTAGAGGTCTAACAATTCTGATATGTGATGTAAAGAGCACAAAGAGAGCTAGACTGGATCGGTATATAATGGATGTGTTGCAATTTTAAAGCTGGACGACTATGAATTAAGTGCTCTTACTTTTGCTACTCAATTCCTGACAATCAGGGAATAGGGCATTCTTGGGACTACTGCAACATTATCTATTTTGTGCTCAGGAATCTCTTTGAATTTAATGATAGATAATTGGAGAATATTCTTCGTCATTTAAGTATCTGTCTTTAAGTTCTCTACTGGTCTTTTGCCTCTTTCCATTTCGGTTCTATTTAGCTGTCATGACCTGCAAAAAAGATCATTACTAAATGGTGAGATCATGAATAGTGCGATAATTCTTCTTCTGCCATTGCTGGTTAAGATGGATGGTATATTCCCTTTCTATGATTATGCTTACCCTGAGGTGGAACTGACACTGAGGCCTTGGGACCAAAAAGGTTGTAGAGGATTATTCTGGATATTAAATTCATTGTTTCTGGAACTTTTTGCAGATCTCGCTCCAGATCCAGATCACTGACTCCATCTGTAAGTTGAAACTAATTCAGATTTTAGTTAGTTTGATTTGTGAGGGAGGTAGAATTTAGTGTCATGCGGGCTTGGTATTTCGCAATTGCTTTTCTGTTAAATTTTTTGTGCTTTACTTGATATGCAGCCTCGCAATAAACATGTGAGCAGAAGCCCACCAAAAAACAGCGCAAGCAGGAGCCAGAGCCGGAGCTGCAGTATATCTCAAGAACCATCGGTATGATACATACATATCAGTTTCTAAACATTTCCTATCATCTCCTTGCTTGCTTGGTTCTGATAACGGCATTGTGGTTGACAGGTGAAATCTGATTGATGCGGATTGAATTCCAAGGATCACAAGATTTATCTCCTCAGCATATTGTAATCTTTTGTTAGCATGAATATCAGGATACTTGCATAAGAACTAGTTTAAATTTGGATTTTGACTATTCAGGCAGTAGTAATTTAAACCTTAATCTTCTCTAGTAATCATCAGTTAAATCATATGAGCATTGTCTTTTTTCTCTCTTATCTGGACCACCGATTTTAATCCTACATTCTCTATATCGGCTGGTTTTTAACTATTTGTTGTAGGAGAAATTGCTCAGTTGATGAATGATTTAAGGTTAAAAGTTTCAATGTGATCACGATATTGATTGATCTTTAGTTTCAATAAATTTTTTGGTTTGTATTTGATAACTTTTCATCCAACAAGCCCTGAGCGTTAACAGGGGATTGTTGATGGTAGATCATCTTTAAAAAATGAGGCATTTCTTTTCTTTTCTTTTCTTTTTTTTTTTTGAAGATGAAGTTTTGATAAATAAGGCTACTATATGAACTATGAAGAACGCTTTAGGTACAATTTTTTCTCTTCTTTTTGTTTGTGGAAGAATAGATTAGTCGAAAAGGCAAGCGAGAAATTAAGAACGATCTTTTTGTCCAAATCTCTTCGAGCCGATTGACGTCATTCGAGCTATCAAAAAAGCTAATATGTCTCGGTTTTGATGAATAATACCTAAAATAAAAGCAGACCAAATGTAGGGCTCTGCCCCTTGAATGACCAAAAAAAAAAAATCTACTTGAAAAAACTGCCCAGGGTAGTCATTTCATACATGCCCTAGACATCTATTCACAAGGAAACAACTAGCAGATGGCGTATTGTTGCCGGGCATGTGTATTCAATCATGCAGATGACCTATGGCTATATTTCTTTCCATAAACACCATTTTTTTATGTGTCTATAATTGTGGGTACTATGCAGGAGCATCATGCAAAGCTGTAAGCTTGAACACCACTTCTACCAGCCAACATTAAAAAAAAAATTATTTTATGTCCTCAAAGCCAAAGGAACCAGAGGAAGCCAAGTCCAGCACACCGCCATGTGGCTACCAAAAAGATCGTTTTCGGGCCACTTTCACAGTTTTTCACCCTGCCCGGATTGACAGACTCAAGCATCATACATCGTCTCTCAAGCATACATAACTTTTTGGTTTCATTCATAGTAGAGGACAAAGGAAGTTTGTTTCACCCAAACAGGGTATATCAGAAGAAAGACTATGAACGGTTTTGTGATGACGTCCTCTCAGATCCGTGCCTTTGGCGGAAGCTGCTGGATCTTATGCCAGGATCTGAACCACTTGTAACCGGATGGAATGCACCCCAACCTGAATCTCTGTCGACCTGGTTTAGTGAAAATGAAGGCAAATGATCTCTTTCCCAAGCATGGAACTGAGTTGACACAGGATTTTCTGCCTCTTGAAAGTTACGGCCTGAAGTACCTGATGGAATGAAGTAGAAGCCACCCACCTGGTCAGATGATGAGGCCACTGGAACTTGAGTGTGACTTCTATGACTGCCTGATCTTCGGGAGCCAGAAATAATGGGTGTCCGCATGGCCGGTGAAGTGCTAGGGTGCTGTTGTTGATAGTATGCCTGGAGAGCTTGAACTCTATCACGGGCTCGGGCATTGCTACCAGGGTAAGGAGGGATCAACGATGAAGCAACCGAATTAGCTGCCCTAGCACCAGAACTGTAGAAACACAGCACTAGCAAAAATCAGCAGAGGACAAAGAACAAAATGGATTCTGTATGATATTGTCTGTATACTTAGAAAATGAGACCGTCTAACTAAATGCTTTATATTTCTGAATGATATTTTAAAGTCTAAACAATTGAAGCAGCAGACCATAAAAATCAAGCTCTATGTTTTCTCAATGTGTCTCATTTTAGCCCCTTTGAGGGAGGACAAAAGAGTGGGGGAGTTGTTTTCCCGAGGAAAGAGATCATTGCTGTTTTCCAGAAATGGCTGGATTGGTAAAAATATTCTACAGATTTTGTAGTTTCCATAAAAGAACAGTAAAAACTCAATCAAATCACAAATGTCAATCATGTTGAGGCATACCTGTGGCCAACAACAAATGGATGCATAAAAGATCCCGATCTAGGCATATCAGAACTGCTCCTGATTGACCTTTGACTGACAGGTGTAATTGTAGGTTGATCAGAACTACCAATTCGACTATTAGATGTGGAGAATGGAGGGGAATGATGCTCCCAACTATGATAATGGAGATCCATTGCAGGAAAAGCATAAGATCTAGGTATCTCACTAGGCAATGTTGCACCATTCCAGGAACTGTTGAAACTAGAACTATCTGAAACACTGCCACTGGAATTTGAGGATGAGGGATGAATTGTTGGCCCAAAGTAAGCTACATATGGACATGGATGACTAGCAGATGCTGAATGGTCAGCAAAGATAGCATGTTGTCCAAGTAACTCGTGATCTGCATTCAAATACAACTCATATCAGCATATTAGGCCAGGCAACCTCCACCAATAAAACCCATAACAACAAGCATTACTTAAGAAAATGAGGAAAAATCTTACATGTGGTTGATGAAAACTCTCCTTCCCTGAAAACAGAAAAACAAGACATGTTAAGGAAAGAAAACAAATGAAAAGCAAAGAAAGCTGTAATGATAGCGTAAAGAAATGAAAGGGGAACTTTTAACTAAGGGAGAATTAATGATAATATACTACATAAAGCTTTTCCAACTTAGAATGATAAGCATATTGTACCTTCCGATGAAATAAACAATATGTATGTCAAGATGCTATGCTCCATTAATTTAAGCTCAGGAAATACTTCCGGCCCAAAGATGAGTCCCAGTGCCTAGTACCTCTTAAAACATTAGCAATTCATCTCACGTATCTCATACAGAATCGATTTGCAAATGACAGAGAAAACCATCAAGATAGGGTTCTTTAATTTGGGGACATAAGTTGCAGACTTTATACAGTCTAAAATAATTATACTACTTGCATATTAATTTTGATATAAAGGTTAATAGGTAGCAAGCACATCCACTATTTGCTTGAAGTCAAACACCATTTCACCACCACAAATAATAAGCAGGGCATAAACCTTTTCTAATTTCTAAATCAGTTTAACTTAGAAGATACCAACTTTCCACCAAACTCTCTCTCTCTCTCGCAGTTATTTATCACAAAAATTCATCCGAAAAAACACAAATGCATAAGGTTGCAAACATTTGATGTGAAGAAGAGACAACTGACCACCACATCTCAGCATACAAGATTGAAGCAAAAAACTACTTAGATTTAACTTCAAATATGTGAGGTCATGCTTACTCGAATGATGAAGGAAGTCGTGCTAAGCTTCCAAATGGACACCAGTGAACTCCAAATGACTACAAAAACCATAAAAAACCAAAAGAAGTAAGCAGCAAGTAGATTTCAATTCAACTCATCAGTCAGTCTAAAGTGTATGCATATATAGAGCCAAAGAAGGCAAACAACAAAAACTAACATGGAGAAATGATTGTATAGGTTTGCAATGCAGTGTATCAAGAGTAGTGCAATTTACACTATAATCTGCCAAATTTTCATTTGGGAAGAAATTATTGAACTTTAAGAAACCCAGATAACAGTTCAGATTTAGTAAAGGAAATTTGGTTCATTAACTAAGAGCTTCAAATATCAAATTTAACTCACTAAATAAACCCATAAAATTGATGGTGGTTTAAAGTGACATGGGGTGGAGGGCAAGGGATGAGAAGGTTAAACAACATATCAAGATACCAAAAAAAAGAAACATAAACACAAATAAGGCAAAAAAAACCATTTCACTAAGCCATGAATGTTGAAACTGCATAAAAACAATTCGCATAGAAATGTTGCTTCATTACCATTTCAGAGTAACTCAGGTCATAAAGGTCCTCGTCATGTGTCCAATCATCCACATTAAATTCCGGATATGAACGGCAACCATTGGCATAAAGCCATTGACCTTTTTCAATTTTCCTACAATTAGGGCATTGCATCGCACCCTTTATATTGAATGCTGAACCAATGCAATCTGAAAACAATCATTACAAACCATGTAATAACAACTTTTAAAATGGATTTCAAACAATCATTTCATTACACTGTCTGCCAAACACACCAACAAATATAACATAAAGCCTACTCTAAAATCCTTCACATTCAACTAATGTCCATACTAGTAGCTGTCTCCCAAGCTGCAACTCATCAAAACATATGAATAGAACTAATATAGCCAAATCTAGAAACACAGCAATTCTTTTGATTCCATGTTACTAATAGTCTTGAAAAACTAATTGCAATGCAAAATTCACTCTGACCGTCCAATCAGCCATAGCAATTGATAAAAAAAAAAAAAAGGAGCAATTTATTGAAACAACAAAGATCATTTAGATTGAGCCTGAATGAAATAGTTATCTTTTTTTTATGAAGCTAAATTGTCATTTTCAGCAACAAGAATAGCATAAACAATTAAAAAAAATTTAAAAGGAAAAAGGTTCAATCTTTATGATTTCCTCATTTACATCATCAATTAAGTCAGAATAAACACAACCCAGAAATGAAATGAGCAAACTTGATCCCAGATCCTATCGTCCCAATTTTTTTAGGAAAAAAAATTCCTTGACAAAATCAGTTCCAATCTTGACAATTTTGACTTACCCAAATGAAATTGATGACCACATTGAAGCTTAGCCCATGATCGATCCCCATTATCGGCAACCGTTTCGAGGCAAATCGAGCATGAAACCGAACCGAAAGATTTCCCTCCATTTCCGCAATCAGCACCATCGGCACCTCCATCACTGTCATCCACCACCACATCATCCCCACCATTAATCCCTAATCCCATAATTAAAACAGTTATAAACTTAAACTTAAAACTAATCCACCCCAAAATCTCAAAACCTAAATTTCCTAAAATAAAAAACAACGCCGTTTAAATCACCCCTTCTTCCTCTTCCTGCTCCTCCTCCTCCTCCTCCTGCTTCTGTTCACCAACACGACGTCCGTTTCCAGTCGGATAAAATTACAAAAACGAAATAAGAAACAAACAAAAACTCTTAGATTCCTTTTTCGATTGACGAAAGAATAACAGAGATATTAAATCCCTTTTAGGGTTGAAGGGAAAATAAGAAACGAAAGTGAAAAATCTCTCTCTCTCTTATCTTTGTTTTCGTCTTTTTTTTTTTTTTTTTGGAGTTCTGTCTTTCTCTTTCACTTTCTTTTTCTCTGTCTTAGAAGAAACCTTAATTTCGGACCGTCAGATTTGGACAGGTGCATTGGTACTGTTTAAGTTGACCAAATAGTCTCTGTCCAAATGACATCCATCCGACGGGTCAGATTCTTTCTCAAAGTTCTTTGTACGGGTTGGATTGCTTTTGGTTGACATTGGCTATTGCTCAAACAATAAATATAATATTATTATCTCTTATCTGTGAGCTATACTTTTGTTGTTAAATAAAATGGTGGGCGGAAATTGGGTGGCCAATTTTTGGATTCGGGTAGGGTCGAACATGAGGAAAACTGTTTGGCACGTGGGAAAATGTTCTTTCAAAACTAGCTAGTGTACATGACATTTGAAAAAATTTTGTGAAAAAATATACATTTTGATTTTTATTAAGACTTTATTTAGTGTATGATTCATGTGAAGAATAATGTACAAAATTAAAATAAAAACGTGAATTCATATACTATTTTTATACTATAGATTTGATGACAAAAAAAAGACAAAAAAATAATAATTTCAAATATATTATCAGTAAAATTTTTTAATTTTACAAATGAAATTAATATGATGATACATATTTTTTATATATTTAAAAATACTAATTTATATATCTTATTATCTTAATTCTACTTATAAAATTAAAAAAAATTACTATTAATGTATTAAATAATTTCTTATAATATAATAATTATACTATATTTCATCAAGTAAAATTGTTTTTTTTTTTTTTGTTTTCTTCAAAATTTTTTATTTTATATTTCTTGAGCTTTTGTCCAAATTAAGAGGATCAAACTTTCTAACGAATATTTAATTACGTTTATTGAAGAATATGCTTTGGGTAGATGGCTAATGAAGAACAATATATCTTTGATTAATGAATTTGCTTTGCATTTAATATTCTCAAAAATCTCAACTAACATGGAATAAAATATCATAGTTAAATACTCATGCTTAAACAAATATTAGATCTTTAATTTTTTTTTTTTTTAATTTGAAACTAATTCCTTCTTGGAATGATCTTGAAACACAATCCCACATCGATTTGAGCAAAAAAATCAAGTGTTTAGAGGGGTTCTTACAGATTTTAATGGGATGAAGTTTGAACAAGAAACTATCAATCACAATAAAATTTAACTGAAATGACAAGGTAACCTAGCAACAACTTTCATAATTCTTCCCCTCCCATTTACTTAATTTAATTAGAGCATAAATTGTTAAATTTCAATATTTTAACACTTAAACTATTAGAATTTGAGTTATTTTGATCTGATGAATCAGGATTTACACGGACAAAGATTAAAGAAAAGCTGGCTAATGGCGATGATTTGGATTACTATCCTTTTACAATGCATGTTTTTACAACTGGGAATGCAATTGCAATGTACGAAACCCAAGTGGCCATATGAGGGAACGTTCGTATACAACACAAAATGCATTAATTTTTTCTTTTTTTTTAGAGTCCAGTTGGTGCCCAAAGGAAGCCAGCAATGCTTTGCTTTCACGGCTTCGAAGGGATATGTCGGCAGCCATATCCATTTTGGACAGCACAGCGACATTGGCACTGTTAAATTCACCTTCATTATATATATTATCTGTTTGTTAGGGTGATGAGCTGCAATGCAATGAAGGTGGAAAAGCATATGCTTGAACAGAAGGTAAATTTTCCATTAAGTGAAAATGTTGTACTTTCGGGCAAGCTGTTGAGAAGAGCTAATATTAGAGAAACATGGAATGTGCATGTTAAGCTCTTTTGCAGCTTGTTTGGAAGATAATCACTAAGAAAAAAAATCCCTGACGAGGTTGATATTTGGTCAACTGAACCGAATGGGCCATAAATATCAGATCACCAAGAAAAACAAAAGTTTCACCACAGGTCTCCTTTCCAGCATCAGAATAAGTGTTGGAATCTAAAAGGGAACTTCTGTTGAATAGGGCCTCGAATATGTAATCTCAACCCACATCAAACCTAGCAACAGGCATAAGAAAAAGGTTGTTCTCAATGATATACTGTTTGAATCATATCGAAGCAACTAAGAGACAAAGGAAAAACGCTAATTTATGCTTCTGAAGATAAACGTGTACCTAGGAATGCATGCAGCTGATTCCGTTTGTCATTACTGTTCCCCATCCATCACCACATTTTTCAAGCTTGACAATATCCTTTGTATTCAAACAGAGCTCATTTTCTCTTCTTCCAAGATGACCTTCTTTGTCACCCACATCTTCTGACTTTCTCGGATCAAAGCAGTGAATTCTCACAAACGCCATTAGATCATAAGGACAAACAGATTGGTTGCCGGCCAATTGAAACTTCTTGTTGTCTTCCAACTAGGCATTAAGCACACAAAACCCCTTTATGCTACCCACTGCACCAAAACCTTTAAAATAATGAGAATCACTTGAATTATGAAGTATCTTTTTATCTAGTAGAGCAGTCATCCCCATCCAATCTCGTGTATCATGGATGCCTGCACCATCCAATGACACTATTGCATCCCAGCAGACAAAAACTCAGATAAAGGCAATGCTGGAGCTACATCCAAAACCCTTACTCAAGACAGGAGAAAGATAAGACAAGTCAAGCGTATCAGCATTCATGTTTTGAATCTAAGCATACAATGAGTAAAATGAAATGAAACAAGTAAATACTTGCGGTGAAGTACCAAAGGGCTCTCAGCATGTATGTAAAACAGAAACAGGATCACAGGCTGCAGGAACAACAACAATCCACAAAGTCCATGGACGACAGAACGCCAAGGGGGGGGGGGGCGGAATTAAAAAAGACTGAGTTTGGCATTACAATAAGGTTCTGAAACTCTAATTTGGACCACAATGACAACAATATACGTATACGGATTTAAAATTTCAGCTTTGCACCATGGTTTGACAAACCAAAGTTTTTTGCAACCCAACTACAATGCTAAACTAAGCCTAAGCCGATCAAGAAATTATCTAAACATGAAAAACTGATTATAAATTTGTGAGATTACCATTGCATTATGCCAAATACCAGCACATGAGATACGCCAAAAGAAGTTAATCGTGGCAATGCGTACATGCAGCCAATCATAATCGAGTCCGGTTAGGCCAAAATCAGAGTTTGAGAATTGCCTACACAATTTACTTACTTCTAAATTCATTAATAAATAATTTCACAAAAACTAATTTAAAGCAAGAAGCTGTTTTAAAAAAAAATTAATTATTATGATTATTACAAAATTATACCCTAATTAGTTCTTGGAACCCTTTCGTCTAACACAGTCTAGAAAAAAAAAAGAAAAAGAAAAGACATTAATTAACTAATAAAGGGAACCAAGAAGAAGAAAAAAAATTACATAGAGCTTAAAAACTTAAATATGAAACTGAGAAGATTGTCTACGATGATTATAACTGAAAGCACCACTATTAGCATGCAAAAATTTTTATTACTAGTCCAAAAGTTACGCTTTCGACGACCGCCATGCTGCTTTTGTTCTTTAACAACTGATCCTTCTGCTTTAGCTTTGGGATTGCTAATTGATCTCTTCTGGTAACTCTCAAGCTCATCAATGATATCCTGTTCAAGTTTTTCCTTCTTCAGCTTCTTCTTTTTCTTCTCCAACTTATTCTGAATGTGCTTCGAGGCATCTGATATTGTTGTTGCTTTGTTTTTAGTTCTGTCCGCTTCTTTTTCAGAAAAATCAGTACGGTTGTCATGATCACGCATTGCCTCCTCCGATGTAACTCGATGGTTGATGGCCTTTGACGGATCGTCGCCATGTTCGCCACCCAAACGAGCAAAAGGGTTGGGAGCACGATCAGCCATGAATGATATATAACTGTTGCAGGATGAAAATATACTTTGATTTCAGGGTTGTGTACTTGTATTTGCATGGTATTTATATAGGGTGTTATATCCTAATTCTACTGGTACAAGATTTCTAAATGAATCTTAACTCGTACATCGATTTGGAATTCTTCTTTCCAAATCTGCCTATAACAAAAAAAAAAAAAATTGATTTTTTTTTAATTTAAGAAAAAATTGTATTTAAGTATATTAGACTCGCGGAAACAAATAAAAAATACTGTGTACATAGATATGGTGGGACCCACTTGAACACCACAATGTCCGGAATTGCAGCAAAAGCAAAGCGAACTCCACAAGTACCAGATGAAACATCTGCGGTTAGTTTTTAACTTACTTTTAAGTGTTTGACTAAAATTTTGATCTCTTCAAAATTTTACTTTTTGCTTTGCAAGTTACCGTCGCCGTTAAAGATAAAACGAGGACAAAATGGGAAATTCAACAAAAATCTATGGCTGTTTTTGAACTCACGTTAAGCTGTTGAGAAGAGCTAATGTTTGAGAAACATGGAACGAGAAGTTTTTTCTACACGAGTAATTTAAAATCTTTATTTTTTAATGAGGACACTTTTAATCTTATTTCCCTTAACAAGGTACTTTACAACATGTAAATATCATATTAGCACTCCATCTTCTTTTCTTTTTTTCTTTATTTTAACGCAGATGATAAAGCAATCTTATTCAATCAACACCATTGTCAATTTTATCAGTTCATCATTTTCTTTTCTTCCTCACTTTGTTTTTGTGAAGAAAATAAAAGCAACCTCATTCAATCAACATATTCTTCACTGGTTATAGTATTTTGCTTGGTTTCGTTCGCTATATATCTGTAGATACTCATGCAAGTAACGATTTTCATTTTTATTTTTGGTGAGTTTTATTTATGGGCAGGAAAATTATAGCTAGAAAAATTGTTGGGAGAGGTTCGTTTTCGGTAACCCTTTAGCTAGAAAAATTATGGCTAGACAAATTATTTAAAGGAGATGTTGTCTCCAGTTATATCCATCTACTCCTTACTGCCTTAGGTAGGAGGAGACATTGTCGCTGATGAAGTTTAGTACTCTGATGAGTTTAGCAATACCATTAAGCCTCAGGATATCGGAGAGACATTAGCCAAGCCAGTCATGGGTTTGATTTCAACTGTGATGATATGCGGAGGTCATCTTCTATTTGCCCCGTAAGTTTGATCGACATGAATGGGCGATTGGTTGTGTTCTATTTATCCATTTTTCAGGGTGTCTTCCACCTTCCTTTACATCCTTTCTTCATGAAGATTCAAGAGAGGTGGAATATAGCTCCCTTTCAGCTGCTTGCCAACGGATAATGATTTCGTACTTGATAGCCTGTCGTAAGCAAGATCGGTTGCCTTCAATTAATATCTTGAAGGCTTTTTATTATATCAAGCCAAGAGAAGATAGTATTATCTCCAGGCTCGTGATACAGAGTGGTTACCATTGCATTACACCAAATCCCAGCATAATATAGGCCAAGAGAAGTTAATCGTAGCAATAATGCCTGCAGCAAATCATAATCAAAAGCAACTAGAGCACCAGGAAACAGAACCGCAAGAAAAAGCGCAATGTACTTCAATTGTATTCCCTCACTGCTTTTTCATTTATGGTAACAAACACGAGAAAAAACTATTCTTGAAACTCAAGTTTTCAACTTAAAACATTAATTCTCTTTTCAATGCAATCAAATAATTAGAAATGCGATAGCGTGGCCAATTTCATGGACGGAAACGGAGACCAAATTGGCCTCATCCGGCACCCGACAATGAGATTCTTAAAGAAAGGGAATTGAAAAGATTACTTAGCTGGGTGTTGGAGCCAAGGAGTAGTGGCATAGATAAGAACTGATGTGACTCCGACGAGTCCGGTTAGGCCAAAACCAGGCCCGATGGAAAACCAGAGTTTGAGAATTGCCTACACAATTTACTCACTTCTAAATTCATTAATAAATAATTTCACAAAAACTAATTTAAAGCAAGAAGCTGTTTTAAAAAATTAATTACTATGATTATTACAAAATTATACCCTAAGTTAGAACCCTTTCGTCTAACACAATCTAGAAAAGAAAAAAAAAGACATTAATTAACTAATAAAAGGAACCAAGAAGAAAAAAAAATTTACATAGAGCTTAAAAACTTAAATATGAAACTGAGAAGATTGTCTACGATGATTATAACTGAAAGCACCACTATTAGCTTGCAGAAATTTTTATTAATAGTCCAAAAGTTACGCTTTCGACGACCGCCATGCTGCTTTTGTTCTTTAACAACTGATACTTCTGTTTTAGATTTAGGATGGCTAATCGATATCTTCTTGTAATTCTCAAGCTCATCAATGATATCCCATTCAAGTTTTTCCTTCTTCAGCTTCTTCTGTTTCTTCTCCAACTTATTCTGAATCTGCTTCGAGGCTTCTGATATTGTTGTTGCTTTGTTTTTAGTTCTGTCAACTTCTTTTTCAGAAAAATCAGTATGGTTGTCAAGATCACGCATTGCCGCCTCCCATGTAACGCGATGGTTGATGGTCTTTGACGGATCGTCGCCGTCTTCGCCACCCAAAGGAGCAAAAGGGTTGGGAGCACGATCAGCCATGAATGATATGTAACTATTGCTGGATGAAAATGTACTTTGATTTCATGGTTGTGTACTTGTATTTGCATGGTATTTATATAGGTTGTTATATCCTAAGCCTACTGGTACAAGATTTCTAAAAGAATCATAACTCGTACATCGCTTTGGAAAATCTTCTTTCCAAATCTGCCTTGGAATTGGTTTCTATTATAACAAAAAATATTTTTTTAATTTAAGAAAAAAAATTAGAATTTAAGTATATTAAACTGGCAGAAATAAATAAAAAAAAATGCTGTGAACATAAACATGGTGGGACCCAGTAGAACAACACGAATGTCCGGAATTGCAGCGATTGAGTTTCAGTTTTAGTTTTTAACTAACTTTTTGAGTGTTTGACTAAAATTAGATCTTATCAAATTTTTACTTTTTACTTTGCAAGTTACCGTCACCGTTAAAGTTCAAACGGGGAAAAAATGGGAAATTCAACAAAAAAATCCATGGCTATTTTAGTAAATTCAATTCCCTTGATTTTCGCCCTCCCGCTATAAATCCTCGCTGCCGCTTGGCGACCGATTTACTATGCTTTCTCTCTTCAGCAAAGTTCCAAATTGAAATTTATAAGGCCAAAAGAGAGAGAGGGTGAAATCAATTAATTTTCAGCAAATATGTTAGTTTATCAGGATCTTCTCACAGGTAAAGCTTTTTCTTCTTGTTCATGTTGATATTTTTTCCATATTTTTCCTCTTCAATTTTTTTCTTTTTGCTGCTGTGCTTGTTGGTTCCAAGATCTGTATTTTGCTATGAATTTTGTTTAGATATTTTGATCTGTTAATTTGCCTATTGGCTTTAATTCAAGTAGGTTGGGTCGGTTTTGTTTGTTGTGAGTTGGTCATGATTGTAAACTTGGTTATTGTTGATGACTTTCAGGTGATGAGCTCCTCTCAGACTGTTTCCCATACAAAGAAATCGAGAATGGAATGTTGTGGGAAGTAGAACGAAGGTTGGAATCTTTTTCTTCTTTATTTTCTTGTGTTTCCAACTGGGGGTTAATTGAAACTCTCGGTTTCATGCTGTGTATTCTCTTGTTTCTTTTATTGGGTTTCATGGACACAATAGATCTTTAATGCAGTGGGTTATCCAAGGAGCTGTCAATGTAGATATTGGGGCTAACCGTTCAGCAGAAGGTGGCGATGAAGATGAAGGTGTTGATGACCAGGCTGTAAAGGTTGTCGACATTGTCGACACTTTCAGACTTCAGGCAAATGCAGTGCACTTCTTTTCATGATTTATAGCTGATTTTTTTTTTATACTCGTCTAAGAAATTGCGGTTGTTTGATTTTCAGGAGCAACCTGCATTTGACAAGAAGCAGTTTGTCACCTTCATAAAGAGGTACATCAAGAACTTGACACCCAAATTAGAGCCAGAGAAGCAAGAGTCGTTCAAGAAGAACATAGAGGGGGCAACTAAGTTTTTGCTTTCGAAGATTAAAGATCTCCAATTGTATGCAACTTTTGTATATTTTCACAGATTATCTATAATTAACTTGATTTAGAACCAATTATTGTTTCTTACCATTTGAGTTATTGTGTTGTAGTTTTGTGGGCGAGAGCATGCATGATGATGGTAGCCTGGTGTTTGCATACTACAAGGAAGGCACCACCGATCCAACCTTCTTGTACTTTGCCTATGGCTTGAAGGAAGTCAAGTGGTAATGGAGTCCTTCGCCTGATAGTGAACTGACTGCGCTTTTGTAATTCTAGATATAAGTTCTATACCATTTAGTGCTACTCTTAGTTCATATATAACTCGGTGTTACTATTTATCATTTTACATGTTCTTGTGGCAATGAGGATATATTTAAAACTTGATTGAGGAGTAAAATAGTGTTTTTTCCAATATTTTTTTGGGTTCATGATACTTGTACTTGCATGGGTTGTTTTCCCTGTGGTCAAGTTGTAATCCTGTTCTAGGTCTCGTCAACTCGGGCAACCAGAAAAGATGCCCACTCCTTTATTCCCGTGACCGATGGTGTGTACTTAGCTCTTTCCACTTTCCAGATGTATAGCTCTTTCAATTGAAGGCTTTTGCAGTCTCAAGCTTCTAAAGACTATAGTTTCTAAATTAATATTTTGAAAACAAAACGCCTCTAAAATACAGAGGGAATTTGTCTAGCCTAGAAATATTTTCTTGAAAAATGTTAAAAAGCTTGAAAATGGTGAAACTCATAATTCCCTTATCCTCGACAAGCTAAGAGACCTGCAGCTGAAGTTTTCCCAAGTCAACCTTTTTGTTTTTTACTATATCTGCAGCTAAACAACCCGAGAATAGCAGCGTTCAAATAATATGGCAGTCTTTAGATAAAGCAATCATTTCTAATGGTTTAAATAATATAAACTAACACAATACAGTTGGCCAGTCAAGCACGTTTTTAAACATATTCTCAACAGGATGAAGCTATCTCCTTGGCATTGTCTTGGAAGGTGCCTTCTCTCTGAGTAAAAAGCTCTGCCACCTCCCCGACGTTGGCTTGAAAAGCACCTTCTCATGGTGACATGCTCTCCCGATTATGCATAGTAATTTAAGCTTGCCTTCTTTTTAGCTTGTACCTGAATGATACCTTCGTTGAAATCTTCATGGTTCACCTGTAAATCAGACAGAAAGCCAAATTTTATTACTCACTGCTCTCATGGCTCAAATGTTCATAAGTAAATCTGATACAAACAAATGTACATGCAGATACATATTCAAGTGCAAGCACATTCACTACGGAATAACTAATAACCGTTTACATGTTTTCTTGCCAAAAAGAAATTTAAGCAAATAAACTCCTAGAAGTTTAGAAAGTGCACCTCAGTTGCATCACGGCGGAGAGCTAGCATGCCTGCCTCCACACAAACAGCTTTCAGCTGTGCTCCATTGAAATCATCCGTAGATCGAGCAAGTTCTTCAAAATTGACATCTGGATGAACATTCATCTTCCTTGAGTGGATCTACAAAATCAAGGAAAGAATTCAATAAAATTCTGCCCAGGATAGAAGCCATAGAAGTGGCAGCACTGAAAGTCATACCTGAAGGATTCGAGCTCTTGCTTCTTCACTGGGATGTGGGAACTCGATTTTACGATCCAATCGACCAGAACGCATCAAAGCAGGGTCAAGGATATCAGCTCGGTTAGTTGCTGCTATGACCTACAATACATTCACTATGTTAGAATAGATCACTTATATTTTATCAAACAGATAACATAATAATTATGCACCACAAAAGCAAACCTTAATACGTTCATCACTGCTAAATCCATCAAGCTGGTTGAGCAGTTCCAACATTGTTCGCTGAACCTCCCTATCTCCACTCACCTCACTGCATGTGGTAACAGATATCAAGAATCAGTGATTCCTTCCACAAATAAATGCCAGCATTACCAGCCTCAAAACAACTTTGCTTCCCAAGAAATTAAGATATGGCATTACCTATCAAAACGCTTTGTGCCAATTGCATCAATTTCATCTATAAAAATGATGCATGGAGATTTTTCTTTTGCAAGCTGAAAGGCATCACGAACAAGTTTCGCTCCATCACCAATGAACATCTACATGCATTACAATTTTGATTACTTATTATGAGGCCTAAGTAAGCAGATAAAAAATGACAAAACAATAATAAAAACTATTTTATTGCTCACATTTTTTTCTGTCACGTTATAATAATCAAGAAGTAATACGACAAAAAATGATTCCAACACAAATTGAAAGAAGTAGACAGGATCCAAACATCTAGAGAAGTAAGCTGGAAAAAGATACAGGATTTCATACCTGAACCAGTTGTGGGCCCGCTAGCTTCAGAAATGTGGCATTTGTCTGTGCTGCACAAGCACGAGCCATTAAGGTTTTTCCAGTGCCAGGAGGTCCATATAAGAGCACTCCCTTAGGTGGACGAATGCCTAGCTTTTGAAACCGTTCTTTATGAGTCATGGGCAACACAATGGCCTCAACTAGTTCTTGGATCTGTTCCAGGAAAAACCATCAGAAAAAGACATTAAACATTAGCTTAACAGTTATGAAATGATCTTCTCAGAAAGGGCAGTAGAATTAAAAAGTGTGCCTGCTTCTCCAAGCCACCAATATCATTGTAGTCCTCAGTTGGCTTCTCATCAACCTCCATAGCCTTTACTCTGGAATCGTACTCAGATGGCAAAGTATCCAATATCAAGTAGCTGTCTTTATTGACCCCAACCAAATCACCAGGTTTCAGTTTATCAGGATCAACAAGTCCAACCACAGGTAGAAATATGGTCTGTAGTAATTATAAAACAAGTCAAGATCAAAATGAATTGTTCTTTTCACCAATATTAAAAAAATGTTGATTTGATAACTAATTTCACTATGGAAAAACATAACAGACTTGCCCTCACCTGACGAGTAGAGGTTTTCAGCACAACACATTTACCCTTCCTTTGTGAGTCAAGATCAATGTTGGCACCATCCTCCTCTGCCTCATCTTCAGGATTCATCTCCAATATCTGAAAGAAACAGTAATTAAGCATTGGATCTCCCAATAAGATGCTTAACCATGACATAAATGCATCAACAATGGCTCATTATTTAGCTGGTTCTCCCTTTCAATGCTATTTTGAGTTTGCTTAAACACAGAATCATTATACACCAGCACAGAATAAGTCAAAGACTACTAGAGAACAAACATAACACAGAAATTCAAAAGGGATTTGGAAAAAAAAGTTTTAAATTACCTCAACAATGTTACCGACCAAGTAAGGCAATTGCTTGTTAAGCTTAATCTTCTCTTGATTCTCCTTAATCTTTTCCTTGTGTGAATCCAACTCCAGATTGGTCCTCTGCATCTCTTCCTTTAATCCCACAAAACCAATTAAACCAAAAACCAGAAAATTCACACAAACTAGGGTTACAAAATTTCCAAAGAAAAAAAATCTGGGAACAAAAGAAAATTACTTAGCTTTAACCATCAAGATTTCCCAATTAAACTAAAACTAGAAAATTAAAAACTAAACTAAAGAACTTTCCTTTATATGTAAAAATTAATTAGCTTTAATCCATATCGAATAATTGAAAGACGAAATTTTATTAAAATGACGAGATCTTAATAGCGGCGGTGGACTTTTTTAGAAAACCCTAAAAAATACAATGCAAATAATGATTAAAGCGCAGATATAAAAGGAAAAGGAGAGAGATCGAGATTCGAGAGGGACCTTGAGAATTCGAATTTCGTTATCAAGAAGACGGGAAGCTCGGATGATGTCCTCGGTGGTCATCGAAGTCAGCTGGTCTTCTTCAAAGCTTGAATCTTCTGCCATGGCAGTTGCCATCGGTGACGGTTTAAATAAAAACGATGACTTTGATCGAAGAAATTAAAAGGTCGAGAGAGAAAATAAAAGAAATCTGTCAAGCAATGGAAGCAGGGGAAAAAAAAAGGCAGAGAGAGAGAGAAAGAGAGAGTAGTGCTTTTATTGTTGTTTTCGAAGAAATTGAGAATTGAGAGCGAGGCGATGAATGTGCTCCTGCACGCTGTCTCGGGCCATCTTGGGCCCATATGTGTTTACTTATTTATTTTTTGAGCCTGATTGTGGGCCTAATGTTTCTTATTTTGACTAAATTCGGTGATTTGTGTATATTTTTTTAAATATTAAAATTTATATATTTATTTATATTTTACATAAAAATTACGTATAACAGTATCGATAAAATAAATATAAAATGTATTTTTTTAATTTTTTTAAATTATATATAATTATTTTTAAAATTTTAACTTATATCACTATCATATCGTATCTAAATTTTCAATCCAATCATTTTTTTTCTCATTTTGGGCCTCTTTGCAGCTCAATTTTCTTAATCTGGGCCTACATTCTGGCCCAACTGTTTGGGCCTATTTCTTTCACATAAACACGAGGCTAACCTAACTAAAGGAGACGAATAACAGTTCAGGGAAACTGGTCATTGAAACTTGAATAAAAAGTCACTCTAGAGAGGTGAAAGTAGTATTAAGTTGCAGACTCAAAACTTAAAAAGACAAGATCAAGAGGTGAAACTTCTAAGGCAATCACATAATCACCAAGTAATTATTATGTAAAACCAGATTCAAGCTAATCAATTTTTAGACAGCAGTGGCTCTGGTTCAGGCTTTTCTTCACTAAACACCTTGGCAATCTTGTCAGTAGGAACCAATGGCAAATATGAAGCAACCTTGTACCCCTTCTCTGCACTGCTAACCACTGTTTGGTTATACTTTTCAGTGTAATAGGCAGCTGTTGGGACAACAATTGAAGCAACTTGTGGGAAGAGAGGGAGCTGGTTCAGTTTACGCCATGCTGAAACAGCAGATTGTTCAGCTTTTGGCTCATACTTGGCATAAAGCTCTTTCGCAGTGGGCTCATACTTGGTGTACACAGATTTTGCATATCCTGAAGCAATGCTCACCACTCCAGCACGCTGGACCTCAGAAGCCACACCTCGAGCCATCCCTGGAGCCTTTTGGGCAGCCGAGATGGCTTCAAAAGAGACCTGCTTGATAAGTAGAGGAACACGACCATCCATCTTACTCAAAGATTCACCAACCTACAATAAACCGAAGAAGAATTTTTTTTTAATCTCCTTTGATCATCAATCTTAGCATGCCCTTTTTTGTCAGTCAAACATATGATCTAAAAGTTATGTAATTTCGATTTTTTTGGTAGATAAAATCTGGATAGATAAATCGTTCAGTCCTCAATATCATGACAGAATAAGACATATTGTACCTAACAGTAACAAAAAATTCATACGTTCAAGATGACCAGGCCAGGACTCGAAAGTGGACATCCTCGTCAATTGAGCCAACCTCTTGTTCGTGTAATTTCAATTAAAACCATAGTTTCGCAACCCAACCCCAGATTTTCCCATGATCTAAAAAAGCAATACTTTGATTAAAGAAAGTAATCCTAATCATTTTGAAGTGGCAAAGTTTCAATGGCATTTTCCATATCACAATTATCCCACAACCCCATCAACCCAGAATCACAAATCAAGTACTTACTCTGATTTTACTATCAAAACAAAATATAATGAAACACAGACATTACCTTGCGATCAACAAATTTGAGAAGCTCAAAGGGGACATCATGGTATTTATCATAAACAGGTCGAACCACGCTCTTAACCGTTCCCTCAACGGTCTCGACGCCATGCTTCAACGGTCCCGACCTTTCCTTGGCGTAAACGTAGAGGTTGATGAAGCAAAAAACCGCGTAAACAGCGGCTACTTGCACGAATTCCAAGTATTTCAACCTCTGTTTTTCGTCTTTAGCCTTTCAAATCCCAATCAACAAAAAATAAAAATACAATTTTGATTACCCGATAAATAAATAAAAAAAAAAGGGAAATGTTTAATGAAAATACCATGTCTTGTTGGACGTCCGAGTCTCCTTGAGCCATGACAGAAACCACTCTTCTTGAAAATGACGAAAAAATCGATGAACTTTAGGCTCTTTTTTTTTATGAAGAAAAAGGATACGCTGCTTTTAGGTGTGGCGTTGGTTTTATAGGATTGGGAGAGGAATCAAAGAAGCTGTGAAGAAACGTGTCGGTTAATTATTTGTGTCCTTCGGGGCTAATTAAACGTATCATGCGGAGTGGGTGAATAAAAAGGGGAAATTCGTCGAGAAATCAATGAACTTTACAAAAAAGACGTCAACCAACCGAAGACCAAGGATTTTGGGCTTCCCCTTCCCCATTGTTTACGCGCTGGATGGAGCCAATATCATAGAGAATGTTCTGTAACTTAATGTTAGTCTTTTACACATGTATATGTATAATATTTATTTAATATTAAATAATTATAAAATACGAAAATTATCATATTAAAATTTATATTGAAATAGAAAATACAAAACATATTTGTTTATTTTTATTAAATTTATATATAATTTTTGTTAAAATTTTAAATTATATTATTTTGATATATATTTTTTGTATCATTTTTATTTTTTATATTATATTATCATATTATATTTAAAATTATCAAATTTATTGAAGATTATATTTTCTTTATTCATATCAATTGGGGTCAATACCCATAATGATGCATGATTTTTTTTTTTTTTTTTGATGTTAAATTATTGGGTCTCAATGAGTAAGAAGATAGAATTATTGCACCAATAGGTCCCTTCTTCCGCTTTGTAATGGATGTTGTGGGTGTCATATTTGGTAGAAGTTTACTTGCTAAAGTTCATGATGGAAGATGGAAAATAACTTGGTGAAAGTCATTTTTCTAGATGATCAAATTGGTTAACTTAATTATCAAAACAGGCAAACACTTGGTCCAACAGAAGCCCAAAGGTTTCGAAAGATTTTATTTTTTGGAACTGACACAATTGTGCAAGCCTATTGAATTTTGGGCTCAAAGAGGGGAATACAAAACTCTAACCCATTATCATTAGCTTCAACATGTACTTAGAAAATTAGAACTTTGGACCACCCTCCATAGAGGTAGCTCAAAATCCTAAATTTGGTATTGTTTTTTTGGATATAAATGTGAGGGGGACGATGAAATTAATTTTGATAAGATAAAAAACAATAATAAAAACTATATAGATGCGACTGAAAAAAAATTTTATAAAAAATTTTATTAAAATTAATTTTTAAATTTAATTGATAATAAGTTAAACTCAACTACACCACAGAAAATGCGAGTGAAAACCAAACCCGGCTTAGTCGATGATTATTAAAATTTCTTCAGCTTTTCCATCTGCCTGGTGGTGTATAGACAATCTGGTAGGACTTAAGGCCCACCAAGAGCTATTACATGTCCAATCCAAGCGTCTGCCAGTTTGAAGTTTGATCCACTGTAGAGTAGAGTATAAAAGTACAATCCATTTGCATTTTATTAGCCACCAATCTAAATTAATTTTATCTCTGGCATGGCCAACCGCCATTTGTAATATCACACCCATCATTTTATTAAGCCTTTTGGGATACCCAAAAATTAAAATTAGATTTCTCATTTTGTCTTGAATTTATTATTTTTTTTGGTACGAAATAAATCGAAATAAATAAGATATTCAATCCCTCATTAAGACAAAATGTACCGTCTAAGATAGGGGGCAGGTCGGTCTTGAATTCATAGTTTTACACTATCCATCAGAGATTCAGACTTTTAACCAGAGAAGAAATAAGATTGAACACAAACAATGTAAAAAAAAAAAAGGCAATTTATGGGAAAGTTTGGTCCACAGGGGACAATTGAAATGGCTTTTGATTTTATTCATAGGGCACATGTCAGGTTGTGATGGACCCATCAGATTATTGATTTAACTACCCATACTTAAAAACATCCCATTGCCATCTAAAATTTCACAATTTTCAGAATTACCATTTTAATAATCATTAAAATAATTCATAAAATGAGTTATATGATAATTTAAAATTTAATAAGATAGAAAATATAAAAATAATATAATTTAAAATTTTAAAATATTATAAATAAATTTAATAAAATAATATTTTATATTTTTTTATCAACATACATTATTATATATTATTTTGATATAAAACAAAATATAAATAAAATATTATATAATACGATAACACAAAATATCAAAATTTATGAAATCTTACTTAGATCTAATTATCAGGATGTAACCTCCCATACCCATACTTAATTCCCATTTTCTTGTAAATTAAAATCTGGCTAAACTCAAAAGAGATCCCTCAAAATCTCCCAACAGAATATCATTTTCAACAAATCCCTTCCAGCTTTATGTCCTCTCAGAAACTTTCATGTCCCTATCGTCCTTTTTCAAACCATGACAACTGACAATTGACAATTGACAACTCAGAAGTTTCCACTTTTTCTCTGGGGCCAATTGTAGCAGGATTTTGATTTTCCACCATTAACTAAAGCCTTTAAAACCAAATTATTAATCACCTAAGAATATATAATTAAAAATTATATTTCTTAAACAATGAATAAATCGTAAAATTACCCACAACACCTAAAAAGAAAAGCTACAGATCTTGTGAGAAACAAAAAAGTATGATAGTAACAATAATCTTTGACAGATACATTAAAAATAAAATAAATTCTAATAATATTTTCTGCAATTACAATAAAAACCCATCACCACCATGTATAACAAGTTAACAACCAAACCCATTAAAAAGGAAAAAGAAAATTACAAAAAAAAAAAGAGTTTAGCTCCTGCACCTTGTAATACGGCTGCAGCCACGGTTGTAAGGGTTGGCCTGAGCTCCAGGCTGGCAATTATAATAGGAAGCGCCACGTCGGGAACAAGGAACTGTATTCCTCTGCAGCGCACCGTAGCTGATGTACTTGGTGGTTGCTAAAATACGCCGGCTGATCTCTGAGTCCAGCTCAAACTCTTCCCCGGCCAAGCATTCAGCTATGGAACCCTTGCATGGCGATCCGTTGGTGGGTATCCAACCCAGGATTGGCTGATGGTGGTCCCCACTTGCGTCAATGGTCATTAGCCCCATGGCCATAATCATGGCACAGATCACAACAAGGTTACAATTGATTATTGCCATAGGAAACTCAAAAGCTCTCCACTCTTAGCTCTGATTTCTTGGTTTCCTTTCTTCGGCTTTGATTTTCTTTCCTCGTTTCTGCTGTTAGCTGCTTTAGCTGTTCGATGTCTTCGTTTTTAATAAGTCATCTCTGCTGTTGAGTTTTTTTAAATGAAGGGAAAAGAGCTAGTTGGCAAAATACGTAATAAAGTTAGATTAAATGACACTGACTTGGATGTTTATTACAGATATGCCATTATGTGCCGTTCTAAATACTGTATTAACTAGTAACCACTCATTTGGGATTTTTGACCAATGAAAATACGAAGAAATTGTTAATTTATTTTATATTTCTATAAATTTGACTAGTTTTGGTTTGAAAAGGTGAAAGGGGATGATGAAAAAATGAGAATAATGGCATGTATTTGTGAAGGATTTGAGCCAAAGTATAGTTTATATTTGCTCATATCCTATATCTTATTTATATGTATATCAAAAGAAAAATAAGAATCTAATGGTTACTTGTATATCATTACAAGCATGACATATATTTTATTAAAAAGAATCGTTTGGACTGTATGTAAATTTATATTTGTGCTATTTAAAATGCAAATTTTAATTATATTATTCTAATATTAAATAATATCTAAAATGAATTCAGCTCAAATTTAAAAATAAAAATAACAATTTTAAACACAAATTTAAAAAAATCAATTTAAAATTTTAACAAAAAATTTATTTATAAATTTGATAAAAATTAATATATTTTAATATATCAACATAAATTATTATTTAATAATTTTAATATTTTATATAAATTAATATTTAGTACTATTTTATATTAATATATGAATACACAAATTAATAAATTTACTCAAAAATCATATTAAAAGTTACGTCTAAATTATATCTTTTGACAAATCACTCAACTCATGAACAAATCTACTCTCCAAATCATGTTTATCATTTATTGATATCTTATTTTAGTTTCATGCACAACATAACCAACTAGATAACAGCTCAAACCACATCTTTTTCAAGAAATTCCTCCAAGCTTGAACGTGACAGTTAACCTGCTTGGGGCCAACTATATTGTTAAAAACTAATGTCATGCAAATCACGTAACAGCAACATAACATTGACTTCGATAAGTTGGAAAAGGCTGAAACAATGGCAACTTCGATATTAAAGTGAAAGCATTGGGCAAAAGCACAAGCCCAACCCTTTCGTTGACTCCTCTCCCCCTTTTACACCATTTCGTTTTGGTATAAACAAACGCAAGTTAAAGATTAAAGAAAAAATGGAGAGGAAAGACGGCATCTAGGGTTTAGGTTAGCATCCTTCCACTTCTAAAATTCTTCAAAGAATCTATTAACCGAAACACCGTTATCTTTTCCTAATTCTAAAAACTCCGCCGTCACCGTTTAGCCCTTTTTCTACTTATATTTTTACACCGTGAACATGCATGACACTCAAATATAAATTTAATAATTTAAAATATAATACATTAATATGATATAATTAAAATATAAAAATAATATAATTCAAAATTTTAATAATTATTATATATAAATTTAATAATTTTAAAATAATATATTTTATATTTTTATATTCAATATAAATTATAATATATAATTTTAATATAAAAATAATATAAAAATAAAATTTTATATTATATATAATATAAATATATAATTCATCAAATTTATTAAAAATTTAAAAAAATCAAACAATCAACCATCGAAACAATGCTAAGAAAAAATAAAAAAGTAAAAAGGAACAACAATCAAACGTGAAATCCACTTACATATGATAAACTGATAATATCGAATATTCAAATATATGAAATTTCAGGTATAAAAAATTTTTTAAAAAAAGTCATTCCTTTAATAAAAAAATTCAGTAGAAACAAGAAAAATGTCCGGACAAAAAAGTGAAAGGTCGTTATCGCCGATGTTATCAGCACGTAGCCGTTAAAAACGTGGGACCCAATACAGATCACCAGGACGGTGTTTGCGCGTCCCAAAACCAAACTCTCTTCAAGCCAGCTGGCTGTTATTAATTTAAAATAAAATCCATTTATTGTTTTTCTTTTTCGAGTAGAATAGAAGTTTTTCATTAAAACCACCCCGTTATTTCTTTTAATAGGGATGTATCCAAATAAAATTATTGATTACTTATTTGTGAATATATTTAATTTTTATTTGTTTATATTTATTTATTAATTTTATAAAAATTAATTTAATTTATTTATATTGGTAAATAATTTTGTTTATTTATTATTTATTTATTATTTGTTTATAATAATATTAATAAAATAATATTTATATTTTTTATTTTAAAGTTTATTTATATTTGTTTGAGTTTATTTATATTTTATTTAAAGTTGTTAGTTTAAATTTGTTTTATTATAATTTATTTATTATTTATAAATATATTTATTTATATATATTTATGAATATATTTGTTTAATATTTACTAATTAATTTGTTTAATTTAATTTAATATCAATCAAACGTGAATAATTTATTATTTAAATAAATTAAACACGAACAAACAAAGTAATTTTTTTAACAAACATAAATCAAACATGAATACTTTTATAAAAAATAAATAAATCACAAATATACATTCAATTATTCATATTCAATTTTTTTTTCCACCTCAGGAATGAAAAATCATCTCTTAATTGTTGTGATTAACGTTTATGACAGACAACCAATTGACAGAAATACGATAAATTTTCCGGCTTACCAAACATCCCATAAACTAACATATTCAAGTTCTACCCATGAAAACATTTAGATTAGCTTTTGCATTTAAAGGTGATAACTAATGAGTATGCAAACTTTGATTCATCACATTATGCAATCAACATTACATGAATCATGGATATTTTTCACACAACTATTTATGTAAATTGTTGCTCTAATTGTTTTGTTTTATATATTTTTTATTTATTAAAGCACTATGTTAAGTGCTAAGCAAGCATGTATATATTTTATGATTTTTTTATTTATAAGTTAACAAAAATTTGTTTTTACATGTCTAACTTCATCATGGAACAAATATTATTAGAAAAAAATCTTTAAAAGTATTTAAACAATAGAATCCTACTCAAACTAAATATTTATTTTTTAGTCTCAAATTCGATAGAAATTTGTTTAAATCTTTTATATTCAAAATTTTAAATTGAATATTTTATCAGCCTTAAAATTTAAATTTTAAATATAAATTTTGTTTAATTTGTTATATTCAAATTTTTTACATTTTTAAGCTGCTAAATATTTAAATTTAAACAATTAAAAAATAATTTCGGACTTTCGCCCTTTCATATTTTGTTGGGCTCTAAACTGAGGCCCAAAGACGAACCACATCCCAACGAACAAAACGGACTTAAAATCCTACTCAAACAGAAACGGCAGCGTTTGCCTTCATAACAAGTTAAGAATCGGGGCATTTTCGACCTTTGGTAATTCTCATTTAAGATTGAGATAAGAAATTAGGGTTTTTTATCGGATATAAAATCCCGCAAAGAGCCCTAAACCTCACCAAAGCATTTTAGCCGCCGCAGCCCTCTCTTTCTCTTCCGGGTAGGCCTTACTCTGTCCCTGTGGATTTCGTTTTCATGTTTCATGGTTTTAAATTTGTCTCAATTTTATGTTATCTGGATGTTTTGATCGGCATACGTTTGATTTTTGTTCTCTTAAAATGTATATATAAATATGTTTGTTAATATTTTCCTATAATATTGAGTGTCAAATCAGGATTTAGGGTTTATGTAAAATGTTTGTTTGATTATTCTTAGTATTTGAATTAGTAATTTATTTAAGGGGGTTGAAGTTGAAACCTAGTTAGTTTTTCTATTCTTTTGTTTTTATACATGTTTTTTTTTTATGAATATTAGCTGGTGTTGAATTAGGTGATTTGAGCTTTGTGTTCCTTGTTCGGTTAAGCAACCCGCAAAGATGCAGAACGAAGAGGGGCAAAACATGGATCTTTATATCCCTAGGAAATGGTATTTAATTTGCTTCGCTCATGTTTATTTCTTACAATGTTTATGTTGGAAGCTTATTTGTAGCTTGTTGTTGTTGTTGTTGCAGTTCTGCTACTAACAGGCTCATCACCTCCAAGGATCATGCATCTGTTCAGATTAACATTGGACACTTGGATGAGCTTGGCAGATACACTGGCACATTCTCCACTTTTGCTCTTTGTGGCTTTGTCCGTGCCCAGGTTCGTGTTGGTCCTCTACTGGCCTGCTGCTTGTTTAATTATTATTGCTGTTATGTTTTTTTCATTTGATTGCATTCTCATACTTGCATTCATGCCATGTTCACAATTCACATCCTTTGTAAAAGGCATAATCCTGCAACTTGCTTTGTTAGTGATGTGCTTGTGGCTACATTGTCATGTTAACACTCTAAATATTTGAGATATGTTTGAAGTTTCAATTGTGATCCATTTACTCTGTAAGTTCATTTAGAGAAAGCATCAGTTTAATATTTCTAATTAAAGATATTCTGGCTAAAACTGGATGTTGTACTGACAAAACTCATGTCTAAAGACCTGGAAGAGAAAATATATCACTTGGGTTTTCTTAGCTGCCTGTAGATTAGCACAGGGGTCCTCGGAGACACATTTAGAAAGTTGTTCATTTTTAATGTTTTTAGCTGGTAGGTTATAGAGAAGTTAGATTGTAGATTGTAGATTAACTTGTCGTAGTTTGTTCCCTCAGTTCTTTATCAAGATATTAAGTTGTGTTTGATCTGGCTGCTGATTATTAGTTTGTTTTACTTTGCAGGGTGACGCTGACAGTGCTCTTGACAGGCTCTGGCAGAAGAAGAAAGCTGAAGTCCGACAGCAGTAGTTGGGAAACCTTTTATTACTAGTCTGTCTCTGAACTTGGAGGGAAACTGTTTTGGTAATGACTAATAAGTTCTAGTTTCTTTTGGTGGATTATGATGTTTATTACTTAGCTTGCTTGCATTTGAACCTAGTATATGCCTTCAATTTTGTGTTCTCCACATTTTTGTAGTCTGTGGTTATGATAGTTTTGTTAAATTTCTGCATATCCAAATGCTCTAGTAGCCGATGCCTGATGGAATTTTTATGGTTCACAATAGCTCGGTTGAGAGCTTCGAATAACTTGTATTTGAATTGGAAAAGTTGCATCTAAGAAAGATTAAACCAACGATTTCTGAGATTGACCCCTATTGTGATTCAAAATGTCCGGGTGCTTAACATCATTTCAAGATGGAAGTCCTAAATTTATTTCTTTTTTTCTTAACGTTTATTTAGCATTTAACGAGCCAGTAAACCATATGACCCTTATTGAATGCTGGGCCATTCCTTGAAGATAAAAATTACACATCACGAGCAGATTGGATCCATTGGCCAAATATGAGTAAGATCAAGATTTATTTTTGGGAGTACCAAAAGCAAGCGTGACATCATTATGGACAAAGTCCCAAAGTATGGGACAACAGAGAGAGGCTGGCCTGCCTTGCCTTTGCTCGAAGTAATGGTGAAATTCTAGATTAATCTTCAGAGCTATTAGTTGTAGGATTCGACTGCAATTCAGAAGTGTTCAAAGTTTTGCTGGAAAAATAATAATCAACATTTGCATTGAAAAATATTTGAACATTAGGCGAGATGTAAACAGTAATTTTAGGCCTAAGTGTCACCATCCCAATCAATTTTCGTATTCTGATAGCCTTGGCCCCAATAACAAAAGCTTATCATACTAAAACAACATATCTAGAAAAAGTTGTCTTTTGCTTTATTTGACAAGAAATAGCATTTACTTGGAATAAAACAAGTTTTGAAAGCAATGGCAATCGATCTTCATTTTGAGATTAATTTCTCTCTTTACAGTATCTGTTATCTGAAAAATGTAGTATATAGATTGTCATTTATCAATACAAGTCTACAACATCATCAGTGTTTTTGGTTCTTCTTAGACAAAAAAAAAAAAGAACAAGAAAAACACAATCACTTTATTTGTTTTGAGAAGAGGATTCATTAATTATTAAACCAAATGTTGATGCATCACCTCACTTTTCAGGAAGCAGGTAGGCTTCACCCTAAAGACTTGATCCCTTTCCCATGCTTGACCCACAGAAATGATTCCTTCTGTCACAAGTATCTGGTAATATAGCAGAAGAATGTACTAGTTTTAGCTTTATATCACATAAGAATTCTGATTAGTAGAGTGTTTATTTATTTTATTTTTTTATGAAAACGTTTAGGAGTGGAGGGCGTTGTTTCATCTTTAAGGATATGATAAATTATTAATTCATAAAGAGATTTATGAATTTTTTGAAAATTTTCAGATTTATAAATGATTTGTTAACAGAAAATAATGAAGATTCTAATTTGAATACTTTACGTTTAAATTTTAAATTTTAATCATTTACATCAATCTTATTGACAAAATTACATTAGGAGATTACCCTGTGGTTTTAGTTTCCAATTTTCATATTCAAGGTTTAAAGGTTCAAATGACTACAAAATGAGAGAGGATTAGTTTTGTTTTGTACTTAAAAGATCCAATGACTTTACATGACCGTAGCTTATAAATTTTCACGTTTACTTCAAACCAAGTGCAGCTTGTTTTGATTCTTTAAAAACAGTGCCGAGATTCGAAATCTCTGATTCTTGTCCCTATACCTTCAATGAAATACATTCTAAGGTGGTTCAATATTTTATATTGTCCCTTCGCAAAACAACAAAGGCAATGGTCTCAGCTTTCATGCAACAAAAGCAGGGTCAATGTTAATTACCCAAATTTCCTTCATTTTGAAATGGTCATCTGGCCCAAAGTTAGTTGTTTTTCTATGGGGACTAGCTTCCTTTTAGTGAGACGTTTATATTTTTCTTCTTTGGCTTTTAGTGAAGCAGACTTTCTTTTAGGTACATAGAGTCTATTTTTATTGTTTGGCTTTTAGTGAAGCAAACTTTCTTTTAGGTACATGGAGTCTTTTCCACAACCAAAAAATTTGGTAGCTCCAAAGCCAATGGGAAATTTTTTGTTTATTCAACAAAGGTGCTACCATCATTGTGTTAGTCATGATTGTCATCATTAAAATCACAATTATAGCATCACCAATCTTAATTTTTGTTAAAGATTTGTTTTGTTAAATCTCATCTTTATCACCAACTTCAGTCTCCAATGAAGAGAACAATGCTGTTTGTTCTTTTTCTAGTTGCCTCTAAACACAACAGGCTAAAAGCCAGGGTAGTGCTTGTAGCAAGAAGTTTCTGAGTGACTAATCAGGGAAATAAATTTGAGATGTGGGAAATGATTTTTTTTTTTAAATTAGAGAAGGGGAGATTCGTAGTCGAGAAGAGGATCATGTAGGAATTAATTGAGTTAAATGCTCGGATGTAGATATTAGAAATGTTAGTTGCTAAAAATTCTGGATTAACATCTGCTACATTGCTTTATATTGGTCTTCTGTTCATCGAGTCCATAACTAGAGCTTAATTATAAGATACAATGAATGTTTTTGTGAGAATTGAGAGGCTTGGGAAGGAAGACAGATTGGATTGAAGGAATCAGATTCCTTATTAATGGAAATTGCTACTAATTTGATAACCAGGAATATGCTGTAAATGCAACGAAAGTCATGCTTGATTGACTGAACACTGACTTGACATACATCTTTGCTTTTGGATTAAGATTCTCACACGAATCATTTTCATCCATGCCAATGGACCAAACAAATCTTACCTTAATTTACAAGTTTATATCTATCTGATCTTTGCCTGTACCCTTCCCCTCGAAGGCTCAAAACTCAGATTTTTATTGCCAAGAAGTTGTTTTTTCTTCTTTCCCCCCACTTTCTGGCAGGGTGAGATAAGCACCAGAAAAAAAAATTAAAAATTGATTTAAAATTATAATATTAGTTTTAATTTAAATTAATTTTTTATTTGATTTGAATTAAATTTAAATATTAAATATATATATTAAATTTAAATCGAATTTCGAATCGAGATATTAAAAAAAATTGAATTATATATTTTTATTAATTTTTATATATAATTTAAATTTTTATAAAAAAAATTATTTTATACAAAAATTTATTTACATATATAAACTTTTATTAAAATAATATATAAAAATAAAAAATTTAAAAATCAATAAATAACTAATAAAATTTAATTCGAATTAAATCTTTTCAAAAAAAATTAATTTAAATAAAATTTTATAATTTTATAATATTATATATTACAAAAAAATTGAATTGAATCCGATCCATTACAAATCTTATCACCCCAATTTTCATAGATAAAGCCAAGTAAAGACAATCATACTAAAGACAAAAGGCAAAAATCCTCCTTTTCTAAAGCTTTAATTCTAAACCATTGTCATTAAATTTGTAACTCCAGGATGTCTCAAACACAGGTAAAAAGAAAAGTTGGGACATGCCATAGTAAGCCATCAAACTCTCTCCTTCTTTTATAAACTTTTTTCCTTCAATTTTGCTGCACAAAATTTGATACAGGCTAACAACCATGATCATCTGCTTTGTCTTTGCAGAAGTTGATTGGACCAAATTCTGAAACCCATGATTAATATTTAGCATGAGCAAAGAAAATTGCTCAACAGAAACAAGGGGTCCATAAGAGTAACCCTTTTTATGTTGGTGAACCCTTATAATCAAGTAACCATTTTTTTATAAAAAGAAAATTTGTAGTTATGATTACCTTTTAAAATAATAGATTTGTTCTTTTGTGGATGGTTCAATGAAACAATAAAAATTGCAAACAATGAGATTCTCTTTGGCCATCAAGCTTGGAATGTCAAAATGATCTTCTAGTGGACAAGAGAATAGAACTTCTCAAAGGGAGCTTTCTAGATATTGAAAAAGGATTTGTGAAAGGTTTGGCACCTGGAAGTTTTCAGTTTTTTATTTTTTCTACTTCTGAAGAAAGTTTATATATATATATATGTGTATGTATATAACAAAAATAAATCCACATATTCTCTTCAGGATTTGGAGATGGAATAATAATACCTGAAAAAAGATGAAGAATGCTTATTTCTGGGACCCATCCAATGTCAGTTTCTATGCAAGCTAACCAGAATAACCTTAATGAATCCCTTTGTTTAGCTGAAAACCAAGCATTTGATAGGAGATAATGGTAATATGATTGAAGGTGGAGGTTGGGGAGGAATCACATACCCTTTTGAAGATCAAATCTCCAATACTTTTGTGATTAAGATGATGACATTGTAATAGAATTGTATTGGTCAAAAACAGTTTGATTGAAGTCAAAAGATGTTATTAAAAAGGGGCCTTATGCATGATTTCTTTGATGGACCATTTTTTTTCCCCATTGAGAGACAGAGAGAGAGAGCTTCAAAAGGAGGATTGAGTTATGAGTTATCTGCAACAGTACAGACTCGCTTTATATCTAATGAGAGTGAAGCAGGAAAAGAGGGAAATAAAGGTGTAAATGAAAAAAAAGAAAAAGAAAAAGGGGAAAAGCAAAAACTAAGCAATGTCTGTTCAAGTCATCACACATTTCAAAAGTACTTTTAAGCTCAGTTTATAAAAGGCGAAATTAATTTGGATAAGATTAAAAATAATAATAATTATTATTATAATTGTGATTAAAAAAATTTAATAAAAAATTTATATTGATTTAATTTCATTAAAATTAATATTGAAATTCAATTAAAGATACAATAAATTTAATTATAACACACTAAAAATACAGTGAAATTCAAACAAGCAGTTAATGGAAGAAAGAAGGGATAGCTTTCCTTATAAAGGAAAACTTGCCAGTGAGGCTCAATGCCCTAGTTACTACTACTTTGACAAATCCATAACCAAGAGAAAAGAGGATTCGATGCCTTTGACTAGAAACCATCACTTCAGCAGTATCGTAAAGCAGGGAAACAACGCAACACAACATTACGCTACGCTACAGTACTGAATCATCAAGCACAAGACAATCGTACTATGAATTATGTCTTAAAAAAAGAAAGAAATGGTTTTTCCAAAGTTGCACAAAAAATCAGGAACTTTGTAGACATTAATCTTTCCACAGTTCATTTAATAAATAAAAATAATGCTTTAAACTTGCAAATTAACCATCAAATTGCACTTTTACGCGTCAAAAAAACATTGAGTTCCAAAAGATTTGAAGGGTATTCGATATAAAAATATAAATGATATATTAATATTCGTAAATTATTTAAATTTAAATAAAATTTAAATTTTATTTGATTATTATCGAATCAAATTTGAATTTAAATAATTTAACTCATCGATTATATTGAATTCGAATATTTTTACACTCAACTTAAATAGTTCATGAATTTAATCGAATTTTTATATTTAAATATTTTTTTATTATTTTAATTAATAAAATATCTTAAATTTAAATTTAAATTCGAACACAAATAATTAATCTTTTACCAAATATATAAATCAAATTTATTTTTATATATTAATCAAATTTAATCGAACGAATTCAAATAATTCAATTTCAATCACGAATCAAATTTGAACTAAAACGAATTGAGAGTTAAACTCAAATTTATATCGATTTGACTGGATTATACCTAATGTTACTCTTCCACAAGTCGCAACCTAAGAGCAAAACGCCAAAATTTTAAAGCCTTCTGGAGAAACAATCACCCAATATTGGCAAATTGTCCAAAGAAAAAAATATGAGCCTCCATTTTTCTTGGCCCAAAGTATCCATCTAACCATCTAGGCATTCATTTAATCACCATCTAACAAAACCTACTTTCACACATGTAATAGAGGAAGAAGGAAAGAGAGGACAAGGGGCCTACAAATTAACAACTAGCATATTACAAGGCTAAATGTTAACTTTTAAAACCAGACCTTAAAAGAGTAAACAGTTCTAAAGAAAGCTAAGCACAAACACCACTAAAGAAAAAGACCTCCAAACCCCATTTTCCCCTGCTCTTATTCTTTTACCCTAACTTAAAACTACATGGTTTCCTTCTATATCTACATACATTGCAAAATTATTCCCCATTACACATACAAGTAGTATAATGCTGAAGAATACATCACACAATTGAACATGCATTTGGGTTTTCGTCGCTGAACATCTCGAAGGAATCAGACGGCTGTGATGAATGCGTGCCCCCATTAATATACATGTACGAATACGGTGGTGGTGAGGTATAATACGATGCACTATGGCTACTACTAGGATATGCCGTATTGTAGCTAGTAACGTACACTGGTGATGCATGGCAATAGGCCGGATGCTCATACATATTGTGGTGCTGCCGCGGAGGACTATGACTGGCTGGAGATGGCATGGGAACAGGACCATGAGCTCCATAAGCAGTAACATGTGATCCAATGCATGCATGTCCAGCATCACCAGAATGTTCACCCCCATCAAAATTAACATTGGCATTCCCTTTCTCCCCCTTCTTTTTATTCTTTTTACTTCCACTGCCACCACCAGCATTACCCTCACTTTCACCACCACCATTCTTCTCAGCCACCGGTGACTGATTACCGACCACGAAGGTCACAGTTTGCTTGACCTCAGGCTTTGCCTCCTTGACTTGTCCACCGTTTTTACAAGGTGCACCACCTTCATGGACTTTGCCAACATTACAACCCTCAGCATTCTTGCTAGTGCTACCATTTTCACAGCTCTTAGCAGTATCTTGATGAAATGAGACTTCATTTGTCACTGTTTCTTTCTCTTTATTACCTCCTTCACTGTTTGCTTGGCCACCTTGTTTGTCTTTGTTCTTTGATTTTCCTTGCTTTTTCTCTTTTTGTTCAGCTTTTTCAGGCCATAACTCTGCATGTCTCCCTTTCTTTACTAGTTTCTTGATCAAAGTTCCTACATCTACGTGTAAATTTGCTTTTACCGTGACTTTATGTTGTTTCAAATCAGCATAAACCTCATAAACGCCTGCAAATTGTCCAAAGAAATTATATGAAAAAGGAAATTATGAACTAGAAATGAACAAAGACAAATTTTGGTTTTGATGAACTCTAGTAGGTGAGCAGTAATTAAAGTGGTAATGAAAGATGAACAAGGAAAGAAAATGATAGAAAAGAAATTTTACCATAAAAGAATATGTTGAGAAAAAAAGAGAAAACTTTCATGAAGGAATGAGATTAACTGAAAATGAAAACAAAACCCATATGAGAAAAACTGACAAACAACAAGATTTAGCTAATAATCTTTACATAACTATATTAAAAGGCGGTATTGGTCACTGGAAAGAAAGAGTGAAGTTAAGGAAACCAAAAAGGAAACATGGGTGAGATAAAAGTTTAGACAAAATAAAACTAGGAAACAGAAACATGTTAAAGGATTGAGATGGTTTAGGGAAGTACCCTCGATCTTTCTTAGAGTCTTTTCGACTTTCCTCTTGCATCCTTCACAATGAATGGAGACTTTCAACACCCAAGCCTGAGGAAAACAGGAAAACAAGGTCTGAAAATCATGTTTAAATTTAAAAGAGAAGATTTTGTTATTCATAATAAAAAAAAAAGTAATAACCATGCTTTACCTTGTACTTGAGACGAGGTTCTTGGTTTTCTTCTACTTCTTTGGATTCTGGTTTGCCTTCTTGCTTAGATTCTTGTTTAGTTTCTGATTTTCCTTCTGTTGTAGCCATTAGGACAAGACAATAAAGAGAAAGCAAGAGAAATAATAATTATCTGAGAATTGAAGTGAAAAAAGAGAGAGAGAAAGGGAGAGAAACAGTGAGGAATTGCTTTAAGAAATGAAGGCTTGAAGAGAGAGACAGGGTGAGGAAAAAATCAAGTAAAGCCTTGGAGTTGGTGCTGAGTGGGGGGGCAAAGGAGTACCTGCCTGCTGAGAAATGAATTTATTACCCTAAATTTTTTTTCCTGAAAGCTTTGCTTTTCCCTACGATGGACGCCAATCAAGTTAATACTTTGATACTTTTTGTTAAATTCTTCTCTTTTTTTTTTTTTTTCTTTTCTCTCTTTTTTTTTTTTTTTGTATTTCCTGCTTAATAATTCAAAACCACTAACAATTTTCTAGCGGCCATGAAGAAGGAATAACTTTTTAATGTGTTAAATCATCCCTGCTTGCCTCATATTCTTTACAGTTATACATGCACAAAGGGTCACAATATTCTGCTGCATATCTCATGGTTTGGAAGAGGTTTGATTTAATTATCAAGACAATCAATTAAAATTTACATTAAAGATTAACAAAGCAAAATCTGAAGAGATTCTGGATTAAATGAATCTAACTTATATTTTTGGACATGATAAGTTACAGTACATCTCATAAAAACTAAAGCTAAAGGTTCTGTTGTTGGTGTTGAGAAAAACAGTCATAAAATAAATGTAGATTGAGTATGGAAATTCCAGTTTGGGTTTGTACCAAAAGGTTATTATAAATCTAATATATATTACTATAGGAAGCCACCAAGCAATGAACAGCAAGCTTTATGGAAGATAGTTGCCTGAAAGAGTTATCTAATTAGTATAAGGAAACCATCAACATTGAGCATCAATTTCAATTTTGTAACATGGAATGCTTGGTTCCAATGAGCAGTTCAAAGAAATTGCTCCTTAAGAAGCACTGAGAATAAAGTTGCCCTTTATTAATTGCCAAACTAGTGGTCCAACTTATTTCTCCAATTACCTCACTCTGCCTTGCCAGGGAGTCATAGCTTGATTTACAGCTTTCCTTGTATAGTCTAATCTTTATGGAAATATTTATAGGCCTGTCCCTTTTTCCTTATAGCAACAAATTATAAAAGCAAAACACTATGATTTATTTAATTGAAAATTTCAGATTTCAGAAAAAGAAACTTGAGATTTGATCTCAACTTCACTTCATTGATACTGTTGTGAATCATTGTCAATATATATACTCCATGGCAAAAGTATTTAAAACATGACCACTTTGATATTGCATGTATTTTTTACCAAGCTTGAGTAATATTTCATTGAAATGCAGAATTTTAAAGCTAGAGAGAGAAAATACATATCAACTCTCTTGTCAACGGTATGGTTAACAGCAACACGCTTGAAAACCTTGTGCCAATTTGGCCTGGCAAAATTTGTCTTCATCCTGGTACCTGAAAAATATCAACCCCAAATTTGGCATAATGGAAGTGCTGAAAAATTGTGATCAAAGCTGATCTAGCGTCCCCTTCATACACACTTGTGCAGTAATTGTGAAGTTCAATCGCCCCTATCTCGATATCATCTTACTCAGCCACCTATTTTCATCACTCCCCTGAACCACTCAAACGAACCTTGCTCGTGGGTAAACCAGTAGAAATAGGCTGGTTTAGTGGCAAAAGGCTATTTCTTGTTCTTAACTCCTGCCTCTATCCCTTCATCGATTTCCTTCTGATGCTTGACCTTGTTAAGCACATTTTTTACTATGCTGATTAAGAGGGTGACACCAATGCCAAATCCTACTAGGAAAAGGACATCATATTTTTTGTAGTCCTGTGCTGGAGCTCCATAGGGACCACCAATCAACAGTTTCGGCTACCTGTTTGATAAATAGATTAAATCCCATACTAGAGTTCAGGCGATCATCAAAAAAAGGATGAAAAGAAGAATATGTCACCATAGTGACACACTAGCTAGTTTTTGAGACACTTACCGTCTTTTTGTAAATTTCTTGGAGAGGTAGAGAAAGTATCCATGAACAATGAAGAGGGCATAGACAATAACAAATAGATGATGCAAGTACCATTGAATCGAGTAAGCTTCTTTATGGGTTTAGGGTGGTTTAAACAGTTCCGGCAGAGCCAAGGCTGAGCTAATATATAGGCTATGGCCATAAGCACCAGCATGTCCACACCGGTCTAGCCCTCAATCCCTTTCACGAACCACCAGTAGTTTTTCGGCCTTTCATCCCCAAAGATTGGCTTCATTGGCTCATATTCATTATCAGTAGCATGGAGAAGTCTAAGGCAGTCACAGGTTAGATGAGCACCAACGTGCAAACCAACTCCAATACCTATAGATATTTATTCAAATCAATAAAGTAATTTCTTCTATACTAGAAAATTTTTGTTGATTTTTGATAAAATGAATATAGCAAAATAAATCTGGGTTACTATGATTATTATTGGATAAGTGTAGGAGAATTAGCCTTTCGTACCTTGTGAAAATTGATACTGTCATCGAATGGAACAGCCACCCCTAACATTGTCCTGCTTCGTAGCCAAGCAATGGTAATTCTACACACTGGAAGAAGAATCAGGGTCATGTTGAATTTAGTTGTCTCAGGCTCAGCTGTACCCTCGGCTGTGGTAACACAGCAGCTTATCACATCAACACGCAGCCGGATGCTCGCATTGAATGAACTTCCAGGTGAACAGGCCTGCACAGATTGAGACCAACAGGGCAAGGACCATATTCTTTTACACTTGTCCTCCAAAAAATAGGCACGATCCCTACCCCATCTTTTAACGGGGTTTCTCTCTTTCGTAGGCACCAAGTTTTCTCTGCCAAAAACGCGAAATGTTACATGCCCAAAAGAAACTATGAAATTGGGCCGTTACAGAATAAAAGAAGACGATTTCTTTTTTTTTGGTTTTGAAACAAAATTTAGAAGCAGGTGAAACAAGCCATTCATTCAATTGAAATTTATGAATTTATTAAATTTTTACTTATAATTTTTTTGAATATATAAATCAAGGCCTCACTCCTTACCAATTTTATAGATCAAGACCTCACTCCTTATCAATTTTATCAACCTTGGGTGGCAAGAAAACGATTTTTATATGGATCCTTTTTAACTCTCCACAGCTCTTTTTTTTTTTTCAAAATTTAAAAAAGGTGGGCCTTTCGTCTTACGAAATCTCCGGCCTGTCCAAATCCATATTTTAAGCAAACTGGGCGAGAGAGTGGAAACGAAAGGTAAAACTCTAGAACATTTCTGGGTTTTGGTAGGGTTTAACAAATAACAATCAAACACAATCAAGCTCATAATCAGGGAAAATCCGACTCTGGGCATTTTTGACGTAGGAATCTACTCATGAATCATTTCTTGGTAATTTATTATCAATCTTCAGTTCTTTGTCCGTATCCTACCCCAAATTACTCAGCTTTTGTTTGTCTGTTTCATATGGCAGAGAAAGGCTTCCTTTTTTTCTAGCAGAAACTCCATAATTCGGATCATAGCCATTGGCACTGCTGGTTCGGGTCTTCTTTACTGGAATGCCGACTTAGATTTGAGTAAGCTCTCAATTTTCCTCAAAAATTATTTCTTTTCAATTGTTTCTCAATTTATGTACGGATGCATGTTCTGATAATCCTAATATTGTATGTCTATTGGGAATTCTAATAGCTTACTCTGGGTTGAATTCTAGAAACAACTGTGAAACTGTCAATTCCTGCTCTTTTGCATGAACACCTCTGGTTTCAAGGGCGCCCTTCGTTTGTTTCCTCTGATAATTGGCAATTCGGTTTGTCCTATTCTTTGGTCGTATATTTAAGTTATCCTCATTTATATTTGTTTTATTAGATTGTCTCTTTGTTTATTGTCTATGTAGTTTATGTTTTGCATGCATTTGTAGGAAATTTTCCATTATTTTTATCAAGAGTTGGTCCTGGTCCTGCTCCTGCTCCTGCTCCTGGTCCTGTTCCAGCTGGGGATGTCACAAAGGAAGCTGCAGTGGCAGTTGGAGGTGGAGCAAAACCATGTTGTGGATGTTTAGGTAGAGATTCTATTGCGAATGCTGCTGCCAAGGTTGCTCCTGCTGTTGTCAATCTGTCTGTTCCACAAGGTATTATCTGCTTTGAGGCATATTTTGAATGGCATTTTTGTTTTTGAGGTTTTTTTTTTTTTTTTTTCTTCTTCTTGAAGTATAATTGCATGGTTTGCGTTGCTGGTAAATTTGTGTTGTACAGATTTCTATGGGCTTTCAACTGGAAAGAGTGTGGGTTCTGGGACTATTATTGATACAGATGGTACTATTTTAACATGTGCTCATGTTGTAGTTGATTATCACAGCAGGCGAGTTACATCCAAGGGGAAGGTCAGCAGTTAAAATTGTCATGTATATGAGAAATTCAAGTCCTAAAATTGCACGCTGATAGATTAATTTACTTTAGAAGATTTTATGTTTCTAATTTATTGTATTATAGGAACTGCATATGTGAGTAAGCATATGAATTTTTATTCGATTTTCTTTTCTGCAAACGGCATTTCATTGATACTATATGTTTGTATGGTTTTGGAATATGATTAACTTTTGCAGGTTGATGTCACTTTGCAAGATGGCCGAACATTTGAGGGTACAGTGGTGAATTCTGATGTGCATTCTGATATTGCAATCGTCAAGATCAAATCTAGGACTCCACTTCCAGCTGCAAAACTTGGTTCTTCAAGCAAGCTTCGCCCTGGGGACTGGGTGATAGCCGTGGGTTGCCCACTTTCCCTTCAGAATACTGTCACAGCGGGTATTGTGAGGTGCTTTTTACACTGATTTTTTTTTAATGGTTTTCATTCAGAAACTTTCAACTTATTTGACCAGTATGGTCTGTTTTGGAAATTTTGAACTAATATAAATTTTGGCTATTTCTGTGGTTAACAGCCAGTGCTTGGTGTTAGATTTTACGTATTTTATATCCCTTACATTTTTTACTTTCTGGCGAAAGAATAAGTTCGTTTGAATGTGTTAGATTGATTGATGATTTTTCTGACTGGCTACTGATGTCTTTTTATGTCTCTTTTATCCCATTTTATAGTTGTGTTGATCGTAAAAGCAGTGATTTGGGTCTAGGAGGGATGCGCAGAGAGTATTTGCAAACCGATTGTGCAATCAATGCGGTACACTCTTTCTCACAGCTTGTGTGCATCAATTAACATGTTGCATTTGTACTCATGAGCATGGTCATTATGTGCACATGCATGCATTGGGGTGATTCTCATGAATGGTGATTGCAGGTTTTAATAGTGCGGTAACAGTTGAACCCCTGTTGGATTGCATAAGACTCAGTGACATTGATTTTATTCATTTAAAAAGATTTGAGCACATGGTTATAGATATGGTAGAATTGTAGCTTAGCATTGTCAAATTGACCCTATATTTGCTCATGTTTTTTTCAGCCACATTTATTTACTCGTGTTTTTTTCCATGTTTGTGCTGAGTTTCTTCTATATAATACTTGGCATGTATGGCAGATTTTAAGGAATGCAATGATAAGAATGACAAGAGATTTTGCTAAAACCAATTCGTCCTCTATATATCTGTATGACTCCATACCTCTTGTGTATATACTAATCTATTCTCTACTTTTCCGGTTCAGGGAAATTCTGGTGGCCCCCTTGTTAATGTTGATGGAGAAATTGTTGGAGTTAATATTATGAAAGTGTTAACTGCAGATGGATTGAGTTTTTCTGTACCAATTGACTCAGTTTCCAAAATTATAGAGCATTTCAAGAAGAATGGGTATAATCATATCTCCTTATGGAACTACTTGTTGAAATTTGAAATACTTCCTTTTCTTATAGTAATGGAGCTTATTGATCTTTATTGTTCTTAACATTTGTTGACATTGATAGAACTTACCTCTACCAATGGGTCAGGACATAGTATTTTATTCACATGTATAGAAAAATATATGAATACTTTAATATCGAGAATATTTCATGCATTTGAAAATTTTGCTTCTTACTATAGTCCATCATATATAATTTAATATAGGACATCACAAAATTTACACTTTTTCTTTTATTGAAACCAAATCTACCCCTTTTTATTTGTTTAGGAAGTTAGCTTTCCTCAAAATCTCTTTGTTAAAAGATAGTATGCATTAGTTAATTGATTTCTTGAGCAGGAGAGTTGTGCGGCCTTGGCTTGGATTGAAAATGCTTGATCTTAATGAGATGATCATTGCTCAGCTTAAAGAAAGAGATGCCAAATTTCCTGAAGTTGAGAAAGGCATTCTTGTAGCTATGGTATGTTTATGGTAGTTCCTTTCTTCCTTTTATCATGACATTTCCCCCTCAAAATACTTATAAATTGCAACCAAGTAGAAGAGATCCACATTTGTATATTGCCTTGAAACCATGTTTTAGATTATACAGAAAATTGGATATCTTTCATCTTCCCTATGCTTCAAATTTTGTCCAGGTAACCCCAGGTTCCCCGGCTGATCATGCTGGATTCCATCCTGGTGATGTTGTAATTGAATTCGATGGGAAACCAGTTGAAAGTATCAAAGAGGTATGTAACTTTGCTTCCAATATAATATGTTTTCTTCGGTTTTATTGCATACATAAAATGGTGTTTTGTGATACCAACTATTCTTCTTCCCCGGCTAATGGCATATGTTGTAAATCAAATTTACACCCTGATGTATACGAGTGGCAAAATTTTGGCAGATTATTGAGATGATGGATGATAGAATCGGGAAGCCATTGAAGGCAGTTGTTAAAAGAGCAAAGAATGAAGTGGTGAAGTTGACTGTGATCCCAGAGGAGGCCAATCCTGATTTGTGAGGGAGACTTGTTAAATTTGCTAAGAACTTTGGGAAGGATCATACATACATTCATTCATTCATTCTACTTTCATGTTGATGTATAATCCTCGTTTTCTAAGCCTTCTAAAGTAATTGCAACTATCATACTTGTTACTTGTTAGCATAACTCTTTTCTTTCAATTCCTTCCCATACTTGCATTGCCAAAATTCTTCAAGCAATTTATTTGAGATGCGATAAGAGTAAGATAACCAAAAAAAACTTCCTCCACATCTTTTATTTGTAGTATAATTCTTTAGAATTTGGCTTTTCTTTACTGTTTCTTAAGGAAAATTCACACTTATATCTTACACTTATTGAAGTAGTTTATATATATAATTTGAATTATGATTGAAGTTTGAATTCCATTTTGTTTACATATTTTTATGCAATTTAAAATTGAAAAAAGTTTTACCTAGTGAATGGTGGACAGATGACTCAAATTGAAGAATATAATTTCTTAAAGCCGGAAGAAGCATTTTCAATGTCAGAAAGGTTCATATTAAGATTACAAATTTTATCTGTAAAGAACACAGATATAGGGTGTATTTTATCTGTAAATGAGAGTTAAGTTGGCATTCAGTCTTGGGCTTAACTGCGCTGCCCCTAAGAAAAACTATCTGTTTTATTTAATGGTGCTGCAAACAGCTTGAAAATTTTCCTAATTGTTCATTCTTTACTACTTTTCATCCTAGTTTACCTGAATAATGAAATGAAAATGTCTGGATATTTGATGAATGAATGCTGGTTGCCCATTGGTGAAATCTTGTTCTTGGATTAATCAGATGTATTTGTATTCAAGGAAATCTTGTTCATGAATTCAAAGATCAGTTAAATTGATTTAATTAATCACTTTTCAAACTTCACATTATAAATTTGAAATTTGAATTCTTTTTTCTACGATCTTATTTATATAAAAAAGTATGTCGTTATATCACATAAAACCATCGTCGTAACATTTGCTGGCAGACAATTGAAACCTACACTGTCATCCACGAACATACACTTTGAATACAAATTCTGATAAAACTTTGGCAAAATGGAAAATATTGCATAAACAGGCATATGTAACTATAGAAGCTGAAACTATAAACTATCGAGACGATGTATTCATGCAAAAACCCCGCAAAGGGGTTCACTTAGATATCTTATTCCCATCATAGAAAGAACCCGGCTAAGTTGAACCAAAAAAAATTTGACCCAAAAATTGATAAATTTGAATAAATCTAGAAATTACTATTTCTAATTCGGCTTTTTTCATGAATTTCAGGCATCGTCAGCATTTTGTGGAGGGGTCCCTGCAAACCAACCCCATACACCACCTGAGCCTTGCCTCTGCCTTGCATTCAAGGCAGCTTGTTCAGATGCGGCTTTTTGCCGCTGCAGGAGCTCAAGTTCCTTTCGTAGTGTTTCCATCGTCTGAAGCTTCTGTCGCAGTTCTGCAACATCAACCTGCAGATTCAAGAGTATTGAAAGGCAATTAGAGGCTTTTTGCCCTGCAGTAAGCAGAGTTCAGTACTTTGGAGGCAGACTAGCCTTTGCATAAACAAAATCTCAATTAGTGTTGTAATTAAAACAGTCAGCATAAAAGCATCATTGAAAAGTAAATTATGACACCAGGATCTTCCAAATAAATTCATACTAACAGCAATTTGAGAAATACTTCAATTCACCTGGTAATGCAGCATGATGTTTTTGTGAACCTTACCTGCTTTTAAATTCTCATTTTAAAGCATCAGAGAACGGTTGTATTAAGGAAATCAGAGTTTGAAAGCCCATTCAATAAGGAGAAAACAGAAAAAGTTACATGATAAGCAATAGTATTGTTCTCTTGATTTGAATTTACCTCTAATTTGAAACTTCTTGACTGCTCAGCAGCAAGTTGACCACGTACAGATTGGAGCTCCTAAGATGTAAACAGAATATAGTGAGAAAAAAGGCCTAAGCTAATATACTCCAATGTTTCCAAACTTACAACTGAAACATTCAAAGAACTACATGACCTGCCATTGTACACATAAAGCAATTACCTTGTACAAATCTGTGTTTCGAGTCTCAGCTTCTTCTAGTTCTTGCTTTAGCTGGAGAGACTGCAATTTCTCCTTGTTGAGTGATGATTCTAGTTCTTCCTTCCCTGCCTTGAGTGTTGCTATCATGCACTCACTTATCTCCTCACCTTTGGATTTCTGCATACACTCAAAAACTTAAGCAGAAGAAATGAAATGACAATATAGTAAATATGACAATGCAAACACCTTAAAGATTCAATACTTTTTAATTTTGATTTTTAAGTAATTTCACCAAGTTGACATCACTTGACTAGTGGCACCAACTCAGTCAGGAGTTTTAAGAATAATATAGATACATAGAGCACGTGTGTGCTTTATATCAGAAGATTTCCAATGAACTTAAATGGGATGGAATGTTGAATGCGCTATCAAAATATTACATACCGTGGGCTCTGTGTCGACATTATCCATACCAATTTCTCGTATTTTTCCTTCTTGACTAACATCAAACTCAGACTCCAAATCTCTGGTAGGATTTGTTGTATTATGCACGGCATAAACACTATCAGGAACAGGATCCTCCAATATCTTAGATTGCAAGGTTGACTTGTGACTTGGCTTAAGAACATTAACCTGGCAGCAAAACATAAAAGATCAAATAGAAACAAAAAGATCAAGAAAGTCATTAAGAGGCTAAAACTGTCTCTACCTCACTGTTATAACGCCCATTATATCCGCCAAAAGATATAAGTATATCTTCACCATTGAAGGAGCCCACAACCAGACTCAAGCCCTACAATAAGAGGAAATCAGATAGTAATTTACTACTTCAATCACTGACAGTTGAAGTTATCTGCTATTTATAAAGATCAATAGACCACAACTATACGACTCGTTCAAAAAAAAATCCTCTTTCCATGAATTAATAAAATATTAACATTCCTCTTGTGGAGAAGCACAGCTTCCAAAGTTTCAACTATTTCCATGGAACAATTTTATGAGTTTAAGTTTAAAAACCACAAAGATGATGAAGTCAATTGATGAGAATGAACATGATAAAAAAGTTATTAAAGACAATCCACTTAAATGATCATAATAATTAAAGAGAAGCACAACCTTCTATGTAGAAAGTCTAATTTATTTACATGCATCTTTCTACTGTTCCTCGTTGATCCACAATGAGAAATTTAACCCATTGCAGCATTACTGGCACAATTTAACCACCATATATGTGACAAAGCAATCCAAATAGAGATTTGCCACATGCATAGCATTTTACAGGCAACAAGCATTTGTAAAATGTAGAATACCTCACTGGCAAGAGGAACACGTCCTTCAACTGATGTCACAACTGACCAAACGAGGGTTGACATGTTAAGGACAACAGTTTCTGATGCCCCTGCAAGGTGAGAATATGACAAGCAATGAAGATTAAGGAGCAGCAATAAAAGTAGCTTTTTCAAACAATTAACAGATCCCACCAAGTTTTTTCTTATCTTCATATCAGATGCAGACACATGACAGTTGACAGTATATTAACAATAAACCTAAGCATGTACTGGGAAAATCTAGGACCAAGGAACATTAATAATCTTCTATTGATTTTGAAATGCGACATTTACCGCTTTTATTGTCTCCACCGCCAACAATAAACCAGTTCTCCCCAACAGTCACACCTGCATGACCAGCCCTAGGAGTTGGTATTTCACCTTGTTGTGTAGGTCTTGACCATTCCATCTACAAATCCAAGTACATAAAAGATAGATATACTAATTCCTCACAAAAGCACATGCAAAATCGTGAAAGAGTAATTATCTTACAGCTTGCAAATCAAGGACATGCAAATCATTGAAGCAAGTAGCATGTGAACCCCCACCAAAAAAAAGAAGGTAACGCTCTGCATGTACCGCAGCAGCATGATCAGATCGCGGTGATGGAGGCACCCCCCTGCATGACAATGATGATAAAGAAATATTATGAGTTACCAAGGAACATAAATTTCAAATGACACCCTTCCAATCTATAAAATAATTAGGCACAGGGAATTACTCAAAATAAAAGTGCAATATAAGGATTTTATCATGCTGTCTTTTACTTCATAAATGCACACTTCTAAACAGGTAAGATTCCATACTAATCTTGTAGAAACTAAGCTCAAATCTTAGAAATTTAAATATTAAGTTCTTAACTGGAATAAAGTTGACCTAATTATGAATTCAATTTTGATCATGAGCTAATCTTACTTACCAGAATGAAATTCAAACATCAGATTCTTAGCTGGTATTTGTAAGTGAACCTTAATCAGGTCAAAATTAACAATGGATCAGGCCACTTGTGCAGTGCAACACGACCCTAGTTTAAAGCCAGTTCTTGAGATTTGGAAGGCAGCAAATGTGATTTCAATAACAATCTCAATGTTAAAGGCTATAGAAGGACCAGTAGCACATCTTTAACAAAAAGAATTCAGACATCCAATAACATTTGTGGAGGGATAGTGCAGGAATTAAATTGCCAAAAATAATCTTACACAGCATCAATTTCATCCCAGGTCATCGTTTCAAGGTCAAGTATATGTAGATCATTCAAGAGTGTTCGCTTTGCATCCTGTCCACCAAATATCACTAAGGTTGTTCCAACAAGGGTCACAGATTGACCTCCGCGAGAGACCTGCAAGGCACCCAAATTAGGGGAAAAAAACTCATAGCATATTGGGAAAGAAAACTCAAAAAAAATCAAAGAAGCTACCATGGGGAAAATAGGAGTATATAAGCACACATACGCAATTGATCTTTTTTCTTCACAAGTTTTACCTCCAGCCGTTGTTCAGGCATACGGATATGTTTATGAACTTCCAGCTAAACATTGCCCAGCAATCAACATTACTATGCATTCAGCTTTCGGTTTCTTAAATACCATATTCAATTGAGAAAGAAAGGTTAATCCCACCAATGGCCAATATTTCAGAGTAATTAAAAAACCAAAGGCTGGTCTAATTCTTCGTCAAGAACACAATACACCATGAATCCACTGAAATTTCTAAATCTAAAGCTGAAATTTTTTAGTTAATATAGGGGAAAGAGAGGCAGTTATGAGGAAGAACAGATAAATACCGGTGCCTTGCCATAAGTCTTCAACATTGACCACGTACAAGTTTGCAGATCAAACGCCTTCACTGTCATATGAACACAAAACAATAGAATAATACATCGAGACAAAGGAGAAGAACAATAGAATCCTCAATTTTTTATTTATAAATTGTTGTAAGGGGCAGAAACCAGCACCCTGGATAGTTTCAGAAGGATCCTTTGTATGGCCAGCAATTGAAAGAAGCTTGTTCTCCCAAGGTATCTATGGGGAAAAAATAGAAGGGAGAGAGAGAGAGAGAGAGAGAGAGAGAGATAGAGAGAGTTAAATGATATAACAGCAGAGAGACAATCAGCACAAATACAAGAATTTCAGCAAACAGATTCTAAAGAAATGTGCATTTTTTCATTAGAGAACTTTGCTTTTGAGAAGTAGAAGGAAAATAAAAGAAACCCAGTTCTCTACTAACCAATGAATGACCAGCACATGGGGCTATATTTAATGGAGATGGTGATTCCACTGAATTGGATCCAATCGTAGCTTCAACGTTTAACCAAGTCCAACATCTCAAATCTAGAACCTGTATCAATCCTCACATTAGGGGGAAAGCTATCATGTGTTGTTAGACTGATACACGAGTATACAAACAAGAATCCAAAGCTTATCAAGATTCAAGACTACAGAATTAGATTAGAAATTTCCAGCAATGGCCCGGAAAGTGAGAATTAAAATCTATTAATATTTCATTCCAGGTCCAAAACCATAGAGTAAACTGACTTGTATTAGAATATTACACAAAATCTCATGGCATAAAGCATGTGTATTGCATGTTAAGGTAAATGATTTGCTTACATGAAGGTCACTCAGGTAACGGCCATTGTGGTTTCCACCATATATATACATCTTGTCCTGAACAACTGCTGCTCCATGCTGACAAATAAGAGTAAACATTCTTTAGATGAGGAAAAAGGCAAAAGGAAGAAGAAGAAGAATAAAGGACTGGTTTTTAAATGATAGAGATGCCAATACCTCGTATCGGGCTTTGGGACATTGGCCGGTTATTGGAGGTGAAATCCATTGATCATATACGACAACTGAACCAAGGCCTTCCAATACAACATCTTTATCTTGAGTTTCCATCAGGCTTCCATTTTCAGCAGAAATTGTCTTTGTCTCAACAAAATAATTTCCATTCTCAATGATAGGCTCAACATTTGAATTATGCTATGAACATAAAAAAAGTTGAAAGGTAAAAGTGAGTACAGAGAACAACAAGCCTATCAAAAACAAGCAACTTCCATTAAGCAACTTGGCTTCGCATTCAAATTTTAAGTACAAAAGAAAAATTATGCGGAAGCCAACTTCAAAAGTTGAGAACAAGCACTGAAACAAAGTAAATGTCCTTGAAATGGTAAAGTCACCCAACCAAAAGCTGTGAAAAGAACAGACCATGGGAGATGGTAAAATCAAACAACCAAAACTGTGAAAATAACAGCTTACTCACATTCATTTGTACATCTATAACAGGCTCCAAAACAGAGTTAGATGCCCTTGAATACCATCCCGGTTCTTCTTCCTGAACAAGAAGTCAAAAAACAAGAAATAAAATAGAAAATAATTATATCAAACTAACTTGATTCATATACATACAAAACATCCAGAAAACCTTATTGGCCTATACCTCCAATATTTTCACAAAGAGACGCATAGCTTCTGTAGAAACCATGTTTCCAAGCTGCTGCCAGCTGTATAAATAATAAATAATAAAAGGTTATCAATAAGGAAAATATTATCAAGAAGAAGAATAATAAGGAAAATATTATGGACAAAATCCATCTGACATATAATAAATAGCTTCAACCATCTAAATCCTTGTGTTACACATACATAAAAAGCATGCTAATATGGCAGATAGAAAATTGGACCAATCTAAATCAGATAATTATAAACCAACACAGAAGTACTTCTCCATTCTTTTTCAACTAGAACTTGAGCAATATAAATTATACAGAACCGTACCGCAATGTCACCAATTATTGAAACAACTAAAAAAATCCAACCCACATATGTAATAGACACTCATATGCGAGTGACCTATCAATTCACATATCTCGAAATCAACATTACTATCATCAACACCACTTTTAAGCAAATGGATCAAAACACTACCACCCTAAGCATAACCATACCAGACTAAAATTGCCAAGTGTAAACATAAACATTTATATGAAATTATCCCATTGTATACAACAACAAGAAGCACCAGAAATTAAAATTAGACACAGCAGCAAATGTGCTTGAAGACCTTTTCCATTTGCCTTGTTCGACAGGACTCCATGAACTCGGTTTCGGAACATTACAAGGACCTACGGTAGCCTGTAAATCACATAATAATGCGGAAAATCAGTAACGTTACAAAACATGAGCTTCCTATTTCAAATAATTAATAAACGCTCATTCGATTGTTCGAGAAATCAACATTCGAATTGTCTACAATTCAGAGTGTAAAACCAGATCTACCAAAATTACACTTAAAATGCTCCAAAAAAAAAATACAGATCACATACAAAAGCAATTTAATATACGAAATCCTTTGCTCAAATCAGATAGACGTAATATTGCTGGAAATGCAATAAAAGTAAAAACAAATCGATATCGCATTGGAGAAGGCTGAAATCACCTGCTGGTATAAGGCGTAGAGGATCAAAGCGACGTCGTTGGAGAACCTGGAGCCGATGTCTTTGTTGTTGGAATTGGGAGATCCGTCGAAGCCAACGTAAGAAGCTGCCGCGTAGAATCGTTCCGGGTACGCCAGGCCAGAGCTTACCCTCGCTGTCGTCGCCATTTTTTCTTCACTTCTTTATCTTTTCCTCTTTGTTTGTCTCTCAGTTTTAGATTTTGATCTGAGATTTGTATCCGTATCAGACTTGTGTCAACTGTGAAGTTTAAGACTCGAGAAATATTTTTTAGAACGATAAAGATAAGTCTTTTTCTTAGTGACGAAACCTTAAAAAATTAAAAGAAAAAATAAAGTAGTTGTAAATGGGCGGTTTGGCTGTTGGCCTGTTGGGTTTGGAAGTTTGGATCTAACTCTTCGGTCTTGTCATTTAAAAAAAAAAAATAGTTTTTGCCCTTTTAAAAAAAAAAAAGGGGAAAATTATAAAACAAAATAATTAATTAATTGTCAACGTGTCTAAATGAATGTGAAAATTCATTTTTTTTCATAAAATAAAAGAAAAAAAATACCTAATATACCACGTATATAATAATTTTTATCATTTTTATAAAAAAAATTCTTGGGACAATACAAACATTTGGACAATAAGCAAATGCTGATCATCATCATCATCAGTTCTAAAATATTTATGTTAATTGCATGTTAACGGCATAGATCTAACTCGTTTGTTGCTTTTGTCTTGCAATAATGTTCTAAATCTATGGAGATTAGATAACATAAAATGACATCTTTCTAGTTAAATAAATCTAAAGAAAAACACAATGATCAAAAGATTTTTCATTGAAGAACAGTTGAAAGTTTTAAAAGTGCAAGTCCAACATGCAAATTCATTGGATGAGCTGTAAAGCAGAAAGCTTTTGTAGAGCCCAAGAAATAAAAAAACCAAGAAGCTTTGAATAACCACAAAGAAATAAAACCCTTAGCAAACATGCAGGAAACCATATTGACCAGTGCTAATATTGGTTGCAGGAACATCATAAACTGAACAAACCAGAAGTTTGATTAAACATGAACCCTGAAGCAGCTATCATAATTCATCAGCGAAGGAGGACAAAAATATCATTAACGGCCACATTGACAAGTTGTTAAAGGAACCTTCTATTATGTAAATGAGCAGTGCAGGAGATAAAAATGAACAAAACTTTCATAAATTATTCTCCTACTTCGAAGACTTGTGCATGCTTTGTACAGGGAAGTACCTCCTAACTGACCGTTATCTGTTTACTGAAGCAATTGCCAATCCTGAAATGGCTTCTAATCCTAACAAACCAAAAACTGATGTTTCATTTTTTCTGAAGGGAAGACAAATAGAAGAATAAAGGCAAATGAATCACTGCTAAAGCCCTCCTATGTGTAGAATGCCGGTCTATACTATCGGCAAAGAAAAAAATTGAAGCAAATTCCTCCCTACCATGGATGTTTGAGGCTTCCATCAGAAAATATTGGACCAGGCAAGATATCAACAAATGGATACATCAGTTGTCCTTGATAAGATCTTCACGATGTTGACCAGCCCTGAAGATCGCAAACAGCTAGTAAGCCACTTGAGGAGGATTGTTCATAATATCTTTGTAAGAAATAAATGCATCATCTGTGCTTTTTCCTTCCTTCTCATCCACAGTTTTACTGCTAGTATTCCCATGCTGTGATGTTGCTTTGACTCTACCTTTCGGGAAGGACTTGAAAATTGGATTGCTTGTGCTTGCACATCTCTAACTTTTTGCGTCCTCTTCATGTTGAAAAAACTACTCTCAAGAGCTTCCAACACTCTAGTGGTCAGTGGTCTACTTCTTTTGCTTTGCCTCCGAAGGTTCATTATAGGTGCTGCTCTTCAGCACAAACATTAGTAGTGGTTCTCAACAAATCATCATAATTATTCACAATGATGAACTGGCTGCCATCAGCTTCCACCATTCCTGGTTCACCATTCCGAGTGTCCAGTGGAAGCGGGGGTGGGTTTGAGCCAATTGATGACAGGGATGGAAGCTTCTCACTACTCCCTTGAGGAGTCTCCATGGATTCTGGATTGCTTTCTGGTGAAGAACTAATAGATGATACTTTCTCTTGAAAATGACTCACATGGAGAACATCATTGCTGGGTTCATCTTGAGATTTTAAGGCACAGCATAGCCTTGTTTGTTCACTAAGATCAGCGGAAAACTTATCAGTAAGGTAACTTTCCTCTGTCTTAGTACAAGCATTTAATCTCTGGCTCTTCATAGGAGAAACTGAATTAATTGGATTACTAGAGATATTCTCAATAAGATGACTTCTCTTTGTCTTAGCACAAACAGTTAATCTTTGTCGTTTCATAGGAGAAGCTAAATTAATTGACAGAGCAGTGAAATTCTCAGTAACGGGACTTGCCTCTGTTGTAACACAAGCAGTTAATTTCTTCCGTTTTGCCAGAGGAACTAAACTAACAGAATGATTAGATTTAGCTCTTCGACTGAAATGGTGCTTTATTATCCTCTTTGACCTGGAATCTTCAGATGTATTGGTCTTCTCATCCTGTTGAATCAACAAACTATGGTCTGCAATACATGAATTCCTTGTATTTTGATTTGAACTGTCATTATCATATTTACCCTTACCTTTCAAAAAATTATCGGCAATAACTAGCTCACTACTAGGTTTTGTATCAGTGGCAACTGAACCATCACTTGATAGTCTGTCAGCAATTCTTTGCTCATGCTCATCCAAAGAATCATCACTTGAATTATCTTCATTTCCTCCTGAACAATTATTAATTTTAGAAGAAATTTCAAACTTAACAGGTAAATATCTGAGTGCTCTCACCCGGGATGATTTGCCTCCGAGGAGCAAACTGGTATCCACAATGGTAAATTTGATGTGGTGTGCGGTAGAGCTATTGGTTATGCCCTCACAATGCTGTGCGTTAGTAACACACTTGTCACTTTTTGACAGCATATGATTAGCATTTACCCGCCATGAATCTCTAGTATCCTTACGCATTGGTTTGGAAGTAATCATCAAATCAATTGGTGAATATCTCAGTTCTCTCATCTTGGATGCTTTTCCTCCATGAACCAAACTGGAATCAACTACTGTGAACTTCATATGGTTTGAAGTGAAAATAGAGACTTGGGGCTTGAGATAACGAGGCTTATGATTGGGAGGATCGTCCTGATCTGATGACTTTCCTGGAATGCACCCATTTTCCTTATTACAGCTCCTGATACCATTTCCTTCAGAATCAAGCTCAATAAGTGTTGGTTCAGGTGCAACTTTGCTCAAAACATCACTAACTGAATCAAAGTAGTGGCTTCCTTTAACAAGTTTTCTTCTTGAGAACTTCTTCACTCCAGGCAAAAGAAAAACTAGGTAATGTTTGGAACTGACAGAGCACTGATTCTTAGGTTGCTCAGAGTGCCACCCTCTTGCAAGCAGACGTGGCCAAACGGCTTCCCAAAAAATATCATTACATCGTGCTTTGCTCAATCAAAAGTCTCCAGTTAAAGATCTGATGATGTCACCAGATGTAAAAGATAAGCAAACCTTCAAAGATGGTATTTCAGGGGAAACTTGAGTGGTCCTTGGAGGCTCCATGGCCAGGCCTGTAAGATCTGCCTTCCCCTTACCGATACCTACAGCTTCTACAAGTGCATATATGCCGACACTAGTCTTCAAATGGCAGACATAACTTTCAAGTGAAGTTCTCCCCTCCAAAAATGACTTAGAGACCTGCTAATAAATGATAAATTAGAGGCATGAAGGACACATAAGTTCTAACAAGTGCGCGAAAAACATCTGAGAGTAATGACTGTACAACCTTAGTTTACAATCGTGGTCAAAATAATTCAGTTACTAACTAGAAGATTATACTAATGTTCATAGCCTTATGATTATTTATTGAAGTCAATAGAAGGACCATGCAAGAAAATTCTCAAGCAAACTTATAAGCATTTTTGTTTTCATAACTACCAGCTGAGGAAAAGCAGTAACAAACTATTTTGAAAAACAGCCATGGACATATTACAATGAAAAAACCGGCATTCATGCATGGAAACCATGGAATCCTCCTAATTCATATTCAAAGGACTTAAAGAGTGATAATACTTTTGAAAATGTTTTCTAGAATCCACAGTGGAGTGGAACATATGCAGATTTGCTTAGCCTTTGAGGTTAGTCCTGAAGGAACGGATGTTATATTCCTAGTAAAACATATTGACAAGTTAGCTTCAAAAAACTGATGTCCTACATCAATAAACAGCAAAGCACATGTAGCACCAACTAGGATATATTAAGGTGGCACTTTCTTCTTCAACATGCTGCCAACAAACACTTAGTTGAATCCATGTGAGAAATAAATAAAAACATGTGAGCTTCTTCTAAATATAATCTGAGCATATATCAGGTTTACCTTCAGAAAATTATTTTGTAATTCATCTGGGACATGGGCAAGCAAACGAGATAATAATTCTTGTTGCATCCAGGCAGTAAAGATTTTCCGTCCATGTATTCTTTTTCGACTTCTTCTCTTTTGGCCATCTGATCATCTACGATATCTGTCAGACCTATAAAATGTCCCATAGTAAAATGACAATATATCCCCCATCTCTGTGTTTCCAATGAATCATTTTATCTGCCCAAAATCCTTCCCAAATATATATAAACCAAGAGGAAAACCATCCACATCAGTATTGCTCCAGGAATCACTTGATGAACCAGGAATTGAATGAGAGCTTTTACCTTCACAAGGTCGAAATAAGTTGGTTTTACTTGTCATTCCACATTCAAGTTTCTCTGCACTCGATTCTTTTTCATTGACCAACCTAGCATCTGACTGTTCAGCACTCAGTTCTGAATTTGTCTTCCTCTTAAAATTGTGGCCCTTTCTGCACTTTCTAGATTTGACAGTCTCATCCACCTTAGTTCCATCATCAGGTTTACTTGTACCTCTGTTTCCTTCATCCTCAAAATCAATATCTTGTTCATGTGTCCACATGACAGGGACAGGTAAGCTTAATAGAAAGGAATGGGTTCTGAGTCAAAAGGGTCCATCAAAAGCCGAAGATGCTCAGATCCTGTTATCATGAGAGGAATTTCCACCTGGTATTTGTCACCAACTCTAGGACTTAATTGTGGATCACCAAATATATCACTTATATCAGGAGAATCTGGAGGAACCAACTGCTTGGGAGATGTTTCTTCAGTGAGGTTGCAATTAGGATCCAATTGAACTGTTTCCATCTGTGAAAAGAATATGAGTTAGGAAATAAGAATGCAATAAACTCAATAGCGAACAGCTAAAGATATGACGTACAAGCACAAATCATCCAGAAACATAATATGTGCTCAAGTACAGATCACCAAAACTCATACTCATTAAAAACCACTAAGAACTTTAAAGTCTAAAACATGAGACACAACTTAGTTCAGTACTCAGGTTTAGAAATGAAAGAACATCTCTTGAAGAAGGTCAAATTTAGTGAATTTGATCAAAGCATTAAAGGATGGCTATTTAAAAGTGCCAACAGAGGCACAATATTTGAGAAATAGTTCAAACAAAGGGATGCATAGTAATGAATCATTTTTCACTCCCAGATGAAATACTAAAGCAATCGAAAGCCAACAAAGAAAACAGAGATCCTTAGGGATTCAAGCAGCATAAAGATTCAAACTTGGGGGAAAATAGAAACATGCTTTTTTTAATAAAAAAGAAACTTCTAAAACTGAAAACCTAAATGGCAATTTAGTTATACAGGCCAGTTGGATGAAATTCTCAATCTATTACCCCAAACATCATGTTCAAAGAGCAGAGCAGCAGATGACACCTGGAGAAACTGTTAATTAAAACCCCATCAATTATCTTTTCCAGAAAGAGAAATCCCAGTCTCTTCCTCCATTCATATATTGCTTACGAACTACATTAACTGATTGCCCGACAAATTGCACATATACTGTTAAACATAAACAGAAACCTAAAGAAACCCACTTTAAAGAAGCACATACAAATGCATATAGCATTAAAGAACAGCAGCTGATAACAGGATCACCAAGCCCAGTTTCTCTTTTCATACAAAAGAAACAAGTTACCATTCAAAGTAGATTAAAACGATTCTAAAGTCCAAATCCGAAACTGGAAAACATACAAAACAAAATGACAGACAATTCAAAGACACCAACCAAGTGATACAAAAGAATACATTCACATGGTAAAATGAAAATCTAAACTAACACAAAAATCACAGTCAAAACGATAACATCGAAAGTAAGTAGAAGTAACCCAATGATTACAAGTAAAATTCTGATGTGATCCTATCTATAATAAGATTAACTTGTTGTTAAAAGACATAGCTAAAGGAACAAAGAAGAAGAACAATGCAAAAAGAAACGGCATTTTAAAATAAACACGAGTGTAGAAAGAAGAGTAAACAAGAAAAGACTTAACCTTCTCCAGGGAAGAAGAAAAGCTTTGAAACGTTAAAAGTAAACGTGAAAGAAGGAACCTGGGCAGATGGGTTGTTATGTTATGCATTGATTCATAGCTATTTTTAATAATAACAAAAATCCACATCTCTCAAATTGAAACATACAAAAAAAGAAGAACAAATATAAACAAGAAAACCAAAATAAAAACAAAACAAAACCCAAGTGGTTGGTCTTTCAGTTTTGCAACTAAACTCTCCAAAAACAAAAGAGATTGAGGAGTTGGAGATAGTACCTTGAAGAGAGATTGGCCTTGTTTACATGTGTAGAAGAGAAGAAACCGAAGCGTATGTATAGTGTGTAGGAAGGTCAGAACAATGACGTTTGCCTTTACAAAGCATTTATTTTTGAGAAATTAAAAAATATATAGTATATGAGAGAAGATTATTTGTTAGTGATCATTTTATTAGTTTATAAAGTTTTAATTTGTTATTGAGATTTAAATTATAAATATAGGTATTAAAATCTTCATATTAATATGTCTTTTGTTATATAACTGTATAAAAAAAAAGGGTAACCTTTGTCAAATAAAAATAGGTTAAAATAATTTTTTATCTATTGTATTTTTATGAAATTGTGATAAAAGATTTTGGGTATAATTGAAAGTGCCATAAGGACCATTCACTCTATATGACCTTTTATAAATTTGTTCTTAATATTACTCAAAAGAAAATTATAAATAAATTTTAATTCAGTTAATTCATGAAATTATTTAAAAATCTGATAAATTAAATATTTAAATCTTAATATTATTAAAAAATTTTACTTTTAAATTATGATTTTTTAAAATAAAATTACAAAAATGGACTTCAAGGACAGGAATATAGACTTGGGGTTCTCTCATTCTTGAGAGAAGGGCCTTAATCCTACATTAACTCAGTAACTAAAAGAAGGACAAAAGGCCCATGAATTAGGGTACAAAACTACATATGAACAATTGCCAAATGGGTCACTGAGTCAGCCTTGACCTTGGTCTCTACTCTCTAGGAATAGCCTTTAGTTTCTAAAGCACCCAACAAACACCTTGGATCTTTCATCTTTGAGGTTGTGGCTAACCTTGGGTACAGGGCAGTACTTGACCCATCCTATTTTTATTTTGGGTTGGTTGATTGGCCATTACTTTTTTGAAAAATCTTGATTTTAAGCCTGTAAAATTAAGAAGATGAATGCCAGGCATGGGCCTCAAGGAAAGCACTGGGTCTTAGGTTTCGGCCATAGATTTTCTCATTCTTGCCAATTACCCTCAAGGGCCTCAACAGTACCCACTCACTTCGTCACAAAAAGAACAGCCACAGCACAGATGAAAGATTGCTTAACCAATGAGACATGAACAATGAGGGCTCCCGTCTGATGGCTGTACTCAGGGAAAATGGCCCATAAATCAACAGAAAATTTCCTACAGCCAAAATTTTCTGCACATGTAAATTAACCAAAAGCTAAACTTGCACTGATGAGTAGTGATTATGATATAAAGCCAGAAATATTGACCTTTGGTCAGTTAAATCAGTCGGAACACAAAAACCTACTCTAACAATAGGAAAAGCATCAAATTCTGAGCTATCCAAAGGCTATAACCTTTGCTCTAGAAAGTTACACACTTCTTTAAACAGGTTATTTTCACACCAAAAACTTGATAAAATCAGGTTCCACCTTGAGTGATTTACGGAAACAATGAAAGGAATCATACCAAAGTTAGGCTATTGCCTAATTAAAAAGAAGCAAACAATGAAAATCTATTATTCTTCTTCTAAGTTAAAGACCTCAAAAAAGTTCCAACCATCTAGGATTTTTACAGGTTCCATATGTACTACATAGATACGTAGTTAGTGCCCATGCCCTTTTATTTAATCCCTCATGGATGGAAGTACCATTTTGAAAACCTTGATGCAAGTGTCTGAGAGAATGTTTGTACAGCTTTACCTTTGTATTATTGTAGGCATCTTTAGTTGTAATATATATATATATATATATATAAATATATTACAACTAAAGATGCTTACAATAATATATATATTTTTATGTATAATATATATATATATAGGAGGGATATACTTATGTTAATGTAACTGTTGCATTTTTTTTTAATCTTAGAATCAAAATTAATTTCATGACTCGTTTGCATACAATATTTTATGTTATGCTTCCTGAACAAAGTTGATGTGCCATCCAATTTATCTGATCAGGTGGCTGGAAGATGTTAGAGCTTTCAAGTTTGAGTAGTCGTAGTATTCTCTTCTTGTAGCATAAAGGAACAAGGATAATCTTAATGTAAAATGGTGTCTTTTCTTGAGTGGTAAAGGTTAAAAGGTATGGAAGGATAACACATTCAAAATCAAACTCTAATTAACGGAAAATGCTTTTTTTTTGGGCAGACCCCAACTTTTGGTAAGGTTAAGGCATAAGTGACTTATGGTGAAAATTATTGAACATCCATGTTAGCTATATATATATATATATATATATATATATATATATTAGATAAATAATACTTTCCATTGCATTTTGATTTGTTCCCCATGTTGAAAATTTGTCCTTCAGCATACGATCATGTGTTGAATAATTCCTCCATCTCAAACTCTAGAAAACTCTGGTAAGAAATTCATAGGATAGACCAAAAAATCTACCATATCAATGTGCAGTTTATCAATTATTAAAAGCGGCAAATGATGCAGCAAAAAAACCATTAATTTTAAGATAGCAGACAGTAGTGAAATTATTTGCATCAGCTAGTGCAGCTGGCCATAGCTGCAACAACAAGCTTGATGCTATAGATTGTATACCCCCAAGAAGAATTCCCACATCACATAGCCTTTTATAAATGCAAATATATGCCTAAATGGAACTCTAAATGGAGTATGGCCTCATGTTAACTTCAAGGTTAATATCTTGAGTTGACCAAACCTAACAAAATTGAATTCTTTGCAGCCAAACAAAGTGACAAAACCTAAATTTAACCTATAATATGAGGTAATCAAACACTAAAACATGCAAAGGAGCGTACGTGCGCAAATGTCCTCCACTTGTTTTGAATAGGATGAAGAATATTTTAAGCTAAAGATTAGTATATTTAGAGATCACAAAAATAATTAAACCCAGATTATCTGGGTGGAGTTGAAGAAATTTATGGTGATAGTGGGGGAGGGGGGACCATAGTTAAGTCTTTTTAGGGTTTGAGGTTTGTTTTTGTTGGAGAACCTGCAAATCTGTTGACATATATAGCAAGATTCTATATAGAAAAAGCCATCTCTATCACTTTCACTTCAACTTAATTTGCTTGGTCAGTATAGCTCAAATAGCTTAAACTTTTGGAACTTTAGTTGCACAATCCAGATTGATATATTGAAGAACAATAGTTCAAATTTAAATAGTCTATAAATTTTCCACCCAAATTCTCAGGTTAAACAGTATTAGGCACTTGTCAAACTTAAACTCTCTCAAAATTAGGATATATAGATTACAAGTATATGCTGATATATCCATTGATGTCTTAAAAAAATAAAGTTTAGAAAATTTAACATCAAAATTGAGACATTTAAGATTACAAAAGTGACTCGTGTTTTGAAATCTCGATTAACTATTTGAAAATAATCTAATGGATGTATCAAATATGGTTATTTATGAAATTCGTATGTCATCAAAATGATCTTTTGTATCTCATTATATTTATACACACACATATACATATACACAGAGTTCGATACGCTTATATAATATAAGATAGCTTGTGGATTAGAAAGAAGCTACGTGTCTAAGCTTGAGAACATCGAGTTCATCATCTAATCAGTTCCAAAAATGGCTGGTGAACAGGATCGGTTGCTGCCAATTGCCAACGTGGGGCGGATTATGAAACAAATACTGCCACCAGGTGCCAAGATTTCAAAAGAGGCTAAACAAACGATGCAAGAATGTGCAACAGAGTTTATAAGCTTTGTCACTGGCGAGGCATCTGACAAATGTCACAAAGAGAACCGCAAGACCATGAACGGAGATGACATGTGTTGGGCTTTAACTGCTCTAGGGTTTGACAACTATGCTGACGCAATAGTAAGGTATTTACATAAATACAGGGAGGCTGAAAGAGAGAAAGCTATCCAAAACAAAGCAACCTGCCCTCAAGACAAAGATGAAGAATCATCTGAGGATAAACGTGGCCATCCACCTCAACAAACTGATGAAGCTCCAACTCCAGTACTAGAGTTTAGTGTCAAAAAGGGAGACAAGTCTTGAACATATCTATATAGTGTTATTGTCTAGTCTTTGGTGCAGATTTGCCATAATAATTGAGCTATGGTAAATCAAAGATCAAGGACTGGCTGTAATCAATTGTAAAAGATTTCGATCTCTCTAGCTTTGATTGTGGGAAACTGAGTTGTTACCATACACTCAGGTGACTTTCTTTTGGTCACCAAATTTTTTTTTTCTCCTTTTTGCTCTTTCCTTCCTCCCCATTCTCTCTCTTGTTCCCCACATTTTACCGAAGAAGGAAACTTCTGTAGAGTTCGTTTTGAAATGAATGATATATATATATATATATATATATATTTATCAGTATTTTCCTTGTCCATTAATATTTATCTAGCTAGAAATGATACTTCAGAGGAGTTTGATGGTATTTTTCTGAACTTAAGTTTGATGCAATTAAAGTTTGAGCTGAGTGCTTAAAGAAGACTGCTGAATACTATAAGTCATTAATGGATTAATTGTACATAAACATGTTACATGCTACAATATTAGATATATGGACAGATACTAAGAAAGATTTCTTTCAATTGCTTGGAATCTTATCTCTTTTTAGAGTTTCCCGAAGGAACAATTTTGGACCAAGTCAGACACATGATGATGAGAAGTTGAGAAGCAGGTTAACAACGTAATTAACATCTCTATATATAAATACATATATATATATATATATGTATGTATGGTCTTATGTTCTTATCATGAGTAGAACAATATTTATCGGATTATTTTTATTTCTTTCAAATTGTAGAACCCGTTCAACTCTACTAAGAATACTGACTTTCCTACTTCTGTCGTGTTTTGAATGATGCATCACATGATTGATTTAGATTATGTGATCATGAGTATTTTCTAATTACCATTTCTGTAGCAGTTTCCACTCAGGTTTAGGGTTTCCTATTAAAGTACCATTTGAAAGATAACTGTTGATACTGATTTATATGATACCATTTTACACTTGTATTCAGCTGTATGGTTACTCATATACTTCACAAACCTATCCAAGGCTCTTCAGGTGGGAATATGGCTAAACATCAAGCATTGATCTTCACCAAAAGGCTCAACAATCAAACTCAAAACATATATAGTAGTATGATCAGTTCTTTAATTAGTTCAGGGTCAAATATATATTTCATTCTGTATCCTATATACCCTGTATACCCTTTCTTATCCCTTAGAAAGAGGGAACAAGAAAGAAAGGAAAACAAAGAAAAGGAGAAAAGAAAGAAATAAAAGATATCCAAAAGAAAAGCAAGAGAATGAAACCAAATAAACTTTTGAGCACAACCACGACTGCAGCTTCCAAAGTCCCCCTCTAGCGCTCTCTCATCACTCAAACACAGAAAAGAAAGGTGCAAGTCACAGTTCATGTTTGACATCATTTCCCTGGTACTTTCCCCTCTTAGTAAAACCAACCAGCCCTACCACTTATTCCTATTTCCTTTCGCTTCTAAACTTTTCAAAAAAAAAAATTCAGTATAATAACCTGACTTGAAACACTGGAAGTACCCTTTCTGGATCTCTGTGTTAGCAGCACTCTTTTACCATGTTCCACATAAATTTCCAGCAAAAGAATAGTCAAACTAGGCTAAACAATACTAGGTTAAGGGTTTCCTAAACCCTAGAAACGGGGACCACTGTAACTGTTGCTTCACATTACATGAGTAATCGTGAAAATGCAATTTAAATGTTCAGGCATGCTTGGTTTTTACTATATTTGCAATGGTTCAAGCTATCTTCCCATTAAAGATGATTGCTGAAACCCTAATTAATAAATTAAACAAGAATATCTGTAAAGAGTATGGCATCAAACCTAGGGCATCTATAAGCTCTGGGGGACCACTTCTCAACTATGGTATGTTTCCCTCTTTTTCCATCCAACAGAATAATGAGGTGACCAAAATTCCAACTCAAAATGTTTCCCCTTCAAAAGAGAAATTAAGAATAATACATAAATGAGGCATAAGTACAAGAGACAAAAGCTGATTAAACATCAAAGTTTTTACACCAACCATAACCATTGCAGCATTGTGTGTAATGGTTTCTTGATATAGTGACTTTGAAAGCCTCAAAATTTTGAGTCTAACTATACTAATGTACCAATCTGCAGTGGTATTCTTGACAGGATGATTTTGAAAACCTCAAAACTCTTGAACCAAATATGTCATCAATGAAGTATTATGTGACGTTTTCTTGATAGAATGATAAATGTTGCCGCCACTGGCTCCGACCATGGAATAGCGGTATTGAGCTTCATAACCTGAACCTGCATCTCTTGTCAGCGAGCGCCGACCAGAACGTTGGCAATGGTGAATGTCATAAATTAAAGCACTCTGGCATTTGTAATTGTGTTTGCTGCGCCCATTTTCCAGGACAGAAGGCAAGAAGATCATAAATTGTCCACGTGAGGTTCAGCAACTAAGCATAATTAAGCAGGGCAACACTGTTGCTAATTGCAATGTGCCTTAAGACACTTATCAAGAGATGCATGATCTTCTTAAAAGTTGAAATAATTTGTGATCAACTAGAAATGCTGATGGTCCAGAACAAAGTTGACGCATGTAATGATCTAAGAATGGTTTGAGAATGTGCATGCATCAATATTGATTTGCTCCATTCACAACCTGGGCATTTCTAGGGTACTAGGAAACCAATTTCTTCATCTCAATATTTTGAAACTTTTTTACTTTGAATTTTATAGATATAACTTTCATCTCCCCCCAAATATCTACTAAAGCATTTGAATCAACAAAAAACAATGTGTAACTTACAGTTAAAAACTAAGGCCAAGCAGTTATTTACCTTGCTTCTATCTTGGTTAAGACAAAGAACAGTTTGAATCTTTTTTTTACCCTCAATGACATTCTTGTTGAATAATAACTAGTTGCTACCTTAACTAATAAGTAATGATTCCTGAAAGAAGTATTGCTTGGTAACTTAAAGACTATGAAGATAAATGTCTTTTATATGACCAAATATTCTACCACCATTAAAAAAATTAGTTAATATTGTAATTTACTCAAAATGATCGTCTAAGCAAATAGACATCTAGATTTTGCAATTCTAAATCTTAATATATAAGAAGTATACAAGTAGTAATGATCACCCTTTTCTAAGTATACAAGTTGTATCACAATATCTCATTCATTGTGTTGAACAATGAATACTTCTTTTCTTTTTTTTGAAATATTAATGTTACATATTAGAATAGATTTTCTTTCTTATTTCCTATTAACTATAGTTTTATGCTTTGTTTTGATGTCAGATAAAAATTATGATTATCTGATTTTGTTTGGTGATAATTTAATTAATTTTCCTTATTTATAAGCAAATATGCATAAGCTAAGACCTATGAAGGCCATTAGGCCAACACGGTATCCAAACCCTGAGTGATGCTGGCCCACCGACCTAAACCATTGTACAAAAGAAAGGTGGCCCAACCAAAGCAAACTATTGAACCAGACAACCCAAAACTATTAACTGAAGATTGGGTCAAGCTGAGTGCTGGCTAAACTAAAAAGACAGGAGTCTGTGCTCACTTCTCTTTTAGAAACCCAGGATCATGTTGGCAAATATATTATTGGCGATAAGGTTAGTAGACCACCGGGCCACCATCTCATACTAATGATACTTGGGGCTAAGCGGCCTAAGTTCCATGTGACTCAGCTGAAAACAGGAAAATGTTCGTAACCAATTTTTTACTTATTCAATCCTACGCCTTTCTGCAACCCAATTCCTTTTAGGCTTCATAGAACACCCTTTGTTATGAAACTCCAGAGAAGGAAATCGAATTGAACTGAGAAGAGAAGGAAACTCCACAGAAGAGAACACATTACTTTGTTTTTTTTGGTTTCATAAATCATGCATGAATCCATCCCTTCCACAACAATGTTCCTTACATTAAATGACTATTGGCATAGGGAGGCAGTTGAAAAACAAAACCATGTGTCAAGCATGTCATAAACATTTGCACTAACAATTTCTTCCAAGGCATACAGTTCCTTAAAGAACAATTTGGAATCACCAGAGTCATCTACTAATAACGGACACCTTACATATTTGACCTTTAAAATTCCAACTAGCAAGAAGAGCATGCAAAAATCATTCATGCAATTTTGAAAAGAATCAACAACTCTGATTGATAGAAGCTTCTACAAATCCCCAACCATCATCAACATCTGGTCCTACCCAATAACCATTATAACCATATGAGTACAAGAACTTACATTCATACTACATGAAACAATTTCATCAAAATGCTTTGACAGGGTAGTCAGATAATGTTGACCACTGACAGAACATATGCCTTTATTTAAGCAGCAGGGGGCCAGAAAATAGGATTCTGCAAGTAGAAATTTGAAATATCAGGTTATGGAAGCACACACTAGCAAGGGAATGACTAAAACAAACAACCAACATATAACCAAATATGGTATGCACAACGTAAACAACAGTCAAAAATCGATTCACAATGTTAATCTTTGGGTTTTACCTATTTTTAATTTGTTCTTCACACAATTATTCTTGCAGCCAAAAAGGTAAAAGGTAAAGCCAGTGACACATTTTCTACTATGACTTCTAATAATGGCATTTAATCACTTGTAAACATTCTCATTTATCTTATGGATTTTGGTTTCATTTTCACCTTCCTATATTAATCTTTATATTCTTTAATCACTATTGTGAAATTTTCTTGGCAAAGCAGCTTGTAATAATGTGGTATGCATTTTGGGCTAATGATGATGTGACAGTGAGTGTAAATTAATGATTGTTGAAAACTGGACTTTAGTTTCTAGTCTGAAAAAATTTCTACCTCATTAATAGTTAATCACTGGTTGAAATTCCAGGATTCTATTCCAATATACAAGAACCTCAGCATTTGGAAATATTATAAGTTAAAGCCAAATCAAATGAGCTCAAGGCTCGAGCCTCAATTTCCATAAACAAGGCAAAGAATAAGCTAAAAGTACACACAAAAATTTAAGTGTTACCAAACAAAGATTTCTACTTCTATGAATTCTAATAGTAAGAAGTTCTCACCCCAGAGCATTCAAAGAAAGACCAAAGTCTCCAAATGTAGTTGCATTTCTACAGTGACTTAATTCTAGCCTAAACCCCATATCTAAATTGACAATTTTACATGAGAAAGATCATGCTTTCAAGGTTCCCGAAAAATGGGGGGTCTGCAAGATAAAATAAGAAGTAGAAATATAACCTGTTTTGGTGGTTCCCGGGCCTGGAAGCCTACCAAAAGCTGATTTCTTTGGATATCTACCCTGAATAAAAGTTTAAACAAAAATCAGACATTTGGCCAAGCAAAGCAATAAAATGTTTTCTTATAGAAAAGATTACTCTTTTGAAGTGAGAATTATTAAGCTGAACTTTGAGATTTTTACTTTTTACAACCTTCTTTTTTTAGGGAGAGAAAGGGGTTTGGGGTTTCGAGGAGGGAGTTACCTTAAGTGGGTTTTGAAGAGAACAGAGAGTAACTGAGAAGCTTAAGGAAACGAAGCACGCCATTGAAGCTACAGTTGAAGAAAAATTAGAGGGGCTTCTTGGTTTAAAAACAGTGGAAGAGAAAAACAAATGATGTTCACAAGGGAGAAATTTTGAAACGACACCGTTGCTTTATATTCATGAATTATTGTTTTTTGCTTCAAAGATTTTTGTTTTTGGATGAGCACTGGAAATTTTGATTAGTGCCTAATTTTTAACTCGGGTTTTGGTTAGATGTCCATTACATCTTGAATTAAGAAATTAAAAAAGAAGAAAAAGATTGGACATCAAAATTTTACCACGGTTTTCTGATTTATCCTGAAAAGTTACAGCAAGAATGATCACAAACTGGCAATGTAAAAATTTTCTTTTCTTCAATGTAATAAAGATTAACAAAGCATCTCGATGTTGTGTGGAGATTCTATGATGTCAAAATTTTTTCTTCAAGCCAGAATCCACTTTTAAGTGGCAAAAAACCTTGTTCCATCACAGGAAATCAGGGCCCAATGGTGTCACCAACCTCAACCTCAGATAAAAGGGTTTAGCTCTTTTACAAAAGTCTGGTTACCATACAGAATGAACTGATCTCTGCTGCAGGGACTCTGCCATAATAATCAAAGAAAAGGGGTTCTTGCAATAGCCCTTGTTTACGATGTGATAATGTTACTGCCTACCCTCGTACGAGAAAGTGGTATCAGGATAATCTGGACTCTAGACAAATCAAACTAATGACTTGATCAAACATGGTAACTTCAATGTGGAAGTGAAAACATAAGGTTTAAGCAATGGTCGGTCTATTCTGAATTTCATCTGAACTCTTATGGGATTTGTGCCTTTTCTTCTCCCGCTTCTTACTGCTGTTACAAAACCAATGATCAGCATGTATCTACACAGAATGCAGGGTATTAAAACATATAATCTTGTATCATGTATCAGCACAGAACAACTTGTATGGAACGTACTCATGATGCGAGCTTTCCTCTCAAAGTCGAGAACTCTATGCATTCATTTGCACTGCATAAAGCAGCCGATGCCAACTGTAGCATACAATAGACGAGCTAAGACATGAGAATCATATTATAGGAAGATGAACAGATCAAACATCAGACTCATGATCCAAAATGTGACCAATTGCAAATTTGAAGATGCTTAGCTCTTAGCACATGAAAAGGGCAAGAAGTTCATGAGTATGGCAAGCTCACATTCATAGCATAGCACAAAAATCGGAGAGAGCTTTGTTACGGGGAAATGTTAACAAATTTATCATTCCATTCTAAAATTTTAACAAATTTAGGCTTTGTTACTGAGTATAGAAAAGCAACATTCAGTCAGTTTTATTATGGTAAACTCGATAAAAAAAAAAAATCCACAAACATAGAAACCAATTTTTTGATGGAAGAACCAACTTAAGCTTCAAGAATAAGGCCTTTTTCCACAAGATATTGGACTATCAGTTGACACACACGATACCTAGAATACATTTTAGGAGGTAAGATATTGCTAGCATTAAGTTGTTTTTGAAAAACTAAAAAACGAAAGGTACAAATTTGGAAAAATAAAAACGAAAAAAAGGTAGAAAACAAAAAAAAAAGAAAAAAAATTTGGACAAAAAAAATGAAGAATCGATTCAATTTGATATTTTGGAAAGACTTTGATTGCAAGGACTTAAGCAAAGGAAAGACCAGTGAGAAAATCAGTGAAAACTGGAAAGTGAATCGGGGATGATTCCATTGCAAAATCTAAAACACAAAGGAAAGAAAATCAAAGAATCAGAATCAGAATCAGAGGTTGTGTGAGCTATTCTCCTATAAATATATGGTTTTGCTGTGTGCGGCAACTCTTATGTTCTGTCTATAATTAAAAGCTAACAGTTACTCTTTAGTTTTTTTGGTTCTGCAATATTGTCATGGAGATTATAGAGCTCTACAAGTCCAAGAAGGTCAATTATCAAGAACCAAAATTTTCTCTCTCTTTTTTTTTGTTTTTTTTTAATAATTGAATGATTTGCTTTTCTCTATCTTTTATTATTCATGACTTGTGTGCGTCTCTTTGTTTGAAAATCAGGTAAAATTAGGTGATGGGAATACGACCGATGATATAATAAGTGAATTATGTGATGATATTCTTATCATGATATTGGATTTTCTCACACTCAAAGAAGCGGTCAGAACCAGTGTTCTTTCACGCAGATGGCAACAACTTTGGCAATTTTTTTCAGGTAGTTTCAGTTTTGAAGCTAGTTATAGCAGGGGTTTGAACAAGGAGAAGCTGAAAACGGAAAGGAGTAGGTTTGTGGGAAGGATCAACAAAGTTCTAAACTCACATCAAGTTTCAACCATGCTTGAGTTGAGAGTTTCTTTCGACTTAGGCAAGCATTCGAAAAGTTATGTGGATGAGTGGATTGGCATCGCATTGAAGAAGAAGGTTAAAAAGCTTGAACTGGCATTCGAACCATATTTCACAAGTTATCATAAGCTTCTTTATACGTGTTACCGCATCTCAAAAGAAAGCTTTTCATGCTTCACAACCTCTTCTGGTTCACCTGGAACTCTGTTCCTTAGGTGTCTTTCTTTACAATATGTTGGGGTAAGTGATGAGAATGTGGAGTATATTCTTTCCAGTTGTCCCATGCTTGAGAGCTTGCATGTGAGAATGTCACCACTGCTTAGAGATCCTAAAGTTACAGGTTCATCATTGCGGTTGAAACACTTGAACATACAAAGCTGTGAGTTTGTCCAAAGTATTGAGGTTTATGCACCAAATCTTGCTTCATTTGAATATTATGGAAAGGAAATACCATTGCATGTAAGGTATGCGCCCAAACTCCATGAAGTATGTTACTTTGATCCACTAAACTACAGCATTCCACATGCCTTTTCCCAGCTAGCAAATTATCTTCCTCAGTTAGTGAGTCTGACGCTAAACACGTCCTTTGATTGGGTAAAAATCGAATGAATCCTTTCCCTTCCATTCCCGACCCTTTTTGTTTTCTTTTACTTGATAATTATTTAAAAAAAAAAGACTAATAAGTTGTCTGGTCTGCAAATTTTTCGATCACAGCCGAGTCTCTTATTGCAAGCCCACGACTTTCCCAAGTTGACGAGTCTTCGGCACTTGAGCTGTATTGATTTTTCTTTAGAGGAAAACGCGTCCCATGTATAACACCTGTGATAGAGGCTGCCCCTTCGTTGCACAAATTCAAACTAGAGGTAAGTATTCTTACTCCATTGCATGCGAATGTAGTTTTTTTTTTTTTTTTTAAATTGAGATTATCGAAATTTAAATCATAACTATTGAAAATTAAAAGTTAAAATACAATATGAATTCTGGTTATTTTGTTAATAATTTCTATTCATTCATTTAGGTTAGTTTATATATACTTTTAACTTATCACGATTCCTTGTTGAAATTTTAACAGTATCATAATTTAAATAAAATTGAGAAATATAAATTGCGAGGGGTGATGAGGAGGGTGAGAGGGCATCCCAATCAGTACCTAAAGGAAGTGGAAGTAATTGGATTCTACGGGAAGGAAGCAGATGCTGAAATTGTTACCTACTTACTTAAAAGTGCATTTATGCTTGAAAAGATTGTAATTGATACTCGTCCTACAAAGATTGGTCATCCCGAGGAGTTCGAGACTGTGCAAAAAATGGCCAAAAATGTGGCCCGTCAGCTCATGCAAAAACAAAATCGAGCGGGAGCTGAATTTGTTATACTCTAATTAATTAGCTTTTGCTACTGCTGTAGTCTAATTATTATATTGAATTTCTCCTACAACATACTATATTTTTGGACTTCTTTTAATAAGTGAGAATGCATTAAAAAAATCACAGTTACTTTGAATGACACTTTTGTTGTAATGGCATGCTTGCTATGTTGTCCTTTTTGTTTTTTGACGGCCCCAATTGTAAACACAGTGGGCATAAAACCCATTAACCATCAGATTTAGTCCCAATTTTATAATCACGGAGTTCTTAAAATCTTTGGTTACAGTCACAAAATTTTACATATAAATTCAACGACTCAACACAAGAAGAAGCAGCCAAAGGGAGACCCATCTGTGAGAGAGCGAGAGAGCCCAGAAAACAAGATTTGTCTGGGTCATTCATTTATCTTGATAGAAATAAAATGACCATAATTTTGCTAGGTATAGGTCCTTTTTTTTTAGTATTCAAGGCTCCTTATTTTGGGAGACGTAAGAAAAATTACCAATTTAACTCTTAGTCCAAGTGTTATATTTGGTTATTTATTAAAATCTTCCTTTGGAGACTATGGATGGATTGTTAGTGTGAAAGATATAATTGGAGGACATGTATGGTTAGGTTCCATTTGTATATTTGGTGGCATCTGGCATATCTTAACCAAACCTTTTGCATGGGCTCGCCACGTACGACGAGTCTGGCATGTTTAATAAAACAGTGCTATTCCATTTGCATCAATGCCAAGTTAAATAATACATAGAATTTGCCTTTTCATAAAAATAATAAAAAATCATACATGCATCATCATCATCATTCGTACAAAAGATACCAAACCTTTTGCATGGGCTCGCCAGGTACGACGAGTCTGGCATGTTTAATAAAACAGTGCTATTCCATTTGCAACAATGCCAAGTTAAATAATACATAGAATTTGCCTTTCATAAAAATAATAAAAAATCATACATGCATCATCATCATCATTCGTACAAAAGATAACAGACCCAAAACCAAAAAAACAGAGAAATGCATATTCAATTGAGAAAAAGCAGATCCAAAACCAAAAAGACAGAGGGCAACGCATATTACATGAAGAAAAAAACATTATATTCCATAAAGAAAATAAGATATATAGAAGTCTCCATATATATTCAAACTACTTAATCAGAGAAAATAAAATATGTTCCAAAGAGAAAAAAAAACGAAAATAAATATATAAAAGCTTCCATTTATAACAAAACCGCTAAATCAGAGAAAATAAAACAGATAGTATGCTAGACCAGAGTAACCTCGTGCAGATCCGCCGTAGTGGAAAGAAGATCAACCAAATCTTCGGATAGTCCAGGAGCGAGACTCGCCTCTGCAACGCCGTTATATTTTGTGACGTAGTCGATGTATGCTTTCATGTCGTCGGAGTTGTATATCAGTATAATCTCCCTTGTTTTGTTCAGGAGGATTGTAGACCTCTTGACAGTATAGGTAGACACGGCGGACTCTTGACTAGCATCGTTCAACGACATTCCAGCAGCCATGAAAGGCTTTAAAGCTAACGATGAGGGGGCCGGGGCTGTGCGTGGACGTGGGCGTGGCCGGCGAGCCATTGTGAAAAAAACGGGGGAAAGAGATAAGCTGTGAAAAAAACCAGAGAAATAGTTAAGACTGAAAAATAAAAATTAAAACAAAGAAACGGTGAATAGTCTACAGAGGAAAAACTTAAAATATATAAGCAGCCATTGGGGGTCGTGCTTTGATTACTGATGACGTGCCGAGTTATTCCTGAGCTATTCAGCGGCTTTCTCTCAAAAAAGCTGTTGGGGGGCCCACTGCAAAATTGGGAATCTTTGCACGTAGAATGTGCGATGACAAGTTGTTCCTCATCCCATTACTTCACAGCAACTCAGCCGGATTGAAATTTTGCATATTATTGTTCCACGGTCACTATTTTTTGAATCCAGAATGCAATTGCATGTCCATAGGAAATTCCAACCTATATATATATATGACAACAACCTAGGTTATTTTTGGTTTTCATGTTTTGTGTATCCTTGATTTTTAATTATTTTAGATTCAAATTGCTATAAATTTGAGTTATTTGGAATTTAAAATATTTTTAAAATATTTTAATTTTAAATTATTTTTTATTCACTTTAGGTTCATTTCAACTTAATTATAGTTTGAATTTTTGTGTTTTTCATTTTAAATGATCTCGAATTTGAATCATCATAAATTTAAATTATTTTAAGTTTCGATTATTTTATGTTAGTGTTGTTTCAATTTAGAATAACTTTCGATTTAAATTACTTTAAATTCAAATTGAATTTGAGTTTTTTATTTTTTTTATAAATATAGATTGAACTGAGTTTCATCTAAAATTGATTTTGATCATTTTCAAATTTTTATTAGATTTTATCATATTTAATCAAATATCGATAATAAATAATTTTTCATAAAGAAAAAGCAAATTTGTGACATAAAATTTTGTTTTTCATAATGAAATTTATTCATATTAATAAACCATTAAAGTGACTACCTAATTTTTTTTGCTTACAATGTAACAAAAAAAATTTAAAGATAGATCATTATTAGTTATAAGAAAAATACCATTAAATGAGCTAAATACTAATCATTAAATCAGTCAATGCTTTTTCATAAGTGCAACTAAACTTAATAATTTGGCTTTTTAAGTCAAATTTGATAATATTCCAACTTTGTCTCCTTTTGTGTTATAAAGAAAGTCAGAAACTGGGTTTAGTTTAGTCAATATTCAATCATTAATTTCAAAATAATTTTTAAAAAAATTTTAATTTACCATTAAATTCTTATTATGATATTTATATGATTGAAGAGTATATTATACTCGTAAACATTTTCAAATTCACAACTTTTACACGTTAATTCCAAAAACATGTCAATTATTTTAAAAATTAATAATTCGTGATAAAAACTTTTTTGTGCTCCAATTTTTTTAGCTCTCCTCAAAACTTTTATTTTTGAAATGGTACTCCTTCAAAATTTTAATTAATCTCAATCTATATATATCTTTAATTTTTTTGTCACATTATTAAATAAAAAATAATTTTATATAACAAAATGAAATATTTAAATATATTTGACGTATAAGATTATGAATCGCATAAAATAAAATAATATTATAAATAAAATTAGATTAAATAATAAAATTTTATTTATATTTGATATGTGTAAAGATTAAAAATAAATAATTTTTTTAATGGTCAAAACTATTCTTACTTAGAGTTTATACTATTTAAACTGTTAATATATTTTTTAAAAATATAACAAGACATGTAAATTAATCTTAAATTGTTAAACTTTTTTTTTTTTTTCGAGGGAGAGAAAGGGGTTCGGGGTTTCGAGGAGGAAGTTGGTGTTGAAGAGAGAGAGGAACTGAGAAGCTTAAGGAAACGAAGCACGCCATTGAAGCTTCAGTTGAAGAATAATTAGGGAGGTTTCTTGGTTTAAAAACACTGGAAGCGAAAAACAAATGATGTTCACAAGGAAGAAATTTTGAAACGACACCGTTGCTGTATATTCACCAATTATTGTTTTTTGCTTCAAACATTTTTATTTTTGGATAGGCACTGGAAATTTTGATTAGCGCCTCCTAATTTTAACTCGCGTTTTGGTTAGATGTTCCTTACATCTTGAATTAAGAAATGAAAACAAAAAAACAAGAAAAAGATCGGACGTCAAAATTTTACCACGGTTTTCTGATTTATCCTGAAAAGTTACAGCATGAATGGTCACAAACTGGCAATGTAAAAATTATCTTTTCTTCAATGTAATAAAGATTAACAAAGCATCTCGATGTTGTGTGGAGATTCTATGATGTCAAAATTTTTTCTTCAAGCCAGAATCCACTTTTAAGTGGCAAAAAACCTTGTTCCATCACAGGAAATCGGGGCCCAATGGTGTCACCAACCTCAGATAAAAGGGTTTAGCTCTTTTCCAAGAGTGTGGCTACCATAGAGAATGAAGTGATCTCTGCTACCGGGAATCAAAGAGAAGCGGTTCTTGCAATAGCCCTCGTTCACGATGTGATAATGTTACTGCCTACCCTCGTACGAGAATGTGGTATCAGGATAATCTGGACACAAGAGAAATCAAACTAATGACTTGATCAAACAAGGTAAATTCAATGTGCACGTGTAAACATAAGGTTTAAGCAATTGGTGGTCTATCCTGAATTTCATTTGAACTCTTATGGGATTTGTGCCTTTTCTTCTCCTGATTCTTGCTGCTGTTACAAAACCAATGACCAGCGTGAATCTACATAGAACGCGGGGTATAAAAATAAGTAATCTTGTATCATGTATCGGCACAAAACAAATTGTGAGGAACATACTTATCATGTTTCCGGTTGATGTGCTTCATGTCCTTCTCTGTAGGGAACTTATATTTCCTAACATATAGATGTTGCCAGGAAAGTTAATCAGCAAAACTCTCTATGTACTTATTTCTAACACTAAATTTTAACAGTATCATAATTTAAATAAGATTAAGAAATATAAATTGCAGAGGCTGACGAGGAGGGTGGGAGGGCATCCCAATCAGTACCTGAAGGAGGTAGTTGGATTCCATGGGAAGGAAGCAGATACCAAAATTGTAAGCACAATGGGCACATGACCCATTAGCCATTTGATTTAGTTGGGCCAAATAAAGGCCATTAGCCAGTCAGATGATTGCTTTGGGCCTAATTTTAATATACTTTTTCCTTTCTTTAGGCCTAATTTAATGTACTTTTGTCATTTAGAAACCCTATTTGTAATCTCAATGGGCTCATGGCCTAGTTTTATTAGCTAGCCTTAACCATGGGTCATATGCAAGTAGTGTGTTGGACTTAATTTTCTAGGGTTAGAGGCCAGTTAACAGCTCAAAACCCATCCAAAACCAGGGGCCATTTTTAATAATTCATTGGACTTAGTTGGGCTATCCTAACTAGAAGACCATTTCGGGCGTACAAACTTTATTTCAATTACCATAGTCCATTGCATTTCTTTGCTGTTAAGCCACTTTTTAATCCTTGACCTTTTGTGCTGCGAACACAGATCAAAATAATAAGGTGTGCAAGTGCATGGATAGAATTTGTCAGGTTTTGCAGCTTGCAAATAAATACTTGAAGCAATATCTCAATGGACTCAAGGTTAGGTGCTTTTTCAGGAAATAAGAACAATGTAATCAAGTACCAAAAGCTTAAACTCAATGAGATGACAGGGTTGGCCAAAAAAAAAAAATGAGACGAGGAGGACTAGGGGAATCTGGTTTGAACTATATGTTCAATTCTGCTGCAATGCAGCATGTTCCAGGCCTCAAAATCACATAGCCAAGCACCTTTTCTGACACTGACTAGGGGTTTTAAGGTATGGTAATTCCTTTTGCCCAAAGATGTTATAAGAGCAATATCTCATATATGAACAACTAAGAAATCGCCTTTTGCCAAGATAAACTTATTGTAAGAGGCAAAATATTGCTTTGAATTTAGAGTTGTGAATGTGGGCGACATTTGCTTTATAAAGTTTGTGCAATAATCTGAGAAAATATTGAAATAAACTACGGTTGACATCTGAATTGGGAGAGGCAAAGCAAGGCAGTTGATGTACATGTTTTGCTTCTTGCATCTTGCACATAGACATTTTTTTTATGTCAAGTTGCCATATGGCAAGCAGTTTAAAAGAACAAAATAGTTCTTTCCGATGCAATTCTTGTTAACCTTAGTAGATCTGAGAATGGACTTACTTATCTTTTCATGAATAATAGGATAGCGAAAGTTATTGTGGTATTTAAAAACATAGCATAAACTGAAAAGCAAAGACTGAGAAACAAACCCTAGACTCTAAAAAACATCCATAGGGAACCAGCTGATAAGGAACATAAAACAAGAGCCATAGAAGCTCAAGCTACAACTACTTATCAGGTTGAACAATGATTCCTAATTCCTTAGCTCTATTCCTTAAGGTGGCTCTCATTTGTTCGCCAAGTCTGGTTGGCAGACTGATCCTCCCTCTATAACCATACTGCCTGATGAGGGTACCGACAGCTTCCAGTTCATTGACGTTGCAAATCTGTATTGTCCTAAAGCAAGCTACATTTCCTGCTGCAACTTGAATCTCTCGTTCAGCTTCTCGTGTTGTAGCGTCAGCTAATCTCGACGCCCTAGCTGCCTGCATGAAGGCTCGCAAATTCAGTGTGGATGCTGGCGGTGGTGGTGGTCGTGCTGTTTGTGGGTTCTGGTTTTCCATTGGAGGATTGCAGAATAGCAAACTAAGGGTAGCAAATGAAGTTTGCTTGACGATTCTTTTAGCTAGCGAGAAGGAGAGGAAGGCTGTCCTGGAATCTTTATAAGAGCAAAACAGTAGCAAATGAAGTTGGATTGATGATTATTTTAGCTAGTGAGGAGGAGCTATTTATAGGGGAAGTCTGTCCTGAAATCTGTACGAAATGGGAGGTAGGATTGAACCGATAAAAACCGGTTTTTATTCAATTAAACCGGAATCTTTGCATTGTTTTTACATAATAAATTTATAGATGGCTTATTTTCACCGTTATGGTAGGTGATGTCAAACATGGACCATCTTATTGATGGATGACATGAACCTTATGAAAGTAAACCTATTGATGGATGATAGGAACCTTGATAAAGACTTAAATAAATGCATATCAGGGTCTTTCATCAAAGGAAAACGGTTGAAGCACTAGCTGTACTCTTGAGAACCGTATTTCATCGAAGTAATCAGTACAACCATTTGCTGACAATGATCTCAACTTGGCACATATGAGCTAAACTTGCCATTAACTTCGACTGCCATTCTTCTGGTGACGTTGAAGAACTTCCCTCTTGGAGGGTCATGCCAGCATATTTGGACAATATTTCCTACAATCAATCCACAAATGCCATGCATCAAAAGAATAATATTAACCAGTGCAGAAAAATCAGCCAACAAAAGGACAAGTTATGCTGCAGTTCTGGAATGTCTCAATCAATGAATAATGTCAGCTTGAAATTTCTTTTCCTTCCTATAAAACTTTGATAGGGTGTCACTGGCAAAATGCAAATTCACTCAATGGAAGCCCACCTGGTCCCATCATGGTATGATATCATCATCATTAACCCACACCTTGTTTCCCTTTTTTCTTTTTTTTAATGAGCAATGTGTCCATAGTTCTTTGACTTCGTGATAATTCAGAACACTAAATAGAATGTAGCAATCTTGCAAACTAGATATAAACACACATCATTAATTTTTCAGTCATCCATTTGGCTTGGGATCTCCTGGAGACCAAGTAACATTGCAATGGAAAGTAGTATGTACAAAGAATCCAAACCCGAGCTCGCAAAAGCTTCCAGTTTCAAGCCCACCATATGATGAGAAGATCCAAGAGATTGACTTGCCAAAGACCACTAACTCAAATGCATTACAATACCACTACAATAGGATAGACATAAGCAACAATGATAAATTTACTCATTCGGAGATTTATTGGCACCTGATAAACTGTCACCAGGCCAGAATTCTTAGCTTGCTTTTTTTCCCTCAATTTGTTTGCAATTTAATCTAGCAACTGATATTTGAAAACCTGCAGAAACCATGGAAGATAGTTACTGACATTTCTCTGAATATAATTAGTGACATTATGTGTTCCCTGAGAAATGGAATTTCTATACAACATATCCAGCTTCTGAAGATCAGTTACCAAATGGAGAGCCCAACTATCTTGACAAGTATGAATTGACATACCGGTAGAAAAAGAAAATGATCATCTTCCAAATTAAATACTAAAGATTAAAACCCAGAAGAGAGAGCATGGATTTGTGGGCTTGACCATTCACCATGGCCAAGACCATGTCAAACATGCTCAAGCATGAGATTTATTTTGATACCAAAATACAGCCAGAATTTATTCGCTAATATTAAATGAGTAGAGAACTCATGCTAATTGTCCCTCAAGGTGGTAAGTTACGTCCTGGTATGTTTAATTTAATGATGGATGAGATTGAAACAAAATTCAAAAGGTCATAGGTACAACTAATCGAGTTTTTAAGTGGCAAATGAAAATGAAATTTTACAAAAAATTATGGACTAATGATAAAATTTTCCTAAAATTTCTCGGATCTTTGGTTATCAAAGCTTTATATTGAATTGTTACCAAAGGAAATGTGTTGGATAATGAATATCATAGTATTCTTTCATACTAGAGATTAAAGAAAGGTTTTCTTTTTTGGAAATTGTTTAATAGGAAATTTTAGGATATTTTCATATTTGACATTTAAAAAGTCAATGTGAAATTATGCATGGTTGAAGTCAATTGACCAAAGATAATGTAAAATCTTTAATTTGCATAAATTTAAATATTAAAAAAATTAGGAGAAAAATTAAAAATGTAAAAGATAAAATTAAAGTGAAAATCAAAGAAAGAAGACATAATAATATTTGAATTAGAGTGATAAATATGTAAAATAATAAAGCAATTAAAATAAATCTTTTCATTTTATTCAATATTTTAAAACAATAATACAAGCATCTAACTGATGAACAGCTGAAACTTAATTTTGCCTTTAAAAAAAAAAAAAAACTCCAATTAACCAATAGATGGAAAATTTTTCTAAATTTTATAATCACTATTGCTAAAAGGAGTCACTGCCCGTTATAGTCAATTGGACTTGATTGGAAGGAACTAAATCCCAGCTTAGTATAAGACTGTTTCAGCCTAAAATTGCGGTCTTTATATACATTTATAAAATTACAAATCCTCGGGCACAGCCGGTTATTATTATTAGCCCAATTAGACAAGTTGGGCTATTTAAAGCATTGTTTGTAGCGCATTTTGGACTTAGTTGGGTTTTAATGGAAAGCCTAGAAGACTAGTTTTTGGACCTAAAGTTGTTGATTTTCTTATTCTATTAAAAGCCTAAATTCTTACTCGTTGTTGGGCTGACTAAAGTTTTGCCAACAAAAAAACTGGGCAATTTAACTAGCCCATTAGGGTCTTATGTACAGGCCACTCTTGAGGAAGACAAGTTGGGCCCATTTTCCTTTAAAAGCCCAAAATGGAATATACAACATGCTTACGACCTATTACAAATAGGCTGCCATTGGTTACCTATAGGACACAACTTTCACTTTAACAAAATTAGGGAGCAGGTAGGCGGCATATCAACAGTATGTTACTTTCCTTCTATTTTCGTATAGTTTTAAATAGCCAAGTGCTGCATTTTTCTCACAAACTCATATCAGAATGATTCATACTGCACGTTGTGCGGAGTTAACAAACATTAGAGCAAATATCTGAAATAGATGTAGAAGAATCATATATCTGAAAGTTATATCAAACATGTCCTGTTGGGCTAAAATCAAATGATGTTTTGTTTTCTTTTACTTAATATAACCCTATATAAAAGTATCTCCTAAGGATTTGGGTCTGATTGGTGGATTTTTTTTTCTTTTATAATAATTGCATTTTGACTTAAAGTACGGTTTTTTTATTATTATTATTATTATACTTTTATGTTTGACCCACAATAAGATAAAGAACTTTTTCTGACAGATTTTTTTTTTTGCTTTTGTTTTTGACGAGTGTTGTTCCTTTTTGCTGACAAAGTTTCTTTCTTTTATTTATATTTCTAGTTGAAAAAGAGATATTGTGGCGTCAAAGACAGACTTTTTGCTTTGTGAGTTTTTTCTTTCATTATTTTTTTTTTTTCAGCTGCTATTGGATACAAATTTTTTTATTATTATTATTTGATTGAATGTGATTTTTTTTCTTTTTTAGGGATTTTGTTGTGATGATTTTGGTGTTACAAATTTTAATTTTGTTTAATGAAATTTGATTATTGAATGGGATTTCGGTTATGTGATTGAAATATTTGCATGTTGTTATAAATGTATTTTGTTAGAAGGTTTAATTTTCATACATTCTGCTATTAGATGAAAATAAGTTTTTAGTTTATTTTCTTTGATGATGCTCCTTTTATTGTTGTTGTATTTTTTTTTTTTAGATTTAGATTTTGTTTTGCATGTTATTTGAATGAAGTTATAACTTTGTTTTTGATTGATTTTTTATTTTTTTTGTCTAATGATTTGTTGAATTTTTTTTATATTCAATTTTCAGGTTAATATAAAATTATTTTATGTGTTGTTTTGCTTTATTTTTGTGTATTTGGATTTGTTAAGTTGTATGTGGTATTTATTTTTTTGTTAAGTTATACAAAAAATTTCATCTCATGAGAATTGTGGTCATTACAACAAGGTTTTTGTTTTCTCTTTTAAGAGTTTTTGTTGACAAATGCATTTGTTTTAGTGTTGACTTTTTTTTTCTTTCTTAACGTGTGTTTGTTTATAGGTGTATTCCTCATGTTGAAATTAGAGAAAGTTACATGTAATTGTCTTGAAAAGCACATGTAAATGTGAGTTTGATTAATGGATAGGTTGATTGCTTGGTGTCTTTTTTTTTTATTTTTTATGTTAAGTTATGTTTTTTATTTTGGATGCTTTTTGCATGATTTTAAACAAAAAGGAATTGACTGTTAGACTTTGACCATGTTATTATAGCAACTTTACTTATAAAAATTCTTATTATCTATATTAATATTTTTTGGTACTAACAAAGTTGGGTTTAATAAGGATAGTTTACTTGATGAAGTTGTTGATGCTTTATTTGGAAAGAGGTTAGAATTAGCTATTTGCTTACGTATTTGATAACTTTTTGGATGAAAATATGATGCATTTGAATGGTTACATTGTTTGCTATGAAGGTAATAACATTTAAGTTAGTTGAAATTAGTTACTTTGCTATGTGTTTTAAATTTGCAAAATTTTGAGAATAATTAGGTTTCAAAGTTGAATATGACTGAATTTGTGTTTTTCTCTTTTGTTGATGAAAGGGTTTTATGTGAGAGAAGGCCTTGGTATTGATTATCGATACTTTCAATAGCAACTTGCTGCATCAATTTGTGAAGAAGAAGTAAATGCCTGTTATTTTAAATATTTCTATCTTGATCTTAATTTATGCTGATTACAAGAATTGCTGAATTAATTAAGAAAATGGTTATAGGTGTATTTGAAAATGTTTCTAATGATTCATAATATATGGTTGAATACTTGAATTTGTGTGCTTTTAATGATCATATTGTTATTTTGGGTTGTTCTCTAGAGTTGCCACATTGCTCAATCGGTGTTTGAATTGTATCAAGAAGGGGTCTAGTAAAGAAATATCCTTAGTATCTTGTAATATTGGTTAATCTTGAATGCTTAATGTTGATAACCTCAGTAAACGCTCATGCACACATGCACAGAAAACATAAGACTTCAGTAGTCAAGCTAATAATTTCTCTTGGTAGGTTTGTTGGCGTTAATTGTTGGTCCACGAGATAATGAACAAGAAATATTAGAAAAATCAATCACTCCTCTTTCACAAGCTTTTAAATCTGGTTTTGAATCCTCTAAGATAGCTTTGGAATGAAGAAATTGAATAAGGATTAGAAATTGTTCTTCTTCTAATATTTGTTGGCATTAAGGTGCACAACCAATTTTTTTTTTTTTTACATGATCTGGTTTGTCGTTGTAGTATTTGGACTGTTTGACTGTCATCACTTTTGTTAGGGGAATTATCTAGAGGAAATAGAAAAATCGATTCAAATTATGTGACAATTGGTTCATCCTAAACTAGGTTCTAATGTAAATATACATGCCTGATTTTCTCTAATTAAATAGCATTTGATAGATGTATTTGAGGTTCTATATAAGTTATTGCTTGCAAGTTGTTAATTAAAAAACATGATGTATTAATGCATGGTTGTTTTGTTTTATTTGAGGATTAATTAGTTGTGTTCAACTTGTAGGTTATTATTGTCAAACCTTTTGCAGTAGCAATAAGAGCAGTTATCTCTACTTAATCATTTCTTTTGACAACCATGGATGGATGGAGACTTAGTCCCAAGTTTTGGCTAGAGTGAGTGAACTCTCTGGATCATACTTTTTTCTTTTTTTTTATATGATAACTAATTGTCGGGATTTAAATTTTAGGAAAACAGGTCAAAGAGATTTGTATGGTTTGAATTATATTCCTACAATATAGATAATACCTAAGGACAAATTAAAAACACAAAGCTAGACAATTTTAATGGCCAAAGAGATTGTTTGGTCTTTGAAAATTATGCAGGCATATTACATAATTAATTTTTATGCAGAGACCAACATATTATTATAGCAAATCTACCTATAAAAATTAAATATTATAAAAAAATTACAATTCCATACTAAAATAAATAAGTTAGTCAGCAAAACCCTGCATGTACTTATTGCTGACATTAAATTGGATTACTTGTATTTTAAATAAGATGAATATATAAAAGATTAGATCATGATAAAGCCGTACCCAAGCATCTATAGCATTAAGAGATTCTATAGGCCGAAAAATGGTGTGCTCGAAATTCTGGCGTGTTGGGATACTTCTAAGGTATCTGCAAAGAAGACCACCAGTTGAAATAACTAGTAGAATATTAATTTATTGTAATCATGTCACGAATTATGAAGCAGCTCGTACCTCTCAAAGTCGAGAACTCTATGCATTTCATTCGCACTGCGTAAAGCAGCCAGTGCCAACTGTAGCATAGCAACAGACGAGCTAAGACATGAGAATCATATTATAGGAAGATGAACAGATCAAACATCAGACTCATGATCCAAAATGTGACCAATTGCAAATTTGAAGATGCTTAGCAGTTAGCACATGAAAAGGGCAAGAAGTTCGTAAGTATAGCAAGCTCACATTCATAACATAGCACACAAATCGGAGAGAGCTTTGTTACGGGGAAATGTTAACAAATTTATCATTCCATTCTAAAATTTTAACAAATTTAAGCTTTGTTACTGAGTATAGAAAAGCAACATTCAGTCAGTTTTATTATGGTAGACTCGTTAAAAAAAATATATCCACAAAGATAGAAACCAATTTTTTGATGGAAGAATCAACTTAAGCTTCAAGAATAAGGCCTTTTTCCATAAGATATTGGACCATCAGTTGACACACACGATACTTAGAATACATTTTAGGAGGTAAGATATTGCTAGCATTAAGTTGTTTTTGAAAAACTAAAAAACGAAAAAAAGGTATAAAACAAAAAAATGAAAATAAAAAAAAAAAATTATGGAATAAAAAAATGAAGAATCGGATTCAGTTTGATTTTTTTTTAAAGACTTTGATTTCAAGGATTTAAGCAAAGGAAAGACTATTGAGAAAATCAGTGAAGACTGGAAAGTGAATCGGGGATGATTCGGATGCAAAATCTAAAACACAAAGGAAAGAAAATCAAAGAATCAGAATCAGAATCAGAGGTTGTGTGAGCTATTCTCCTATAAATATATGGTTTTGCTGTGTGCGGCAACTCTTATGTTCTGTCTATAATTAAAAGCTAACAGTTACTCTTTAGTTTTTTGGTTCTGCAATATTGTCATGGAGATTATAGAGCTCTACAAGTCCAAGAAGGTCAATTATCAAGAACCAAAATTTTCTCTCTCTTTTTTTTGTTTTTTTTTAATAATTGAATGATTTGCTTTTCTCTATCTTTTATTATTCATGACTTGTGTGCGTCTCTTTGTTTGAAAATCAGGTAAAATTGGGTGATGGGAATACGACCGATGATATAATAAGTGAATTATGTGATGATATTCTTATCATGATATTGGATTTTCTCACACTCAAAGAAGCGGTCAGAACCAGTGTTCTTTCACGCAGATGGCAACAACTTTGGCAATTTTTTTCAGGTAGTTTCAGTTTTGAAGCTAGTTATAGCAGGGGTTTGAACAAGGAGAAGCTGAAAACGGAAAGGAGTAGGTTTGTGGGAAGGATCAACAAAGTTCTAAACTCACATCAAGTTTCAACCATACTTGAGTTGAGAGTTTCTTTCGACTTAGGCAAGCATTCGAAAAGTTATGTGGATGAGTGGATTGGCATCGCATTGAAGAAGAAGGTTAAAAAGCTTGAACTGGCATTCGAACCATATTTCACAAGTTATCATAAGCTTCTTTATACGTGTTACCGCATCTCAAAAGAAAGCTTTTCATGCTTCACAACCTCTTCTGGTTCACCTGGAACTCTGTTCCTTAGGTGTCTTTCTTTACAATATGTTGGGGTAAGTGATGAGAATGTGGAGTATATTCTTTCCAGTTGTCCCATGCTTGAGAGCTTGCATGTGAGAATGTCACCACTGCTTAGAGATCCTAAAGTTACAGGTTCATCATTGCGGTTGAAACACTTGAACATACAAAGCTGTGAGTTTGTCCAAAGTATTGAGGTTTATGCACCAAATCTTGCTTCATTTGAATATTATGGAAAGGAAATACCATTGCATGTAAGGTATGCGCCCAAACTCCATGAAGTATGTTACTTTGATCCACTAAACTACAGCATTCCACATGCCTTTTCCCAGCTAGCAAATTATCTTCCTCAGTTAGTGAGTCTGACGCTAAACACGTCCTTTGATTGGGTAAAAATCGCATGAATCCTTTCCCTTCCATTCCCGACCCTTTTTGTTTTCTTTTACTTGATAATTATTTTTTAAAAAAAAGACTAATAAGTTGTCTGGTCTGCAAATTTTTCGATCACAGCCGAGTCTCTTATTGCAAGCCCACGACTTTCCCAAGTTGACGAGTCTTCGGCACTTGAGCTGTATTGATTTTTTCTTTAGAGGAAAACGCGTCCCATGTATAACACCTGTGATAGAGGCTGCCCCTTCGTTGCACAAATTCAAACTAGAGGTAAGTATTCTTACTCCATTGCATGCGAATGTAGTTTTTTTTTTTTTTTTTTAAATTGAGATTATCGAAATTTAAATCATAACTATTGAAAATTAAAAGTTAAAATACAATATGAATTCTGGTTATTTTGTTAATAATTTCTATTCATTCATTTAGGTTAGTTTATATATACTTTTAACTTATCACGATTCCTTGTTGAAATTTTAACAGTATCATAATTTAAATAAAATTGAGAAATATAAATTGCGAGGGGTGATGAGGAGGGTGAGAGGGCATCCCAATCAGTACCTAAAGGAAGTGGAAGTAATTGGATTCTACGGGAAGGAAGCAGATGCTGAAATTGTTACCTACTTACTTAAAAGTGCATTTATGCTTGAAAAGATTGTAATTGATACTCGTCCTACAAAGATTGGTCATCCCGAGGAGTTCGAGACTGTGCAAAAAATGGCCAAAAATGTGGCCCGTCAGCTCATGCAAAAACAAAATCGAGCGGGAGCTGAATTTGTTATACTCTAATTAATTAGCTTTTGCTACTGCTGTAGTCTAATTATTATATTGAATTTCTCCTACAACATACTATATTTTTGGACTTCTTTTAATAAGTGAGAATGCATTAAAAAAATCACAGTTACTTTGAATGACACTTTTGTTGTAATGGCATGCTTGCTATGTTGTCCTTTTTGTTTTTTGACGGCCCCAATTGTAAACACAGTGGGCATAAAACCCATTAACCATCAGATTTAGTCCCAATTTTATAATCACGGAGTTCTTAAAATCTTTGGTTACAGTCACAAAATTTTACATATAAATTCAACGACTCAACACAAGAAGAAGCAGCCAAAGGGAGACCCATCTGTGAGAGAGCGAGAGAGCCCAGAAAACAAGATTTGTCTGGGTCATTCATTTATCTTGATAGAAATAAAATGACCATAATTTTGCTAGGTATAGGTCCTTTTTTTTTAGTATTCAAGGCTCCTTATTTTGGGAGACGTAAGAAAAATTACCAATTTAACTCTTAGTCCAAGTGTTATATTTGGTTATTTATTAAAATCTTCCTTTGGAGACTATGGATGGATTGTTAGTGTGAAAGATATAATTGGAGGACATGTATGGTTAGGTTCCATTTGTATATTTGGTGGCATCTGGCATATCTTAACCAAACCTTTTGCATGGGCTCGCCACGTACGACGAGTCTGGCATGTTTAATAAAACAGTGCTATTCCATTTGCATCAATGCCAAGTTAAATAATACATAGAATTTGCCTTTTCATAAAAATAATAAAAAATCATACATGCATCATCATCATCATTCGTACAAAAGATACCAAACCTTTTGCATGGGCTCGCCAGGTACGACGAGTCTGGCATGTTTAATAAAACAGTGCTATTCCATTTGCAACAATGCCAAGTTAAATAATACATAGAATTTGCCTTTCATAAAAATAATAAAAAATCATACATGCATCATCATCATCATTCGTACAAAAGATAACAGACCCAAAACCAAAAAAACAGAGAAATGCATATTCAATTGAGAAAAAGCAGATCCAAAACCAAAAAGACAGAGGGCAACGCATATTACATGAAGAAAAAAACATTATATTCCATAAAGAAAATAAGATATATAGAAGTCTCCATATATATTCAAACTACTTAATCAGAGAAAATAAAATATGTTCCAAAGAGAAAAAAAAACGAAAATAAATATATAAAAGCTTCCATTTATAACAAAACCGCTAAATCAGAGAAAATAAAACAGATAGTATGCTAGACCAGAGTAACCTCGTGCAGATCCGCCGTAGTGGAAAGAAGATCAACCAAATCTTCGGATAGTCCAGGAGCGAGACTCGCCTCTGCAACGCCGTTATATTTTGTGACGTAGTCGATGTATGCTTTCATGTCGTCGGAGTTGTATATCAGTATAATCTCCCTTGTTTTGTTCAGGAGGATTGTAGACCTCTTGACAGTATAGGTAGACACGGCGGACTCTTGACTAGCATCGTTCAACGACATTCCAGCAGCCATGAAAGGCTTTAAAGCTAACGATGAGGGGGCCGGGGCTGTGCGTGGACGTGGGCGTGGCCGGCGAGCCATTGTGAAAAAAACGGGGGAAAGAGATAAGCTGTGAAAAAAACCAGAGAAATAGTTAAGACTGAAAAATAAAAATTAAAACAAAGAAACGGTGAATAGTCTACAGAGGAAAAACTTAAAATATATAAGCAGCCATTGGGGGTCGTGCTTTGATTACTGATGACGTGCCGAGTTATTCCTGAGCTATTCAGCGGCTTTCTCTCAAAAAAGCTGTTGGGGGGCCCACTGCAAAATTGGGAATCTTTGCACGTAGAATGTGCGATGACAAGTTGTTCCTCATCCCATTACTTCACAGCAACTCAGCCGGATTGAAATTTTGCATATTATTGTTCCACGGTCACTATTTTTTGAATCCAGAATGCAATTGCATGTCCATAGGAAATTCCAACCTATATATATATATGACAACAACCTAGGTTATTTTTGGTTTTCATGTTTTGTGTATCCTTGATTTTTAATTATTTTAGATTCAAATTGCTATAAATTTGAGTTATTTGGAATTTAAAATATTTTTAAAATATTTTAATTTTAAATTATTTTTTATTCACTTTAGGTTCATTTCAACTTAATTATAGTTTGAATTTTTGTGTTTTTCATTTTAAATGATCTCGAATTTGAATCATCATAAATTTAAATTATTTTAAGTTTCGATTATTTTATGTTAGTGTTGTTTCAATTTAGAATAACTTTCGATTTAAATTACTTTAAATTCAAATTGAATTTGAGTTTTTTATTTTTTTATAAATATAGATTGAACTGAGTTTCATCTAAAATTGATTTTGATCATTTTCAAATTTTTATTAGATTTTATCATATTTAATCAAATATCGATAATAAATAATTTTTCATAAAGAAAAAGCAAATTTGTGACATAAAATTTTGTTTTTCATAATGAAATTTATTCATATTAATAAACCATTAAAGTGACTACCTAATTTTTTTTGCTTACAATGTAACAAAAAAAATTTAAAGATAGATCATTATTAGTTATAAGAAAAATACCATTAAATGAGCTAAATACTAATCATTAAATCAGTCAATGCTTTTCATAAGTGCAACTAAACTTAATAATTTGGCTTTTTAAGTCAAATTTGATAATATTCCAACTTTGTCTCCTTTTGTGTTATAAAGAAAGTCAGAAACTGGGTTTAGTTTAGTCAATATTCAATCATTAATTTCAAAATAATTTTTAAAAAAATTTTAATTTACCATTAAATTCTTATTATGATATTTATATGATTGAAGAGTATATTATACTCGTAAACATTTTCAAATTCACAACTTTTACACGTTAATTCCAAAAACATGTCAATTATTTTAAAAATTAATAATTCGTGATAAAAACTTTTTTGTGCTCCAATTTTTTTAGCTCTCCTCAAAACTTTTATTTTTGAAATGGTACTCCTTCAAAATTTTAATTAATCTCAATCTATATATATCTTTAATTTTTTGTCACATTATTAAATAAAAAATAATTTATATAACAAAATGAAATATTTAAATATATTTGACGTATAAGATTATGAATCGCATAAAATAAAATAATATTATAAATAAAATTAGATTAAATAATAAAATTTTATTTATATTTGATATGTGTAAGATTAAAAATAAATAATTTTTTTAATGGTCAAAACTATTCTTACTTAGAGTTTATACTATTTAAACTGTTAATATATTTTTTAAAAATATAACAAGACATGTAAATTAATCTTAAATTGTTAAACTTTTTTTTTTTTTCGAGGAGAGAAAGGGGTTCGGGGTTTCGAGGAGGAAGTTGGTGTTGAAGAGAGAGAGGAACTGAGAAGCTTAAGGAAACGAAGCACGCCATTGAAGCTTCAGTTGAAGAATAATTAGGGAGGTTCTTGGTTTAAAAACACTGGAAGCGAAAAACAAATGATGTTCACAAGGAAGAAATTTTGAAACGACACCGTGCTGTATATTCACCAATTATTGTTTTTTGCTTCAAACATTTTTATTTGGATAGGCCACTGGAATTTTGGATTAGCGCCTCCTATTTTAACTTCGCGTTTTGGTTTAGATGTTCCTTACATCTTGAATTAAGAAATGAAACAAAAAAACAAGAAAAAGATCGCGACGTCAAAATTTTACCACGGTTTTCTGATTTATCCTGAAAAGTTACAGCATGAATGTCACAAACTGGCAATGTAAAAATTATCTTTTCTTCAATGTAATAAAGATTAACAAAGCATCTCGATGTGTGTGGAGATTCTATGATGTCAAAATTTTTTCTTCAAGCCAGAATCCACTTTTAAGTGGCAAAAAACCTTGTTCCATCACAGGAAATCGGGGCCCAATGGTGTCACCAACCTCAGATAAAAGGTTTAGCTCTTTTCAAGAGTGTGGCTACCATAGAGAATGAAGTGATCTCTGCTACCGGGAATCAAAGAGAAGCGGTTCTTGCAATAGCCCTCGTTCACGATGTGATAATGTTACTGCCTACCCTCGTACGAGAATGTGGTATCAGGATAATCTGGACACAAGAGAAATCAAACTAATGACTTGATCAAACAAGGTAAATTCAATGTGCACGTGTAAACATAAGGTTTAAGCAATTGGTGGTCTATCCTGAATTTCATTTGAACTCTTATGGGATTTGTGCCTTTTCTTCTCCTGATTCTTGCTGCTGTTACAAAACCAATGACCAGCGTGAATCTACATAGAACGCGGGGTATAAAAATAAGTAATCTTGATCATGTATCGGCACAAAACAAATTGTGAGGAACATACTTATCATGTTTCCGGTTGATGTGCTTCATGTCCTTCTCTGTAGGGAACTTATATTTCCTAACATATAGATGTTGCCAGGAAAGTTAATCAGCAAAACTCTCTATGTACTTATTTCTAACACTAAATTTTAACAGTATCATAATTTAAATAAGATTAAGAAATATAAATTGCAGAGGCTGACGAGGAGGGTGGGAGGGCATCCCAATCAGTACCTGAAGGAGGTAGTTGGATTCCATGGGAAGGAAGCAGATACCAAAATTGTAAGCACAATGGGCACATGACCCATTAGCCATTTGATTTAGTTGGGCCAAATAAAGGCCATTAGCCAGTCAGATGATTGCTTTGGGCCTAATTTTAATATACTTTTTCCTTTCTTTAGGCCTAATTTAATGTACTTTTGTCATTTAGAAACCCTATTTGTAATCTCAATGGGCTCATGGCCTAGTTTTATTAGCTAGCCTTAACCATGGGTCATATGCAAGTAGTGTGTTGGACTTAATTTTCTAGGGTTAGAGGCCAGTTAACAGCTCAAAACCCATCCAAAACCAGGGGCCATTTTTAATAATTCATTGGACTTAGTTGGGCTATCCTAACTAGAAGACCATTTCGGGCGTACAAACTTTATTTCAATTACCATAGTCCATTGCATTTCTTTGCTGTTAAGCACTTTTTAATCCTTGACCTTTTGTGCTGCGAACACAGATCAAAATAATAAGGTGTGCAAGTGCATGGATAGAATTTGTCAGGTTTTGCAGCTTGCAAATAAATACTTGAAGCAATATCTCAATGGACTCAAGGTTAGGTGCTTTTTCAGGAAATAAGAACAATGTAATCAAGTACCAAAAGCTTAAACTCAATGAGATGACAGGGTTGGCCAAAAAAAAAAAATGAGACGAGGAGGACTAGGGGAATCTGGTTTGAACTATATGTTCAATTCTGCTGCAATGCAGCATGTTCCAGGCCTCAAAATCACATAGCCAAGCACCTTTTCTGACACTGACTAGGGGTTTTAAGGTATGGTAATTCCTTTTGCCCAAAGATGTTATAAGAGCAATATCTCATATATGAACAACTAAGAAATCGCCTTTTGCCAAGATAAACTTATTGTAAGAGGCAAAATATTGCTTTGAATTTAGAGTTGTGAATGTGGGCGACATTTGCTTTATAAAGTTTGTGCAATAATCTGAGAAAATATTGAAATAAACTACGGTTGACATCTGAATTGGGAGAGGCAAAGCAAGGCAGTTGATGTACATGTTTTGCTTCTTGCATCTTGCACATAGACATTTTTTTATGTCAAGTTGCCATATGGCAAGCAGTTTAAAAGAACAAAATAGTTCTTCCGATGCAATTCTTGTTAACCTTAGTAGATCTGAGAATGGACTTACTTATCTTTTCATGAATAATAGGATAGCGAAAGTTATTGTGGTATTTAAAAACATAGCATAAACTGAAAAGCAAAGACTGAGAAACAAACCCTAGACTCTAAAAAACATCCATAGGGAACCAGCTGATAAGGAACATAAAACAAGAGCCATAGAAGCTCAAGCTACAACTACTTATCAGGTTGAACAATGATTCCTAATTCCTTAGCTCTATTCCTTAAGGTGGCTCTCATTTGTTCGCCAAGTCTGGTTGGCAGACTGATCCTCCCTCTATAACCATACTGCCTGATGAGGGTACCGACAGCTTCCAGTTCATTGACGTTGCAAATCTGTATTGTGCTAAAGCAAGCTACATTTCCTGCTGCAACTTGAATCTCTCGTTCAGCTTCTCGTGTTGTAGCGTCAGCTAATCTCGACGCCCTAGCTGCCTGCATGAAGGCTCGCAAATTCAGTGTGGATGCTGGCGGTGGTGGTGGTCGTGCTGTTTGTGGGTTCTGGTTTTCCATTGGAGGATTGCAGAATAGCAAACTAAGGGTAGCAAATGAAGTTTGCTTGACGATTCTTTTAGCTAGCGAGAAGGAGAGGAAGGCTGTCCTGGAATCTTTATAAGAGCAAAACAGTAGCAAATGAAGTTGGATTGATGATTATTTTAGCTAGTGAGGAGGAGCTATTTATAGGGGAAGTCTGTCCTGAAATCTGTACGAAATGGGAGGTAGGATTGAACCGATAAAAACCGGTTTTTATTCAATTAAACCGGAATCTTTGCATTGTTTTTACATAATAAATTTATAGATGGCTTATTTTCACCGTTATGGTAGGTGATGTCAAACATGGACCATCTTATTGATGGATGACATGAACCTTATGAAAGTAAACCTATTGATGGATGATAGGAACCTTGATAAAGACTTAAATAAATGCATATCAGGGTCTTTCATCAAAGGAAAACGGTTGAAGCACTAGCTGTACTCTTGAGAACCGTATTTCATCGAAGTAATCAGTACAACCATTTGCTGACAATGATCTCAACTTGGCACATATGAGCTAAACTTGCCATTAACTTCGACTGCCATTCTTCTGGTGACGTTGAAGAACTTCCCTCTTGGAGGGTCATGCAGCATATTTGGACAATATTCCTACAATCAATCCACAAATGCCATGCATCAAAAGAATAATATTAACCAGTGCAGAAAAATCAGCCAACAAAAGGACAAGTTATGCTGCAGTTCTGGAATTGTCTCAATCAATGAATAAATGTCAGCTTGAAATTTTCTTTTCCTTCCTATAAAACTTTGATAGGGTGTCACTGGCAAAATGCAAATTTCACTCAATGGGAAGCCCACCTGGCCCATCATGGTATGATATCATCATCATTAACCACACCTTGTTTCCCTTTTTTCTTTTTTTTATATGAGCAATGTGTCCATAGTTCTTTGAACTCGTGATAATTTCACGAACACTAAAATAGAATGTAGCAATCTTGCAAACTGAGATATAAAGCACACATCATTAATTTTTCAGTCATCCATTTGGCTTCGGGATACTCCTGGAGACCAAGTAACATTGGCAATGGAAAGTGAGTATGTACCAAAGAATCCAACACCCGAGCTCGCAAATGCTTCCAGTTCAAGCCACCATATGATGAGAAGATCCTAAGAAGATTGGACTGCCTAAAGACCACTAACTCAAATGCATTACAATACCACGTACAATAGGATAGACATAAGCAACAATGATAAATTTACTCATTCGGAGATTTATTGGCACCTGATAAACTGTCACCAGGCCAGAATTCTTAGCTTGCTTTTTTCCCTCAATTTGTTTGCAATTTAATCTAGCAACTGATATTTGAAAACCTGCAGAAACCATGGAAGATAGTTACTGACATTTCTCTGAATATAATTAGTGACATTATGTGTTCCCTGAGAAATGGAATTTCTATACAACATATCCAGCTTCTGAAGATCAGTTACCAAATGGAGAGCCCAACTATCTTGACAAGTATGAATTGACATACCGGTAGAAAAAGAAAATGATCATCTTCCAAATTAAATACTAAAGATTAAAACCCAGAAGAGAGAGCATGGATTTGTGGGCTTGACCATTCACCATGGCCAAGACCATGTCAAACATGCTCAAGCATGAGATTTATTTTGATACCAAAATACAGCCAGAATTTATTCGCTAATATTAAATGAGTAGAGAACTCATGCTAATTGTCCCTCAAGGTGGTAAGTTACGTCCTGGTATGTTTAATTTAATGATGGATGAGATTGAAACAAAATTCAAAAGGTCATAGGTACAACTAATCGAGTTTTAAGTGGCAAATGAAAATGAAATTTTACAAAAAATTATGGACTAATGATAAAATTTCCTAAAATTTCTCGGATCTTTGGTTATCAAAGCTTTATATTGAATCGTTACCAAAGGAAATGTGTTGGATAATGAATATCATAGTATTCTTTCATACTAGAGATTAAAGAAAGGTTTTCTTTTTTGGAAATTGTTTAATAGGAAATTTTAGGATATTTTCATATTTGACATTTAAAAAGTCAATGTGAAATTATGCATGGTTGAAGTCAATTGACCAAAGATAATGTAAAATCTTTAATTTGCATAAATTTAAATATTAAAAAATTAGGAGAAAAATTAAAAATGTAAAAGATAAAATTAAAGTGAAAATCAAAGAAAGAAGACATAATAATATTTGAATTAGAGTGATAAATATGTAAAATAATAAAGCAATTAAAATAAATCTTTTCATTTTATTCAATATTTTAAAACAATAATACAAGCATCTAACTGATGAACAGCTGAAACTTAATTTTGCCTTTAAAAAAAAAAAAAAACTCCAATTAACCAATAGATGGAAAATTTTTCTAAATTTTATAATCACTATTGCTAAAAGGAGTCACTGCCCGTTATAGTCAATTGGACTTGATTGGAAGGAACTAAATCCCAGCTTAGTATAAGACTGTTTCAGCCTAAAATTGCGGTCTTTATATACATTTATAAAATTACAAATCCTCGGGCACAGCCGGTTATTATTATTAGCCCAATTAGACAAGTTGGGCTATTTAAAGCATTGTTTGTAGCGCATTTTGGACTTAGTTGGGTTTTAATGGAAAGCCTAGAAGGACTAGTTTTTGGACCTAAAGTTGTTGATTTTCTTATTCTATTAAAAGCCTAAATTCTTACTCGTTGTTGGGCTGACTAAAGTTTTGCCAACAAAAAAACTGGGCAATTTAACTAGCCCATTAGGGTCTTATGTACAGGCCACTCTTGAGGAAGACAAGTTGGGCCCATTTTCCTTTAAAAGCCCAAAATGGAATATACAACATGCTTACGACCTATTACAAATAGGCTGCCATTGGTTACCTATAGGACACAACTTTCACTTTAACAAAATTAGGGAGCAGGTAGGCGGCATATCAACAGTATGTTACTTTCCTTCTATTTTCGTATAGTTTTAAATAGCCAAGTGCTGCATTTTTCTCACAAACTCATATCAGAATGATTCATACTGCACGTTGTGCGGAGTTAACAAACATTAGAGCAAATATCTGAAATAGATGTAGAAGAATCATATATCTGAAAGTTATATCAAACATGTCCTGTTGGGCTAAAATCAAATGATGTTTTGTTTTCTTTTACTTAATATAACCCTATATAAAAGTATCTCCTAAGGATTTGGGTCTGATTGGTGGATTTTTTTTTCTTTTATAATAATTGCATTTTGACTTAAAGTAGGGTTTTTTTATTATTATTATTATTATACTTTTATGTTTGACCCACAATAAGATAAAGAACTTTTTCTGACAGATTTTTTTTTTTGCTTTTGTTTTTGACGAGTGTTGTTCCTTTTTACTGACAAAGTTTCTTTCTTTTATTTATATTTCTAGTTGAAAAAGAGATATTGCGGCGTCAAAGACAGACTTTTTTGCTTTGTGAGTTTTTTCTTTCATTATTTTTTTTTTTCAGCTGCTATTGGATACAAATTTTTTTATTATTATTATTTGATTGAATGTGATTTTTTTTTTTTTTAGGGATTTTGTTGTGATGATTTTGGTGTTACAAATTTTAATTTTGTTTAATGAAATTTGATTATTGAATGGGATTTCGGTTATGTGATTGAAATATTTGCATGTTGTTATAAATGTATTTTGTTAGAAGGTTTAATTTTCGTACATTCTGCTATTAGATGAAAATAAGTTTTTAGTTTATTTTCTTTGATGATGCTCCTTTTATTGTTGTTGTATTTTTTTTTTTTAGATTTAGATTTTGTTTTGCATGTTATTTGAATGAAGTTATAACTTTGTTTTGATTGATTTTTTATTTTTTTGTCTAATGATTTGTTGAATTTTTTTATATTCAATTTTCAGGTTAATATAAAATTATTTTATGTGTTGTTTTGCTTTATTTTTGTGTATTTGGATTTGTTAAGTTGTATGTGGTATTTATTTTTTTGTTAAGTTATACAAAAAATTTCATCTCATGAGAATTGTGGTCATTACAGCAAGGTTTTTGTTTTCTCTTTTAAGAGTTTTTGTTGACAAATGCATTTGTTTTAGTGTTGACTTTTTTTTTCTTTCTTAACGTGTGTTTGTTTATAGGTGTATTCCTCATGTTGAAATTAGAGAAAGTTACACGTAATTGTCTTGAAAAGCACCTGTAAATGTGAGTTTGATTAATGGATAGGTTGATTGCTTGGTGTCTTTTTTTTTTATTTTTTATGTTAAGTTATGTTTTTTATTTTGGATGCTTTTGCATGATTTTAAACAAAAAGAATTGACTGTTAGACTTTGACCATGTTATTATAGCAACTTACTTATAAAAATTCTTATTATCTATATTAATATTTTTTGGTACTAACAAAGTTGGGTTTAATAAGGATAGTTTACTTGATGAAGTTGTTGATGCTTTATTTGGAAAGAGGTTAGAATTAGCTATTTGCTTTACGTATTTGATAACTTTTTGGATGAAAATATGATGCATTTGAATGGTTACATTGTTTGCTATGAAGGTTAATAACATTTAAGTTAGTTGAAATTAGTTACTTTGCTATGTGTTTTTAAATTTGCAAAATTTTGAGAATAATTAGGTTTCAAAGTTGAATATGACTGAATTTTGTGTTTTTCTCTTTTGTTGATGAAAGGGTTTTATGTGAGAGAAGGCCTTGGTATTGATTATCGATACTTTCAATAGGCAACTTGCTGCATCAATTTGTGAAGAAGAAGTAAATGCCTGTTATTTTAAATATTTCTATCTTGATCTTAATTTATGCTGATTACAAGAATTGCTGAATTAATTAAGAAAATGGTTATAGGTGTATTTGAAAATGTTTCTAATGATTCATAATATATGGTTGAATACTTGAATTTGTGTGCTTTTAATGATCATATTGTTATTTTGGGTTGTTCTCTAGAGTTGCCACATTGCTCAATTGGTGTTTGAATTGTATCAAGAAGGGGTCTAGTAAAGAAATATCCTTAGTATCTTGTAATATTGGTTAATCTTGAATGCTTAATGTTGATAACCTCAGTAAACGCTCATGCACACATGCACAGAAAACATAAGACTTCAGTAGTCAAGCTAATAATTTCTCTTGGTAGGTTTGTTGGCGTTAATTGTTGGTCTAGGAGATAATGAACAAGAAATATTAGAAAAATCAATCACTCCTCTTTCACAAGCTTTTAAATCTGGTTTTGAATCCTCTAAGATAGCTTTGGAATGAAGAAATTGAATAAGGATTAGAAATTGTTCTTCTTCTAATATTTGTTGGCATTAAGGTGCACAACCAATTTTATTTTTTTTTACATGATCTGGTTTGTCGTTGTAGTTATTGGACTGTTTGACTGTCATCACTTTTGTTAGGGGAATTATCTAGAGGAAATAGAAAAATCGATTCAAATTATGTGACAATTGGTTCATCCTAAACTAGGTTCTAATGTAAATATACATGCCTGATTTTCTCTAATTAAATAGCATTTGATAGATGTATTTGAGGTTCTATATAAGTTATTGCTTGCAAGTTGTTAATTAAAAAACATGATGTATTAATGCATGGTTGTTTTGTTTTATTTGAGGATTAATTAGTTGTGTTCAACTTGTAGGTTATTATTGTCAAACCTTTTGCAGTAGCAATAAGAGCAGTTATCTCTACTTAATCATTTCTTTTGACAACCATGGATGGATGGAGACTTAGTCCCAAGTTTTGGCTAGAGTGAGTGAACTCTCTGGATCATACTTTTTTCTTTTTTTTATATGATAACTAATTGTCGGGATTTAAATTTTAGGAAAACAGGTCAAAGAGATTTGTATGGTTTGAATTATATTCCTACAATATAGATAATACCTAAGGACAAATTAAAAACACAAAACTAGACAATTTTAATGGCCAAAGAGATTGTTTGGTCTTTGAAAATTATGCAGGCATATTACATAATTAATTTTTATGCAGAGACCAACATATTATTATAGCAAATCTACCTATAAAAAATTACAATTCCATACTAAAATAAATAAGTTAGTCAGCAAAACCCTGCATGTACTTATTGCTGACATTAAATTGGATTACTTGTATTTTAAATAAGATGAATATATAAAAGATTAGATCATGATAAAGCCGTACCCAAGCATCTATAGCATTAAGAGATTCTATAGGCCGAAAAATGGTGTGCTCGAAATTCTGGCGTGTTGGGATACTTCTAAGGTATCTGCAAAGAAGACCACCAGTTGAAATAACTAGTAGAATATTAATTTATTGTAATCATGTCACGAATTATGAAGCAGCTCGTACCTCTCAAAGTCGAGAACTCTATGCATTTCATTCGCACTGCGTAAAGCAGCCAGTGCCAACTGTAGCATAGCAACAGACGAGCTAAGACATGAGAATCATATTATAGGAAGATGAACAGATCAAACATCAGACTCATGATCCAAAATGTGACCAATTGCAAATTTGAAGATGCTTAGCAGTTAGCACATGAAAAGGGCAAGAAGTTCGTAAGTATAGCAAGCTCACATTCATAACATAGCACACAAATCGGAGAGAGCTTTGTTACGGGGAAATGTTAACAAATTTATCATTCCATTCTAAAATTTTAACAAATTTAAGCTTTGTTACTGAGTATAGAAAAGCAACATTCAGTCAGTTTTATTATGGTAGACTCGTTAAAAAAAATATATCCACAAAGATAGAAACCAATTTTTTGATGGAAGAATCAACTTAAGCTTCAAGAATAAGGCCTTTTTCCATAAGATATTGGACCATCAGTTGACACACACGATACTTAGAATACATTTTAGGAGGTAAGATATTGCTAGCATTAAGTTGTTTTTGAAAAACTAAAAAACGAAAAAAAGGTATAAAACAAAAAATGAAAATAAAAAAAAAATTATGGAATAAAAAAATGAAGAATCGGATTCAGTTTGATTTTTTTTTAAAGACTTTGATTTCAAGGATTTAAGCAAAGGAAAGACTATTGAGAAAATCAGTGAAGACTGGAAAGTGAATCGGGGATGATTCGGATGCAAAATCTAAAACACAAAGGAAAGAAAATCAAAGAATCAGAATCAGAATCAGAGGTTGTGTGAGCTATTCTCCTATAAATATATGGTTTTGCTGTGTGCGGCAACTCTTATGTTCTGTCTATAATTAAAAGCTAACAGTTACTCTTTAGTTTTTTGGTTCTGCAATATTGTCATGGAGATTATAGAGCTCTACAAGTCCAAGAAGGTCAATTATCAAGAACCAAAATTTTCTCTCTCTTTTTTTTGTTTTTTTTTAATAATTGAATGATTTGCTTTTCTCTATCTTTTATTATTCATGACTTGTGTGCGTCTCTTTGTTTGAAAATCAGGTAAAATTAGGTGATGGGAATACGACCGATGATATAATAAGTGAATTATGTGATGATATTCTTATCATGATATTGGATTTTCTCACACTCAAAGAAGCGGTCAGAACCAGTGTTCTTTCACGCAGATGGCAACAACTTTGGCAATTTTTTTCAGGTAGTTTCAGTTTTGAAGCTAGTTATAGCAGGGGTTTGAACAAGGAGAAGCTGAAAACGGAAAGGAGTAGGTTTGTGGGAAGGATCAACAAAGTTCTAAACTCACATCAAGTTTCAACCATACTTGAGTTGAGAGTTTCTTTCGACTTAGGCAAGCATTCGAAAAGTTATGTGGATGAGTGGATTGGCATCGCATTGAAGAAGAAGGTTAAAAAGCTTGAACTGGCATTCGAACCATATTTCACAAGTTATCATAAGCTTCTTTATACGTGTTACCGCATCTCAAAAGAAAGCTTTTCATGCTTCACAACCTCTTCTGGTTCACCTGGAACTCTGTTCCTTAGGTGTCTTTCTTTACAATATGTTGGGGTAAGTGATGAGAATGTGGAGTATATTCTTTCCAGTTGTCCCATGCTTGAGAGCTTGCATGTGAGAATGTCACCACTGCTTAGAGATCCTAAAGTTACAGGTTCATCATTGCGGTTGAAACACTTGAACATACAAAGCTGTGAGTTTGTCCAAAGTATTGAGGTTTATGCACCAAATCTTGCTTCATTTGAATATTATGGAAAGGAAATACCATTGCATGTAAGGTATGCGCCCAAACTCCATGAAGTATGTTACTTTGATCCACTAAACTACAGCATTCCACATGCCTTTTCCCAGCTAGCAAATTATCTTCCTCAGTTAGTGAGTCTGACGCTAAACACGTCCTTTGATTGGGTAAAAATCGAATGAATCCTTTCCCTTCCATTCCCGACCCTTTTTGTTTTCTTTTACTTGATAATTATTTAAAAAAAAAAGACTAATAAGTTGTCTGGTCTGCAAATTTTTCGATCACAGCCGAGTCTCTTATTGCAAGCCCACGACTTTCCCAAGTTGACGAGTCTTCGGCACTTGAGCTGTATTGATTTGCTATGTTGTCCTTTTTGTTTTTTGACGGCCCTAATTGTAAACACAGTGGACATAAAACCCATTAACCATTAGATTTAGTCCCAATTTTATAATCACGGAGTTCTTAAAATCTTTGGTTACAGTCACAAAATTTTACATATAAATTCGACGACTCAACACAAGAAGAAGCAGCCGAAGGGAGACCCATCTGTGAGAGAGCGAGAGAGCCCAGAAAACAAGATTTGTCTGGGTCATTCATTTATCTTGTACGACGAGTCTATCATATTTGATAAAATAGTGCTATTCTATTTATAATAATATCAAGTTAAATAGTACATAGTATTTGTCTTTTCTAAAAATAATAAAAAATTAATCATGCATCGTCATCATCGTTTATACTTTAAACATACAAATTCATTTTATAAAATAATGAATCTTAGGAGTTGATTTTTTTTTTGGCAAAGACATGAGTTATGTTGAAAAAAAAAAAAAACAAAAGAGAGAAAACTAACAAGGAATATTTGTTTTATGTTCATAGAGATAGAGATGAGTAATCAGTCAATTCAATTGGTTTAATTTAAAAAAATTAATAATCGATTTAATTGATTTTTATTTAATAAATAATCAAATCGATCGAATATTATTAAATAACTGACAATAATTGAATCGATCATAATCGATTCGATTCAATTAAATAATTAAAATTTTAATCATTTTTATTTTTATTATGAATAATTATTTAACCATAAATTCAATTCAATAAATTCAAATTCAAGTATCATTCAAACTAAATGACTAAATAATTTAATAATTTCAATAATATTTTATAATAAATAAATAAATAAAAATATTTATCTCAATTTTTTTATTTTTACTTATTAAAAAGTCGATTAATTCGATCAGTTCAATTATCAATTTTAAAAATTAAAAATCGACTAAATTAACCAAATTAACCGATTTAAAAAATTGATTATAACTAAAATTGAAAAAATCAAACTAATTCAACCGAATTCATTTGATTTCAGTCGGTTTAGTCAATTCAAATTGACTTTTGCTCATCCCTACGTAAAATAGAGTAAAAATCGATTAAAATTAAAAAAATCAAATTTTTTGAGTATATCGAGTCAATAAATTTGGGTTATATGAGTATTTCGGTTATACTTTTGGTTTAAATATTTAAAGCGATCGATTTTCGGGTTTAAAACTTGAAACAGAATGAACCAAAATAATTGATTTAATATAATATAAATAATTAAATAAAATTTTATAATCACCCACTTTTTAAAATTTTCTTTTGGTTGCTAAACCTTAGCCACTCATTTACACTATCCACATTTGCTAAACCTAAAAATTTTTATAAGGGGATTATTAAATGTATTTTTTATCAGAAACACATTAAATAACCTCCATTAAAATTTTTTGTAAAGAATCATTTAAGGCATTTTTGGTTTGAGATTGTTCAAAATGTTTTTGGCTAAAAATGTCTTGAATAATCCTTTACAAAAAATTTAATAAGGTTATTTAAGATGTTTATGGCAAAAAACATCTTCAATAATCCATTTTAATTTTTAAAACGCTTTGAATAATCTCTAATTTTTAGGATTTAGGGTTTAGAGTTTATGGTAAAAGGATTATTCAAGACATTTTCTGAGTAAAAATGCACTGAATAATCTCCTAGTAAAAAAATTAAAGGAGATTATTCAAAGCATTTTTTGTCAGAAACACAGTGAATAATCATTTATAAAAAATTTAATTGAGTTATTCAAGGCGTTTATGGCAAAAACGTCTTCAATAATCCATTTTAATTTTTATAAGGTGATTATTCAAGGTGTTTATGGCAAAAACACCTTGAATAATCTTCAAACTTTAGATTTAGAGTTTAAGGTTTAAAGGATTATTCAAGACGTTTTATGGTCAAAAACATCATAAATAATCCCAAAAAAAATGAGAGGAGATTATTCAAGGCTCTTTTAGCTAAAAACACCTTGAATAATCCCCTAGTAAAAAATAAAAAAGATTATTCAAGGCATTTTTTGCCAAAAATGCCTTAAATAATCACATTCAATTTTTTATAAGAGATTATTCAAGGCATTTTCTGACAAAAAACGCATTGAATAATCCTCTTTAATTAAAAATTAAATTATTTAATTTACTATTATATATGCCAAGAAGATTATAGTAATTATTCAGAATTTAATATATGTGGATTCTTCCTAACCAAATAAATAAATCTGAACATGAATGTCCTAAAAATGGAAGAAAACTCCAAGTATCTCATTTTCTCAAGAATCATGTTTTTTTTCGAAATTTATAATTTTGCAAACCAAACGCCACCTTAAGGTTTAATGTAGGAAATAAAAACTAGAAACGACTACCTTAAAAAATTGACCGAAATTGATTATTTTAATTCAGTTCAATTTTTTTTATTTTTCCTATATACATCAATTAATTCAATTTTTATAATAGATTAGGTCGATTAAATCAATTATTCAGTTTTTACAACCAAATTAATCAAATTGACTGTTTGCACAACCCTACTTGCTTGCAACATAATAAAGTAAGTCGACTGAAAAGTACATAAAAAGTTAATAAAATTTTGTCTCATTTTTACGTGCACTTGAATTAACTTAAATATGCTTAATTATAGTCTCCTATACTAAAGAGAGAGGGTCGAAGGAGGCTTGCCCAAAACCAAAAAAACAGAGGCCAATGCATATTCCATGGAGAAAAAAAAAACATTATATTCCATATAGAAAACAAAATACTAAACATTCATATTCCATAAAGAAAAAAAATCATATTCCATAACTAAAATAAAATATATAAAAGTCTCCATATATAATAAAACTAGTAAATTAGAGAAAATAAAATATATTCCATAGAGAAAAGACATCATATTCCATAAATAAAATAAAATATATAGAAGTCTCTATATAATAAAACTACTAAATTAGAGAAAATAAAATAGATAGTATTCTAAACCGGATTAACCTCCTAGAGATTCGCCATAGTGGAAAAATGATCAACCAAATTTGTGGATAGCTCAGAGCCAAAATCACCACTACAATGCCATTATATTTTGTGACATACTCAATATACGCCTCGTCATTATATTTTGTAATATACTCGACATATACCTTCATGTCATCGGAGTTGTATATCAATATAATTCTCGTTATTTTGTTAAGGAGGATTATAGACATTTTTACAACATAGGTAGACAAGTTAGACCCCTGACTAGAATCGTTCAACAAAATATGAGCAACCATGAATAGGGACGGCAATCAAGCCCGTCCCCGACGGGTTTCGACCCGACCCGACCCTATAGGGTAAGGTTTTTTTTTTTTGAATTTCGGGTTTCGGGTCGGGTAAATTTAGGTCATAGTCGGGGTCGGGTCGAGTTCGGGTATGCCTAAAATCCGACCCTACCCGACCCGATATTATTAAAAAATTATTTTTTAATTAATTAATTATTTATATATATTTATATAATGATATTTTTAAATATTTATATTTAAAAAATAATATTTTATATTTTAAAAAATAATATTTTATTAATTCGGGTTGGGTCGGGTCTGGTACGATTTATATATTATCGGGTAGGGATCGGGTTTGATGGGCATAAAATCGGGTCAGATTCGGGGCGAGCAAAACCCGCCCCGAACCCGACCCGATGCCATCCCTAACCATGAACCGCTTTAAAGCTAACAATAAAGGTCCAAGGCTGTGCGTGGGCATGGCAATGAGCCATTATGAAAAATACCAAAGAAAGAGACAAGACTAAAAAATGAGAAATTAAAATAAAGAAAGTGTGTGCTTTAAGCATGCAAATTAGGAGTGAGAAAATTTTTGAAACATTAAAAAAGCTAATTTGAAATTATAGGTTTTTTGTTCGGTTTAGATCAATTTTTTTTTATTCAGTTCGGACCAAATTCAGATATTAAATATATATTAAGTTTGGATCAAATTTCAAATTTAGAGATGAAAAATAAAAAAAATTGAATCGAATCGAATTATATATTTTTCTTAATTTTTATATATTTTTTAAATTTTTATAAAATAAAAATAACAATTACATATCAAAATCACTTAAATGTATTAAAATTTTAAATTAAAACAATATATAAAAATTAAAAATTAATAAATCAAATTAAATTGTTTTGATAAAATTTAATTCAATTTAGTTCGAATCAAATAAAATTTAATTCGAATTCAAATCAAAATTTAAAATTTTATAACATTATATAATATTTAAAAAATTAAATAAAATTCGAATTGAATAAAATGTTAACCTTATAATTTCATGTTTTCTTACATTTTTTCATGTATTAAAAAAAAAGCGATAACTGTTTTAAAATAATGAAAGCTAATTGTTCAAAAGCATTTTGATGTTATTGGATATTTACTAATAAATTAAAAAAAAAAAAGGCTTGAATCACGCATTACGCATCAACGGTGACATTAGCGTTCCCACCTTTTCACGCTTTGATTACTCATGATGTGGCAACCAATTCATGCTCTTCATATTTGTCAAAAATGCATACCTTATTGAACAGGTCAGTTAGTGACCGAAAGATTAGGAGGACAGTACCAGAATGAGAGGAAAATATTTTTTACAGTGCCAAGTTATTATTTCATGAACTATTCAGCATATATAATAAGCTTTCTCCCAAAAAAGCCGTTGGGGGGCCCACTGCAAAATTGGTAATCTTTGCATGCAGAATGTGTAATGACAAGTTGTTCATCCCATTATTTCACAGCAACTCAACCAGATTGAAAATTTGCAAACTATTGTTCCACGGTCACTAGTTTTTGAATCCAGAATGCAATTGCATGTCCGTAGGAAATTCCAACCTATATATGACAACAACTTAGATTATTTTTGGTTTTGATGTTTTGTGTATGCTTGATTTTGAATTATTTTAGATTCAAATTGTTATAAATTTGAGTTATTTCGAATTTAAAATATTTTTATTGTTTTGAATTTATATTATTGTTTGATTCATTTTAGGTTCATTTCAACTTAATTATAATTTGAATTTTTGTGTTTTTTATTTTAAATGATCTCGAATTTGAATCATCATAAATTTAAATTATTTTAAATTTCGATTATTTTATATTAGTGTTGATTCAATTTTGAATAACTTTCGATTTAAATTACTTTAAATTCAAATTAAATTTGAGTTTTTGATATTTTTAATAAATATGAATTGAATTGGGCTTAATCTAAAACCGATCTTGATAATTTTTAAAATTTTGTTAGATTTTATCATATTTAATCAAATATCATCAATAAATAATTTTTCATAAAGAAAAAGCAAATTAGTGAAATAAAATTTTGTTTTTTATAATGAAATTTATTCATGTTTATTAAAGTGACGACCTAATTTTTTGCTTACAATGTAACAAAAAAATTTAAAGATAGATCATTATTAGTTATAAGAAAAACACCATTAAATGAGCTAAATACTAATCATTAAATCAGCCAATGCTTTTTCATAAGTGCAACTAAACTTAATAATTTGGTTTTTTAAGTCAAATTTGATAATATTCCAACTTTGTCTCCTTTTGTGTTATAAAGAAAGTTAGAAATTAGGTTTAGTTTAGTCAATATTCAATCATTAATTTCATAATAATTTTAAAAAAGAATTTGAATTTACCGTTAAATTCTTATTATGATATTTACATGGTTGAAGAGTATATTATGCTTATAAACACTTTCAAATTCACAACTTTTAAACGTTAATTCGAAAAACATGTCAATTAATTTAAAAATTAATAATTCGTGATAAAAACTGTTTTGTGCTCCATTTTTTTACTCCTTCAAAACTTTTATTTTTGAAATGGTACTCCTTCAAAATTTTAATTAATCTCAATTTGTATATATGTTTAATTTTTTGTCACGTTATTAAATAAAAATTTTTTTAATGCAAAATAAAATATTTAATATGTTTGATGTACAAAATTATGAATCGCATAAGATAAAATAATATTATAAATAAATTATATTAAATAATAAAATTTTATCATTTATAAAGATTAGGAATGAATAATTTTTTTATTGGTCAAAACTATTCTTATTTAAAGTTTGTATGATTTAAATTGTTAATATAATTTTTAAAAATAGAACAAGACATGTAAATTAATTTTATAAATTAAAAATAATCATTTTTATTTAGAAAGGATTGAATTATTTTATGTAAAAAAAATTAATCTTTCTTATAATCATTTTTTTATATAAAAATTAAATATGATATAAAATTATTGTCTTTCTATTTTATCAATTATTTTATACATCAATCATGACTTAAATCTATATTATTAGAGAAATTTAATCTTTTAAATCATAGAAATTTACATGACTAAATCCTAAAAAAATAAAAAATAAAAAGGAAGAAATAGTAATAGAAGTTCTTACACGTAAACTCATGTAAGTCCAAAAATTTCACCATCATAAATTTTTTTTACTGCAATTAAAATTGTAATTTATATAAAAAAAAAACGTTTGTTACTTTATTTTTTTTCACTTTATTCATCATCAGATTCTTCTCTGAGAGGCCACAAAATCGGTTGAAGATCCAAGCAATGCCAACGTCTCTTTAATCTTTTGAAGTGAGAATTATTAAGCTGAACTTTGAGACTTTTACCTTTCACAACTTTTTTTTTTTTAAGGGAGAGAAAGGGGTTTGGGGTTTCGAGGAGGGAGTTATCTTAAGTGGGTTTTGAAGAGAACAGAGAGGAACTGAGAAGCTTAAGGAACCGAAGCACGCCATTGAAGCTTCAGTTGAAGAATCATTAGGGAGGCTTCTTGGTTTAAAAACACTGGAAGAGAAAAACAAATGATGTTCACAAGGAAGAAGTACACCGTTGCTTTATATTCATGAATTATTGTTTTTTGCTTCAAACATTTTTGTTTTTGGATAAGCACTGGAAATTTTGATTACTGCCTCCTAATTTTAACTCGGGTTTTGGTTAGATGTTCATTACATCCTGAATTAAGAAATTAAAAAACAAGAAAGAGATTGGACATCAAAATTTTACCACGGTTTTCTGATTTATCCTGAAAAGTAGGCTTACAGCATGAATGATCACAAACTGGCAATGTAAAAATTTTCTTTTCTTTAATGTAATAAAGATTAACAAAGCATCTCGATGTTGTGTGGAGATTCTATGATGTCAAAATTTTTTCTTCAAGCCAGAATCCACTTTTAAGTGGCAAAAAACCTTGTTCCATCTCAGGAAATCAGGGCCCAATGGTGTCAACCTCAACCTCAGATAAAAGGGTTTAGCTCTTTTCCAAGAGTGTGGTTACCATACAGAATGAACTGATCTCTGCTACAGGGACTCTGCCATAATAATCAAAGAGAAACGGTTCTGGCAATAGCCCTTGTTCACGATGTGATAATGTTACTGCCTACCCTCGTACGAGATTGTGGTATCAGGATAATCTGGACGCTAGAGAAATCAAACTAATGACTTGATCAAACAAGGTAACTTCAATGTGCAAGTGTAAACATAATGTTTAAGCAATGGTTGGTCTATCTGAATTTCATTTGAACTCTTATGGGATTTGTGCCTTTTCTCCACCTGATTCTTACTGCTGTTACAAAACCAATGATCAGCATGAATCTACATAGAATGCAGGGTATTAAAACAAATAATCTTGTATCATGTATCAGCACAGAACAAATTGTATGGAACATACTCATCATGTTTCCGGTTGATGTGCTTCATAGCCAAGCACATAGCCAAGCACATAGCCAAGCACCTTTTCAGACAGTGACTAGTGGTTTAAGGTATGGTAATTCCTTTTGCCAAAAGATGTTATAAGAGCAATATCTCACATATGAACAACAAAGAAATTGCCTTTTCCAAGATAAACTTATTGTAAGAGGCCAAAATTTTGCTTCGAATTTGGAGTTTTGAATGTGGATGACATTTGCTTTATCAAGTTTGTGGAATAATCTGAGAAAATATTGAAATAAACTATGGTTGACATCTGAATTGGAAGAGGCAAAGCAAGGCAGTTGGTGTACATGTTTTGCTTCTTACATCTTATACATATACATTTTTTAATGTCAAGTTGCCAAATGCCAAGCAGTTTAAAAGAAAAAAATAGTTCCTCGATGCAATTTTTGTTAACCTTGGTAGATCTGAGAATGGACTTACTTATCTTTTCAGGAATAATAGGATAGCAAAAGTTAACGTGGTATTTAAAAACATAGCATAAACTGAAAAGCAAAGACTGAGAAACAAACCCTAGACTCTGAAAAACACCCATAGGGAACCAGCTGATAAGAACATAAAACAAAAGCCATAGAAGCCGAAGTTACAACAACTCATCAGGTTGAAAATTTATTCCTTATTCCTCTGCTCTGTTGTTTGTCAAGTCTGGTTGGCAGACTGATCCTCCCTCTATAACCATGGTTTTGCATGTGCGTATGGACAGCTGCCAGTTCATTGATGTTGCAAACAAGCTGTATGGTGCTAAACCAAGCTACGTTTCTTGCAGCAACTTGCGTCTTTCGTTGAGCATCCCGTGTTGTAGCGTCAGCTAATCTTGACGCCTCACTAGCCTGATGATGGCTCGCAAATTCAGTGTGGATGCTGGCTGTGGTGGTGGTCGTGCTGGTTGTAGGTTCTGGTTTTCCATGGAGGATGGCAGAGTAGCAAATTAAGGGAATGACTTATAAGAGCAAAACAATAGCAAATGAAGTTAGTTTGATGATTCTTCTGGCTAGAGAGGAGGAGCTATTTATAGAGGAAGTCTGTCCTGAGATATTTATAAAATGGGAGGAATATTGAACCGATAAAAACCGGTTTTTATTCAATTAAACTGGAATCTTTATGGTGACTTTCCATAATAAATTTATAGATGGCTCATTTTCACTATTATAGTAAGTGACATCAAACATGATGGATGACATGAACCTTGTTAAAGACTTAAAAATATATGCATATCAAGATGCCTTGATATGCATGAACTGGTAATTTTATTTTTAAATTCTTGCCGATCTTTAACCTATGTGTCCAACTGCCCATAGTAAAATCTTAAGAAGAGACACGGGAATCGAAGTTAAGGTGACTGGTACTGCAAGCAGCGAGTGATGAATTGAGAGGAACTGCAAGAAAACAAAACCAGGATGGTGAAACATGAATTCTCCAATAAATCGCAGGCAGCAGATTTCATTAGTAACAAATTGAAAATGAACACTAAAATCAGATTGTTTCCGTGCTTAAAAAATCTGATAGCATGCCAATATTGTTGTTGAGAGCTGCTCCATATAATCTAAACTCTCCAGGGAAAGAGATTTGATAGTGCATATTAAAGTGCTAATGTGCAGTGCACACTATACACAGATTTCATTTGTTGTTTCATAAATCGTTGAAGTTTCAACTTTCCATTATATGAAATCTTTACTTCATAATTGTTGAGCTTTAGAAAAAAATAATATGGAAATTTTGAGTTGGAAACCTTGCCCTGATCCTGAAATAATGGGATGACTAACAACTTGTCATTGCGCATTACTTTCTTACTTTTCCCTCAGTTTAAAGATTCTGAATGAAAAGAACTTTAATTTTAGTGACACACATCAAATGAAATTTGAGTTTTCGATTAGGCTTAATTTTCTGTTTATTATTGAATTAATCAGTAAATTGGCAAGTCCATTAAATAAAAATGATAAAATTAGACTAAAATTAGTTGGATCGTATAATTATTTTTAAAAGATAAAATTTAATAAATTTAAATTTATATTTATATGCAGCTTATTCTTTTATTTTTCCTCCATTTGACTCATTCTCTATTTGGAAGTAAAAAAAATATACACCAATCCCCAATCTTAGTCTCTACTTGATAATAAAGATGAAAAAAGATGGTGAAAATTTTGTTAGTTTAAAAGTTAAAATTTATAATAATTTTCTTTTTTTTAATCTAATTATTATATTAACAAAATTTTTCATCCTCAATTCTTTTCATCTTTCTAATCAAACAAAGTATTAATTTTTCACTAATAAATCCTAAATCTATCCTAATACATTAATTAAAAAATTTTATATTTATATGTAAAAAAATTATTTCATATATCCTTCAGTAAAATTTTTGAACTCCAAGAATAAAATTAACAATCTATACATACTCTTTAAAATATATTAAAAAATAATAAAAATTAAAATACGTGACGATTTTTAATTAATTTATAAAATTAAAAAATTTTCAAATATATAAAAATTAACTCTTATAAATATGCTTCTATTTAGTTTTAGAATTAGTAGTGTCAAAAATTTCCTTTTATATTGGCGATCATTCTCGATATTAATTTGTATTCACCAAAGAAAGTGAATTAATGTTCAAATATACATTGTTAAAATTCTATTTTGGTGATATTTTTCTTGGAAAACTATTACAATATAATTTGATGCATCAAAAATGTGAAATGTAATAATAAAATTTTGACAAAAAAAAGAAATATAATAGGAAAATATGTTTCTTAATTTTCATTTTTTATTAGTAAATGCAAGTTCAAGTAATTTGAATTTTTTTATTTTTTATTATTATTTTTCTTAGCATTTTTGCTATATTTAAGTATATATTTTTAAATTAATTTTTGACTCATGATACATAAGTTAATTTTATTTATTTAATTATGTGATATGTGCTTTAGTATCAATAAATATTTATATAAAATGAGTTCTCTTCTCATTTATTAATATAATATTGCAATTTTTTTTATTACCTACTGTTTAAGGCCTGCAACTAACAAATTTATCTTTTAAAATAACAATAGACTAACATTTGGTCAAATCATAGCCATTTATCTTCTATTTGTAACATTTGTAATTTATCTTGTATTTATAGCATTTGTTCAAATCATAGCCCTTTATTTTTATCTTACTTTCCTATATAAATTGGTATGTATGTAAACTTACAATTTTATTTTTTTAGAGAATCTTAAACTAACATTTGTACATTATACTTGATGATTGATTTGATCCCTATATGAATACTTAAGGGCAAAGAATGAGAGTAAAACATTATGTCTTTTTGTAACTTTACTAATAACCAAAATTATTTAATCTAGTTATGAAAATCTTTTTATCACTCATTTAAAAACAGACCTTTTATGAATATGCATTAAATAACACTTTTAGATTTGTGAAATATGAGAGCAACCATTATAAACAAACAAACTAAACTAAATTCATTATAAACAATAATACTCAATATAATAACAGTATTCAGCCATGATTTCATATAGAAAACGTTTAAACATCAAAAACAGTTATAAGTCTATATAATAAAATTATTCAACCATGATTCCATGGAAAAAATAAAATAGAAGTCTAAACCAATCAATCTCAACGCCTTATGAATCACGACCAAGCATAAAGTGCCTTAGACCTAAGAAGGAGAGAGCTGGGGCTGTGTGTGGGTGACGGGGCAGAGAAAAAAAAAACTAAAAAATGAGAAATTGAAACAGACAAGTGTGAATATTGTGACTGTATGAGAGGCAAAAAGCTAAAATATACTCGCAAGGAGATAGGTTGATTGATTGGTGTCCTTTTTTTATGTTAAGTTATATATATTTTTTTATTTTGGATACTTTTTGCATGATTTTAAATGAAAAAGAATTGACTGTTAGATTTTAACCATATTATTATAGCAATTCCACCTATAAAAATTTTTATTATCTATATTGACGTTTGTTAGTATTGAAGAAATTGGGTTTGATAAGAATAGTTTATTTGATAAAGTTGTTGATGCTTTATTTGAAAAGATGTTAAAATCAGCTATTTGTTTACTTATTTAATAAGTTTTTGGATGAAAATATGATGCATTTGAATAATTACATTGTTTGTTGTGAAGGTAACAACATTTAGATTAATTGAAATTAGTTACTTTGCTATGTTTTTTAGATTTGTAAAATTTTGACAATAATTAGACTTCAGAGTTAAATGTGGCTGAATTGGTGTTTTTCTCTTTTGTTGATGAAAGGATTCTATGTGAGAGAAGGCCTTAGTAGTAATTATTGATACTTTCAATAGCAACTTGTTGCATGATCAGTTTATGAAGAAGAAGTAAATGCCTGCTATTTTAAATCTTTCTATCTTGGTCTTAACTTATGTTGATTGCAAGAATTGTCGAATGAATTAAGAGCATAGTTATAGGTGTATCTAAAAATATTTTTTATGATTCATAATATATGGTTGAATACTTGAATCTGTGTGCTTCTAGTGATCATATTGTTATTTTGGGTTATTCTTTAAAGTTGCTACATTGCTCCATCTGTCTCTGAATTGTATCAAGAATGGGTCTGGTAAAGAAATATCCTTGGCATCTTGTAATATTGGTTAGTCTTAAATGCTTAATATTGATAACTTCAGAAAACGCTCATGCACACTTGCATAGAAAACATAAGACTTCAGTAGTTAAGTTGATAATTTCTCTTGGTAAATTTGTTGGCGTTAACTGTTGATCTAAAAGATAATGCATGGGAAATATTAGAAAAATCAATTGCTCCTCTTTTGTAAGCTTTTAAATCTGGTTTTGAATCTTCTAAGATAACTTTGGTATGAAAAAATTGAATAAGGATTATAGTTTATTCTTCTTCTAATATTAGTTGGCATTAAGATGCACAACTAATTTTTTTTTTACATGATCTGGTATGTCATTGTAGTTGGTGGACTATTTGGCTGTCATCACTTTTATTAGAGGAATGATCTAGAGGAAGTAGAAAAATCAATGCAATATATGTGGCAGTTGGTTTATCCTAAACTTGCTTCTAATGTAAATATACATGTCTAATTTTCCTTAATTAAATAGCATTTGATAGATGGATTTGAGGTTCTATATAAGTTATTACTTGCAAGTTATTAATTAAAAAACATGATGTATTGATGCATAGTTGTTTTGTTTTATTTGAGGAATAATTAGTTCTGTTTGACTTGTAGGTTATTACTGTTAAACCTTCTGCAACAGAAATAAGAGCAGTTATTCTTACCTCATCATTTCTTTTGACTACCATGGATGGATGGAGACTTAGTCCCAAGCTTTGGTTAGAGTGAGTTAACTCTCAAAGTCATACTTTTTTTTTTTTAATATGATAATTTATTGTCTTTACAATCCCTTCATCCATAAGATTTTTAGTCAAATTAATTGTCAGGATTTAAATTTTAGGAAAATTGATCAAATAACTTTTTATGATTTGAATTATACTCCTATAACATAGATAATACCTAACTATAAATTAAAAACACAAAGTTAAGCAATTTTAATGGGCAAAGAGATTGTTTGGTCTTTGGAAGTTATGTAGGTATATTACATATTTAATTTTTATACTATAGGTAGAGACCAACATATTATTATAGCAACTTTATTTATAAAAATTAAATATTATAAAAAAATTACAATTCCATACTAAAACAAAAGAGGGAAAACTAATGAGGAATATTTGTGTCATGTTGAAGGTGGCTCGTTCATACTGGATTTTATATATACAAAAAGTGTGAGGACGAGAAAGGTAATAAACCATAAACAAAAAAGAGAAAGGTAATAAACCATAAACAAAAAAAAAAACAGAGGCCAATGCATATTGCATGGAGAAAAAAAATCATATTCCATAGAGAAAACAAATTACTTGACCATCATATTTAATAGAGAAAAAAACATCATATCCCATATAAAAAATAAAATATATAAAAGTCTCCATATATAATCAAATTACTTAACCATAGAAAATAAAATATATTCCATGGAGAAAAAAATGAAAACAATATTATAGAAGCTTCCATTTATAACAAAACTACTAAATCAAAGAAAATAAAATAGATAGTATACTAGACCAAATTAATCTCGAGCAGATCCGTCATAGTGGAAAGATGATCAACCAAATCTGTAGAAAACCCCGAAGCCAGACTCATCTCTGTAACGCCATTATATTTTGTGACGTACTCGATGTATGCGTTTATGTCATCAAAGTTGTATATCAATATAATCCCCTTGTTTTGCTCAAGAGGATTATAGACTTCTTTACTGCATAGGTAGACAAGTTAGACTCCTGGTTAGCATCATTCAACGAAATACGGGCGGGCAACCATGAAACGCTTTAAAGCTAACGATGAGGGGGTCGAGGCTGTGCGTGGACGTGGCCGACATGACATTGTAAAAAAGCAAGAGAAAGGGACAGGACTGTGAAAAAAACTAAAGAAATAGACAAGAATAACAAATGAAAATTAAAACAAAGAAACGCTGAATAGTGTGTCAGAGGAAAAATCTAAAATATATAAATAGCTAGTGGGGGTGGTGCTTTGAGCTTGTAAATTAAGAGTGAAAAAAAATTTTATAATTTAAAAATTGATTTGAAATTGTAGATTTTTTGTTTGGTTCGGATTAATTTTTTTATTCGATTTAAATTAAATACGAATATTAAATATGTATGTGAGATTTGGATTAGATTTTAAATTTAAAGATAAAAAATAAAAAAAATTGAATCGAATTAAATTATATATTTTTTAAATTTTTATAAAAAATACAATTTAATTTTAAAATCTATTTAAATATATTAAAAATTTATATTAAAATAATATATAAAAATTAAAAATCAATAAATCAAATCGAATTAAATTGATAAAATTCGATTTAATTCAATTTAAATCAAATAAAAATTTTGATTCGAATTCAAATTAAATTTTAAAATTTTAAAATATTATATAATGTCTAAACGTATTGAATTTGATCCGAATTAAATCGTTATTACTTTTATAATTTCATATTTTCTTACATTTTTTTCATTTATTAATAAAAATAATGAAAGCTAATTGTTCAAAAGTATTTTGAACAATTAAATATTTACTAATAAGTTAAAAAAAATGGCTTGAATCACTCAAAACGCAACAGTGGTGAGATTAGCGTCCCTGCCTTTTATGCTTTGATTACATAAGTATGAAACGCCTTATGAATCACGGACAAGCGTGCCTTAGAACTAAGAAGGATAGAGCTGGGTTTGTGTGCGGGTGAGCGACAGAGAAAAAAAAAAAAGACTAAAAAATGAGAAATTGAAACAGACAAGTGTAAATAGTGTGACTCTATGAGAGGCAAAAAGCTAAAGTATACTCGTAAGCAGCAAGAGGTGGGGTGTACTTTAAAAAAATGTTAGGGGTCGTGCAAAAGCTTTGAGGATATAAACTGCCACGTCCTCTAATGTTTCAGAGTGAAAACCTATAACTCTTAGTAGCAAGTTATTCATATTTACTTACAATTTTTTCATTTATTAATAAAAAAATGATCCTTTTTTTTAAATAACAAAAAACAATACTTGACAACAACTAAAGAGAAACTAATTGGAGGAAAGATTTACAAATCCCAGTTCAGTTTTACAAATCCCAGTTCAGTTTTACTGAATTTTTTTTTAATTCACTTTGAAATATATCAAGATTCATCTCTTTGATCATTTAATTTTTGACAAATCTTTTTAATAAAACATTTTTTATATAATGCGTTCTGCAATAACATTAATTTTTGTTTTTTAGAAAGACAGTAAAACAAGCACACTAAAAAAAAGCATGTGGAAGAAAAAGATCTATAAAAAAAAAAAGATAGATGGAAGTAAATAAAATTCTTTTTAGGATAACAAAAAATGAAACGAAAATGTAGAGGAAAATAACTAAGATTTTTAAGGTGTCCAGGATACCACTAGCGAGGACAGAGATGAACAAGCCAAAAGCTATGCATGACAATGAATTGAGTCGGGTTAAGATAAATTTTTAATTCGTATTAAATTTGATTTGATTTTATATTTTTAATAATTAAATTTGATTTGATTTGATGATTATTTTTTATTTTTTAATATTTGAATCTAAGTCTATTTAGTATAATATAAAATTATACTCGATTTGATTTGATTTAAAAATAATAAAATATTATTTTTTAATATAAATATAAAATTAAATATATATAAATATATATAAATAAAATTAAATAATTAATTAAAAATAATTTTTTTATATATATATTAGATAAGAGCAGGATGGGGCAAGATGGGTTTGTTTAAAACTTGATCTCGATTCGACTTGAAACTTAATTTTTTAAAAAAAAATATCTTAAAAGATCGAGTCGGATCAAAATCCGTTTAGTACGAATTGAGCTATCATTTCTATCAAAAGCTAATGTAGCTAATTAAATTTTTTACTATTCAAATCGGATCGAATTTAGTTTAAATTTTTATGATAATATACAGTCTTATAAAATTTTAAAATTTGATATAAATTTGAATCGATATTTTTTTTAAATTGATTTGATATGAATCAAATTTTATTGATTTAATTTTAAATTTAATTTTTTATTATATATTATTTTAATATAATTTTTAATCTATTTAAATAAGTTTATATATAAATTAATTTTTTATTTACAAAATTTTAAAAAATATATAAAAGTTAATAAAATATATAATTTAATTAGGTTTAATATTTTTATTTTTATTTCTTGATCTAAAATTAATATATATTTAATATTTAAATTTGATTTAAATTAAATAAAAAATATATCCCAACTAAATGTTTATAATTTCAAATTGATTTTTAATTTTTTGATTTATTTTCTCAGGCATCATGTGATTAACCCCTCAACAAAAATTCAGAAGATTAGAACTTTAATTTTGTTTCTCACAAGAACCATGAAACAAGCCCATTCAAATCAAGTCAGTTTTCACCCTTTTTGTTTTGTTTTTATTTTATTTTATTTTATTTTTCCAATCTTTCAACCCTTTTGATTATGTGCAGTACTATGACTCGAAAAGTTTTAACTGACTCTTAAAATTGTCGGTCTCAGCTTTGAAACTTAAAAAAAACTGGCATTTTGAGAGTTTGATTATCCAAAAGCATCTCTCGACACGACTATTGCTAGCATTTCTGGAAAAAAAAAAAAATCTTGCCCGTCACAGGTCATACTTTTGAACAACAGGTCAATTTGTTTTTTGAAGTTATTAAATATTTACGAACGGAAAGCCATAAATCAAGCTAAAAGATGATATTTAGCCCAACGGTAAGATCACATCTCTTAACATGGTAATGCAACAACTTTATGCTATCAAATCTCTTTTTCTAGATCCTCCCACCCAGTTTAGAGAATATGGAGCAGCTCTAATCATCTCTACCAGATTTTTTAAGCGTAAAAGCAATTATCTGTTTTAGTGTTCATTGCCCACGATCTCATGGGCCCCACTTTTCTCACCTGAAACATCAATTCATCACCGTCAAATCCAATCAACCCGCATACCTCACCATACTGCTTCGTAACACAAATTCTTTGTACGTTATTTTAATTAATTTAATTTATTTAAATTATAAAGTCTAAATTTGAGCTTTTTTTTTTTTTCAACTTGTTAGTATAATTATTATTATTTTAAATGGAAGTAGGGTGTATTATTTCTGTTATCTACATTTAGATTATCTTTGGTTTTTCGTGTTTTGTATATGCTTAAAATATTTCAAATTCAAAATAATTCAAATTCTTATGAATTTGAATTATTTTGAATTTGAAATATTTTTAAATTATTTTTCAAATTCATTTTAAGTGCTTTTCAACTTAATTATAATTTAAATTTTTATGTTTTGTATTTTAGATAATCTCAAATTCGAATCAAGTTTAAATTATTTCAAATTTTGAATGTTTTAAATTATCGTTCATGTAATTTTAAATAATTTTTGATTTAAATTATTTTAAATTTAAATTTTTGATTTTTTAATCAATGTGAATTGAATTAGTCTTCATTTAAGACTGTTCTTGATAATTTTGAAAATTTTATTAGATTTTATCATATTTAATCAAATATTGCTAATGAAAATTTTTTCATAACTTAAAAACAAATTAGTGACATAAAATTGTGTTCTTTAAAATGAAATTTATTCACATTAATAAACCATTAAAGTAACAACCTAATTTTTTGCTTACAATGTAACCAAAAAAAAAAAATTAAAAGATAGATCATTATTAGTTATAAGAAAAACTCTATTAAATGAGCTAAATACTAATCATTAAATCAACCAATACTTTTTCATAAGTGCAACTAAACTTAATAATTTGGTTTTTTAAGTCAAATTTGATAATATTCCAACTTTGTCTCCTTTTGTGTTATAAAGAAAGTAAGAAACTAGGTTTAGTTTGGTCAATATTCAATCATTAATTTCATAGTAATTTTTAAAATTTTTTAATTTACCTTCAAATCCTTATTTTGATATTTACATATAATATGCTCATAAATTTTTTTTTTTTAACTCACAACCTTTAAATATTAATTCTAAAAACATGTTAATTGATTTAAAAAATAATAACTCGTTATAAAAACTTTTTTTTTACTCCTTCAAAACTGTTTTTTTAAATGGTACTCCTTCAAAATTTTTATTAATCTCAACTTGTATATATGTTTAATTTTTTATTTGTCATATTATTAAATAAAAATAATTTTTGTAGGAAAATAAAATATTTTAATGTATTTAATATACAAAATTAAGAATCACATAGAATAAAATGATATTATGAATATAATTAAATTAAATAATATAATTTTATCTTATATTTGATATATGTAAATATTATGATTGAATAATTTTATTTATTGAATAAAATTATCTTTATTTAAAATTTATATGATTTAAATTATTTATATAATTTTTAAGAAGATAATAAAATATATAAATTTAATATCATAAATTAAAAATAATTATTTTTATTTTAAAAATAACTGAATCATTCTATGTCAAAAAAATAATTAATTTTTTTAATTATATTCTTATTTATATATATAATATCAAATATAATATAAAATAATTATTATTTTATTTTATTTATCATTTTATGTACTAAATTCGATTTAAAGATGAATTATCAGAAAAATTTTAATATTTTAAATCATGGAAATTTACATGACTAAATACTAACAAATAAAAAGAAAAGATAGCAGTAGAAGTTTCTACACGTAAGCTCATATAAGCCCAAAATTTTCGCCATCATAAAATTTTTTTTACTGCAATTAAAATTATAATTTATATAAAAATATACTTTTGTTTTTTTTTTTTTTTAATTTATTCATCATCAGATTCTTTTCTGAGAGGCCACAAAATCGGTTGAAGATCCAACCAATGCCAACCTCTGTCTAGTGTTTCTCTATCAAAGTTAGCATTTTCCCCTTCTTTCAAGCTCTCCTTTTTAATCCATAATTTTTCCTGTCCCTAAATTGTCCACTCAAAAACCCACGTTGTTACCTTGCCCAAACTTTCATTGCTTTAGGGTTTTGGTTAAATTCTTGATTTTTGAGGTCAGATCAGAGCTCGAATTGGGGGTTTTTGATGGTCCTTCCTTTTTTGGGTGGGATTTTGGGGTTTGTTATTAGCCGTTTAATTTGTTGACTTTTGTGATTGAATTTGTTAATTTCTGGAGGTTTTGATTGGGTTTTGTGGGTGCCACATGTAGAGGATTATTGAAGCTCGGTTGAATCTTAGAGGGTTTCTCATTGAAGATTTTAGGGTTTGGTTTTTATCTAATAATTATAAAAAAGTGATCCTTTTGGGGTATGGTTTTGATTTGGTGGCTTTTAATGTATAACCATTAAGGGGTCCTCTGCTCTTTGTTGTAGAGGATCCCTATTGAAAAAAAATCGAAAATTTTATGATTTTAAGTTACGAATCTTGATCAGTCCAGGTGAAAGTTAGCAAGTGCTTTTAATTGCTTGAATCTTAGTGCTTTCGTGGTGGAAAAGAGAAAAAGTCAACTGGGAATTTGTTGAATTTGAGTTTGGTAGATACATAATTTTGTATTGTGTAAATTGTGGAGGAATGTTCGCTTCTGGTCCAGAAACTGGCCATGAAAAGAGTGGAGCTTCAGGGTCACGTTTGATTCCAATGCGCTTCGTCTGGCCTTATGGGGGGCAGGAGAGTGTTTCTCAGCGGCTCCTTTACTAGGTGAGAGCTGAAAATGATCAAAATTTTGGTTTTTATGTGTTTTCCTAGACTTATTTGTTAAATTTATTATATTTGAAGGGTTTTTCACTAATTTAGGTTGGACATGGCTATTGATTTTATTTATCATTTTGTGCACAGGTGGTCAGAGCATATACCCATGTCTCCAATGGAGGGTTGCCCCACTGTATTTCAAGTTATTTGTAGGTTGAGCCCTGGATTTCATCAGGTTAGTCAGTTTTTTATGATCATTATCTGTAATTCAGATTGAAAAAAGCCATACTTGGAATTGAATTCTTTTGATAATGTGATGAAGTGTTCTTGGTTTTGCTAAATGATTGTGTAGATTTTTAGATAAAATTTTTGGTCCGGCCTGGGTCTGTATAGAATAATTGGACCTGTTTAAGGAACATATTTAACCCTATTCTCCTGTAAGGAGCACTTGATACTAAATTTTTAATCTTTCCTATCCAATTGAGTAATTTTGGAAATGACACTGAAATTCATTGGAAGTAAATGCTGCAAGTACCTATATGTTCTGTTAATAAGATCCTAGTTGAGTTATTAAGTTCTGCATCCTAGAGATATTCCTGGATTCCTGCTAATGGTAAACTAAGCTTGTTAAGCTGTACCTTCAAATAGCTCATGTCCTGCTTTACAATATGTGTTGACATTTTATTATCATAAAACTATGACCATTTTGTAATTGTTTTTCTTTTTTAAAGTATGTTGTGTACCAACTGAAGATTTGGAGAATACATGAAGGAAATCTCCTTATATCTTTGCTCATCTGTGTGGTATCATGTGGATTCATGTGTAGTCCTAGCTCTGGGATGGACTTCTATTCCTAGCTCTAAAACTAATTTTCAAGCTTTATTCTGTTTACTGGCAGTTTAAATTTTTTGTTGATGATGAATGGCGGCACGATGAGCACCAGCCCTTTGTAAATGGTGATTATGGTGTGGTTAACACTGTCTTTATAGCTAGGGAACCAGATGTGGTTCCTCCAAGTCTTAGTCCTGCGACCCCGGGCAACATGGACGTTGATGATGTTTTTATTTGTTTGGTATTCTTCTTCTTTTTAAACACTTAAATCTTTTTTGTGTGTTTACATTAGTCCATTATTAAGTTGTTGTCATTTAGCAGTCCTTGTTCAAGTATTGAGGACCTTGAGGTGCTTTCTATAAAGGAATCAGGCTGAAAATTAATGTGATATGCTAGAGATTAGATGGATAAGAACTTATGTTCATTTATGGGGTAAATTATAGGAACCTGCTCCAACAATATCAGATGCAGATTTAGAGGTCTCTCGTCATCGTATGGCTGCGTTCTTGTCGAGACACACTTCTTATGAGTTGCTTCCGGAGTCAGGCAAGGTTTGAATGAATTACCTTTCTGTGGGAGCTGTTTATGTGGTAATTTATTGGGATGGCTTAAGGCTGGTTCTATCTGAATGTGTCCATTGTTGCAGGTTATTACCTTGGATGTTAATATAGCTGTGAAGCAAGCATTCCATATTCTGCACGAACAGGTAAATCTCACTTGCAAACTAAAAAACATGCAGGAAGGAAAAGAAATGCAAAGACACTCCACATAAAGGTTCCACTTCAAGTGTTTCCTGTTTTGCTTATGTCTGTCATCCAGAGAAAAGATAACTTTGTAGTGCAGTTTTTTACTACCTCTCTTTTCTCTTTCATTTTTATGTTTTTACTGTCCGCATCTTATTTGAAGTAATTCTTTTTTCTGTATTTTCTTTGTTATATATCATTTACTTTTTATTTAGATTTTTTACCTATTACAACTGTTTGCAATTGTCTAGGCAGATATCATCTTTGTTGATTTGTGTTACTTTCAGGGAATTCCCGTGGCTCCTCTCTGGGATTCTTGCAAGGGCCAGTTTGTTGGTGTTCTTAGTGCACTGGACTTCATTCTTATCCTAAGAGAGGTGAGTATGGAAGAAAAAGTTTTCAATTTTCCCCTCACATGTTAATCTAAGCTGTGAAAAGTTTAAGGAAAACTTTATTTGTAATTGAAATAAAAATTAGAAACTTTATTAAGGCCAATGTCCTTTTAGAGACCCAGAGATGCATGAATTAGGCAATTAGGGAAATGAACTTTCATGTAATAGATGGGTGGTTGTTACTTTCAAAGGAATCCTGGCATGAAACTAACCATGCTTCTTTCTTATTATTCTGAACTTGGTGGGTGTCCATGATTGTCTAGAGAGAGAAAGAGTAAGAGAAATATAGGAAGGAAAAACTGGAGAGCCACCTAAAACTGGAGAGCCTCGTGTACTTATATTAAGAGATTGAACATACAAATCAGTATATGGCCCTTCTTACTTAAAACAACCCCATAACAGTGATGGCCTATAGCTTACCTATATTTGATAGAGAGATAATGGTTTGAGGAACAATAAAGTTGTTCTTTTTAAAAATATTGGTGAATTTTGCAATGTTTAGATTTATTTAACCATGAGTACAAGTTTCTGTCAGTAAAGATTTCCTTCTGTTCTCCATGGCTAACTGTATGTTTTAAGTACCATAAAGCAATGGTATGGTAACATATTTTTATAGGAGTACTAATGAGGTGTTTTTTAAGCTTTCTCACAAATACTAGTTGAAATGTTGAAATACATGCTAGTTTTTCCTTATTTGCAATAATTTACCTCAAGTACCCTTAACATGTATAACCCTTTGAAGGACAGTTGGGGAATCATGGTTCAAATTTGACAGAGGAAGAATTAGAGACACACACGATATCAGCTTGGAAAGAGGGAAAGATGCATCTTAGCAGACAGATTGATGGCAATGCAAGATCATATCCTAGACGTCTTGTTCATGTAAGTGCTTCCATTTTCAGGATTATCTAGCATCTTTAATTCACCATTCATGTTTGTCTCTAATTTATTTTACATGTTTCCTCTTTTTGGGTGATTCATGAAGCTGGTAAATTAACTCATTATTACTTCATCACTCATTATTACTTCATCCTCTGCTTGTATGTTAAATGAAACTTCTAAAGTTCAACTACTGCTTTTGGCTAGAAAGATGAGTTAACTATTGAAATTATTACGATGAGCTGTTTTTGACCATTTGATCTTGGCCTGTTGCTTTTTGATAGTAGACTTTTCTGGAATCTGTTCATTACAAAGAGAGTGATTTCTTAGTCCTGCAATTCCAGGATGATTGTTTGGATTTCCATGATACTGAGGTTATGCAATCTTTATATTTCTCCCAAACTTTAGAATAGAATGAATTACCTATTTTTTAAGCTCTTGGAGTCATTCTCTTATAGCCCATGTTTCTAAAGAATCTTCATTGTAATTTTATTTATCATGTATTGACTAAAACTTGTTTGTGTAAGGTAATCTTTATCGCAAGAAGAGTACTTCTTTTGCTAATATTTGATAGGACTTGGAATTTACTGAAGTCTAACTTTTAGAAGGTTTGGTTACTTTTTTATCAGTACGATAGCATTTAGTACCATTGTATGCAGGCTGGGCCTTATGATTCTTTGAAGGATGTTGTTCTGAAGATTTTGAAAAGTAAGGTGGCTACGGTTCCCATCATTCATTCTTTGTCACAGGATGGTTCATTTCCACAGCTGCTACATCTTGCCACCTTGTCTGAAATACTAAAATGTAAGCTTTTCTTTTGTTGTTTGCTGATTCATACTTGTTTGTTGAGGGTGCATGAGTTCTTTCTAACCAGAAACTAACTTTCAGGTATATGCAGACATTTTAAACATTCTTCTAGCTCCTTGCCCATTCTTCAACAACCAATTTGTTCAATTCCCTTGGGTACTTGGGTACCAAAAATTGGGGAAGCAAATGGTCGGCCGTTGGCTATGCTGCGGCCAAATGCCTCTCTTGGTGCTGCCTTATCATTGTTGGTTCAAGGTAACCCATACCCATTGTGCTTATGGTTTCCGCTGCTGGTGCTCATTTTACAATAAGATAGAAATGATCACTTAGCTAGCCAAGTTAGACAGTTTTAAGCATTCTTTCTTGTAATATTGAATTAGGAATGTTACCTTTTGCATCTACATCTTTTCATTGCATGTTGAGCTTATTACCTTAGCCTTATTGGTAAAAGTTCTAATGTTTAATTTGACAACTGATATGTAAGTAAGTTCATTCTAGATGTCACAGATGGACATCGTTGAGGAGTTATGGCATCATCACTAATTTTATTTTTAGAGGCATTTTTTTTCTCCTTCCCTTAATTCCTTTTGAGAAGGATTTTTTTAATGCTATTAGAGTTATTAGTGATTGTCAGTATTTCTTGGCCTTTATGTCCTCTGTCCGGTTCTTTCTTTCCTCTCTCTTGTCTTTTCCACTTTTCTTGTTAATCATATTACAATATCACACCTTGTTTTGCAGCTCAGGTAAGTTCGATACCAATAGTGGATGAGAATGACTCATTGCTTGATATATATTCGCGAAGGTAATGCCTTTCTCTTTCAAGTGGGAAATGAAAAAAAGAAGAAACTGTTAGGATGCCAAACTAATTACTTATGTTCCTTAACAAAGGTTGCCATCTGCTTGTTTGCTTGACAGTGATATAACTGCTTTGGCAAAGGATAAAGCTTATGCACAGATTCATCTCGATGAAATGAGTATTCATCAGGTAATTGTGAATGCCATTTATGCATGCAGTGCCTGTTAGGTTAATTGCAAGTAGAGAAAGAGCTTTTCTTACTAGCCTAAATGTCCAAGCCCTTGAAAAAAATGTGGTACTCGACTTTTGCAGGCCTTGCAACTGGATCAAGATGCAAATTCGTTCAATGGACAAAGATGTCAGATGTGTCTAAGATCAGATACTTTGCACAAAGTGATGGAGCGGTTGGCAAATCCAGGTATCCTTTTCATCCATCCTCTTGATGAAGAAAGCTTCCTTTTTGTCTGTTTCTTCAATGAGAGGTACTCTCTACTATTGCTTTATTGCTTGTATTCTCACAGGGGCTAGGAGACTTGTGATTGTGGAGGCTGGCAGCAAGCGCGTAGAAGGAATTATTTCATTGAGTGATGTGTTTAGGTTCTTGCTTGGTGTTTAGCTCAAAAGGGTCGAGCTGTAATTCCCTCCGAGGGCTTTCATGTGGTGGCATCGTGGAAGATCCATTAATTTCATTGACTTGTGTTTTTATCTGCTCCACCATCCGCCTCTCCCATGGTGAATGGTCTTATTTGTTACTCAGTCGGGCTACATGACTTTGATCCCCAACCCCCTTTTTTAGGATAGAAGTTTCAAAGAGCAAGAAATGAATTTGTAAATTGTGAGAATTCCATTTTTCCCTTTCATTTCAATAACCTAATTATTGTCAACTCAATCATGCTGCTGGAGCAGCTCCCGTTTCTGTGTCTATGCTAACAACAGCAACAACAACAAAAAAAATGAGGTGCTGAACTCTACGGTGGCACACCATGCTCTTGTTGGTATGTACTTAAAAAATGGGTGGTTACTTTTTAGCTTCTGATCATCTATTGTGGCTCTATACAGTGTATTCACTTGTTTAAGTTCATCTTACTAGTAAAAGCCTGCTCCTTACCGTCCTATTCCAAGCTAATGAATTTTTTTTTTCTCCCACTGGAGGACTCCTGAAAACGAAAAAGGAATCAATATAATTTATATTTTTCTTAACATGTGACATTACGATATGTGATAATATAAAAATATGGTATAAACATGATATAAAAATAAGATACAAAATAAGAGACATGACTTAAAATTTTAATAATAATCATGAGTTTAATAAAAATAAAAAATATATATTTTATATATTTTTGTTGATATAAATGGTAACATAATTTTTGTACAAAATATAATATAAATATATGAATTTTAATATTTTATATAATAAAAATACACAAATCATCAAGATATTAGCATACACAATGATAATGAGTTGAGTTAAACAATGAGTGAATTATCTGTTCATTAATTTCATTTCACTGATTTCAATATTAGAACTCGAAATGTTGAAAAATAAGATTATAAACGATATATAATCATATATAAAAGCTAGAGCTAAGACCAAAAAAATGAAACAACGGCCAGACTAACTTAAAATGGGCTTCTTTTTTCTGTAAACTACCAGTTCATTCTAAATCCTGGAGCTACCCAAACCCAAATTTTCAGAACAGACATGGGCTATCCAAATTCATGTTGAAAGCTTGAACTAATTTTTTGAACCTTGGGCTTTATTGGGATTTTATGTCTCAAGTCAAGTCTCAAACGACCTAGGGCAGCCATTCTTGTCCTTCCTCTATATATAAAAGATCACATTGGCGATTCTCTCTCCTTCAGCTCTGCCGCCTGAACAGGTTAGAGGGTATTCAGGTCGCTCTTGAAACATCTAGCAGCCAACCAAAAATGGTCTGTTCAAGCTCCTCTTTGTATTCTTCTTGTTTCTTTTATGTTGTTTTTAAGCATTGAACCTGATTTGGTGTTGTTTAAAACTTGGAATTATTAGGTTCTCCAAAACGATATCGATTTGTTGAATCCTCCAGCAGAGCTTGAGAAGAAGAAGCACAAACTCAAGCGTCTCGTTCAGTCTCCCAATTCTTTCTTCATGGTAATCTATTAGGACTTTCTTTTTGTTTCATATATATTGACCCTTTCATCTATATCTTTGCGTATGTGTGTTGAGATTAACTTGTTCTTTTACTGCGTGAAGGATGTGAAATGTCAAGGCTGTTTCAACATGTATGTTCCTAGATTGTCTTTATTGTCTTTGGATCTTTAAACTTGTGGTTTTTGAATTATCTATGGAATTCATTTCATTCTTACATTTGTTTTTGTTTCTCTGGTTTATGCTTTTTTCTTGGTAGTACAACTGTGTTTAGCCACTCTCAAACTGTGGTGGTGTGTGGTAACTGCCAGACTGTTCTTTGCCAGCCTACAGGAGGTAGAGCTAGACTCACCGAGGGATGCTCTTTCAGGAAAAAGGGGGACTGATGTGCTAATACAATTGGCAAGAGTTTCAATTGGTCTGAATATGGGTCATCTTTTTGTTTCCTTATGACATATGTAAGTTAATTCTTGGAGTACGTTAAAGGATATGATTCTAAGCTTGTTTCTTCATGGTTTTGATCAACTATGGATTTTCTTGTTGCGGATTTCTTTTTGCTGCAATGAATGTTTTGAGTTGCATTTAATTGGTTTTTGGAAACAATGTCTATTGTTGGTGTAACTCTATAGGTATTGTTCTTTTATGCATGCCCAGTCTTATCTCTTCTCTAGTTCTAGAGTTCATTTGCATTACTAACTGATGCTTTAATGGAGTATTTTGGGATGTTTCTGAGTTCATTTCACATGTCCACTTGTGTATGTTTTATGCATAACATATCCTGCGTGGGTTGCATCTTTTCTATGGTAAGTCTGAGACATTCTCTTTCACATGGCAATGGTCCTTGGGGAAATCCCTTGGATTTAGTTGGGACGGCGGCTGAGAAATTAGTTAAATTTTGGAACATTTCCCGGACCTAATTGAATTGTAGACATGGGAACATAAATATGGCTAGAATGAGCATGTGCAATTGCATTTGCTATGTCTATCCCGACCTTCAACCTCTATATCAATGGCATTCTGGTGTAATAATTGAATTCATAAACAGAAACAGGGTCTTGTTTCTTCGCATAACATCCTATGAGCTCCAACACGTTCTTGTGGTCCTTCATTTTTGACCCAAGTTATCATTATAGACCATTTAGGGATCACATCGACATCATTAGATTTGATAATAGCAATCATTTCTGATTTAACTGTGACAACAGAAAATAATACTAACAAACAGAATCTGAGCAGAAATTATGATTTAAAGCAAAATGAATTTTCTTGCCTTCTTCCTACCATGTTCCCTGATCTCTGATTGAGCTTGAATTGTTATGAAGATAAAATAATAGGAAAAGGGCAGAAAAATTGCATTACCCGGTTAGACGAGGATCATTGAGATTTGTATAATCGTTGATCTGTTTTAATAAAAGCAAAATAAGACACTCGAATTTAATCCAATTAGTTTATTAAATCATTCTTCAAAATTGGTATTTAATAAATTTGAACGAATATTAGTATATATAACTCAATTTTTTAACTTCAAATTACGATTATATATATATTTATATAAAGAAATTAGAAAACAAAGCATCAAACTCGAGTCGGTATCAAAGCTAATATTTGAGTCATAATTCTGCCCATGCACATTCGTATTTCTCGGTAAAATAGGCAGGTTATGGGTACAGCATGGATGCAAACTTGTAACAGCCGCATAAAAAATTTGAGCCACATCGTCTGGGGGATATTGTTGTTCTGTACATGTCTGCGTGTTAGATGAAAGCAAAGATCAGCACAAGATTGCAGTTAAGGAAACAGGTATGCAGAGCGTTCTGGTCTTCAGGCTGGTGAGAGTAGCAATTACGTCAGAAAAAGAATTTCCAAATTACCTGTATCATAAGCAAAGTAGCAACATTTGATGTGATGGGTTCTGAAGGAACTTGTTCCTTGTTTTTTGCAGAAGCCACCTGCAACTTGGGATTAGGGGCGTAACGGGCAGGCATTGTTCTTGATTTATTGGAAACCAAATGATTGTGTTAACTGATACAGCCATTCTCCTGCTCTGTTGACTTGATCACTGGCATCCTAATGTCAGGCGTAAATTGTTGGTTATAGTCCAAAGCTTCTCCAATCGTCGTATATGCATCTTCACCTTCCTTCATAGATGAGATGGCCTGAATGATAGTGCATCATAAGGGTCATTAAACCATAAGCCTGTGCATAATAATGGTCATTAAATCATAAGCTTGGCTTTTAGGAAAAAATAAATAAAAGGATGAAAAGATACTTGTGCCTTAATAGCAGCATCCACCATAGAATGCGCTTTTAGTCTTAGCCTTTGACAATTTCACTCACAACAGATCCTGATTCTGGTAAAAAAAGAGAAACTGTCAACAGAACTTGTCAAGCCACCAAAGAAATTGGAATTAGTTGGGGGTTTCTGTCATGGTGACAGGGGGTTTGCGGGGTAAGCATTACGTTGTCTCAAGTTAAGTAAAGCAAAAGAAGCCTGCACAGAAAATGATCAATTCAAAGCTATCAAAGAAGAGACTTTGAAATGGAAGAAATGAATAAACCACCGCTATCAATTCATGGAAGCCATGCCCGGTGTAGACACCCAATTTAGTGTAGGTCCAAATCAATTGGGTCGAACTTGGTCCAAATGGATAAGTTCATTTTATATTTATATTTATATTTTATTATTATTTATTAATATATATTATTTATTATTTATCTATTAATTATTAATATGTATTTTTTTGATTTTATCTTGATTGATTTTTGGCTAGGATTAAGATCAGAAAAAATTAGATTTGACCGTGAAATTGGAGGCTAGCAGAATCGAGATTGGATTCAAAGATTGAATCTAAATCCCAGAAGGAGTTGGGATTGATTAAGAACTCTTCTGATCAATCCCTATAAATAGGTCCACAAAGAACACAAAAAAAAAACAAAAAATACACAGAGAGGAAACAGAGGCTAAAAAAGGTTTTGGTGCGTTAGAAACAATTTTAGGAATTTGTGAGAAATTTTTTAAAATTTTTGAATTTTTTTTTTTGAAAAAATTTTAAAAATTTTTCAGAATCCGACGAAATTTTTCGGCAAAATTCAAGTTTTTTGGCCAACTTTGAAGTTTTCGACCTATTTTTTCAGATTTTGACAGACATTCAATTGGAATATGGATTTTGTTTAGAGAGAAAGAGGAGAAAAAGGAAGAAGAGAAGGGAGAGAAAAAGGAGAAAAAGGAAGAAGAGAAGGGGAAATGAAGCAATCTGTGAAAAAACAGAGGTTGGAGCCTTTTATACCTATCGAAAACGACGTCATTTTAACCTTACTATTCTCAGAGGATCCGCGCGTTTTGAAATCGGGCAACCTGACCCGAGCGCCAACCCGATCAACGATCTGCGTCTCTGCCTGGACCCCAGTCGAGCCAAGCTGAGCCATTTCCAGTCGAGCCGCACGTTTAAACCACTTCTGTCTCTCAAGTCGAGCCGCATTAAACCGAGTCAAGTCGTTTCAAAAGTTTTTTTTCTTATTTATTATTATTATTATTATTTATTAGATTAGAATAATTTGGTATTCCTTATTTTATTTTTATTTTATTTTATTTTTTTAATGATTTTCTTAAAATAAAATTCTAAAAAAAATATTTTCGAGCGAAAAGTTGAAAGTATCAATTTTTCTTGAAAATAATTTTTTAAAAAATATTTTTGAGGAAAAGGTAAAAGTATCAATTTTCTTTAAAAATAAATTTTTAAAAAAAATATTTTTGAGGAAAAGTTAAAAGTATCAATTTTTTTCGAAATTAAAGTTTCAGAAAAACATTTCGGGAAAAAATTGGAAGTGCCAATTTTCCTTAAAAAAAAATCGTTTTGAGAAAAAGTTGAAAGTATCAATTTTCTTTGTACAAAAGCAATGAGTTTTTCAAAAGAAAATGATTTATATCTAAAGCTGAATCATTATTCTTTTTTTTTTATTTTATTTCTTTTCCTTTTTGAATTTTCTTTAATGTGAAATAATTCGACGATAAAGCATTTGTAAGTGAAACAATAGTTTCCTTGCATACTCTTGAGGTGAGCAAATTTTTTCAATTTTTTGCTAAAAGTGTTAGAGTCAATTGAGAATAATTTTCAATAATTAATTACTTGGTAAATTTTTAAGGCTTATTGGATAACACAAAATTAAGCTGGTACCATTTTTCGATGGGCGTTGTGAGGGTGCTATAACCTTTTTCACACGTAATCGTACTCTTGAATCTTGCTCTAGTTAGTAGACCTGAACCTATTCTTTTATGGGCCGTTAGGCTTAGGTGTTCCTTAAAATGATAGATTCCTTAGGTGACCAATCACACCTAGATAAAAAAGATTGGTGGTGACTCTTAAAGATAATGTCTAGCGATGGATCTCTGGATCTAGACGTTATGATAGTTTGACGACTATGCTAGAAAAAAGTCGAGTCAGACCAACAACTAAATTTGTGTTATCCGAAAGTCTAATAAAATTGAACCTTTTTTGTATAGATTTTTTTTATTCATTCATATTTATTTACTTTTGTTAATTCTATCATTAATATGCATGTGCATAATATGAGCTCTATACCTGAGCTCTGTCCCTTTCGGAGAGAGTAAAGTACCTATTACTTTCGTGAGGTTTAATGCCTCTGCAGTGACTAGCGAAATACTCTTACTCAAATTGAACCTTTTTCATTTGTAGCCTGTAATGGGTGAAGATTGAGGTACCTTACTAGTCTGTAATGGACAATGATGTAAGGAGCAATTTGGGAACCTTTAGACTTTAACCTTAAACCACATATATGAACCTTATAAATGCCTAACTTCTAGATAGAGCCATTTTCTTCCCTTTAGAATTGTTCAAAAGCATAGGATTCATTTTTCTTATTGGGTGTAATGTTCTAATTTCTTTAGTTATTTATTTACCTATTTCTCTTTATGTGATATGCTAACCTCTTCTCTTATTCATGTTTGCATGATTCATACTCATATTATGAAGTTTCATAAAGAACATTTGCTTGAAAGATGATCTTTAACAAAAATTTTTCACGGACTACACAAAACGACTAGTTTATTCTTCATTTGTATTAGCTCATTGTGAGTCACACAACAAAGTAAAGGTCCAGTTAGAAAAGATTCAACTGAAGATGAGGGATTATTTACCAATCGAATATGATTTTACCTTATCTCAAGAAACATCTATCCTCCTCAAACAAAATAATCTAGAAGATTTGGTTGATATATGGAAGAAGATGAATCCATCAAGACAAGAGTAATTTTGCCAGAGACATGGGCATATAGCACACCTTCTTACAGTAAATGTCGATAATCAACTAGTTAAAGCTGCAGTGCAATTTTAGGATCCTACATACAAGTGTTTTATCTTCAATGAAGTGGATATGATGCCAACCATCGAAGAATATTCGACCTTGTTGGGCCTGTAACTCAAGACTCTTGACAAGATATATGTTAGAAAATACAAGTCAAGATTTCGTAAAGATTTGGCCCATCTCATAAGGATAGACAAGGAGATTATGAATTCTCACATAAAGAAGAAATAAGAATAGGTTTGCCTAGCTTGAAAATTCTTTCATGATTTCTTAGTGTAATATGCCGACGAGGAACATGGATTAGATGTATTTGCCTTAGCCATATACGGAATGGTGATATTTTCAAAGGTTTTGGGTCATATTGAAATAACAGTGGTTGACTTCTTCGAGAGTGTGATCAATGGCTGTAACCTTTCAACGGTAATATTAGCAGAGACTATCAGATCTTTGAGTTACTATCATCAGAATGGAAAATGTTTTATAGGCTGTATACAGTTATTATACTTATGGATGAAAGGCCACTTCGAATGGAGAAAATATGCTTTTTCGAAGCTTTATGTCCACAATCGAGCTTCGATCAAGGAATTCTGTGAAAGTGGGTGGTCAGAACAAAAGTCTAAAAAGGAATGGGTAGCTTTCTTACAAAATTTGATAGGTGCCAAGGTAAGATGATTGGTTGTATGGATGAATCATGAGCCTTTGTTATATCAGTATAGAGATAACACTATGTTCCCATTTTTAGATCTATGAAGAGCAACAAGTTATGCACCACTTCTAGTAAGAAGACAGTTTGGGGCAGAACAGTTCATTCCTATGACACATAAGTTTCATCAATTAGATTTTTCTTACAGCGAGCCTAAAGCATTTCAGAGGATGACTGAGGTGATTAAAGCATGGAAAAATCCCCGTAGAATGAGTCATGGACCATTTACTGATAAAGTCACTCCAGGGTATTTACTTTGGAGAGCAAGATGAAGACAGAGAATGATATTCACTTATAAAAACTTTTAACCGCTAACAGAGGGAGAGCTTGAAGAGACACCATTAGAATTAGAGCTTGCGACAAAAGAATTTGAGTATGAAAAAGATAAGTTAAAGTAAAAAATCCAGAAGCTTCAAGAAAAAAAAGATCAGTGGAAAGATAGAGCTGAAAGACATGAAGCTAGAGTTTGCAAGATTGCTAGAGAACGTGATACAGCTATTGAAGACCTAACAGAGCTACACCAAGAACATAAGAGGTTATGTGTGAGAGAAAGGGCTAATGAAATAACAATTATTGAGTTCACTGAAGAGAATAAGCAATTGAAACAAGAATATGCTGAATTAAAGGAAGAAAGTACCCAAGTACAGATAGAAAATAACATTTGAACAACTACTTAAGCAAGTTGAGACAGAGGTTGAATGAACAAGAAGACTACATTGCTGCATTGGTTAGAGAGCATAGAAAGTTATTATACCAAGTCTGGTGTGGTAAAAGAGAGAACCTAAGAAGACAAAAATACATTGAGCACCTAATGACCCAAATTTGTAAAGGGGTATGCAAAGTAAGAGAGATGGTAGAAGAGGTAAAGGCATTGAAAAAAATGGTAACCTCAGTAGAAGAATATGGACAGCATCTCTTGCACTTCATCAAAGAAGCCAAAACCCAATATGAGCAGATCAAATGATTTTATGGTTATAACTTTAGGATGATAGATTCTATGTAAATGAAAGTTTTTTGAAATAAATGAAATCTTTTGGTTGAACACTGTCTTAAGGCAAATGTTCTCTTCATGCATTACATTCTCATTCAATACATTTAACAAAGTAACCATGAGTTAGTCATATAAGCTTGCTAATTCTAAGATATGGTATTCAAGGTTCAAAGATAGCTCCATCTAGCAAGAACCCTATCCATCGATATAACACAAGAGCCAGAGCCAAATAAATGGAGCAAAAAAACTCTCACCAATTTGAAAAATTAGAAAAAATACATGAAAAGATTAGATTCTAGAAGCTCTCAATAAGTTAAACAAAAGAAAAGGGATAAAAGAAAATACAAGCCAACAAGGCCCTTTATCGCAAGAAATGGTCGACATTTTATATCCTTCAGGTTTTGGTCCACAACAAGCTCAATCCATATAGGATATACTGTCATAATAGTTCGCATATCCTATATACCCTGAAATGCCATCAGCTTCAAACCTTGGGCATTACTATGTGAACCTTGTCTTTACTGAAAATATAGTAGAACCAATCCAAGTTTCTGATCTAGATAACTTGAAAGAGAAAGAGAAAAAAAGGGCAAAAATGATGAAGTCTCAGGAAGATTCAAAGATTAGTATGCTTGAACAAAGATTACGGGCTAATGAAGGGATTGGATTTTATGGTTTTGTCGACGCTGTTAGGCTTTGTTTAGTCTCGGATGTAGTCATTCCACCAAAGTTCAAAGTATCAGAATTTAAGAAATATAATGGTACGAAGTGCCTAAAAACTCATATCACCATGTACTATCAAAAAATGGCAGCCCATGCTTATAATGAAAAACTATTAATGCATGTCTTTCAAGATAGCCTTACAGGCTTTGATGCCTGGTAGTATATCTAACTGGATAGAATTCGTATCCTTTTTTGGAGTGATATGACCCATAACTTCATCAGTCAATATTGATATATTATGAATTTGGTTCCTGATCGTTTATCTTTACAGAACCTGAAGAAAAAGGCAAATAAATCTTTTAAAGAATATGCCCAGAGATGGAGAGATGTAGCTTCTCAAGTGCAACATTCTTTGACTGAGAAAGAGACTATAGTGCTATTTATTAGCACTTTAAAATCTCTATATTATGAAAAGATGATAACGAATGCAACCAAAAACTTTGCTAACATGGTGATTTCAAGATAAATTATTGAGAGTGCCATAAATAATGGCAAGTTGAAAGGAGGTGAAGCATCCAACAAAAGAGCCCCAAAGAAAAAAGAAACTGAAGCTCAGGCTGTAAGCTTTGATAAACAGCAATTCGGGGGTTATCAACCCTACTTACCATAAGGATACCTTTCATATTATCCTGCTATAAATAACACTTCTCATTACCCATACCAACCATTCGCACAGTCATCTTATCCCCAAACATATCAACCTCCTTTTAGGCTTTAGAATACCACATATAGTCTTAGCACTCAACCTATCCCAAAACCTCAAACTCGTTTAGCAAGCCTAATTGGAGGTTATCGAAAGCAACAAACTACTCACTAAAAGCTTATATTTGACCCAATCTCTATGACCTATACAGAGTTATATCATGAGTTTTACAATAGTCATCTGATTGCTTCAAGTAAGTTAGAGCCACTCAAGCCACCTTACCCTAAGTGGTGTGATCTCACAGCCCATTGTGACTATCACTATAAAATTATTGGTCACTTCACTAAAAATTACACTGTCTTGAAACACAAAGTGTAATGACTGATCAAGGATGAAATGATTAGTTTTGATAGAAGAAGGGTAATTGCACCAAATGTTAATGGCAATCATTTGTCTAATCACAATATGAATGCTCTGAGTAATGAACAAGAGCATCATTTAAAGAGAAAAGTTACAGATATTAGGACCCCTTTCAGTCAGCTGTTTAATGCTTTGAGAAAAGCTGACACGATACAACCAGTGAGTCTACACTGTTATCATGGAACATATATAGTAGGCACTAGTTGTAAATATCATAGTAGGGCAATAAGTCACCCTATCGAAACTTATGAGTAGTTTCACCAAGAGATACAAAAGTTATTAGATTCATACCAGATAGAGGTATATGAAAAGAAAAAAGACTTAGAGAGTGTTAAAGTATCTATGATTGATAAGCCCGTAAAACTATTTTAAAAATCTATGACGATTCACTGTGGGAACAAGTCAAAGTCAGTTCTAGACAAACTCATTCCCCGATCGATAACTTTTAAAGTTTTGACTCTCTTTCCATATAAGAATGATAAAGTTATACCTCAGAAATATGATTATGATACAGTAATTCAGGGGCAAGAAGAGAATGTCTCTAAGACTGATGCCTCCAATATAACTGGTGTAAGAGGTATTACTCGAAGTGAAAGATGCTACACTCTAAAAATATTAGAGAAGGCTAGAAGAAAAAAAGTTAAGGTAGGAGAAGAATGGAATAACCCTGAAGTGGAACCTGAAGAGGATCGTCTGAAGTCGGTGTCAGAAAAAAAAGCTTGTGAATTCCTAAAGTTGATAAAACATAGTGAATATTTAATTGTTGAACAGTTGAACAAAATGCCATCACGAATCTTATTATTATCACTGCTATTGAATTTGGAATCACATCGAAATGCTCTGCTGAAAGTATTGAACTAGGTATATGTGGCACATAATGTATTTGTTGAATATATGAACCACTTGGCTAAAAATTTAGTCATTCTAAATTATATTTCATTTAGTGATGATGAGATTCTTTCACAGAAAAAAGGAAGTACCAAGGCTCTGTATATCACAGTCAAATGTAAGAGCCATATCATGGTTAAAGTTTTTATTGATAATGGCTCTACTATCAATGTCATATCTATGTTAACTTTGGTAAGGCTACCTATCGACTACTTTCACATAAAAGACTGTCAAATGATAGTGCGAGCTTTTGATGGGACCAGAAAAAAAGTCTTGAGAGATATCGAGATGCTCTTGTAAATTAGGTCGTGCACTTTTAATGTGAAATTTCAAGTAATGGATATCTTTTCGACTTATAACTGTCTATTAAGAAGATCATGGATTCACATGTTAGGGGTTATTCCTTTTACTTTTCACCAAAAAATTAAGTTTAATCTAAAAGGCCAATTAGTGGTAGTGTTTGGGGAAGAAGACATGCGAGTGACCCAACCTTTGAATGCCCCATATGTGAAAGCTACTGAAAAAGTGAAGGAATGTTCCTATCGATCTTTTGAACTGGTTAACTCTGTGGGTGAAGGATTTAAAAATTAATCTTTTTCAAAGATAGTGATGAGCCAAGTCATCAATAAGAGTTGGTATCCAGGAGTAGGACTGGGCAAGAACTTGCAGGGAATAAAGGAGCCTCCATCAGTGGTGGACAATAGTGAAAGGCTAGGCCTAGGCCATGAAGTACCAAAATGAGAGATCAAGAGAAGGCCAATAGGTAAAATAGTAAGATTAATGATTATCTCACACATGTATGAGACTTTCAGGCCTGGAAGATTTATATACCCAGATATAGAAAAAAGTATGGAAAAAACTTTTGCCTAGTTAACCATCCATGCTATTGAAGATAAAGTGGAGCTTATGTAAGAAAGGTGGGTCTGCTTTTGTCTGTCAGATTATAAGCTAAACAATTAGAGTGCCATTGAAATGCCTTTGACCTTTGAAACTAATTCAATGTAATTGTACATCCCAATAGCTATTGCCAAGATCTTTGGGGTGATCTTTCTTGTTTGGCTATTTATCTTTTATTATTTTAATAAAAATTAAGAAGGATACATTTTCATTCATTTTTTCTTGTGTTTTTATTATTGCCATTTTTTCAAACACATCTTACCAACATATCCCATTTCATTCAATTTCAGGTCCTTAAATAACAAGAAGATAATTATGATAACAATCAAGAGGTTAGTTTTGAGAATTCAATTAAAGCTGATGAACTTGACAATGAAGAGAATTCTGAGAATGTTATGCCTCTGGACCTAATGAGATTGGTTGAACAAAAAAATAAGTCAATTGAGCCTCATCAGGAAATAATTGACTTAGTGAATCTAGGAAATGAAGAGAATAAAAAAGATGTCAAAATTGACACTTCACTTTCATGAGGAGATAAGCAACGTTTGACAGATCTACTTCGAGAATTCATAGATGTGTTTGCTTGGTCTTATCAGGATATGCCAAAGTTGAGTACGAAGATAGTAGAGCATAAATTACCACTAAAGTCAGAATGTAAGCTAGTCCAGTAGATACTGAGGTGAATGAAGCTTGAAATGCTACTAAAGATAAAAAAAAAAAAGGTGAAAAAATAGTTTAATGTTGGTTTTCTACAAGTGGCTAAGTATCCAGAGTGGGTAGCTAATATAGTACCAATTTTTAAAAAAGATGAAAATGTATAAATGTGTGTAAACTATCGTGATTTGAATAGGGCTAGCCTAAAGGATAACTTTTTTTTACCTTACATTGACACACTGGTAGATAATACGATTAGACATTCAATTTTCTCCTTTATGGATGGGTTTTTAGGGTATAATCGAATAAAAATGATTGTAGATGATATGGAAAAGATTACTGTCGTGACCATATGAGGAACCTTTTGTTACAAAATCATGCCTTTTGGTTAAAAAATGCTGGGACAACATATCAAAGGGCCATGGTGATGCTCTTCTATGACATGATGCATAAAAAGATTAAGGTGTACATGGATCATATGATTACAAAATCTCATGAAAATGAAGATCATATTACTAACCTCAAAAAGTTATTTGAAAGATCGAAAAAATTTCAGCTCAAGTTAAACCCAGCTAAGTGCACCTTTAGGGTAAAGTCAAGTAAGTTACTAGGCTTTGTGGTCAGTGAAAGAGGAATTGAAATTGATCCAGACAAAATACGTGCTATTCAAAGTTTATAGCCTCTGAGTACACCAAAAAAAATTTGAGGTTTTCTGGGAAAGTTAAACTACATTTCACGGTTCATATCTCAGCTTACTTATAAATGTGATCCCATTTTTAAGCTTTTCGTAAGAATAATCCTGGAGAATGGAACGAGAAATGCCAAGTGACTTTTAATAAAATTAAGTAATACTTGTCAAGTTCTCCCATGTTGGTGCCACTTGTTCCAGGAAAACCCTTAATTTTATACCTGACAGTGTACAAGAATTCAATAAGATGTGTGCTGAGACAGCAAGATGGGTATGGTCGAAAAGAGAAATTTATTTATTATCTGAGTAAAAAATTTATTGAATATGAGTCCAAGTATTTTTTTTTGAAAAAAATGTGTTGTGCATTAGCTTGGACTGTTAAAAGACTCAGACAATACATGCTCTATCACACTACTTGGCTTATAGCCAAATTGGATCCAATCAAATACATCTTTGAGAAGCCTTCTTTGTTTGAGAGAATTGCTAGGTGACAAGTAATGCTCTCGAAATATGATATCATATATGTAAGCTAAAAAGTAGTAAAAAAAGTGCTATAGCTGAGTTTCTTACAGATTGTGCTACTGAATAATATGAACCAATGAGATTGAAATTCCCTGATGAAGATCTAATAATTATTTCCCAATTAAAAAAAGATAAGCATGGAGAAAGTGTTTGAGGATGTATTTTGATGGAGCTATCAATGCTTTGAGACATGAAATTAGGATAATTCTGATCTCTCTAGAAGAACAATACTATCCTGTAACAGTAAGGTTAAATTTTAATTGCACAAATAACATTGCTGAATATGAAGCATGTGTCATGGGTTTACAAGCTGTTATAGATAGAAAAATGAAAGTATTAAAAGTGTTTGGGGACTCAGCTCTAGTTATATATCAATTAAAAGGAGAATGGGAGACGAGAGATTCAAAACGCGATTCATATCATAAGTATATTTTAGATTTGATAAAACAGTTTGAAGATATCCAGTTTGATCATTTACTTCAAAAAAAAATTTGATTATCGATGCCTTGGCTACTCTGGTTACAATGATTCAAATTAATGACAATACTGACATTCAACCTATCAAACTAGATGTTAAAGATATGTTAGCTCATTGTTTCAATGTAGAAGAAAAAGAGGATGGGAAGCCCTGGTATTATGATATCTTATAGTATATTAAGGATCAGCAATACCCAGTTCAAGCAACAGAGAATGATAAAAGGGTCATCCGAAGATTAGCTATGAGTTTTTTCTTAGATGTGGATGTTTTGTACAAAAGAAGCCATGATTAAGTATTGCTGAGATGCATAAGTAAGGCTAAAGTAAGAAAAATCATTGAAGAGGTGCATGATAGAATATATGAGGCACATGCCAGTGGACATATGATGGTAAGACGATCATGAGAGCAAGATACTACTGATTGACAATGAAGAGTGATTGTATTGACTATGCTTGTAAATGCCATAAATGCCAGATATATACTGATAAGATCCATGCTCTGCCATCTGTTTTACATGTTTTGGCATCACCTTGGCCATTCTCAATGTGGGGCATGGATGTCATTGGTCCTATCACCCCAAAGGCTTCTAATGGGCATAGCTTTATTTTTGTGATTATAGACTACTTCACAAAATAGGTGAAAGCAACATCATTTGGAAGTGTGACACGGTCTGTGATCTGTAAGTTCATAAAAAGAGAAATCATTTACGGATACGGACTTCCAGAGAGAATCATTTCAGATAATGTCAAGAATCTGAATAGCAGAATGATGCAGGAAATATGTGCCCAATATAGGATCAATCATCACAATTCAGCATTATACCGTCCAAAAATGAATAGGGCAGTTAAGGCGACAAACAAGAATATAAAAAAATTCTTGAGAAGATGATCGATACTTATAAAGATTGACATGAAAAGTTACCATTTGCACTGCATGCATATCGAATGTCAGTGCGTACCTCTACTGAGGCAACTTCATTTTTTTTGGTTTATGAGAAGAAAGCTGTACTACTAGTAGAGACAGAAATCCCATCTTTGAGGGTTTTAAAAAAAGTTAAACTAGAAAAGGTTGAATGGATTTGAGAGTGCTATGAGCAGTTGAATTTCATTGAGGAAAAGAGATTGACAGCGTTATACCATGGTCAGCTATATCAAAGAAGAATGATGAAGGCCCATGATAAAAAGGTTCGACCTTATTTCTTTCGAGAAGGTGAGTTGGTTTAAAAAAAAATTCGTTCAAATCAACACGATAATAGAAAGAAATGAACTTCAAATTGGGAAGGACCACATGTGGTGAAATGAGCTTTCTCGAGTGGAGCGTTGATAATGGCTGAGATGGATAGAAATGATTTATCCTATCTTATAAATTTTGATACTGTGAAGAAGTATTATGCTTAAAAAAAAAATGAAAAAAATGAAATGAAAAAAAATGAAAAGAAAAAAAAAAGAAAAAAAAAAGGGAATGAAAAAGGAGAACTCAAAGCGAAAACTCTAAAAGGGTAGTTTGAGTCATAAAGGATTTATCTAAGTTGAAAACCTGAAAAGGCAGCTTAGATAAGGAGAGTACAGCATCAAATTTGAAAATTCATTGGTATGAAGGCTAGCAAATTTGGAGGAGCTCTAAGTTGTTAAGTGCATCAGATGATTAGGTTTTCAAAAGAACCTTGAGATGTGTTATCATGATTGTCCGATTGTTCATTTTTGGGCATTGTCTCTCTATGCCTATTTTTGTAATTCTTTCTTGGCCAAAGTTTGCCAACATTTTTGCTAATAAAAAACATTCTATTTCACTATTTGTGTGCCTTTTCTGTTGACTGTTTCCCAACCATTCTTATTCTTTTCTTTTTAATACCTTACAATGGAAGAAATGTGTAAATGCATTATTACTTTTTGAGTTTGAAATAATGATTGATAAATGAATAATGGCATGAAAGATTTCTACATTATACTGAAGAATTCAATAGTGATAAAGGCAAATTTGGGATGTTCAGTTCCTAATAAGGACAATGAATTTGGAAAGAGATTGCCTACAGAAAAGATATGAGAATTAAATGAAAGAGATGATTAAGAGTTATGCTGACTTGGTCTTTGAAGAACAAAGGGTTCAGGGCATAAGAAAAGAGCTTGAAAAACTTAAGTACCGTAATAGAATAAGACTTAATTAGCCAGCATTTGCATAGCATGCATTAAATTTCGCATAGCATATTTTGCATTCAAGAAAGTATAGTACATAAATTCAAGAAGTTGGGATATTTCAGGATCCCATATAAAGAAAATAGATATAAAGACTTTTTGATTTTTCAATTCTCTTTCGAGAAAAAAGCTTGTAAGGTAAGTCTCTAATCCTTGAAAAAAGATATCTCTTGGCATCGGGATTGATTTGTAAGACCTTTGGACATAATCTCCTGAAATTCCTTCAAACATGATCTTTGACTCATTTAGACATGATTGTCAAGGAGCAATTTATTTTTTTAAAGTCGTTGAGCCTCTGTTTATAGGAGCTTTATTTATTTTTCTAAAGTCGTGGAGCCTCTGATTAGAGGAGCTTTATTTATTTTTTCAAAGTCGTTGAGCCTCTGATTAGAGTAGCTTTATTTATTTTTCAAAGTTGTTGAGCCTCTGATTAGAGAAGTTTTGTTTATTTTTCCAAAGTCGTTGAGTCTCTGCTTAGAGGAACTTAATCAAAATTTCAACAAAAAAAAAAGTCAAGTGGAGCCTTGAATGGGTGTTTACGTCTTTGTACAATTTTTGTTTCATAAAAAATATGCAAAAAAAGGCAGCTGTAGACACCCATTTGGTCCAGGCTCGGATCAATTGAGCCTGGTCTAAATGGGTAAGCCCATTTTGTATTTTTATTTTATTTTATTTTATTATTTATTAATATATATTTTATTATTTATCTATTAATTATTAATATGTATTTTTTGATTTTATTTTTGATTAATTTTCGACTAGGATTAGGATAAGAAAAAATTAGATTTGACTATGAAATTGGAGGTTGGTAGAATTGGGATTGGATTCAAAGATTGAATCTAAATCTCAGAAGGAGTTAAAATTGATCATAAACTTTTTTGATCAATCTCTATAAAGAGGTCCACAGAGAGTACATAGAAAAAATAAAAAATACACAGAGGAAACAGAGGCTAAAAAAGGTTCTGGTGCGTTAGAAACAACTTTAGGAATTTGTGGGAAATTTTTTAGAATTTTTGAAGTTTTTTTTTTTGGAAAATTTCTGAAAATTTTTTCAGAATCCAACAAAATTTTTCGACAAAATTCAAGCTTTTCGATGAGATTTTTCAGTCAACTTTGAAGTTTTTGACCTGTTTTTCTAGATTTCGGTAGACATTCAATCGAAATATGGATTTTGTTTAGAGAGGAGAAGAAAAAAGAAGAAGAGAGAGAGGGGAAAGGAAGCAATCTGTGAAAAAATAGAGGTTGGAGTCTTTTATACATGTCAAAAATGACTCGTTTTAGCCTTACTATTCCTAGAGGATCCGTGCGTTTTGAAATCGGATGACCCGACCTAAGCGCCAACTCGATCAATGACCCAAGTTTTTGCCTGGACTTCAGTCGAGCCGAGCCGTTTCCAGTCGAGTCGCACGTTTAAACCACTTCTGTCTTTCAAGCCGAGCCGCATTAAGCCGAGTTGAACCGTTCCAAAGGTTTTTTTTCTTATTTATTATTATTATTATTGTTATTATTATTTATTGATTAGATTAGAATAATTTGGTATTTCTTATTTTATTTTTTTAATGATTTTCTTAAAATAAAATTCTAAAAAAAATATTTTTGAGGAAAAATTGAAAGTATCAATTTTCCTTGAAAATATCAATTTTCCTTGAAAATAATTTTCTAAAAAATATTTTTGAGGAAAAGGTAAAAGTATTAATTTTTCTTAAAAATAAAATTTTTAAAAAATATTTTTGAAGAAAAGTTGAAAGTATCAATTTTTCTTAAAAATAAATTTTTTTAAAAAATGTCTTTAGGGAAAAGTTGAAAGTATCAATTTTTATCGAAATTAAAGTTTCAAAAAAATATTTTGGAGAAAAAATGAAAGTACCAATTTTTCTTAAAAAAAAAAACGTTTTAAGAAAAAGTTAAAAATATCAATTTTTATTGTATAAAAGTAATGAGTTTTTGAAAAGAAAATGATTTATATCTAAAGTTAATTTTTTTTTTTCATTTTATTTTTTTTCTTTTTTGAAATTTTTTTAATGTTAAATAATTCGACAATAGAATCTCTGCAAGTGAAATAGTAGTTTCATTGCATACTCTTGAGGTGAGAGAATTTTTTTAATTTTTTGCTAAAAGTATTTGAATAAATTGAGAATAATTTTCAATAATTAATTACTTGATAAATTTTTAAGGATTATTGGATAATACAAAATTAAGCTGGTACCATCTTTCAATGGGCGTTGTGAGGATGCTATAACTTTCCTCACACGTAACCGTACTCCCGAACTCTGTTCTGATTAATAGACCTGAACCTATTTTTTTAAAGACCCTTAGGCTTAGGTATTCCTTAAAAGAATAAATTCTTTAAGTGACCAATCACACCTAAATAAAAAAGATTGATGACGATTCCTACAAATAATGTCTAACAATGGATCTTCGGATCTAAACGTTATGACACATGGTCACTAGCTTCCTTTAGCCGTACAAATACCTAGGCAATATGCTTCTTGAAAGGTTCAGAACCTTTTTAACAACTTTCTCCATTTCGGTTTTCCAATATGTCATCGTTTGTATTTCTCAGCTCCATCAATAAAGCTTCCTGCGATATTATATATATATATATATATATATATATATATAGGAAGAACAGCTCCGCTAGTGTAATTCTGCTCCATTGAGATCCTAAGTCCGCTAATTTCTTGTATAACAAAGAATACAACAGTCCATGCATCAAAACGACACACAATTAGCACATGATGTACACCACATTAAAATATGAACAACTGATGCTATTGCCAAGGGAAACCTGACTACCTGAGTATTCACCAAACAGCCAAAGGCAAGAGAATAATTTGATCTTAGACTAAATAATCAATTGGAAATTACTCAAACACTTACCTTCAAATACTGTTTGTTCACACTTTTAGATTTTCTTATTGGGGCCATCAATAACTTTCTCTATCTGAAATATTCCCTCATAAAACATAAGCCTGAAAATGTTACCTCCACTCCAATAAACTAGCCAAATAAGAAATTCAACATGATTCCTAGTCAATCAACGTGTTAAAAGCTGATAAAATTGAACACAAATCAAAGACCCCAGCACCAAATCACATTGCATAATCCAATACAGTTTGAAAGTAGAATTCTTTTTGTTAATAATTATAGACAACTTTAAAAGGGAGTTAGCAATGAACTAAAAAAAAAAAAAAGTTTCAATTTTTTCTTAAACCAACAAAAAAAAAATAAAGAACTGGAAAACCTCAAATCCACAATCAAAATTTTATTCAAAGTTGAAAACACCCAAAATTTTAGATATTAAAAGAAAAAACTCCAAAAGAATCTGTTCAACAACTGCTCTAAAACCGCCAAAAAATTTTTAAAAATTAAAACCTTTAGAAACCTAAAAATGAATAAATTTGGAAACCAAAATTCAAATTCAGTAGAAAAGAAGAATAAAGGCAAAGCCAATTTGGTTTAATCAACAAAGTCCCTTGCAAAACTGCTTCAAACGAAGAAAACCAAAAGCACTTTAAAAAAGCAATAAAGATTCAAACTTTTTACCGAAAATTCCTCAAAAAATCCCAAAAAAAACGCACAAGTTGGTCTAAAATCTCAACTTTTTAAACCCTAATTCACAGATAGGAGACAATCCCACTTACTAATTTCCGGCCTTTTAAGATCTGAATATAAACCATGAAAACAAACAAAGGGTTTTAGAGAGTGAAAGAAACAAAGTTTACCCAACAAAAAGAGATTGAGAGAGATTTAAAAAAAAAAAAAAACAAAATTTTAGAGAAAGAAAAAAATTTGAGTGAGACAGAAGGTAGCGTTGCCGCGAAACTTGAATATAAAGGTCGTTTGGCCAATGAGATTATTTTGTTTTTTATTTTAACTTTTTATTTTTTTTGGGCTTTTTTCCGTGAATCTTTTTGCTCTGTGGGGATGATTTGAAGGGTAATGAACGGGTTGCTAATCACCGTACACGTGGCAAGGAGAAGGATTAGATTGATGTTGTAGGTTGGGGATATTAGCAATCAGTCCCTAAATAATGTTAGAAAAAATCATCTATTATTAATAAATTATTTTGACTTCATAAATAACATTAATAAAATGATCATATCTTTTAACAAATATTAAAATATATATATGATAATTTTTTTAATTTTGTTCTAAGCCTATTTTTTAAGTTAAAAATTCCATTATCTATGTAGATTGATAAAATAATGGCTGAAATTTTGAACCTAATAATAAAAATGAAGGGGATAATAATTACATCGTTTTCCAAAAAAGAATAAAAGATAATGGGGAAAAATATTCAAGCCAAAAAAAAATGATCAATATAATTTACTAGCTAGTACTCGTAAACTTAAAAGCTAAAACCGTTTTGAAAGAAGGGATAACGGAAAACTTTTAAAAGAAATGCTCCCAAAAATCACTCAATGAGCTTCATATCATGTTTGATATACATATATATAATTCTCATATATATAATAATAATAGAATAATAATGATATAGATTATAGAGCAAAAATCGGATATATATATATATATATATATAATAGTTGTCAAACTGATATCAAGTGTTCATAAAATAAAAGAAAAAAAAAATAAAGATTGTGACGAGTTAGCAAATTGGATAAAACTTCCAAATCTCCAAAAGTATTTATAAGATAAAATCAAGTTAATTACTACGAGAACAAATAAAAAAGAAAAGGAAAATTTGTCATAAATTCGACTTACCTTTCAATTACAAGCCTACTATTTCTAAATTCACTAGGATCATCCGTCTCCATATTATATTTGTGAGACCTTCCAGGGTGCCTGTTTCTGAATCCTCCATCTTTCCTAGGTCCCTTGAATTTCTGCAAGTTATTCATTTTTTGCCCACGCATTCTCTTGAAACTTCCTATGATCATCTCAAGTGTTATTAATTTAGAATATGATATATTTCACATTAGATAAAATGATTTAATTATTAAGAATAAAATTAATTTTTATATTAATTTTATTTATATTTTAAATAATTATGTTTGGACAAAAATAATTATCATATGATAAATGGTCATAACTATTTGAATAGAAATAAATTATTATTCATAAAGATCATGATTATATAAAAAGTCATAACTATATGAATAAAAATTTATGTATATTCATTCATTATAAATAAATCTTTTAGTATAACCATTTTTGCTATTTTTGATTAAAGGGTTTGAGATTTTGTTGTATCCTAAAGGCATAATTGCTTTTAAAAAAGTATTTTTCATGCCTCGAAACCAAAATTTTTTTCTATTATTTCTCTTCTTTTTTTTTTTAATTTTTTCTAACAATTTAAAGGTAATTATGCCTTTATATTTCGTATAAGTAAGATACAATAAAAAGAAGTTAACATAATTTGGAGATCATTATTAAAGAAGGTTCAAGATGTCAAAGAATTAATGTTTCTATAAACCAACATGTGTAATTTTCATAAAAATCTTCATTAAAGGTATGCATTTTATTTTTTATATAATTGCTAGTAAAAAGATTCACTGAATGAGATAAACATGTTAACAATTTATTTAATTAATGTGTAAAGTCAAAATACAATATATAAAATATTGATTACATTGCATAAGTTTATGCATATACTGAAATTGACTCTAAAATTAGGTTTAATGGATTGCATTATATTTATTTGAAAAAATCGATGCTTATAAAGACTAGGATGAGAAATAGCCTGAAAACATAAAAGAGAAATACATGAATTAATTTACAACCAAAAGAATTATTACTTGTTATCAAGTAACAAATTAAATTAAGTTCTAATGGAATGGCTGATTGTTTAATTATCATATCTTGGTTATATATGGAACCAACAAATTATGCTATAGTTTCTATTAAAACAATCAGAAATAAGTAAAAGAATTTACCATGAGAAATTGGATGCAAGTAGAGAATATATGCAAAAAATAAGATTTGGCTACAAAATTAGTTTTATTATTAAATCATGGCAAAAATTGAGATAATAAATTAAGTCAAGCTATTTGTATGATTCTATCTTTATTGATCTTTATAAATCAAATGTTGATATATATATTTAAAATTTATTATTGGTTCAAAATTTGACTAGTGTTTAATTTTCATGAAAACCAATTAAAATTAAATTAATATATGTGAATAATTATTATTAAGATATGAAGTTCATGGATTAATTGGTGGATAATAAATCAAATAATGGTTATTATCAAAAACATGGGCAGTGTAACATGTATTTTGCCTGTTGGGTGTATTACACTATACGTGATTTTGTAAAACAAAATTTTATTATGAACAATCACAAAGTGAAAATCATAAAAAGCCATTAAAGAGTTAATCAATGGTTACAAAAAAGCATAGTTGCTTTTCGCATTTGGGATATTGATTAAATGAAAAGGCATGCCATTAAAAAAATATTGAAGCATTTATCAGTTACTAGTTTTTGAAGGATGCTCGTTAATGTCTAATTGGCATGTTTATAAATTAGAAAAGAACATGTAAATTCAATGTTTCACAGGCATCAATACATGCATGTGTTTCATTTTATTTTGTGATGGCATGGAGAACATTGGTATAGTTTGCCATGTATTACGAAAATGAACTGAATGGGATATAATTTTCTTTCTTATACATATAAGAAAAACGTAAACTATAGAGATAGAATGTCATCATCCAATTAATACATTATTAGTTAAAGACAATGAAGATATTTTTGCTTCTTGTACCCGAAAAAAATGCCTTTTATAAGTTGTTAAATTGAAAAGTAAACAAGTTTCCAAGGTTTTCAATATTTTCATGACAATGGCAAGGATGTGGTCGGTTATATACCATATTAGCATATGGGCTTAGACAATAATATTGGTTGCCTTAGAGTTAGCCAATCAATGATTTAACCAATACAAATTCATCACGAATTTTTACATGAAATACGAGTAGAACTAATATTATAATTATTTTTATACTATTTTATGAAAATGATTCTTTGGATTCATGTTTCATGACTTGCATGAATATAGTGATCTAGATATAAACATATTGGTTACATAATAATTGTGAAAGTATTTGAAATTGGAGTTAAATATAATATAGACTCTTATTGTATATAGGCATATTGGTCCTATGAGTAAAGTTTGAATTTATTATATATCCGAAAATGTTATGACCAATTAAAAGTGGTAAATAACAAAGATATAGGCTACATAATAGTGGAGAAATAAAGTTCTCATAAAATTTGAAATCAATTTTAGAGGTTTCAATAGTCATGAACTTGGAATTGACCGTTGGGCAATTATTATTTGCATTGAAAACTCATGATAACATTTAAAATAGTTGGTTTTCATTAAAAACTATCATTATAAATGAGATAACTTTAATAGCTAAATCTACATGATTTGTAAGTATGAGGTGGACCATTATGGTTAGCTTAGAATAATCATAAGCCAAAATTGATGCCATAATCTTGATCACGTTGTGGAAATTTTTTGTTATGTATATGGTCTAATTCATGGATTGTACAAATGATTTATCATTTATTGTTTTATATAGTGAAAATTTCAAAGTATATTTACTTTAAAAGCCATGAGTGATTCAAAGGTCTTGTGAATTTGAAAACTTTTATAATAGCAAAAAGAATATTATTTGATCCATTTGGGTGATAGAAATAGTTTTGTTCATGATAATAAAAAATTATTAATAGTATCTATGATGAAATATATTCATATAAATATTTATAAATTGACATAAAATTCCTAAAAAGAGACCATAGAAGCATCATTATATTTGAAATCTATTTATTGATATAAACTCTTATATTGAGTTAAAATATAAAAATTTTTGAAACTTTTATTGAAATATTAAGATATCAGCTAGTTATCTTTCACTTAGGGTGGATTTGAAGGCCTCTTACATAAAAAAAAAAAACCAAATAGTGAAAAGATAAATGAAATGGTAACTTGATTAAGTATATATGATATAATGATAATTGAATAAGATATTCTTTAATAAAAGAATGTATACTTGCACATGGTAGGGGTGATAAGAATCAAAAGAAATAAAATTTACCACCATAATGTTGTAAGATTTTAGTATAATTGTATGTGAAAATTATACAAGTTAATAAATCTAAACACTTATTAAAGTAAAGTCATAAAAGGTCTTTAAAAATCTTAAAAAGATTAAAATCATTTGGTTTATTCATTGAGTTTATCTAATTGTACTAGAAGTATAATTGTATTGAAAATGTGTAAAAGTATAGAAATAGAATAGTTGAAGTTAAGAAATTTAGAGTTGTGGCTACAACCAAAACTAACTATTTCTTAAAATGATAAGAATGAGACAACAATGTCTAGAACATATAAATGATATACAAAATGAAAAAGTTTGGGGATATTAGCCTAAAGTGATTATATTAGAGTTTTAATCTCAAATGAGGGGTAATTACCATAAAAGAAAATTGAATTCCAAGATATTTGGTTAGTATTACTACAAGTAGAATAGATTTAAACCCTTATTATTAGATACCAATAATGAGAACCCAACTTTGAATTAGTAACCTCTAATTACAAAGTTTAATGGGTAAAAATAAGTTATTATTATGTGTCTGTTAAACATTAGTAAAATTTTTTCAAATTTTAGAAACTAATGTGACCCATTACGTGGAGAGAATAAGGTTTTATATTCGTAATGAAGTTTTAAATGTTTAAAGCAATTGAGACATAATGAAAACTCTACCTATATAAACATAAAAGTGGTGCTGCTTCAACAAGAATAATTAGGATCTCTCTTATAAATGTTTATGAATAGGATAAGCATATGGCCATAATAGTGCTAAAAGTGATTCCAAACCTCTGACAGAAGAATAAATAAGAATTATGTGTGTTGCATCTTCAATTCTAATGCTAGGAGTTGATTTTAATCTACAAACACCATCAACTTCGTTATAATTCTAAGATATACACGTTAATTGAAGGTTTAAATCAAGATATTTTTTTTGTATTTATAATATTTATTTGTGTGAAAGATAAAAATTAAGCACCAACATTTCAAACTAGTGGAAGATTGTTGGTAATTTAGAATATGATGCATCATACATTAGATTGAAAGATTTAATTATTGAGAATAAAATTAATTTTTGTATTAATTTATTCATATTTTAAATAATTATGTTTGAATAGAAACAATTATCATATGAAAAATAGACATAACTATTTGAATATTTATATTATTCATAAACATTATGATTATACAGAAGGTCACAACTATCTAAATAAAAGTTTATGTCTATTCATTCATTATAAAAAAATCTTTTAGTATAACCATTTTTACTGCTCTAATTGGAGAGTTTGAGGTTTTGTTGTATCCTAAAGGCATAATAGCTTTTAAAAAAGCGTTCTTCACACCTCAAAGCCAAAATTTTTTTTTATTATTTCTCTTCTCTTATTTATTTTTTCTAACACCGTGACCCTCCATATAATCTATCAAAATTGTTGTTGGAATAGTTTCTTCCACCATCCATCTTAGTGTTTCGTCTAGATGGTGATTTTATTCGACCGTCAATGTTGTTTTCTCGTCTGCTGGATCCGATTTTACTCCCTCTTGACTCATTTCTCTTGGAATGTGGACTATCATTTTTAGATTCTGAATCAGTGGTAGAACCCCATTGAAAATCAAAACTTGTTTCTTTTCAAAAATTGCCTCTACCATAACTCCCTTGGTCCTCTTTCCTTCATTTAGATCTAAAATTGTCAAAATCATCATTGCCATCGGAGTCTAAATCAAGGTCTTCTGAGCCAAAGCTTAAGTCCTTTAATGCATCATTTGCAACTCTACCCGTATGCTTTGAATCAATTATATGACTTGATTTACAATTATGATACATTAAAAGTGCTTCATCTAAATCAAAATCTAGTTCATCTTTAAAGTCTGATAAAGTTACTTTTCTATGCATGTGTTTAGATGGCTTGCTATAAGATGGAAACCTTGTCATTTGACGAGCAAGAGAATTATCATTAAAGGCCTTGTTACCTTCAGGTTTAAAAAAGGCCTCATTGTCAAAGTAAATATTTGAAGAGGTTTTTTGCCATGGGTTATTTTGCTGAGAGTCTATCTCATAACTATCAATATTATGAAAATCATTAAACCCTATTCCATGTTTACTGCTATCAATATTTGAATACATTCTTTCATGGACCCTTGAGGCTTGGTCAATTGTATCAAAATCATCTTCAAGCCTTTTAAACTTTTCTCCACGAGACTGGTTGGCTAATGAAAATGTTTCACCTTTTACAAAAGAATTTACATACACGAAGGCAACAACATCTGCCCCATCTAATTCATCATCATTGAAGTTAAAATTTCAGGCATTAGAGACCTTTGGTCGATGGGCAGCCTTTTTCAACGTTGTTTTTGAACCATGTTGCATTTCTTGTATTTTACTCTCTATAAATACATCGGGTGGACACTTGCAATCACAATGAAAACATGCCATACACCTCATGTAATTTAAGAAATTGCACCTCAAATAGCACAACAACAAGTAAAAACAATGGAAACAGTGTTAGGATATGTCTTGAATCTCATAATCTCATATCAAAAGTTATAAGAGTTTTATCTTGTATCCCACATCGAGAGTTTAGTAAAAGTATAAGGGGTTTAACTCTTATAAATAAGATGTTTTAGTTTTAGTTTGGTAGTCACAGATAGTTAAACACCGAGAGAATAGCTAAGTAAGTAGGCTATTAAAAGGGTGTAATTAAGTTTTGGGTTAAGTTTTGAGTAAAAAGTTTTTGAAGACTTTTCTCATTCTAATAGTCTCATAGTTGTAAAGATTTATTTGATAGTGAATTAGGTTTAGAGTAGGTCATTTTGAGTTAGGCCGAAACAAATATATTTGTGTGTTTTTATTTTTTATTTGAGTTTGTTATTTTATTCGTGGGTGTTGCATGTGCGTGTTGATTTTCCAACAAGTGATTTTAGAGCTATGGTGTAATCCCTAACAAGTGATATCAAAGCAAGGTTTGAGGTTTAAGGTTCATGGGCCCAATAGATTGTGACGTAGTATTTCAAGATGTCTGAAAAAAGTATGTCCAGTATATCTATGCCTAAGTTTAAGATTTCGTTATTTGATGAAAATAGTAATTTCATGTTATGGCCAAGAGATTGTGAAGCAATGTTTCAAGATGTTTGAAGAAAATAAGTCTAATATGTCTATACCTTAGTTTGAGATTTTGTTATTTGATGAAAAGAGTAATTTCATGTTATGACAAAGTAAGATTCAAGATATGTTAGTACAATAAAGGTTAGATCAAGCATTAGAGAGTAGTAAACCTGAGGAAATGTCTGACGATAATTGAAATAAAATTTAGAAAAAAGCTGTTAGTACTATTAGATTGACACTAACCACAGAGTTAAAGTATAGTATGTTAATTGAAAGTACTCTAAAAAGTTTATGGGATAAGCTTGAAGGTATTTATGCATAGAAGTCATTAACTAACAGATTATGTTTGAAGATGAATCTGTATTCTCTAAAGATGAAAAAAGGTATGAGTTTAATAGATTGATTTCTCGATTACTGATAATTTTTATTGATGAGTTAAAAGATGAAGAGAAAACTTTAATTTTGCTATCATTTTTGCTCAAGTCTTATAAACCTTTAGTTCAAATTTTATTGGTGGGTAGGTTTACTTTGAAGTTGAATGATGTGACTACCTTGTTATGTGAGAATGAAAAGTTTATGAGAGCACAAAACTTATTACTTGGGGAGAGTACACTAGTTGTATAGGGTTTTGATCGAGAAAGAATTCAAAAAATGATTAATTGATCAAAAGAAAGATCTAAGTCAAGAGACAGAGATTATAGTGACATAGAATATTTTTATTATGGTGAAAATAGACATATTCAAATGTATTGCAAGAAGCTAAGAAGGGATATGACTGCTTTCAAAAGAGTGAATGATGAGAAAAATACAAATGAAAGAAAAAGTGATACTGCTATTGTTATTTCTGATGATGATGATGTCGTTTTAACGACTTGTGTGAATGAGACTCAGACTTTAAAAAGGGATAAAGATTAGGTTTTGGATTCAGTTGCTACAGTCCATGTCTGCAATAATAGAAGTTACTTTGTGGAATTGGATGAGAATGAGAAGTATAGGGATATTGTGGTTGCTAACAATAAAAAGGTACCAATTCAAGGCATTGAGAGTGTTCGCCTTAGATTTCATAATGGTATTATTAGGAAGCTTTGTCATATGAGGTATGTACTTAGTTGTAGCTATAATTTAATTACTTTAAATGAGTTAGATTCTCAGAGGCATACATATTATGATAGTAATGATTAGTTGAAAGTGTACAAGAATGGTAGTATGATTCTATAAGAAAATAGGATCAAAAATCACTTGTATATGCTTGATGGAGGCTCGGTTGTTGAGATCCCTATGATGAAAGAAAAGAAAAAAGGTAAGCGTGTTAGCTTTACAGATACTGCTAAAGTGTTTGGAGATTCAAGTTAATGGAGGATTTGTTAGGATTTACCTTAAATCTCGTAATCCCACATCAAAAGTTATAAGAGTTTTAAGTTTATCTTGTATCCCACATCGAGAGTTTAGTAAAGGTATAAGGGGTTTTACCCTTATAAATAAGATGTTTTGGTTTTGGTTTAATAGTCCCAAATAGTTAGATATTAAGAGAATAGCTAAGTGAGTAGCCTATTAAAATGGTATAATTAGATTTTTGGTTAAGTTTTGAGTAAGGAGTTTTTGGAGACTTTTCTCATTCCAAAAGTTTAACAGTTGTAAAGATTTATTTGATAGTGAATTAGATTTGGAGTATGTCATTTTGAGTTAGACCGAAACAAATATATTTGTATGTTTTTATTCTTGATTTGAGTTTGCTATTTTATTTGTGGGTGTTGCGTGTGCGTATTAATTTTTTAACAAGTGGTACTAGAGTTGCGTGTAATCTCTAACAAACAGTTCAACAATTAAACTAATATAAAGAAACAAATGCATTTTAAACGTTTATACTTGATAAGTATGAGTCATCATCCTTGTTTGGAAAAAGATCACTGAGAAACCATACATCAATAAATTAAGACTATCAACTTCTTACATATGCTCATAAGTCACAATCAACCTCCCACCCCCTTTATATTTTTATTATTTTCATTTTTAAGCAATAAAAAAGAAAAGGAAATAAAGAAACAGACAGATGGGAAAAAATAGACATGAAAAAAAAGTCAAGATCAATATTTGCGATCATCTTTTCTAGTACGAGTTTTCTTTCTTGAGAACAATTGATAACGGAAACTTCAGGCATTTGTTCACATAGTTGATGTTTTTGTTTTTAAATGGGAATGAGATATCTTATATATACATAAAGGTCTCAAGAACCCAATAGCTTAAGCTTTTGGGCTCAAGTGGTATTTAATATATATGTATAAACTCTCTGGTGTACTTTCGTGGGCTTCAAATATGACTTAACTCCTTATCAACTAATATTAAAGTCAAAGATTCGATTTAGATGTAACAAGTGTATGAAATTGAAATACCTAAGAAGGTGATTGTAATGAATCAATATGTGATGGAGTACAAGGTTAAGGCTGTGTTGATTGTCAAGTTTGAGAAACACTGAGAAACCCTAGGTAGGAAGGTTATGTGCTATGATTGATTCCAAGCTTGAGGGGCATTGAGACAACCTAAACTACATAGAGGCAAAGTTAAATACTGGGCCTAAGTGCACTAAGACCATTCAAGACGTGAGGTTGAATCCAAGTTTAAGAGGCTTTGAGACAACATAAACTCATAGAGTAGCAAGGTTGAATGTCGAGCCTAAGGTGTATTGAGACCATCCAAGACATCAAGTTGCCTGACCTAAAAAAATTGTTGCTAAGACTTACTCTCATAGGAGAACTAAGATGGTGGGATGATTCACATATGAATAAAAAATCTCACATTATTAAAAAATGTGAATAAGATATCTTATATATACATAAAAGATCAAAGAATCAAATAATTTAAGCTTTTAGATTCAAATAATATCTAACATATATGTATAAATTTTCTAATGTGTTTATGTGAACTTCAAATGTGACTTATCTTCATACCACTCATTTCCATTAATTTTTAGGTCATTAACTTTGTGGTATATTTTGAGTTACCATCCACAAATAGTTACTTCCACAATTTATAAATAAATTCTACGCATGTGAACAATTTATCATGGATGAAATCATACTAATGTTTTTCTTATTGATTGTGGAAGTGCCTTTTTCTACGTTGTTGCCAATTGGGTCTTTAATAAATGCATCGAAAGTCTGATCATTTTATTGCTTTTCATTGACCATCTCAATTGAAACCCATTGTTCAATGTGTGGTTTAAAAGTAAGATGATGACAAGATCAAGAGACTTATAGCATAAAAGATATGATCCCCAAGAGTTTTTTTTTTTTTTTTTGCTCACTACCCAAGAAGATTACAGATAGAGCATCCCAAAGAAACCATGAAGCAAAACACAAGAAATAGAAAGATAGAGGAGCCTCAGCTGAAGCATATCCTAATTAACCTGACAATACAAATAAAAAGGAAAAATGCTAATTGCCAAGAGATCAAAACCCCAAAAACAGCTTTATGATGGGAAGCAAACATAAAACCATAGTCATAACAAACAGAAACATCAAGATTCCATAACATCACACTTATTATACGTTAGTAAGCCCTTGTTAACTTTAGTTTAGATTGAGATGCTATTTGGAATTCCCTTGCCAGAGAGTCCAACTTCACCCGTTGGGTAGAGCAAAGTGTATGGTACATTGACAGGACCAACCCGATTCTTCAATTTCTTGTCCATGTTCATCTTTAAAATTTCTCCTTCAATTTCAGCAAGTCTCTTATTAAAAGCTTCAAAAGCTGCCAGTGGTACTGAATGTGTTGTCCAGCCAGGGGTTCGTTGTCCAAGATACACCTCATCTGATGGGTGCTTCGACAGAATTTCTACCACAGTAATGCCAGTGAGGCATTGTAGCTGTGGAGCCATTGTTCTGAAGAAAGCCCTCTCAGGGTTCCTTTCAAGCTCAGAATATTCAGGGGTGCCTTTCTCTGGCATGAACCTGCGGCTGAGTGTTGGACGATTTGGGTAGTAGCCTCCATAGGCGTACTGGCCAAAGTTGACCGCTGCATGGAGAGCAGACGCTATCCAAATGATAATGGTGCAAGATTCTATCAGCTCTTCACGAGTTTGCATTTTAGGCCACCATGGCTCATGTTTCTTGTCGCCATGACCTACCTCTCGGAGTTCCTTCCACCAGGCTTGAAGTTCAGGGTCCTCTTGAACCATTTTATCGGTCTCGTAGTAGAAGGAGCAATAGTCTCTGACCCATTTTTCTAGTGCAAACCAGATATTCAACCCATCAACAGCATATGGATAGTCTGTTATCAGTAGTCGAAGACCATGTTGGGAATTTTCATCATCAACTGCAATTCCTCTGAATATAGTAAATAAAAGACCATGTTAATTATTTCCATTAAAGCATATGTATTAACTAGTTAGCGAAAAGAGGGTTTGATTCATTTTTCACTAAGATTATATTTACCTTTTCTTGAGATCAGTGGGGAGTGCCTGATCCATGAAATTCCAACTCTTATAAATATGTGACGACATCTCCAAGGAATATTTTGACGGGTAAAACGTTTTCTCTAGCAATCCACCCGCATTCACAAGTATTTCCCTGGCCAATGCATTAATAGCCATCGTGTCACGATAGTGAGGGTGGAGAAGTTTATAAATTGGATGAATCACACTCAGCTGTCTGTTTGTTGCAATCACGAATGGCTCTAAAACTGCATGAGTGTTCAACCTGAGATCAAATTGAACGACACCATATTAACGACAAACTGATTACCAATTTGCTTGGTAAAAGATATTTAAGCTTTCTTTGACAGATCCTTATTACCAGTGGCTTATTAGCTGATGATGACCAGAATCATTCACAACTACAAAAGCTTTAGCAAACTGCCAAATAGAACCCTCAACTCCATGATCTGCTGGAGTGTACACCTTGCTAACAACGCCGAATTTATCTCCATCTAGATGTGGCAAGCTCAATTCAATTGCCACTGGCTTCAATGTGCTGTCACCTCTCAAGAAGAGAATTGTCCTAGATGCGTGAATCTTTGTTCCTGTAGTACTGTTTAGCCTCCTGAGGTAGGGTATCACTGAATCATGATGATCCAATATAAATAGCCTATTGCTCCCCAGTGCCTGTGCAATCATAATTCCTTTCTATTAGCTATAAAGTTGATAGTTCTTTGGAGATAAATTAACAAATTACCTCTTCTACACTGAGTCCTTCTAAGTTATACTCGATTTCTTCTTTGGTTATGCAACTGTTTTGGTGACCATAAACTTCAGGATCTAGTTTGCTGGTTGGAGGGAATTCCTGCAGTTAATTTTAGAGTTTTAAGTTGAGATCTAAAAACAGTGTAACCTGTATGTATCTCATTTCAATCCAATCACTAATTTACGACAACAGAAGGGCGTTCTTGGCAGGAGATCAGGCCATATTGTGGTTTTGTGTTTTCTAGTTTCATTGCAATATCATATATATTTCATGGAAAACATGGGAGACGGAGAGGCCATATTATGGTTTAAGCCTTACTTTTAGAAGACGAATGAGAAGGGGGTTCACTCCAGCAACCATTTCTCTGGCGAATTCTTCATCTGTTCTCCATGCAGTAGTCTTATTCTTCTCTGCTCCCAAGTCATTAAAATATTAAAATGAATATATGTTAAGACACAATATATAGTACTATGATTTTGAGCAACATTTAATCAATTCTTTTTACCTTTAATCACTTGAGGCACTGGAAATTTTAAGAGTTGTTTCCCGTCTCTCCGAAAAAATTCCTTCATCATTGGTAAAGGAATTTGACTCACAATCTGATTGAGAGCATTAGTAGGAAGTGGAAGTCCATTGAAGTAGAGATTGTCTAATTCCTTAAAGGAATCGATTTCATTAGGAGTAAGGTCAACAATAGCTTCAAGTAACGGAATGATTTGCTTAACTAAACCTTTCAGACCAAAAGCAACAAAGTCGGACGCCTTCAAGTTACCAAATTGCTCATCTCTAGGGACGTAAACGTTAAAAATTCTAAACGGTAGAAAACACCTGCTCTCAGTATTGGGATCTATAAAGATAAGAAGATTAAGAATCATATTAGACTCCAATAAAACTAATGTTTTGTTGTTTACTTAAAATGTAAAACTTTGCACCCGATGCATGCTTACCTTCATCGGTCCTCCAATGTGTTAATTACTTTATATATATATATATATATATATATATATATATATTAAATGTAGTTTTCTATATATTGTCTAACCTGATCTTGATGGTGGTCGACTTGTTCTTCCTCTTCGAGGATAAGGATACTCCGCCGACCCTCCGAGAACAGGGCGAGCGTGTTCTGCACCCTTATCAGGATTCCCCAAATCATTGTAGCAGTCATAGTCATATACACGATCCCTTTTCTTGAGCTTTCTTTTCCCATCTCCTCTCAAGACCTTTAGCTCTTCTTCTCTGTACTTAAGCAGCGGTGCAGGCGTTACATGTGGAAGGTATGTCTACAAAATTAAAAAAAAAAAGTTAATATATAACTCCTAGTAATTCAAGTTTTCATAACAAATTAATGTTGCTTATTACCTTGTTGGAGAAGAAAACTCTTGGTTTTTTATATTTTCTATCAGGATAAACCCAAGAGTTGCAAAGAAAGTGAATTCGACCTGCACCAGGAACATCTTCAAGAGTAATAGTTTTTAAGAAGAACTCAGCAGCATGATTATTTCGTAGGATGATAGCTCCGGGAGTTCCAATCTCCTCATCCCACTCAAAGGAAACCTTATACAAGGAATCGCCACAGGCTAGTGGAGTACATGTCAGGTTCCAGTTCTCCAAAGATTCTAACTTCCCAAGCTTTCCTCCGTTTTCATTTGCTTGAAAACAAACAAATTAACTTAATCAAAATTTTTTACTTTCTTACAAGAGTTAAAGTAAATAAACGCGAGAGAGAAGAACTCACCAGGGTCAGCATTGTCAGCACTGACGAGCTGCAAAGTAACTCCTTTTCCTATTAACTCAAAAACACTATCAGCTACAGTCGTATGGATGGTATTGAAGCCGAAAACATTATTTTTCACTAAAACAACAGTGCCTCTGATGATCTTATGAGATTTCTTCTTCCTGCTGGTTACCTCATGGACAACATCACTAGCAGCATTGAGAACACGCCCGAGAATCATTTTTTTTTCTTTTTTTTTTTGCTTTAGATTATATTTGGTGTGACAAAATGAATGAAATCTTGGGTTTATTTATATCCAAAGATTCACCTTACAATCTTAATTAACTCAAAAAGAAAGATAAACTGATGTTGTAAATCTCATTAAAATACAATTTGTGGAGACCTGCATTAATTTAAAAATATTATTTATTTTAATTTAAAAATTTTATGATTTTATTTCACAAAAATTAATTCACATATTTAAATTTAAATATTTACATATATATCATATCAAATTTTTAAAGCATTTCAATGTGAGATTGAAGTGTTATAAATTTTTTTGTTAAAACTTGATGTTTCCGTTGAACTCAATATAAAACATATAGATTCATCAAATTACACCAAACATTAAGTAAATCTAACACAAAAAACACACAAATCACAAAATCACATCAGATTATAGAGTTAATATCCACGACAAACCTAACACAAACTAAATAGATTTATTGAATCACACTAAATGTTAGACAAATTCAATACAAAACACACACAAATTATAAGTTCATACTAAACATTGAGATTTTAAATATGACACTTATGGTATAACATTTAGCTCTTATAAGAGTTTAAAAATAATTTTTACGATATAATACTTAGTTCTCGTTTGATTAATAATAAATCTGATATCATTTGTAGATATCTATATTTAATTTATAAAATATTATTTTTTTAATTTAAAAATCTCATAATTTTATTTCATAAAAAATATTTTATAAATTTAAATTTAAATATATATATATATATATATATCATAACAAATTTTTAAAATATTTTAATATAAAATTGAGGCATTACATGATCCATGTGACCAAAAAGAAGAATCCTGAGCATGCGTAGACACAATACTAACTGGGCCTACGATATTTTGTAGAAGAAGCTACAAATGGCTACAAGAGTGGAGCCCGTGCCATTCCGATCAATATGGAAGCGTCCGTGGTGGTTAAATTCTAGATGGCATGGGAGACTATTGGCATACGAGTGAAAGAGTAAATTTCCACGACTGACAATTGATCGTAGGCAATAATTAAAATTAGAGCTGTATCAGATATGGGGGAATAAAGAATATTTTATTTTTGTTTTTAAATTTTATATTATTTTTATTTTTATTTTTTAAAATTTAAATTTATAATTATTTTATTTTTATAGATATTTAATATATATAAATAATTTTTTATATCTATATTTTTAAAAAATTTAAAAAATATTAATTTTAATTAATTTAAAATAATAATTTATATTATTTAATAAAAATATATTTATTAAATATATAAAAATATATATGTTGGATATAAATATAAAATGAGTGTTATATTATTTTTTCTCATTTCTTACTTTAATAAAATTTTAAAATTATATATATTTTCATTCTTATATTTATAATATAATTTTTATTTTTATATTTTTTAAATAAAAAATTAAAATGTTCATTAATTATGTATAAAATTAATATTTCTAACTAAAATATCTGTCGCTTCAGCGAGACTTTGGTAGACTCTCTCGCATCATGTTTAATACGTCAGATAGGTTGTTGTGGAAAGTATTACCAAAATTTAAAAGAGTTGGTGGCAGTTGTGTTGTGTCATTTTCAAGTATTTAGTATCAAAATATTTCTGAAAGCTTCTTTATGGATTTTTTTGGCCAATATATTATTATTATTATTATTATTACTATTTAAGTCATCAGTTTCCTATTAGTTTTGCTTTTATAATCAAGATTATTGATTAATTAACTATTATCTAGAGGAAATTAACCCAGCAGTTTTCTCCAACCTATTATATATAAGCTTGTACAAGACCAAGCTGATCAGTTTATAAATTAAATAATTCTTTCTTCGTTTTTTGTTTCTTTAGGTCTTGGGTTTAAAAATGATAAGCATTATAGCCAAAGGAGTGGAGCGCCTTCGTGTTCGTGTTCGTGTTCGTGTCGGTGTTTATTTTTTATTAAAATTAAAATTTAATACTTTATCCATAAATCATAATATAACTGCTAGCATTGCAGATGAATTTTTGTGACTTAATCAATACTTGTCTTATGCTAAACATTGCTCACGCATTGCAAACTATGCATGTGCCAAATATTTGCCACATATGCTCAGATATTTGAGGTTTTTATTTTTAAATTTGGATCCGAGTATTCATCTCCATTATTTTTTTAGGTCATTAATGGATTAATATATATTTTATCATCATTCACAAATAACTTCCACAATTTATAAATAACTTCTATGCATGTGAACTATTTTTCATGGATGAAATCCTACTAATGTTTTTCTTATTTATTGCGAAAGTACCCGTTGTTGTCAATTAAGTCTTCAATAAATGCATCGAAAGCCTGATCTTTTTATTGCTGTCACTAGACATCTAAATTGAAATCAATTATTCAATGTGATTTAAAAATGAGATCAAGATAAGATCAAAAGACTGATAGCATAAAAGATAAGATCCCAACATCATCTTTCTTTTTTTTGGTGGCCCACTAGCCAAGAAGATTACGATAAGGCATCCCAAAGAAACCACGGAGTAAAACACAAAGAAATAGAAGATAGAGGAGCCTCAGCTGAAGCATCCTAATTAACCTGAAAATACAATTAAAAACGAAATTTGCTAATTACTAAGAGATCAAAACCCCAAACATAGCTTTATTCGATCGGAAGCAAACACAAAACCATAGTTTCAATAACAAACAGAAACATCAAGATTCCATACCATCACACTGATTATACATTAGTAATGCCCTCATTAACTTCAGTTTAGATTGAGATGCTATTTGGAATTCCCTTGCCAGAGAGTTCAACTTCACCCGTTGAGTAGAGCAAAGTGTATGGTACATTGACAGGACCAACCCGATCTCTCAATTTCTTGTCCATGTTCATCTTTAATGTTCAGCTTCAAAAGTTGCAAGGGGTATTGCATCTCCTGTCCAGTCAGGGGTTCGTTGTCCCGGATAAACCTCAGCTTATGCGTGCTTCGACAGACTCAGGACAATTACAATTGCTGCAAATAATATGATACATGGGACAAAAAAAGAAGAATCTTAAGCATACGTAATCCCAGCTTACGTATGCACTATGACGAAAACATTCATGGATAAGAGGACCAATATTAATTGCCTGTAGTGTTCTTTTTCTCTCCGTTAATAATAAATAATAATGGCAGAACTTGATTTTATTCAGTATATTTCAATTTAAAATTCATCTATTGGGTTTTACTAAACCCCAAGTTTGTCTAAATGAAATTTCGAGATAGTAATTTTATATAATTTACAAAATTGGCTCGTTTTTTAAATTTTACTATTAAACCTTAGATTTTAATTAATTTTGAATTAGATTAAATGTTAATTTGGAAATAAAGATGGGATCTTCAAATTTGATTTGATGCACTAGTAAGGGTTCTGACCATTTTATGCTGGTTAAATGGATATTTGATTTTTGGGTCCAATTTTGTGTTTTAAACCAATTACCTTCTTATGATTTATTTTAGATTCAATTACTTTTGGTCTTTTTTAAAATATTTTAATATAAAATTGGGGGCATTACATGATCCATGTGACCAAAAAGAAGAATCCTAAGCATGCGTAATCCTAAGCATGCGTCATAAATTCAATGTTGACTTCTTTTCCCAACGAAAGAAGAAATTGAATTCATTGACTTTAGTATTAGCGACATAGAATAGATATTTCAATAAAAATATCTTCATATATTTATCCGAGAATCAATCATAATACCCTAAAGCTTAAAATTTAAAGTAAATAATATTCGGTAACCCCCAAAAAAAATTTGTACAATGGCAAAGTAAAACAAAAAAATTTATATTAGAAAAACATAAACTAAAAAAATTGTGTTCTACTTTGATTTTTTTTTTCTGTTCGGTTTAGAAAAACATTAAAAAAATTAATTTGTGTACTGCAGGTTTTGTGTTGAAGCTGTGGTTTAGGAGGCATTAGACACAATATTAACTGGGCCTACGATATTTTGTAGCAGAAGCTACAAATGGCTACAAGAGTGGAGCCCCTGCCATTCCTATCAATGTGGAAGCGTCCGTGGTGGTTAAATTCTAGATGGCATGGGAGACTATTGGCATACGAATGAAAGAGTAAATTTCCACGACTGACAATTGATCGTAAGCAATAATTAAAATTAGAGTATCAGATATGGGGGGATAAAGAATATTTTATTTTTGTTGTTAAATTTTATATTATTTTTATTTTTATTTTTTAAAATTTAAATTTATAATTATTTTATTTTTATAGATATTTAATATATATAAATAATTTTTTATTTTTATAGTTTTAAAAAATTTTAAAAATATTAATTTTAATTAATTTAAAATAATAATTTATATTATTTAATAAAAATATATTTGTTAAATATATAAAAATATATATATTGGATATGAATATAAAATAAGTGTTACATTATTTTTTCTCTTCTTCTTACTTTAATAAAATTTTAAAATTATATATATCCTCATTCTTATATTTATAATATAATTTTTATTTTTATTTTTTTAAATAAAAAATTAAAATTTTCATTAATTATGTATAAAATTAATATTTCTAACTAAAATATCTGTCGCTTCAACGAGACTTTGGTAGACTCTCTCGCATCATGTTTAATACGTCAGATAGGTCGTTTTCTGGACATTTAAAACTAGTTGTGGAAAGTATTACCAAAATTTAAAAGACTTGGTGGTAGTTGTTATGTGTCAATTTCAAGTATTTATTATCAAAATATTTCTGAATTCTTTATGGATTTTTTTGGCCAATATATTATTATTATTTAAGTCATCAGTTTCCTATTAGTTTTGCTTTTATAATCAAGATTATTGATTAATTAACTATTATCTAGAGGAAATTAGCCCAGCAGTTTTCTCCAGCCTAGTATATATAAGCTTGTACAAGACCAAGCTGATCAGTTTATAAATTAAATAATTCTTTCTTCGTTTTTTGTTTCTTTAGGTCTTGGGTTTAAAAATGATAAGCATTATAGCCAAAGGAGTGGAGCACCTTCGTGTTCGTGTTCGTGTCGGTGTTTATTTTTTATTAAAATTAAAATTTAATACTTTATCCATAAATCATAATATAACTGCTAGCATTGCAGATGAATTTTTGTGACTTAATCAATACTTTTCTTATGCTAAACATTGCTCACGCATTGCAAACTATGCATGTGCCAAATATTTGCCACATTTGCTCAGATATTTGAGGTTTTTATTTTTAAATTTGGATCCGAGTATTCATCTCCATTATTTTTTTAGGTCATTAATGGATTAATATATATTTTATCATCATTCACAAATAACTTCCACAATTTATAAATAACTTCTATGCATGTGAACTATTTTTCACGGATGAAATCCTACTAATGTTTTTCTTATTTATTGTGAAGGTACCCTTTTCTACGTTGTTGTCAATTGAGTCTTTAATAAATGCATCGAAAGCCTTATCTTTTTATTGCCGTCACTAACTATCTAAAGAAAAGAAGAAACCCATTATTCAATGTGTGATTTAAAAATGAGATCAAGATGAGATCAAGATAAGATCGAGAGACTGATAGCATAAAAGATATGATCCCGACATCATCTTTCTTTTTTTTGGTGGCCCACCAGCCAAGAAGATTACGATAAGGCATCCCAAAGAAACCACGGAGTAAAACACAAGAAATAGAAGATAGAGGAGCCTCAGCTGAAGCATCCTAATTAACCTGAAAATACAATTAAAAACGAAATTTGCTAATTACTAAGAGATCAAAACCCCAAACATAGCTTTATTCGATCGGAAGCAAACACAAAACCATAGTTTCAATAACAAACAGAAACATCAAGATTCCATATCATCACACTGATTATACATTAGTAATGCCCTCATTAACTTCAGTTTAGATTGAGATGCTATTTGGAATTCCCTTGCCAGAGAGTTCAACTTCACCCGTTAAGTAGAGCAAAGTGTATGGTACATTGACAGGACCAACCTGATCTCTCAATTTCTTGTCCATGTTCAGCGTCAAAAGTTGCAAGGGGTATTGCATCTCCTGTCCAGTCAGGGGTTCGTTGTCCCGGATACACCTCAGCTTATGCGTGCTTCGACAGACCCAGGACAATTACAATTGCTGCAAATAATATACATGGGACCAAAAAAAGAAGAATCTTAAGCATACGTAATCCCAGCTTACGTATGCACTATGACGAAAACATTCGTGGATAAGAGGACCAATATTAATTGCCTTTAGTGTTCTTTTTCTCTCCGTTAATAATAAATAATAATGGCAGACACTGATTTTATTCAGTATATTTCAATTTAAAATTCATCTATTGGGTTTTACTAAACCCCAAGTTTGTCTAAATGAAATTTCGAGATCGTAATTTTATATAATTTACAAAATTGGCTCGTTTTTTAAATTTTACTATTAAACCTTAGATTTTAATTAATTTTGAATTAGATTAAATGTTAATTTGGAAATAAAGATTGGATCTTCAAATTCGATTTGATGCACTAGTAAGGGTTCTGACCATTTTATGCTGGTTAAATGGATATTTGATTTTTGGGTCCAATTTTGTGTTTTAAACCAATTACCTTCTTATGAGTTATTTTAAATTCAATTACTTTTGGTCTTTTTTAATTAATCATAAAATTGTTCCAATCTTGGAAGCACATGTCAATCCCCAAGAGTCAAACTTCATCAAGGCCTAATCAAATAAAAAAGAAGTGTTTTAAATTTAGATTTTATCCATTTAATTGTTTTTTTTTATATATTTAAGATTGTTAAAAATTAAATTTTTATTACTGAAATTAGTTAAGAGTATAACATATTATCAATAGATCACACTGTTATTTATTTTTATGTATGTATAATGAGAGAATGGGAGAGATAATTTATTAAGAATGAAAGAAAATGACTTGAACTTTACCTGTTAACCAAATGTAATTTAAACGAAAATTATAGGTTGGAATAGTTTTTATTTGATTTTAAGCACTAATTAATTTGGTTATACAACCTTGGTAGAGAAAAATGCTTTCAAATAAAAAATCATAAATTTCATGCTAATACCATATAAGCAAATAGTCACTTAATAATTTATTAGATCATATTTCTTGAATTAAGTTATAGAATGTTCCATTGTTCACATAAATATTGGACTACCTTTTTTTCTATCTTCAGTAATAAAAGTAAATGTAATGAAAAAAACAGATATCACATGTATGATTGCATCGGTCGGGAAGAAAACTTTATAACCGAATCGGATTGAAATCATAACCGTACCCTTGAATCAAAAATTAATAAAAATTTTTTGGTATAAAATATTATTTTTTAAATATAAATATTTAAAAATATTATTATATAAATATATATTATAATAAAAATTAAATAATTAAATTAAAAAATATATTTTTATATAATATCGGGTCGGGTCGAGTCGGATTTTAGGCAAACCCGACCCCGACTGTTTTTCTTATTTACCCGACCCGACCCGACCCGACCCCGAAACTCGAATTTCAAAAAAAAAAACCGACCCCGTGAGACCGGGTCGGGCCGAAACCCGTCGGAGACGGGTTAGCTCGCCATCCCTATCAGTGTCACATAAATATTGCACAAATATGTTGGGACTTGACTGTAGACACATTTTTTAAAATTTTTGATAAAGATAATGAAATAAAAATAAATAATAAAGGTAAAAAATAATCCTCATAGAATTTTAAGACAAGGAGGATTGTATTTTGAAATTATGCTGATAAGAGGATTTTTTATAAATCAAAATAAAACGGATGAATAGATAAGTTTTTTTTTTTTTTTGAAAAAAATGGTTTTTAGTTTTTGAATTTCCTAATTGATATGGGGTTTAGTCCTTGCAATTTAATCTTTATATAAATCATTGATCACATAATCAAAGGAGAATAGTAGACAAAGAGATAAAAAGTTTCAAATAAGGTTAGAGTTAGTATTCTGATAAATTTTTTTAGAAGGATTTTAATCATAGTTTTAAGAATTTGATTAGGGTCTACGTAGTGTTGTGAAGGATCTCAAAATATAGAGAGTTGATTTGGCCTTTTTTTTTAGATTTTTTTTAAAGAATTTTGAAAATTCCAAAAAATATTAAAGTTTCTGATGAAATTCAAAGTTTCCGACCACTTCCCGGTGAAAATACCCAGTTGTTGCTACTTTTCAGTCAGTTTCCCAAAAATCAATAAAATTTTCAGATCCCGACAGACGTCCAGCCAAGTTTGTAGTATCTGGCGACTTCTAGAGAGAGAGTAGCAGAGAAAATGAAAAGAAAAGAGAGAGAAGTAAATATTCAAACGATTATATTTTAAAAGAGAGAAAATGAAAAAAAAAAAATTTAAGTGATTATGTTTTAAAAATTATTTATTTAAAAATATCTTAATAAAATTTATTTAAATTGATATATAATAACGATAAAATTTAATGGTATCTTATAATTGAAAAATTGGTTGTATATACATAATTCTTGTAAGCATAATCTTTATTCTTAAAAATATTAATTAAATATAAACGATAAAAAAATTTTTACTTAAAAATTAATTACTAATTTTATTATAATTTAAATTTGATCAAAATTTAATGTAAGTTAACTACAAAATAATACTTTATTTTTAAATTAAATATTCTTATATGATTTATTTTTAAATTAGTTTTTTAAATATATTTTAAAAGATATATATTATACTATTACTCTTTAATAAAATCTAAATGAAATGAGATATATATTTAATATTTTAATTTCATTCAAATTAAATAAAAAAATCTAAAATTCCACGTTATAATTTCAAATGGATTAGATTTTTTTAATTTTTTTTCAACCGCACACAAAAACAAAGCAAGCACGTGAAAAAGTATGCTCTTTTGTCTTTTTGGTTGATGCAAAATCTGGCAAATCAGACTGAGGACACTATTCCGGAAAAGTAGATAGACTTGGCCAAGTCTTCTTTGGCCAGACTTTCCATTAAAAGGCAAATGATGCATTACCAAGCTCGTCCGATACATTGAAAATTAATTTGTAGTTATGATAAAATATTAATAATAATTAAACTTACTTTCAATCGAAAAAAATAAAAAAAAATAAATATCCAAATAATTATGTTTTAAAAGTTACTTATTTAAAAATATTTTAATAAATTTTATTTAAATTAACATATAATAATGATAAAATTTAATGATATCTTACAACTAAAAATTGAGTTTGATATACACGATTCTTGCAAGCATAATCTCCATTCTTAAGAATATTAATTAAATATAAGTGATAAGAATTTTTTTACTTAGAAATTAATTACTAATTTTACTATAATTTAAATCTGATCTAAATTTAATGTAATTCAATTACAAAATAATACTTTATTTTTAAATTAAGTACTCTTATATGCTTTTTTTTAAATGAATTTTTTAAATATATTTGAAAAGATATATATTATACTACTACTCTCTAATAAAATTTAAATGAAATAAGATATATATTTAATATTTTAATTTCATTCAAATTAAATAAGAAAAATCTAAAATTCCACGTTATAATTTCGAATGGATTAGATTTTTTTAATTTTTTCTATTTTTTTCAACCGCACACAAAAACAGAGTAAGCACGTGAAAAAATATGCTCTTTTTGGCTTTTTGGTTGATGCAATATCTGGCAAATCAGACTGAGGACCCTATTCCTGAAAAGTAGGTAGACTTGGCCAAGTCTTCTTTGGCCAGACTTTCCAATTAGGCAGCGTGATATAGAATTAATTACATGTTTACTATAAAGAATGGTCTTTTTTTATTATATTTTGAATAAATTTAGCTTATTTATTTCTTGCTTTCTATCAGTTGAAGAATTCTGATATATCATTTACGGCATATCAAAGAAATAGATATTGGTGTTAATTTGTCGATTGAGTAATTAAATCATACGCAATGATGAAAACATGGTCGCCCGCTCCAGAATTGGGTGAACTTTCTCGCAGCATGTTTAAACGTTGGGTATAGTTTTGTCTTTTGTGGAAATTACTACCAAAGTTCAAAAGAGTCGGTGGGAGTTCTAGAACAAAAAAAAAAAAAAAGTAGGTGGGAGTTGTTTTGCGTTCATATTTTCAAGCATTCCAGCAGAACTGTGAAATAAATATCGCTTTTGCCAAAATCTTTTTTTTTTATTATATCGATTCAGTCATCAATTTCCAATTAGTTTTGCTTTTATTCAATCAAGATTTGATTAATTAACGATTTGTCTTGAGGAAATTAACCTATCAATTTTCTCCATCCTAGTATATATACGCCTGTACAGGATCAAGATCATCAGTATATAAATTATATAGTTCTTTCTTTCTTTTTTTTTAGCTTTTGAGTTAAAAAAAGTTAATATTTAATATTTTGTCAGTATAAAATTATAATTATATAAATAAAATTAAAAAAGTGACACATATCATTTAAGATATATTTAAAAAATAAAAATTTAATTAAAAAAATAAAACATGTATCATTTTTTAATTTTATTATGTAATTATAATTTTATGTTGTCAATATATTAAATATTTACCCTTAAAGAAAATAAGCATTATATAACCCAAAGAGTACAATATTTTTGTTATTGGATCGGTGTTCAGTTTTTTTATTGAAATTAAAATTTAATATTTTATCAATAAATCAAAATATAACTGTTAGCATTATGTATGAAATTTTGTTAACTTAATCAATAATCTTCTTATGCTAAACAGTTGCTCACACATTGGAAACTATAAATGTGCCAAATATTTGCCACATTTGCTCATATATTTGAAGTTTTTGTTTTTAAATTTGGGTCCGAGTAGTCATCTCCAATTTTTTTTGGGTCATTAGCTTTTTGATATATTTTGAGTCACCATCCACAATTAATTTATAAATAAATTCTATGCATGTGAACAATTTACCAGGGACGAAATCATACTAATATTTTTCTTATTTATGTCAATTGGGTCGTTAATAAATGCATCGAAAGCCTGATCTTTTTATTGCTGGTCACTGACCATCTGAGTTGAAACCCATTGCTCAATGTGTGATTTAAAAATGAGATGATGATAAGATCAAGGGACTGAGCATAAAATATATGATCCCAATATTATCTTTCTTAGTTATTTTTTTGGTGGCTCACTAGTCAAGAAGATTACAGATAGGGCATCCTAAAGAAACAATGGTAGCAAAACACTAGAAATGGAAGATAGAGAAACCTTAGCTGAAGCATCCTAATTAACCTGACAATACAAATAAAAAAGAAAAATGTTAATTGCTAAGAGATCAAAACCCCAAACACAGCTTTATTCGATTGGAAGCAAACACAAAACCATTGTTATAGGAAACAGAAACATCAAGATTCCATAACATCACACTGATTATACATTAGTAATGCCCTAATTAACTTTAGTTTAGATTGAGATGCTATTTGGAATTCCTTTGGCAGAGAGTCCCACTTCACCCGTTGGGTAGAGCAAAGTATACGGTACATTGACATGACCAACCCGATTCTTCAATTTCTCGTCCATGTTAATCTTTAATATTTCTCCTTCAATTTCAGCAAGTCTATTTTTAAAAGCTTCAAAGGCTGCAAGGGGAATTGCATCTCTTGTCCTGTCAGGGGTTCGTTGTCCAAGGTACACCTCATCTGATGCGTGCTTCGACCGAATTTCTACCACAGTAATGCCAGTGAGGCATTGTAGCTGTGAAGCCATTGTTCTGAAGAAAGCCTTCTCAGGGTTCCTTTCAAGCTCAGTATATTCAGTGGTGCCTTTCTCAGCCATGAACCTGCGGCTTAGTGCTGGACGATTTGGGTAATAGCCTCCATAGGCGTACTTCCCAAAGTTAACAGCCGCATGGAGAGCAGACGCTATCCATATGATAATGGTGCAGGATTCTATCAGCTCTTCACGAGTTTGCATTTTAGGCCACCATGGCTCATGTTTCTTGTCACCATGACCCACCTCTCGGAGTTCCTTCCACCAAGCTTCAAGTTTAGGGTCCTCTTGAACCTTTTTATCCGTCTTGTACTAGGAGGAGCAATAGTCTTTAACCCATTTTTCAAGTGCAAACCAGATATTTAACCCATCAACAGCATAGGGATACTCTGTTATCAGTAGTCGAAGACCGTGTGGGCAATTTCCATCATCAACTGCAATTCCTCTGAATATAGTAAAGAAAGACAATGCTAATTATTTCCATTAAAGCATATATATATATATATATATATATATATTACTTAGTTAGCTAAAAGAGGATTTGATTCATTTGTCACTTATAAGATTATCTTTACCTTTTCTTGAGATCAGTGGGGAGTCCCTGCTCCAAGAAATTCCAACTCTTATAAATATGTGACGACGTCTCCAAGGAATATTTTGACGAGTAAAATGTCTTCTATATAATTCCATCTGCATTCACAAGCAGCTCCCTGGCCAATGCATTGATAGTCATCGTGTCACGATAGTGAGGGTGGAGAAGTTTATATATTGGATGAACCACACTCAGCTGTCTGTTTGTTGGCAATCACGAATGGCTCTAAAACTGCATGGTGTTCAACCTGAGATCAAATTGAACGACACCATATTAACTACAAACTGATTACTAATTTGCTTGATAAAAGATATTTAAACCTTCTTTGACAGATCCTTATTACCAGTTACTTATTAGCTGATGATGACCACAATCATTCGCAGCGACAAAAGCTTTACCAAACTACCAAAATAGAACCCTCAACTCCATGTTCCGCTGGAGTGTACACCTTGCTAACAACACCGAATTTATCTCCATCTGAATGTGGCAAGCTCAATTCAATTGCCACCGGCTTCAATGTGCTGTCACCTCTCAAGAATAGAATTGTCCTAGATGCATGAATCTTTGTTCCTGTATGATCCAATATAAATAACCTATTGCTCCCCAGTGCCTGTGCAATCATAATCCATTTCATTTAGTTAGAAAGTTGATAGTTCTTTAGAGATAAATTAACAAATTAATTACCTCTTCTACACTGAGTCCCTCTAAATTATAATCGATGTGTTCCTTGATTATACAACTGTTTTGGTGACCATAAACTTCAGGATCTAGCTTGCTAGTTGGAGGGAATCCCTGCAGTTGATTTCATAGTTATAAGTTTACATTTAAAAACAATTGATTCCTTGGCAAACATGGGAGACGGAGAGGCCATAATGTGGTTAAAGCCTTACTTTGAGAAGACGAATGAGAAGAGAGTTCACCTAGCAACCATTTCCCTGGCAAATTCGTCATCTGTCCTCCATGCAGTAAGCTTATTCCTCTCTGTTCCCAAGTCTTTAAAATATTAAAATGAATATATGGCTATTCAAAATATATAGTACTATGTGAAGTCATAGATTAATTTTGAGCTCTCAAAGCCAATATTTAAGCTGTCATTTTGCAATATTTAAACAATTCTTTTCACCTTTAATCACTTGAGGCACTGGAAATTTTAAGAGCTGTTGCCCATCTGTCCGAAAAACCTCCTTCATCATTGGTAAGGGGATCTGACTCACAATTTGATTGAGAGCATCTGTAGGAAGTGGAATTCCATTGAGGTAAAGGTTCTCTACTTCCTTAAAGGAATCAAACTCATAAGGAGTAAGGTCAACAAAAGCCTCAAACAACGGAATCATTTGATTAACCAAGCCTTTCAGATTATAAGCAATAAAGTCTTGACGTTTTCAAGTGACCAAATTGCTCATCTCTAGGGACGTAAACGTTAAAAAAACTGTCCGATAGAAACCTCCTGCCCTCTGTCTTGGGATCTATAAGGAGAAGAAAATTAAGAATCATATTAGAATCCATCTCTATAATTACCAGTCTACACTTCATATGTAATACATTGTACCAGATGCTTCAATAATTTGTTCCATAAGCTGGATTCAAACCCCTTCATCCGTCCTCCAATGTCATACTTTTCCTATATAATCTTGAATGTAATTTTCTATTGTCTACCCTGATCTTGATGGTGGTCGACTTGTTCTTCCTCTTCGAGGACAAGGATGCTCAGCGGACCCTCCAAGAACAGGGCGAGCGAGTTTTGAACTCGTATCAGGATTCCCCAAATCATTGTACACAGCATAGTCATAGACACGATCCCCAAATTTGAGCACTGCTTTCCCATCTCCTCTCAAGGCCTTTAGCTCTTCTTCTCTGTACTTACGCAGCGGTGCAGGCGTTTCATGTGGAAGGTATGTCTACAAAAATAATAATAATAAATTTATTTAATACTGTAACTCTTAGAAATTTAAATTTTCATAACAAATTAATGTTGCTTAATTACCTTGTTGGAGAATAAAACTCTTGGATTTTTATATTGTTTATCAGGATAAACCAAAAGTTGCAAAGAAAGTGAATTCGACCTGCACCAGGAACCTCTTCAAGAGTAATAGTCTTTAAGAATAATTCAGCAGCATGATTATTTCGAAGGATTATAGCTCCTGGAATTCCAAGCTCCTCGTCCCACTCAAAAGAAACCTTGTACAAGGAATCGCCACCGGTTAATGGAGAGGTAAATGTAAGGTTCCAGTTCTGCAGGGCTTCTAACTTCCCAAGCTTTCCTCCGTTTCCATTTGCTCCGTACAAAAAGAATTTAGTGGCAAAGCATAATGGCTTTTGTATCAAAGCATTGATAGGGCCCTGAAGATCATATATGTGAAAGCGAGATAATTTATTTCAATGAATAGAAAAATGAATAAAATTAAAGAAAAGCGAGAGAGGAAGGAGAAGTTAAGGCAAAGTCGAATAAAGAACGCGCACCAGGGTCAGCATTGTCTCCACTGACGAGCTGCAAAGTGACTCCTTGGCCTAGCAACTCAAAACACTATCAGCTACAGTTGTATGGATGGCATTGAAGTCCAAAACATTATTTTTCACTAAAATAACAGTGCCCCTGATGATCTTCTCGGATTTCTTGGTCCTGCTGGCTACCTCATTGACAACATCACTAGCAGCATTGAGAACACGCCCGAGAATCGTTTTTTTTTTTTGGAATATATTTGGTGCTTTGGATGTGGCAAAATGAATAAAATGTTGGGTCAAGTTATAGCCAGAGATTCACCTTACAATTTTAATTAGCTCGAAAAGAAAGATAAGATGTTGTAAATGCCTCACGGAAAATATGATTCATGTGGCCAAAAAGAAGAATCCTAAGCATGCGTAATCCATGCTTACGTACATCATGTGCATGGGAGCAGGGATGGAAACATTTGTGGGACGAAAGGACCACCATGAATAACCTTTTCTTTTCTTTTGAAGGATATCCTTATCACTTGTTATTAAATCATTTCAGTTATAAACAGTTTCCTAGCTACAAATATTAGTTTTGTTTTCTGGTCCAAAAAATATTAGTTTTGTTTTTATATTAAATCAAGATTTTTGATTAAGAGTACATTATTTTATTAACAGATTAAGTAATAAAAGAGATAATCTATTTGGAATGAAAAAAAATGCCTTGAATTTTAAGTGGCTAACCAAATGTAATTTAGACGATGTTATACATTGGAACAATTTTTATTTCATTTTAATCACTATTTAACTGATTTATACAATCCAGATGTAGAAAAATACTTTCAAATAAAAAATTGTAAATTTCATGTTAATATCATATCATATGGAGATTTTCACATAAAATATTAATGGCCACCTTTCATGAATTAAGTTATAGGCTGTTTGTGTTCACATAATACTGGATCACTTTTTATCATAAATTAAGATAATAAAACAAAAGATAAATAGATATTTATTCTGAAAAAAAAAAATCTTTCACTAACCCAAGTGGATAAATGTCATATAAATATTCCACAAATATGATGGGAGTTGGGACCATCTAATAAGATTGTACCTTATGCCATCATATTAAATTATTATATATCACTTTACTTTTTCAATCGTGCTAGATTTAAGTCATGATAACTCAATCCTATCTAAATATGCAGGTACAATTCGATGTGATAATTAAAATAATTATAATTATTTCCTAAAGTATAACTAGCCGTTTTGATTATTTCCTAGAGCACGAAAAAGCATGAGAAAAAAATACAATGGATTGGATGTGCTTGTGAATCAAAGAACAAATCAACACCCAACTTTGGGACCAGCTGCTTGGATTTTCGAGGATGGCAAAGAGCCTCGAGATTCATGTTCGTATCTACGACTTTTTCTAATATGAACAAATTGATCACCCATTGGTTTTCTCCTAGTATATGCTTTTAGTGGACCAGCATCACTTTATAAATATATATAACTCTTTCTTCATTTTTTTTGTTTTTTTTTCCCTTTTGCTGTTGGGTTCAGAAAACGATAAAAAAACTTTTGTCGACAAACACATTAGTTTTGCATGTTTTGTGTTGAATGCTGGGGTTTATGTGGCAATAGACTCAATTTTAGGTGGGATATGTCTGGGAACGTATAATTTTTGTAGCAGAAGCTATGTCCAAACGAGGAAGCCCCTCCCATTCTGATCAATGTGGAAGCGTGGAAAAGTTTTGCATGGCATGGGAGACCATAATTGGCATACGAAAGAAATATTGGAGTAAATTTCCAAGACTGACAATTGAGTGTGAATCCATTACTGACCGTTACGTGTGAATGTGCTTTGTTAGAGTACATCAATTTCCAGGGCATATTTACGTTTGTGTAGGGGTTGTGGGGCAGGACTAGCCTCGTTGCAGGTGAGTTTTTGTTCTGAGTTAATCACTACTCTTGTTTTACTCAACATACTTGCTCACTCATAAAAAAAGTGCCAAATATTTGCAATTTCTTGCTATCGAATTCATTGGCAAATTTGCTCACGGTTCATTTAATGTTTTTGTTTTCAAATTTCTAGTCATGAAAGTCATTTTAAGCTTTCCAGTACTTAGTGTTCATCACAAAAAAATTTCGAGGAGGATAAAGCAAAAAACCATGTGAATGGTGCACAAACATGTCGGATTTTGGGACCGTGTAATAAAATCGATCGTACGTGGGGGGGCCAACATGTAAAATCATTTTCGCATGGCCTTTTCAATGGAACTCGGATGAAATTAATAACCATGTGACCATTTAATTTTCAAGCAAAGACCTGATCATAAGTTATATGTTGGTGGTACAACGAATAATGTTCAAAGTTGTTAAAATATTATAGAAGTCAATAAAATTGATTTGTTGCACTAATAGCAACATTTATTTGTAATTATAATACAATAGTATAATTAATTAAGTAGGAATAAACAGTAAGGAATGATTGCCCTTCGTAAAGAATTTGAAGAAGCATCAGATTGAGACACTGTTTGGAATTCCCTTGCCAGTAAGTCCACCTTCACTAGTAGGACAGAGCAGAGTGTATGGCATATTGACTGGACCAACACGATTCTTCAATTGCTTGTCCTTGTTCATCTCTACAATTCTTTCTTCAATTCCTGAAAGCCTCTTTCGGAATTCCTTAAAAGCTGCAAGTGGTGGTTCATCTAACGTCCATTCAGGTGTGTCTCTTTGCCCAAGATAAACCTCATCCGATGAGTGCCTCGACAGAATTTCTATCAAGGAAATTCCAAGGAGAGTCTGCAGCTGAGCAGTTATTGTTTTCAAGTAAACCTTGTCAGGGTTGGATTCGAGCTCAGCATATTCAGGAGTGCCTTCCTCAGGCATGAACCTGCGGCTCATACTTGGGCGGTTGGGGAGGTAGCCTGCATAAGGATATTGGCCAAGTTAATTGCCGCATGGAGAGCAGAAGCCACCCATATGATGATGGTGCAAGAATCTATAAGCTCTTCACTAGTCTGCATTTTAGGCCACCATGGCTCATCTTTCTTGTCACCATGACCCTCCTCTCGAAGTTCCTTCCACCAGGCTTGAAGCTCGGGGTCTTGCTGAACCATTTCATCCGTCTTGTAGTAGAAGGAGCAATAGTCTCTGACCCATTTTTCAATTGCAAACCAAATCTCCAATCCATCATTAGCATATGGATAGTCTTTTATCAGTAGGCGAAGACCGTTTGATGAATTCTTATCAGCAACTGCAACTCCTCTGAACAGAGAAGATGGAAGCATGGCATTTCCATCAAAAAATAACTAAAATGTACCACAAATTTTCTAATTAAAAGCTTTATATTTTGTAGGATCTGATTCAACGTCAGACTACCTCATAAAATTTCGTAGGATCTGACTCTGACAGGGTGAAGTCTAGCAATTAAATATTCCAAATTAATTAGTATCTGAATTGAGATTTGATTCATATCTAGAATCATTCTTGAACCATGTACCTGTTCTTGAGATCTTTGGGAAGTGCCTGGTCAAGAAAATTCCAATCCTTATATATTACTGACGACATTTCCATGGCATATTTTGCTGGGAAAACTGTACATTCTAGGATTCCACCTCCATTAATCAGAATCTGCCTGGCGAATGCATTTATGTTCATTGTGTCACGGAAGTGAGGATGGAGAAGCTTATGAATTGGATGAACCACACTAAGCTGCCTGTTCGTCGCAATCACAAATGGCTCAATTACTGCATGAGTGTTCAACCTGCAACCAAATTAAAAGGCATAAGCATAAATCCCCTCTCAAATCGAGCTAATCATTGTATAATTGGTATATAATTATGTGTAAGCCTTCTTCGGCTGATAGCCATACCAATGGCTTATGAGCTGATGAACACCAGAGTCATTGACAGCCACGTAAGCTTTAGCCAGCTGCCATATGGAACCTTCAACTCCATGTTCTGCAGGTGTGTACACCTTGCTAACAGCACCATATTGATCCCCATTTGGATGTGGTAAACTCAATTCAATTGTCAATGGCTTCAAAGCCCCGTCATTCCTCAAAAGCAAGACGGTCCTAGACGCGTAAGTCTTTGTTGTAGTAGAGTTTATCCTCCTGAGGTATGGCATAATTGTGTCATGATGGTCCAATATGAATAATCTGTTGGTTCTCAGTGCCTGTTCAACCAAATACTTTCAAGTTAGAATGATTTAAAAACAAATAAAAGTTGAATCCGATGACAATAACTCTCAAGTATTCATACACTGTCCTTTTGAATGGAATCAAGAAATATACAAAACATTACCTCTTCTATGGTGAGTCCCTCTAGGTTGTGCTCAATGTTTTCCTTGGTTATGGCACTGTTTTGATTACCATATACTTCAGGATCTAGATTGCTTGTTGGAGGAAATTTCTGCAATTAAGAATTAAAAATAAATAAAAATTAGAAGACTTTAATATAATCTGTTAACCATTGAAGATCAAGTGGAGGAAAAGAATTTAATTCGAGCTCTGAGATACATTTTTAATGTTTTTCTATTTGTTTTCCTTCGATCTGCTTCCTTGACAAACAATAGGAAAAATAGAAATTCAGAGTGGTGCTTAAGCTTACTTCAAGAAGACGAATGATAACAGGGTCGATTCCAGCAAGCATTTCTCTGGCGAATTCTCCATCAGTTCTCCATGCAGTCCTACTGTCTGCTCCAATTCATTAAAATATCGAAGTAAATGGTAATGAACATTAGTAAATATGTGAAAAGTCAAAGACATTTAACTCTCAAATTAGCATATATTTGATGCATTCCTTGAATCACTTGAGGCACAGGAAACTTCAACAGTTGTTCCCCGTCAGTTCGAAAAATTTTCTTTGAGCATTTCCAAGGGGATGTTCTTGATTATATTATCAAGCAAGGGGCCAGAAGGAAGCTTAACTCCTCCATAGTAGAGTTTAAGCACATCCTCAAATGAGTCGAATTCATTACAAGTGCGGTCAGTTAGATCTTCTAGCTCAGATATAATGAATTGAACTACAGACTTTAGTGCATAAGCAAGAACATCGGACATCTTCAAGTGTCCAAATCGTTCATCTCTTGGAACATAAATGTTTAAGCTCATAAGAAGTGGAATCCTGCTCTCAGTGTTATGATCTGTTAATTATTGGAGTAAGAAAACATTGTCAGACACGAAATATAAATTCAAAACAAGACAAATGATTATTGATTCCTTAATCCAGATCAATGTAATGTCTTACCCGATCTTGTTGGTGGTCTGCCTGTTCTTCCTCTACGAGGATAAGGGTACTTGGGAGATCCTCCAAGAACAGGGCGGGCGTGCTCGAGACCCTTATCAGGATTCCCCAAATCATTGTAATAAGCATAGTCATAGGACACCGGTCCCATTCTTGGAGCTCTCCTTCCCCATTTCCTCTCAAGGCCTTTAGCTCTTCTTCTCTGTATTTACGTAGTGGCTCTGGCATATCATGTGGAAGGTATGTCTAGAGAAACATCAAACATTTGTTAGAGGTATAAATGAGCGAACTTTGCTATGTTCATAATCTATTTATTTAATTAATGATCTAACGAACATAAATGAACAGAAAACGGATCTATTCAATAAAAGTATTTAAGTATATACCTTGTTAGTGAAGAAAACACGATCTTTGTGATATTTCTCGTTGGGATAAACCCATGAATTGCAAACAAAGTGAATCCGACCATGACCTGGAACATGTTCAAGAGTGACAGTCTTGAGGTAGAATTCACTGTGATGATTATTTTTAATCAGTACAGCTCCAGGTGTTCCAATTTCCTCATCCCATTCGAAGTTGACACTGAATATAGATTCCCCTGCTAGTGGACAAGCTCCTGTAGAATTCCAATTCTCCAAATATGCTGGTTTTCCAAGCTTTCCTTGCAATCCATTAGCTACCAACACAATATCAAAGTTAAGGCCTTTAAACAAATTTTTTTTTTACTTAATCTGCAAACAAATTAAAAAAAAAATTACTACGAGCCATGTCTTATATAATCGAATCATTGGTTAATTTCGACCAATTCATGATAAAAAAAAAAGTTGTTAAATCCAGCAAACAAATTTGATTTTATATTATTCATGATTAATATTATATATATTAATAAATTGAAAGTAATTATGTAAAATAGGATATGTAAAAGAAGAAGAAAATGGGAAACTTTAGGGAGAAAGAGAGACCAATTAACATTGACATTGACTTGGACTTGGTCATTCTTGAATTAGGAGACTTGAGACCCCCAAGTCTTTATGATTTTCGTAGCGAAGCGACCCCAGCTGCATTGATAAATTTTTTTTTCATTTTGATTGAATTATTATAGGATTATAATAAAAAAAAAAGATGAAATGCATATTTCTCTATTGAACTATATCATTTTTATTGCATTGGCACTTATATAATAAAAAGTTATAATTAAATATTTAAAATTTCGTTACATTCGACACTTTAATCCTCTTGACTAACACAGTTAGTCCAAAGATGATATCATTTTTTAAGGCCGATGATTAATTACCAAATATTAGGGGAATTCCTAGTCAACACTACATCATATTAGGGTCCATCACCAAATTAGTATTAGAAAAATATAAAAAAATTTATTTAAAAAAAGAAAAATTTTAAAATATATGTAATTTTAAAAAAAATAAAAATTCAAAAAGTATGATTTTAAAAAAAAAAATCAAAATATGGATTAAAAAAAGAATATATAAGTAAAAGATTTTTTCTTATGTTCTCTTTTATAATTTCAAAAATTAAAAATAAAGAGGCCTTTTTGCTATGTATTATGATTTTATGAATGTTTTTAATATATCATCCTTGGATTAAGGTATTAATCAAAAGAGATAAAATGGTTGATAGAATAAAACCTTCGGTATCTAATTGTAATTTTTTATTCTATAAACATTAATATAACAAAAGTAATATAATTCGAAAAGCAAATTAATATTTAATCTTAAAAAATAACAGGTGAAAGGCCCTTGAATCCATTGCCAAACAAACATGAAAGGGAAGCACAAGCATTGTTGTCCTGGATGGATGAAGAATAAAACACAGTAAATTGTTTCATTAAAAACAAACAAGTGGAAAAGCAAAGATAGAGAAATATAGTTGTAACATTTAATTAGCTTTGACTTGTATAGAATTTCACGTTGATTTTAGGTTTTGAATTGATCACATTGCCATGTCTTTTAATTGGAGATAGCTACATGACTAAGTCAGTAGATTTGTTTAATTGGAGATGTGTAGCTAAATTTTTTGTCATTCACCATCATTATATCTAACTGCTGGGGGCTCCATTTCCTTAAAACTTTTTCCAGTGTTTTATTTATTTATTTATTTTTATTTTCATACCTCGTGATGCACGAGTGGAGCTATTTTCATCACTTGAAAAGATACCTGTTTTTTGTAAAATAAACTTAAATCTTATGAAGTTAAAGGTTTATATTAGATCAAATTATAAGACAGAATGATAAGACAAAAAAATAATATAAAAAAATAAAAATATATAAAATATTTTGTATTTTTATGATGATATGAATTATAATAAATAATTTTTATTTAAAATATTTTTAAAATATATAAATTATCAATATTTTATATTATATTAATATGAATTGTAAAATTTAGTTTAGATAGATAGATAGAATGTACGGTGTTCTAACCATAGTTTGATCGAAAGGTTAAGCGGAAAAAATTCCTGTCGGGTATGGGGGGAGTGAAAACTGTTACCAGCTAGTAAACCAAAAAGAAAGCAAATACTATAAATTAATGGCATCAACAAAACTAGCTTTTGTTTTGACTTTAGACAAGACAGACATGCTTGATATCTTATTCTTTTTCAGGATTTTAGGATGAAACAAAAGCAGGAAAGAAGCAAAATTTATAAAAAAAAACTCACCACGGTCACCATTTTCAGCACTGATAAGTTGCAAGGAAACTCTTTTCCCTAACAACTCAAGAACCCCATCAAGAAAAGATTCATGGAAATCATTGAAGTCCAAAACGTTTTTTTTCATCAAAACAACAGTGCCCCTGATCTTCTCCGGTTTCACCATCGTCTTGCTCCCACTGTCACCACCGCCGGCGGCCGCGTTGAGTTGCAATGATTTGCTTCTGTAGGAAGAAAAAGAATATGAAGAAGATGATGATGATGTTGGTTTAATCGAATGGTTGAATTTGATAATTTTAGATAAAGGGGTTTGGGCCATGGAGGAGAATTTGTAGCGAAAAATTGGCCTAGACAGCTTTACCCCTATGTGGAACTGACAGGGAAGCTTCATTTTTGTGTTCGTATGGGATCGGAGAGTTTCTGTTAAATTTCCCTCCAATTGAAAACTTGGTTGAGAGTATAAAGCACTTTGGTCTTTATGCTTTTTATCTTATCGAATAAGTTCTCTCTTTTGAGATTGACCTAAAAGAAATTAACTCACTTCGAAGATTTTTTTTTTTAAATTTTCTTAGTTATATAATTTCTATTTTTTTGGGGTTATTTGAGAAACATGGAACCTTAATTACTTGGTAGGCAATAATTTTTGGAATTTAATTTTAGATCATAATGTAAGAACTATTTATTTTACATGATCATTGAACCAAAACTTGAATATGTCATATTTTGTAGATATTTTATTATGACAACTTATACGAAATATTATAGGTGAAATTTATGAAAGTTTTTATTAGAAATGAGTAAATAAAAATTTTTTAAAAAAATTCAAACCAATAGATTAATGAATTTAATGTAAAAATCAATAATATGTAAAAAAAATATTACAAATATTATTTATAGATGTCCTATTTAGTTTGAGGTGTTTTTTAATTTAATTTTAGGATTTTAGTATTTTATTTAATTTAAAATTATTTATTTTGTTAATTAATTGATTTATAATTTAAAAAAAAAAGAAAAAAATTTGATTCAGTTTGAAATATAATATTTTAATTGAAAAAGGAATGTATTAATTTGATAGGTGTACTTGGATTAAAAATCTAAAATTGACTTTGACTAGGAGATTGAAACCAAGAAAACCTTTTTTTTGTTGTGATTTGGATTAGAGACCTATAAAAAAATCTCATTAGGATCAATTAGATACAAGGAAAAATCAATAAGAAAAAAATCAAGAAAGAAAGTGTAAAAAAAAAATTAGAAAAATTAAAAGTTTTTTTTAATAATCTTTTTTGGTGTTTTGAGTTTAGATAATTAGGAATTTCTTTTAAAGGTTTTGTATTGAGAAAAGAAATTAAGAAGAAACACAAAAGGGAGGCATTCAACAAAAAGTTTTAATAGCAAAATTTCGAGGGTTTTAGAGAAACAATAAATAAGACAAGGTAATTTCTACTTTTTTTCTTCTTTATTTGTATATTTATTTATGTTACTTAGTTGTTTCTCTTTTTTCTTTTATGCATATTTAAAATAACTTTTTTTATAATAAATTCATGATTCCTACAAAATGATTAGATGATTTAAATCTTAAATTATGAATTCTCCAAATGATTGGAGAATTTCATAATAATTTTTTTGGTAAAAAATAAAATAAAATTTTAATCTTACTAAACGATTGGAGGATTCAAATGCCTTTTAAATCTTACCAAACTATTAGAGGATTTAACGACTTTTTTTCCAAAAGAAATTTTCAAGGTTTTCAAATAAAAATCCTACCAAACAACTGAGGGATATGCATTGATATAAAATTTTATCAAATAATTGGAGGATTTTATTGTTTGCTTTCAAAAAATAATATTTTAGAAAATATTTTAATGAATCTGACGATAAAATTTTTTCAAAGTAGGACACAATTTTCCATGAATATTCCTAAAGTGAAAAAATTATCTTAAATTACTACCAAACGATTGGAGTAACTTTAAGATTAATTTCTAATATTAAATTTACTTGGTAAAAATATAAACGTGTTTAAAGGCTTGGATAACACGAAATCAAACTAATACCATTTTTCGATAGGCATTGTGATGGTGCTATGATCTTCTTTACATGTTCTTGTACTCTCAAACCTAGATATGATTTTGTATACATGAATTTAACTTTTAAAGACACCTAAGTCAAGGTTGGGATTGTTCTTTAAAATGAGATAGATTCAATATGTGGCTAATCGTACCTAAATAAAAAAGATTAATGGCGACTCCTTAAAATCAAATCTAGTGATAGGTTTATGGATCTATAAGTTATGACAGTTTAGTGACTCCACTGGGGATAGTTGAGAGTCAAGCGAGTAAACTCATGTTATCCAAAGCCTAAGTTAAAATTAAGAAATTTTCTTTGAATGTTTTGTCTATTTATAATTGTATCATATTCTGTCATTCACTTATATTTACATAATATGAGCTCTACATTCAAGCTCTGTCTCTTAAGAAATAGTTAAATACCTATGCTTTAATGAGATATTATGTCTTTGATTGACCTAGCAAAACACTCTTACTCGAATTGAACTATTTTCATTTATAGCCTATAATGGGTGATGATTGTGGTAATTTACTAGTATGTGATGGAAAATGATATAAAAAATAATTTGAGAATCTTTAGATTTAACTTAAACCACATGTGATTAACCCAAAGAAGCCAATTCTAGGTTAGAGCCATGGCCACCTATTGTTAGAATGTAATCCAAGTTAGAACACATGAAAGAATTTTGGTAGTGTCATTTGTATGAGTTTTGTGATAAAGTTGAAAGAGTTTGAGTTTTAATCACTCTTTTATATGTTGTTATGCGGCATTCATACATTTATTCATCCATGCATCATTGAATTTTTATGTATCTAGCAGTTAATGCATGCATTCATCATTCATGCATCATTATGAAGCAAACATTAACTCATGCAACCATTCATGCAGTCATTTGTCAATCCATGTATCATTAAATTGTTATGTGAATACATTTATCTATCCGTTCATGCATCATTGATTTGTTATGTATTACATTCAATATGTGCATTCATTTATTCATTCATGCATATAAAAGAATGTTTCTAACAAGTTAAGATGATTTTTGGCATCTAGTACCATTATTATCCTAATTGTGGTAAAAAGGTTTGAGCATAGCTCAATCTCTGTATCAAGCCAGAATTATGGTAGAAGAACAAGCTTTTTTTTTTGCTTCCAAAATATGGAAAGGGCACAACAAAAAATAAAAGGGCAATTAGAAGATATGGTTGAATTATTAAAGAATTTGAACAAAAAAAATAGTGACTAACTAGATTAATGATCCAATATACCTACTTGGCTTTGGCACATATTCCAAATAGACATCTCAAAAGGCTCAATATCAAATACCATTTACGATAAGCTACCTCCACATGCATTTTGACATATTTACAATTATTGCTCATACTCATGTAGCTACCATTCTTGATTTAACTCAAGTTTCTAATCTGCATGATCCAAAAGAACAAGAGAAACTGAAGACAAATAGTGTAAAAACCAATAAAAGCTTTGAATCTCAAAAGAAAATGGATCTTATTAAAGAAAGGTTTTGAGTTATTAAAGGGATGAATTTTTATGGTTCAATGATGCTGTTGAACTGTGTTTAGTTCCTGTTATGGTCATTCCACCCAAGTTTAAAATCCCTAAATTTAAAAAATATGATGGAACCAAATGCCCCATAATGGATGTCACTATGTATTGTTGCAAGATGGTCGTACATGTATGTGATGAAAGATTGCTCATCCATATTTTTCAAGATAGCTTTATTGGATCTACTTTAAAGTGGTATGTCCAATTGGATAGGTTTCACATCTGTGGTTAAAAAAAACCAGCTAGGGCGTTCATCACACTATACAAGCACATCATATATTTAGCTTTAAATCATTTGTCTTTATAAAGCATGAAAAAAAAGACACTAAAAGCTTTAAGGAATATGATCAGATGTAGATGGACGCTGTCGCCCAAGTTCAACCATCACTCACTGACAAAGAGATCACAGTTCTATTTGTCAATACTTTTAAAGCCCTATATTATAAAAAAGATGATTGAACATACCACTAAAAATTTTACTGATATGATGATTTCTAGGGAGATAATAAAAAATGCAATCAAGAATGACAAATTTAAAAAAAGTGGTACAAATGATGCAAAGAGAGATTATGCACCAAAGAAGAAGAAAAGCGATGCTCAAGTTGTAATTTATAAGGGGCAATAGGTTGAAGGCTTTACCCTATGTCAGCCTTATTTTATATACCTACTTTATTATCTTTCTATAAACAATCTTTCCCAAAATCTTTATCTTTGCCAACTTGTGCAACAGTTAAGCCTTCATGTAAATCTTTGTCCTCAAATAATAGTCATTCAATTTGCTACCCAATCAAGCTGCAAGCTAAAAAAGTCAAGAAATAATCAAAAGAGAATTCCAATCCTAATTATTGAGCTCTTGCCTTTACTAATAAAGCACAATTTTCTCACCTTTGTGCCTTTAAAAATAACCCTAAATCTATCAATAAGAAATTATGATCTAAATGATAAATGTGATTATCACATGAGGATAATTGGGTACTTAACTAAAAGATACAGATAATTGAAAAAGAAAATTAAAGAACTTATCAATAATGACATTTTGACTATGAAGCTTATAGAGTAATGAAAATCTGTTTTACAATAGTTTTTGTTTTGGATATGTGAAGTATCAAACAATTTTTAGGAAGATTTCAGAAATTTGAGTTTATTGTCTAAGTTTTGCTTTAACATATATATGCATGAGTTTTTACCTAAGTTTTGCTTTCAATTTTGTCTATACATGAATTCCTATATTACATGTGAAAATAATCTTGCAAGAATTGGTAATTATTGTCAATAACCAACATACTTAGTTATAACCAGTTCGTACTCCTATTCGATTGAGAATTATGCCATTCTAAAACCTGACTTCTTAAGTCTCACAAACTTGATTGTCACTTGACTGAGAGAAATTTCAATGATGATAATTTTCATTAAGTTTATGAGCAATGAAATTTGCAAAATCTTTGCAAGTCAATACATGAGGTATTCTCTTAAAAATTCTAGATTTTAGGTTATTTGATAAGTATCAAGGTTAGTCTAAACGCAACCTAACCTCTCTAATTTCTTTCTTGAGATATAATCACTGAAAAGGCCATATCCCTTAATATCCTTGTTCCACACTTTGATATATGCAATATCCCTTTTATTTCATTGTCCTAATATTTTTTTTTTTTGCTTACATGTTGGGGCAAGTTTACCAAAAAGTCAAATTATCTAATTTTTTCAATATCATTTCCTTTAGATGACACTGATTTTATCTTTTGATATGAGTTATGAAAGTTAAGATTGTTACATTAGGACTTCATCTGATGCAATAATTTAAGCTTGAGTTATAAAAAAATAAAAAAAATAATTAAAAGTAACATCGTGCATATGAGACATTCAAATGATTTCAAAATTAAAAAAAAATCTTCTTCTAAAAATTACTTTTCAATGAAGATTTCCATATTTGATATAATAAATGGTCATCTTTCATATTTTTTTCATGAAAAAAAATATTTATTTGTTACCCCCTTTGAGGTTATTGAATTCTTTTTGGAAGAACCCTAACCAAGGATCACCTTCCACATTAAGGGGTAATTATAAAAGTTGGTATATTTGAGAAAGCAATGGATACAAATTTAAAGGCAAGAAATGAATGCCTACAGTCAAAAGGTAATTTTTCAAAATTTTAGGCTTAATTTGTCTAAATATGGAAAATGAAAAAAATAGAAAAAAAAAATGAAAAAAAAAAGAAACAAGAAAAAGAAAATATGAAAATGCATGTTTTGAGAAGGTGAAAGGAAAATTTTATTGAGAAAAGAAATTATCATTAGTTCGATTACCCTTAAACACATTTTTTGGCCTATTTATCCTTTTTTTCAAAACCCTAAAACCTGACCTACATTACGTCTTCTGAAAAGCTTATTTTGATCAAGTGTGGATATTTAAATTAAAAAGCTTTTCTTTAAGAAATCACCATTACTTTTTTATTTTGGATGAATTTTGAATTTTCAAATGCTTAATGGAATAGTCAAAAAAAGAGAGAGAAAAAAAAGAAAATTGAATAGAGCTCTAAGGTGAAAACCCAAAATGACAGTTTAGAGTAAGATTGAAAGCAACGCAAGCAATGTCATTAAAGAAAGTGATTTTGAAAGAATCAATGAATAATGAAAACCTTTGAGAAATCCAAGAAGATGAAACCTAATTTGAAGATTTATTTTGAAATTTGAATGTTTCTTTCTTTTTTAAAAATTTTGAGCCTATCACAATTAGTCTTGACATTTGTTAAATTACCATATCAAGAAATTAAGATAGCATAAAAGTGGATTGTGCTTTAAAAGATGATTTTTCATTGGTCAACCCAAATGAAGACACATTGATTTACTTTTTCTTATCTAATGGCAAAATCTCCTATAAGACCTCAGAGTGTTGAATCATTTCATTCCTTTAAATAGATCAAGTTAAAATTCACTTTCATTATTCTATGTAATAATCTTTAATTTCTAAGAGATTCAATCACATATTTTTAAAATAATATGCATTTTTTGGATCATGGAATTGTTATATGGGCAATTTCTTTGGTTTTCATGAACATTGGGCATATGTTGTGAAGATATATATATTTGAATTGACATAAATTGGTATGGATAAGAGATAGGTGTTTTTAGATCATTATGGTAAGAATGACTTTTTGGAACAAGAAAAATGATCAAGGTAAAAGGTTTGAAGAAGATCCACGGATAAGATAAATGGTTTGAAAAATGGAATGCTTTGAGTCAAAAGAAGGGGATGTAGGATTATTATTGAAAACTAGCTTGTTAGCTTATTCTAAATCTCTGTGACAAAAAATGAAAAAGGGCTTGAGGACCTATTTATCACAAATAAAGATTCATGACATTGATTTTTGCATTACATGCATGACATTCATCTCATTCATTATATTTCAGTTGACTTTGGATTTTGATTTTGAAAGGTTGAAAACTTGAAATATGAGATTCTGATTCTCAATTGAGGAGAATTTGTTTGGTATGAGATTTTAATTTTTGATTAAGAAAAAAATTTCATAACAAAAGTGATAAGTTTTGGGCTAAGAAAATTTTCAAAATGAGATTTGTAAAAATGTTTAGCCTTGATTAAGGGGTGAAACCTTTTCCAAGATGAGATGTTTTATTTCAAAAGAAATGGTTTTTTTTTTAAGTTTCAAACCCTTTATCAAAGAGAAGGTTTTTCAAAGATAAGAAATGATTTGTAAGGCCTCTTAGCATAATTCTCAATACCTCTAAACATGATTTGTAAGATCTCTAGGCATAATTTTTAAAATCTTCAAACATAATATCAGAAAAACTAAAATTTTAAAAAATAGACTTTTTGATAAGATTTTGATCTTCGTAAGAGAAAATATTGATGATGTTTGAAACCTTTGGATGAAAAGAATGATTTCAAGAAGAGTTAGTAAATCTTGGTTAAAAAACTTTTTTAGTTTTAAAGATTCATAGCTTCCGTTTAGAGGAGCTTTTTTACTATAAGATGAGAATATCATATGTGAATCCTTGATACATTGAATTTTAGATTTAAATTTTTCAAATGTAAATATTTGAATCTTAGATGCAACTCTCTAAGATTTTCAAATGTAAATCTTTGAATCCTTAATGAGAATCTTGAAGACTTATGCAAATCTTAAGAATCTTTTGGTGAAAATCTCAAATTTTTGATTTGAATATTTGAATGAACCCCTGGTCTCCTTCAAATAAGATCTCTTTTGCATCTTCAAAGTTCTGAAATCTTTATTTAAAGGACTTAGGATTACGCTTGGAGATTTTACAAATCTCAATACGAAAACAAATTTAACTCAAAAGACTTACAAATTTTACCCGAAAGACTTAGAGACTATTTCCAGAGGTCTTACACATTTTTTAAAAGCCAAGTTGTAAATTAAGCTTTATCAGAAGCCAAGAACAATTCCCTTTGACATCTACATCATAGGACGATGTCTAAGAATATATAAACATGCAAGACCTTTTTGTTTACTAAACTTTTTTTTAAAAGAACATACATGTGGTAAATTGTTATAATTAAATTAACTAAAGACAAAGGAAAATACTTTAAATCAAATATATATATATATATTATATTACAACATACATAGTTATCAGATAGCAATTGCTAACGTGAACACTTATGTAAATAGTTTTTTTTTTTCGACACGTAAGATAATTATTAAAACTTCTCATTATAATGACATATAAGATATTTATTAATTTTAAATTATTTATAAAAAATATATTTTAAAATTATTAAATTATCTAAAATTTAAAATTTAATCAAAAATCAATTTAAATTTTAATGAAATTTCTTTCTTCTATACATCACCTTATCTCAATCTAAAACCAATTTTAAAGCAATTTATCTTTTTCAATTTATTTGGAGTAAACATGAGTACTTATATTTATCACAACTTTTGAAAATATTATTTAATATTTTAAATATTTTTGATAAATAATCATTGCATTATCTTCAGTTTTTAAATATATTTCACAAAGAAAACGTGAAAATATATATAAATACCAGAACAACTTTAGAAAAGTTTCTTTTATATATCATCTCATCTCAATTTAAAACCAATTGTAAAGTAATTTATCTTTTTTAATTTATTTACAGTTAACATGAGTATTTAAATTTATTATAATTTTAAAATATATTATTTAATATCTCTAATTTTTTTTATAAATAATCCTTACATTATCTTTAGCGTTTAAATATATTTTACAAAAGAATATAAAAAAATATAAATACCAAAATAATTTCAAGAAAGTTTTTCCTATACGTTATCTTATCTCGATTTAAAACCAATTTTAAAGTAATTTATCTTTTTTAATTTATCTGTAGTTAACATGAGTATTTAAATTTATCATAACTTTTAAAAATATTATTTAATATCTTTAATATTTTTTATAAATAATTCTTACATTATCTTCAACTTTTAAATATATTTCACAAGAAAAATGTGAAAAAAATATATATAAATACCATAACAACTTCAGGAAAGCCCTCATTGTTAGTAGTTCTTAGTTATATAGTTTTTTCAATGTTCCACTAAGCTAAACATTTTTTTTCCTACTATTAATTTAGTCTATTTTTTTATTAATCTATTTTTACTATAGGAACTAACATGCTTTTTATGATAGGTACTATTTCACTAAACATATTATTTACTTATTCAAGTAGTAGGTATTATTTCATCAAACATATTATTCACTCCATCAAGTAGGAATTTTTTTTTCAAATTAGCTGCAATATTTTTTTGCTGTAATTTTTTTAAAAAAACTACAAAACTACAAAAACACATATTCTTATATTTTTACCAGTGTTGTTTGCAGATCTTTTATTTTTTTCACGGATTCTTCACTCAATCAAGTAATATATTTTGTCTTTTAATTTATTAGTTATTTAGTATTCCCTATTCGTATAAAATAAAAATGATGTTTTGATTAATTGATATAATAGATTTATGTGCCATAAATAGAAACTTATATGCCAGTTGTACATTTAAAGAGTAAATAATTTCTCAACTTATATTCCCATTATGAAACATGTAACATAATTTTAAATCAAAAGATTGTTTTTCATAAAAAAAAATAAAATTGAAAAAGAATAATTCAGGGATAGTCTCATCAGTAATATTAATTTCAAGTTCATTTATATCTTAGCTTAAAAAAATCTCAAAACCATAAAAGATTTTACTAAAATTCCTGACAAAGAAGATATAAATCCTATGATAACTCTGTAATTATGAAACAGAGAATTTCTTGTAACATTCAGCAAAATTTAAAAAAAAAACCTTATTTTTGTTATGCTTTGATATTTTAATTATATTATTTATATGTTACATATATTTTGAATATGAAAATAATTCAATAATATTAATTTATATTTTTATTTAAATTTAAATAAAATAAAAATAATCCATGCATCGCACGGATCGCAAACTTGTTTTATATATTAATGTTTTATTTTTTTATGAAAGAAGTAGTAGCCTAAAGATAATAAAAAGAGTATCAGATTAAATTTTAAACTTTAAATTTATTGAATATTAATGATTACATGAATAAATTAAAATAAACTTTAAATTAAACATGTTTCACAATTGCTCTTATATGTTATGTAACATATAGTCTAAAAAGATGATCTAAAAATTGAAATCTTATATGATGATCCGAAACTTTAAATTTGAATTTTAGTCTCTATAAAATAATTCATAAAAATTATATTCTCATACCAGTTTAATTTAATAATATTGATCCAATTGATAATACAGTTATTTCATCTCCATTAAATAACTGACATGATTATTGACTATACTGACATGACAATTAGAATTGATGAAATAAATTGTTAAATTATACAAATAGTCTCTATATTCATACGAAATTTGAAATTCAATTCCTATATTCATATGAAATTTGAAATTTAATTATTGTACTCGTATAAAATTTTAAATTTAATCTCTCTAATATAAAAAATATTTTAAATTTTTTTAAATTTTCAAAATATTAAAATTTAAAAATATTTTAATTCCTCTAATGTATTAATTTTTATTATATATAATTAATTATTAATAATATTATTATCATTTATATTAATCAATTATAATATTTATAGTTTAAATTAATATATCAAAATTAATATTATTTTAACTAGTATTAATATATTATAATGAGAGCTTTTAATTTTTTTGTCTCCACAAAAAATTAATTAAATAATTAATTTTGAATCTAATTTAATAATATTTTAACAAGACTAATAACATGAAATTAATAGCAAAATTATTAAAATAAATAAAAATTTATTGAAAATAATATAACTTAAATTTATATAATTTATAACTAAACTTATCAAATATTTACTGAAAATAATTTTTAAAATAATTAAATAATTTTCTTAATTATAAAATTTTCATATTTTATGATTATTTAACTTATTTTGAGTCACAAAATCTCTAACATCCTATAATTTTTAGTGATAAATAAAAATGATTTTTAAATATCTAAGTTTAAGAAGTCAAAAGTTTATAAATCATCACAAATAATACAAATTGATTTAGATTTATTTTGTGAATTAGTTGATATATATAAAAAAAAAAGTCATGACTCCATCTTGTCTAAATATGCTGGTTAGGGGTGAGAAAAAAATCAAAAAATTTAAACACTGATTTAAAATTATAATGTCGATTTAATTTGAATCGATTTTTTTATTTTATTCGGATCAAATTTGAAAATTAAATGTATATATTAAGTTTGAATCAAATTTTGGATTGAAAGGTGAAAAATAAAAAAAAAATCAAATCGAATCGAATTATATATATTTTTTAAATTTTTATAAAATAAAATAATAATTTTATATCAAAATCTACTTAAATATATTAAAAAATATTATTAAAATAACATTTAAAAATTAAAAATTAATAAATCAAATCAAATCAAACTAATAAAATTTAATTCGAGTATAAAATGAAAGTTTAATTTATATTCGAATTAAATTTTAATTTTTATAATATTATATAATATTTTAAAAAATTAAACTGAATTATTTCCTTTAATATTGGTACAATTTGTTTTAAATGGTGGGATCATCTAATAAAATCAATTGTACGTGTGGCCCACATGTATAATAATTTTCATGTGGCTTTTTCAACGGAACCGGTTTGGGGATCCATTCGTTTGAGCAGTGCGTTAAGGAAGGATTCCTCCAACGGAGCACAATATTTTTTAGAATTTGAATTATATGAATTGTAGTTGTTTATAGCAATCCAAAAAGTCAACACATTTTTTATGTCATTCATCGTTGAGCAAACCAAGGATCAGAGTAAAAAAATACAATTATAATTTTAATGTAATTAATTGCCAACATTCTGACGAAAAGCAAAATTAACACAAAATTTGAACCATAAAGTGTTTTTTTTTTAAAATCATATTCTAAAATAAAAAAAAAAGTTTTAAGTACTCAAATTAATAAAATGATATATATATATATATATATATCATAGGATATAATAAAAATAAAATATATAACAGTCTTTTTAACATTATTTGTGAAATTAAAAAATTATATTATAAATGTATAAGTAACAAATTCAAATCAAATTAATAACCATGTGACCATTTGATTTTCAAGCAAAGACCTAATCATAGCTATAGATTGGTGGCATAAAATAACATTCTGTTTGTTCCTTTTTTTTTTCTTTTATTTTGGATGTTACAAAATTATATTTTTTAAATATTTAAAATACTTATTTTTTTATATTTTAAAATTATTTTTTATGATTTTTTTATTTTTTGACATTAAAAATTACAGAATTTTGATTTTATAAAAAATATTAATTTTAATATTAAATTTATTAAATTCAAAATTTTTTCTTAAACTCCATTAATGTTAATGCAAGACAAATCAATAGGGATAGATGGAATATCCCTATCCTTGAATGGTGTGATCATAAAATTATCTAACACTATCTCCCGCATAAAACGAAAAACATAATATTCGCATTCAGTATTATCGGGTTGACGAGGTATCTAAAAATTAAATACAAGATATTAGAAAATATTTATCTACACAAACTCAGCATAAAAAAATAAATTTTACATTTACCAGTAATGACACCTATTTCAATTTTTTTATCTTCTTATTGAATGTAAATATTAACCTAAATTGAAAAGAAAAACATTACTTAATACTTAAATAAAATTACTTATGAAGAAACATAAGATATATAATATAATAAAGTGTAATACCTCTTTATAAAAATTTGAATATCGAGGTTAGGCATTGCCGTTAGATTAACTGAATTAAGTAAGTATGGCATTAAAGATTTGGTATCAATCACAATAAGCACCAAATGATAACTGTAAAATAATAATAATGATATATTCAGATTACGCATCATATTAGATTTGGATACGGTTGGAATATAACTTACTGCGTATTATACGGGAACAAATAATAATCAGTTAATATCTTCATGCATTGGATCACATGATTAGTATGATAAGTGACTGTGCCACTTTGCTTACTAATGAAGTTGGGGTCAATAAATCTAAATCTGTTAGTTAATTGTCTCCCCTTGAGCTCTCTATATAAGAAGCTGCACGATAACAATCAATATTGATAGTTAGTATTACACCGTAATATAGATTACTACATATTGAATGTGCATATTTGTATTTATAAGCTAACCTCATATAAGCAACGATATTAACAGTTGATAATTCATCCAATTCATAAAATTCTTTAACATCTTCCACACCAATGAAAGAAAATGATGGTTTATCAAATAACCTTTCTTCAGACTCAATGGTTATAAAGTTTCCTCTGAATAAATGCTTCAGCGGATATTTGGATTACTCATCCATCGTAGCCTGAGCAAAGATTATACTGTGAGTTCAAACATCTTGCTACAATATTTAATAAAATATAAGTATTAAAATCAAATCAATAAATATAATAAATGAATTATTATTAAAATTATAAACAAAATCATACTTCTTGGGTGGTAACGGAGGATGGGTTTGTTTCTTTCCTTGCAATGAAAGCTTCTCCTACGTGGACGATGCTATCAGATCGACCTACTAGCATGTTATACTGCATTGCTACCAACATGGACTCCAAAGCAACGAGTCTTTGCTATTGCTCATTGAGGCGTTGCTCTTGGTTATCACTTCATTGCTGTTGTTGCTCAATGATTGCTTCATGTTGTGCACTTCTTATTCTCGAGGTTTTGTATTGATTACTAAAAAACTTTGATGGCAAGATAAATTTATCAACCCTATAAACCTGACCAGGGTTTTCTTTAGGGTTTAATGCTAAAGACAAAGGATCTTCGCCATACTGGGTTGTCAGTTCACCAGATTTGACTTTAGCAACATAATCATCTTGAAAGACAATAATAATATAGGCTGTAACAACAAATATATACAAGCTAGTATACACTCATGCATATAACCATAATGCCAATCATACATTATATTAAAAAAATAGTTATACATATAATCTTTTTTGCCATTTCTTCGGTTGCTTGATCTGTAAAAGATTCACCTTCCATAGATGTCCTTATTTCCAGACATCCCATCTAGAAACTTGGTGCCAGAGCTTACTGATTCTTATTAAATTATCGTAATAAAAGAATCAAAATGTATAAAATGAATGTTCATAAATTTTCATTAATCAGTATAAAATAAGTGTGCGAATACATATAAGCTTATACCTCACATTTGCATATCTCTTTCTCACTGTCTGATGTGATATTGTTGTTTGGCCAGAATGTTTCGTTGGTTTTCTTTAATTTTTTATAAAAGAAAGAAGTTACGTCAATCACATATGAAGATCAAATGATGTATTGCATAAAAACTTATAAACAATTTTTTTGGTAATGAGTTTGCATACTGAAAAATATTTTAAAAGTTGATATTGAACAAAATTTATTCAATTTTTAACACTTATCACATCTGCATATGCCGCAGGTGGAACAACCAATACATCACCTTCACCAGCCAATGGTAAAATATATTGGATTGTCAATCTGCTTTTAAAGTCTCTGAATACTTTTCTAGCAGATTGCAACATAATCTTTTTCCAGTCAATTGAGATGTCAAACCATTCCTAAATAAGTTAACACAATTAGTATGAACACATTAAATTTTAATTAAATGATCATTTAACAAAATTTATGAAATAGTTGAATAAATATACCACAATCGACTACCATATATCATCTTTTAGATCATTAAGAACTCATCACCAATCGGTGTACGTAATTGAAATCCTACGATGGATGATGGCTCCAATATGGGTAACCATCTTGACAGCTCCTTCAGACACAGGCTGCCCATTTTGATAAAAGTCAACATGAATGTGTCACTCACTTTAATTTGTTTATTTGGGCTCTTTTTTTTTTTTCTTTTTTGGCTACAGGTGTATCTTGTGCATGTTCATTAGAAGAAGAATGATGTTGTTCGGAGTCCATAATACTTGCAATCTTGACCATAATTATATGACTTACATAAAATGACCATCTAAATTTAACACTGTACGTAATTAAATACAACCAATACCATACTATGTACAAAAACACCATTAAGCACACCAATCAACAATGTGCTCAGACACACGCTTCAACAAATCACTCAAAAACACCATTCAACAAACTATTTAGCATATGATTTAGCCCTCCAATATCATACAATATCATTCAGCAAAATAATATCAAACAACAAGGTTCAGCAAACTATTCAGCATATGATTCAACCCTTCAATATCATACAATACCATTCAGCAAAATAATATTAGACAACAAGGTTTAGCAAACCATAATATTTAAGGCGTACTACATAGAAACAACATACATGCATAGGTCGTTATGGTTGGATGACTATGCTTACGGTGAAGTTAATGAAAATATGTAAACACATATGTAAATATTAAAGAACAAAAAAAAAATCTCCATCAAATATTATAAATAATACAATAAACTAAAAAAAAAGATTTATCAATAAAAAAAGGTGTACACCGTTGATTTGTTAAAGGTCGGTGGTGACGATAAAGATAAAGAAACCAATGATCTGATAAAAATGTGTTTATGGGTTTGGCTTGGTTGATTAATGTAGCTTTTAATCATTTTGTGTACCAACAGTTTGTGATTCTGATGTTCAAGGCAGGGAAATGAATATAAAAATTATTATTAAAGGTATTTTTCTGAAAAAAAATACCTTCAATAATCTCCTTAAAATTTTATTAGAGATTATTGAAGGCGTTTTTTACAAAAAGATACCTTTAGTAATCCAAAAAATAATTTTCAAATGAAATTATTAAAGGGTTTTTCCTTAAAAAATGCCTTTGATAATTTTAAAAAATTATTGAAGGTATTTTGAGTAGAAAATCATTTTCACTGATATCCCCGTGATAAGGATGGAATAAATTATTGATGGCGTATTATGTACAAAATGCCTTCAATAATTATGTACTTTAAAAGTTTTAACAAATTATTGAAAGCATTTTACAATAAAAGAAGCTTTTAATAATCTTAAAAATTTTTTAAAGGAAATTATTGAAGGCGGTTGTTATCTGTAAACGCCTTCACTAATTATCTACAAAATTTTAAAAAATTATTAAAGGCATTTTCCTTGAATATATGCCTTTAATAACCATGTTAAAATTGCATAGTGGTATATTGAAAGCATTTTACATTAGAAGATACCTTTAACAATCTCAAAAAATTTTAGATGAAAATTATTTAAGGCGTTTATTATCAAAAAATGCCTTCAATGTTTATGTAAAAAATTTAAAAGGAATTATTGAAGGCATTTGTTGTTAACAAACACTTTCAATAATTATGTACTAAGCTTAAAAAGAATTATTAAAGGTATTTTTATGGAATAAATGCCTTATATAACCGTATTGGTATATTGAAGGTGTTTTTCAGTAGAAGACGCCTTTAATAATCCCAAAATTTTTAAAAAAAAAATTATTGAAAGCGATTGTTATAAAAAAATACCTTTAATAATTATGTACCTAATGAAATGTAATCAGTGAAGGCGGTTTTGTAGAATAAACGCCTTCACTAACTGTAAAAGATTTTAAGTTCTCAATTATTGAAGGCATTTTTTATTGGAATACGCCATTAATAATACCAATAATTTTAATTGAAAATTATTCAATGCATTTGTACATAAAATAAAATAAAAGCATTTAGTAAAGGTATTTTTCTATAATAAATGCATTCACTATCCGTCTTAAAATTTGAGCAATGAAATTTTATTCTATGTGGTAGCGAAAAATGGGTTCATTGCCTGACTTGTAACAGAAGCTTATTCTATGTGGATGATGCTATCAGATTGGCCAACTAGCATGCTATGCTGCATTGCTGCCAACATAGCCTTTAAAGCAACGAGTCTTTGTTGCTGCTCATTGAGGCATTGCTCTTGGTCATCAATTCATTGATGTTGTTGCTCAATGATTGCTTCATATTATGTATTTCTCATTCACGAGGTTTTGGGTTGATTACTAAAAAACTTCAACGGCAAGACAAATTTACCAACCTCATGAACTTGACCAGGCCTTTCTTTAGCACCTAATGCTAAAGATAATGGATTTTCACCATACTGGGTTGCCAGTTCATCATATTTGACTTTGGCAGCATAATTATCTTGAAAGATAATAATAAGAAGGGTTGTAACAATAAATTTATACAAGCTAGTATACAGTCATGTATACAACCACAATGCCAATCATATATGATATTAAAAAAGTAGTTATAAATACAATCTTTTTTGTTATTTTTTTGGTTGCTTCATCTACAAAGGATCCATCTTTTCGTAGATGTCCTTATTTCCAGACATCTCATCTGAAAACTTCGATGCCAAAACTCGTTGATTCCTATTAAATTACTGTAATATAAGAATCAGAATGTATAAAATGATTGTTCATAAATATTCATTAATGAGTATAAAACAAGTGTGCGAATACATATAAGCTCATACTTTACATTTGCATATCCTTTTCTCACATCTAATGGTGATATTGTTGTTTGGCCCGAATGTTCCGTTGGCTTTATTTGAATTTCTACCAAAGAAAGAAATTACATCAATTACATATGAAGATTAAAGAATGTATTGCATAAAGACTTATAAACAATTTTTTTGTAATGGGTTTGTATACTGAAAAATCTTTTAAAAGTCGATATCGAACAAAATTTATCCAATCTTCAACATTTATTGCATCTGCATATGACGCAGGTGGAACATGTAATACATCATTTTGATCAACCAACGGTAAAATATATTAGGTTGTTAATCTGTTTTTAAAGTCTCTGAATGCTTTCCTAGCAGATTGTAACACAATCTTTTTAAGTCAATTGGGACGTCAAACCGTTCCTAAGTAATTTAACACAATTAGTATAAACACATTGAATTTCAATGTAATGATCATTTAACAAATTTTACAAAATAGTTGAATAAACATATCACAACCGATTGCCATATATCATCATTTAGATTATCAAAAACTCGTCACCAATTGGTGTATGTAATTGAAATCCTACTATGGATGACGACTCTAATATGAGTAGCTAATTTGGCAGCTTCTTCAGATACATGCTTGCTTACTTTGATTGAAGTCAACGTGAATTTTTGTGCCATTCACTTTAATTTATTTATTTGTGCCCATTCCCTTTCTTTTTTGGCCTACTGGTATGTTTTATGCATGTTCAATAAAAAAAAGAATAATGTTGTTTTGAGTCCGTAATATCTACGATTTTGATCATAATTATACAAATTACATGAAATAACCGTCTAAATTTAATATTATTCATAATTAAATACAACCAAAATCATATTACGTACAGAAACACAATTCAACAAATCAATCAGCAATGTGCTCAGACACACCCTTTAGCAAACCATTCAAAAACATCATTCAGCAAACCATTCAGCATATGATTCAACATACCAATATCATATAATTCCATTCAGCAAACCAATCAGCAATGTGCTCAGACACACCCTTCAACAAACCATTCAAATACACCATTCAGTAAACCATTCAGCAAACCATTCAGCAAACGATTCAGCATATGATTCAGCATACCAATATCATACAATACCATTCAACAAAATAATATCACACAATAAAGTTCAGTAAACTATAATATTTGAAGAAAAGTACACAAAAATAGCATACATGCAATGAAAGGTGCTTGGACGATTATGCTTATAGTGAAATTAATAAAAATATATATGCATATGTAAATAGTAAGGAACTGAAAAAAAAAGTTCTATCGAATAACATAAATAATACAATAAACAAAAAAATAAAGACATACCGATAAACAGAGAGGTGCGCGTCATTGATTTATTAAAGGTCGGTGATAACGATAGGGATAAAGAAGCCAAAAGTCTAATAGAAATGTGTTTATGGGTTTGGTTTGGTTGATTAATACAGCTTTTAATTGTTCTCTTTACTAACACTTTATGATTTCGATGTTTAAGACAAGAGAATGAATATAAAAATTATTATTAAAGGTGTTTTTTTAGAAAAAAAAACCTTCAATAATCCCCTTAAAATTTTAATTAGAGATTATTGAAGGCATTTTTTACTAAAAGACACCTTAGTAATTCAAAAAATAATTTTCATAGGAAATTATTAAAGGTGATTTTCCTTAAAAAATGCCTTTAATAATTTTGAACACAAATTATTGAAGGCATTTTTAGTAAAAAAACTGCCTACACTAACCATTTTGTGATAGGAATGAAATGAATTATTGAAGGCGTATTACGTAAAAAATACATTCAATAAATTCCTTGAAAAAATTATAACGAATTATTGAAGGCATTTTTCTGAAAAAAAAAAACACCTTTAAAATTTCTTTTAACATTATTAAAGCCATTTTATACTAAAAAACGCCTTTAATAATCTCAAATATTTGTAAAAAAAAATTATTAAAGACGTTTGTTTTCAAAAAATACCTTCAAAAATTATATAAAAAAATTAAAATGAATTAGTGATGACATTTTTTTAGAATAAACACATTCATTAACCGTATTAAAATTTGAGCAGTGAAATATTTAAGGTATTTTTCACTAGAAAATACCTTTAATAATCCCAAATATTTTTAAAAAGAAATTATTGAAGGCATTTGTTTTGAAAAAACACATTCAATAATTATGTACAAAATTAAAAAGAAATTATTGAAGATATTTTTCTAAAATAAACGCTTTCACTAACTGTCTTAAAATTTGAGTGCTAGTATATTGAAGACGTTTTTCACTAGAAGATGCTTTTAACAATCTCAAAAATTTTTAAAAAGAAATTATTAAAGGTATTTGTTCTTAAAAAATGCCTTCAATAATTATGTGCATAAATTAAATGGAATCAGTGAAGGTATTTTTCTAGAATAAACGCCTTCACTAATCATCTTAAAATTTGAGTAGTGAAATATTGAAGGTATTTTTCACTAGAAGTGCTTTTAATAATCCTAAAAATTTTTAAAAAAATTTATTGAAGGTGTTTGTTATGAAAAAACACCTTCAATAATTATGTATTAAATTTAAAAAGAATTATTGAAGGTATTTTTTTGGAATAAATGCCTTCACTAACTATCTTAAAATTTGAGTGCTAGTATATTAAAGGTATTTTTTTTACTAGAAGACGCCTTTAATAAAACGCTTTTAATAATCTCAAAAATTTTTAAAAAAATATTATTAAAGGTGTTTGTTCTTAAAAAATACCTTCAATACTTATGTACATAAATTAAATGGAATCAGTGAAGATGTTTTTCTAGAATCAATGCCTTTACTAACCATATTAAAATTTAAGTAATTAAATATTGAAAGCATTTTTCATTGGAAGATGCCTTTAATAATCTCAAATATTTTTAAAAAGAAATTATTGAAGGCATTTGTTCTGAAAATATACCTTCAATAATTATGTACAAAATTTAAAAAGAATTATTGAAGGCATTTTTCTAGAATAAATGCCTTTACTAATTGTTTTAAAATTTGAGTGTCGGTACATTGAAGGTGTTTTTCACTAGAAGACGCCTTTAATAATCCCAAATTTTTTTTAAAAAAAATTATTGAAAGCGTTTGTTCTAAAAAAATATCTTCAATAATTATGTACATAAATTAAATGGAATCAGTGAAGGTATTTTTTTAGAATAAACGCCTTCACTAATCGTCTAAAAATTTAAGTAGTGAAATATTAAAAGCATTTTACACTAGAAGACACCTTCAATAAATTCTTTCAAAAATAAAATGAATTAGTTAAGGTGTTTTTCTAGAATAAACGCCTTTAATAACCCCTTAAAATTTTATTTATGTAATATTAAAGGCATTTTGTACACCATATGCCTTTAATAGTCCCTAAACAATTTTTAAAAAGAAATTATTGAAAGCATTTTTAGTAAAAAATCGCCTTCACTGATATTCACAAATAAAAATGAAAAAATTATTGAAAGTGTATTATGCAAAAAATACCTTCAATAAATATGCCATAAAAATTAGATGAAATTAGTGAAAGTGTTTTTGGGGCATAAATGCCTTTAATAATCTCAAATAATTCTACTACGACTCTGTTGAAAACGCCTATAATATATTTAAAAAATATTTAGGAAGAAATTATTGAAGGCATTTTTCTTAGTAAATGCCTTCAATTTAAGAAAAATGCCTTCAATTATCTGGTCCAATAAAATTGTCTCCAAACTTAGCACATCAAATCACTAACTTCAAGCTTTATCTTTATTATTTTACTATTTCTCTTTCCAGACCAACTATAATTTACTTTCCCTTTCCTTTAGCTTTTAGTATTCGAGCATTGTCTTTTAGAACCCTATTTTGACTATTCATTAGTTATTTGCTTTAGCTTTTATTTCATTCGACTATTCCTTCAGCCTTTGTAATTTATGATTTTTTTTTTGTTTAAACAATTTTCTTCAAAACCCACCTTCTTCAAATACCCATTTTGTAAACCATCATCCACGTCCCTTTCCTTTTCATTTTTTTTTTTTGGGTTTCCTCTATACCTGTTTTATCTTATTTCAACCCCAATTACAAATTCCCTTGGGTACTATCTACGTTAGCAGTAGAGTTTTAACATTCATAATATCAAGTAGCTGATAAAATACTTCACAACAAAGAGTTTTAGTTTTTTGTAAGTACTGGTCTTATTATTATCTTTTGTTTAAACATAATATACTTAAGTATTTTACATGTTCATTTTCATATAAATTATTTATATACATTTGGTCTGATAATGTAGCAAGTACTAAATGGATAAGAGTTGGATGTAAAAGTTAAGATTAAGTCAAGAGTACGGAGATAGAGTGAAAATTTTTTTTAATTTTGTATTTGAGAATACAAGTGAAGATAAGATGATATTATGCCCATGTGTGAAGTGTGCTAATATCGATTGGCAAATGTGTCAAGTTATTTTTAAACATTTAATTTGTATTAGATTTCTCTCGGGATATGTTAATTGATATTTCATGAAAAGTTTGTATCGTCAAGGTTTTCTACTAGAGTTTTTTCAACTTCAAGTACTCCCTACACCAACATGATCCTTTTATTGTAGATGACATTAAAGGCATATTGTGATATGCTTTTAACATTCATAACCAATATTTTCATAATCTTTCTCCCTAAAATGATGGATTTAATTAGTCTAATGTTGAAATGAATGAATTTGGTGAAACTGAGATATGTGTAAATGACCAACAACCTAGAGGAGAAGCATCAAAGTTTTATAGTTTGCTTGAATATATGAATAAAGAACTTTATGAGGGATCAAAACATTCAAAGTTATCTTTTTGTGTTCGTCTTTTTCACTTGAAATGCTTATGTGGATGGATGGAAAACTTTCTTATTTTATTATTAGAGTTTATGAAATAAATATTTTCTTTTACAAAAATCCCTAAATCTTGTAAGAAATCAAAAAAGATGATCAAGAATTTAAATCTTGAATATGAGAAAATTTATAGTTGTCCTAATGATTGCATGTTGTATTGAGATGATAAAAAAATCAAGAATCTCATCATTTGTGTGATATTTCTCATTGGATGAACAAAAACCTCGATGAAAGGTTGAATAAGGATGGTGATGAGGTCTACGTAAAAAAGAAGTCTATTAAGGTTTTACGTTATTTTTCATTAATACCAAGACTTCAACGACTCTTTATGTCTTTCAAAACTACAGATTCAATGAAATAACATCATGAGAAGTAGACAGATGATAGATCATTGAGGTATCCTACAGATTTTTTGACATGAAAATCATTTCATTCTAGGTTTTCAAACTTTGCATCTAATTCTCAAATGTTATACTTGGACTAACATCTGATGAATTCAACCTATTTAAAATGATGAGTATTTCTTATAGTACTTGACCAGTTATATTGATTCCTTACAATTTGTCACCATGGATTGCTATGAAGCAACAGCCATTTATATTGTCTATGATAATTCTAGGAAAAAAAATCCCAGTAATGATATAGATATCTACTAACAACTTCTTATTAAAGAGTTTAAGTAATTATGGGAAGGAGTTAAGAGATATGATGCATAAAAAAAAAAACTTCAATAGACGTGCTACTTTAATATGGACTATCAATGATTTTTTTGCTTATGCGAATTTATTTAGTTAGAGTATAAAAGGTCGTTATGTTTGTCTATGTTGTGCTGCACAGATATGTTTGAAGTGATTACCTAATGATAGAAAGTTTTGTTATATGGGACATCATCGATGGTTAGATGATAATCATCAATTTAGATTTTAAAAATATCTCTTTAATGAAACTGAAAAGTTGGAAAGATAGTCTTTATCCATTAGTGGATCTAATATCTTGTTAAAGTTAAAAGATATCAATTTCACTTATGAAAAAATGACTTCATCAAGGAAAAGAGTGAAAGACATTTTTTAATGTGTCTGGCCTTATATTACACAAGTTGATGATACTGATATTGAAGTTGATGATTTTGATGTTCAAAACGATAAAGAGGATAATGAAAAAGATGACCCCAATAAGTCTGAGTTATAAAAAAAAAGTATATTTTTGAGTTACTTTATTGAAAATATAATTTATTATGCCATAACATTGATTTGATGCACATAGAGAAAAATGTTTGCAAAAATTTTATAGGGACAATTCTCAATGTAAATAGAAAATCAAATGATGACTTAAAGAGTCAGCTTGACCTAATTAATATGGGGATTCACCCTGACTTTCATTTGAAGTTGCTTTCTAATGACAAATATCGATTACCTACTGCTTGTTTTAGGATTTCTAAATTTGAAAAAGATGTATTTTGCAAGGTTTTGAAAAATATCAAAGTTTCAAATGGCTATGTGTTAAATATATCAAGATTTGTGAATCTAAAAGAGCAAAAACTTTCTTCATTAAAATCACATGATTATCACATTTTGATGTAAGACTTACTTTCAATTGCTTTACATTCATCAATGTCAAAGCAAGTCACTTCTGTGGTAATTAAATTAAGTAACATATTTAAATCTTTATGTGGGAAATGTATGAATATGGAAGAGCTTGACAAACTTCAAGATCAAGCCGTGATTACTTTATGCCATTTAGAGAAGATTTTCCCTTCAAACTTCTTCACTATTATGATGCATTTGGTTATACACCTTCCATATGAAGCAAAAGTCGATGGGCCAATTTATTATCGATGGATGTATCCTATCGAAAGGTGTTATTGTTTAATAGATTGATTAAGTTTTTATTGATGATCATGCCACTTTAGTTAAAAATATATATGACTAATGTTTTATGCGATAGGTTTTTAGGGAGGTTAAAGTCTTATTGTCACAACAAACGCTATCCGAAAGGTTTTATTACTGAAAGATATTTAGTAGAAGAGTGTATGACATTTTGTTCTCGTTATTTGAAAGATTTTGAAATGAGATTTAATAAAACCATCGAGAAATATTAGTATGCAGCATACTGACTCTGCCTACAGTTATCTTTTTTAAAGTTTTGGACAACCAATAAGCAAAACTGAAATAGTGGAGTTAGATGATAAATCTTGGGCACAAGCACATCGATATATTTTTTTTCATCATGACTTTATTGAATTGTTTCACACGTAAGTTTTTTAGCAAGAAAATTATTCATTACATTAAGCATAATTTATTGTATTTTTTTATTGTTAATACTTTATCATGATGCTTTGTAGTGAGTATAAAAATAATTTGAGAACTTTTGTACATTATCGATGATCAAACCCTCGAGAGCTTGATAAGTTGTTCGTCGAAAACTTTCATGAATGGTTAGAAGCAACTGTAAGTAATGCTATACTTCCCATTATGAGAAATCTACATAGAACGCTTATGGTATAACTAACATAATTAACATATATATATTTATTCCACTTTTATAGGTTTAGAGTAAAAAGTTTGTTGTGAAGAGGTGAAATGTCTTTCATAAGGTCCGAACATGATTGTAAAATGATATAAAGGTTTCATCATCAATGGATTTAGATTTCACATTAAATCTTGTAAGAGATTTAAAAGTACATAAAATTTAGGAGTTGTTGTTACTTCATCAACTACTAGTTATGCTAGTGCTAGGGACACAAACCCTTTAGAGGGAAATATTGACTATTATGGCATGGTTAATGGCATCATTGAGTTGGATTATTATGACAAGTAGAAAGTTATCTTATTTCAGTGTGATTAGGCTAATGTAAATAGTATAAGAGGTATTAAGAAAGATCAATATGGATTTATACTTGTGAATTTTTCTTGATTAATTCACACTGGATAAAAACTCATCGATGAACTTTATGTTTTTTCATCTCAAGTCAAACAAGTTTTTTATTCTAATGATCCCAAAGAATTGGGTTGGTTTGTTATTCTTCGAAACATACCTAGAGACTTATTTGATATGGGGTTAGATACAAGAGATGATGTAGCATATGGAACTGAATGTTATCCTTTTGCTAAACAAAACTTGGATGAAAATATCTTTAGTACCTAAGCTCAGTGGGTCCACGAAAATGTTAATGAAGATATTTATGAACCATGATGGATCATCTATATTTTGAAATTCAAGTATTTAAGACAAAATGTAGTAAATGATTGTATGTAATTAATGTCGCATTCGCTATTGTATATTTATTGTATTATAAATCATACATTATCTTTTGATTTAATTAAATCAATATGTTCTTTATAAATCATACGTTATGATTTCTTAACTTCTCAATGTCTTAATATATTTCTAAACTAATATTTTTTATATATTCGCTTTTATGATGCAGGTAAGCTACAATACGGAGGAGTAGATTGAAAGGAATACATATCAGAGATATTAGTTCAGAACTGTCTATGGCACCTGTTGATATTGGCTATGGATTGAATCCTATGGAGAGGAATGAACGTACTATCGAATTTAACTCAGTCACTTTTAACCCTTCAACTGATATTGAATTTGACAATACAAGAGGTCTAGGTTTAGATATATCCCGTCAATTGATTATGCTTTAAATTTGAATGTAAGTATCATATACCTCATATTTAGAATTCGATTATAATGATAAAAGTATTGTCATTTTACAAATTTATTTTTTATTTTTTGTAGTTGATAACAATTATCAACGGAGGATCAAAGGCTGGACAACTTTGAACAAATTATTTGTACCACCTTCGAACGAGCACATTATAGTGTCTGCAAACTCTGATAGGCAACCAATTGGTGATGAGGCTTAATTGTTGACTGAATTTCTAGGCATGCTCGCCCATAATGGAATCAAATTACCTATTCATTATGAAACATGATATAAAGTTTCAGCAAAAGTTAAGGCCGATGCTTTAAACTTTATTGAGGTATTAGTATAATTAATTACATATAAAAAAACTAATTATTTTAAATTTGGTTTATTGATTAAAACTTTTCTTTTTGTATTATTACAGTCAAGATTTGTACTTGAAATACCAACTTTATTTGTGCTTAAGTCATTGGAAAAAAAATGAAAAGATTATAAGCATAATTTGAAGAATAAGTATTTCGATTGAAATACTACTATAGAGGCGACGATGAAAAATCTACCCCATAATGTGATTAGGTGGCAATATGAACAATTAGTTAGATTTTGGTTCTCAAGAAAAGAAAAGGTACTAATTTATAACTTTGTATAGTAAAATGAAATAATGAAAGTGTTCTATGCTTTAAGTTGGTAATATTTGTATTTCTACCATATACACAATTATTTTTTATGACAGGAAAGAGAATAGATTGGGATTGGTAACAGAAAGCAACATAAATATAGTCACACAAGTGGATCAAAAAGTTTTGCAAGAAAGCAAAAAGAAATAGTAAGTTTATGATTTTAAACTTATTCCAATGAATGAACTTTTTGTGTCGTTAAAAGGTAAATATGCAAATTAAAAGTTATTCTTTTGTTTTAATAGTTTTGATAATTTCAATACATGATATTAAACTTATCGACAGTTTTGAACTTAGTTGACACGGATGATAAGTATGAAAAAATTATTGTTTATGTCTATTTAGGTAAAAATCAAATTTGTTGTTATTGTTCTATTTAAATAGTTTGGATAGCTTTAATACTTGATATTAAACTTGTCCAATTGATTGAACTTGATTTTTATGGTTGATATGGGTGAAAAAGTTATCATTTATGTCTATTTTGGATTATTTTTGCCTTTAAAAGGCAAAATTACAAATTAAACTTTTGGATGGCTTTCAACAGTCTGAATGGCTTCAATCCATGATATTAAACTTATCCAAATAATTGAATTTGGTTGCTATGATCGATATGTGTGAAATGCTAAAATGATTTTATTATTTGCGTCCGTTTAAGACTATTGTGTTGTGAAAGGGCCAAAATATAGATATATGATATTAAAATTATTTGAATTTTTTAAACTTGATTGACATGTATGATATGCATGAATAAGTTGCAGTTGATATATATCCTATCAAATAACATATGTTTTTGTATAAGAGATTGAGATGGGCGATAAAATTGGACGTGTGAAACTTTTTCACTTAATACACACAAAAAAGATGGATATTATATGAATATCGAAACACAAGAAATTGTGGTAATTTGTAACATCTATTTTAACAAAAAGTAAATATTTACTCTTTTTAACATATTATCAATTAATCACTAAACTTAATAGTTGTATGTGACTAATTTACAGGAAAAAACGAAAGAAAAAATAGCTGCTGATATTGAAGTAGCATCTGATGGTTCTCTCAATATGCAAGAATTAAAAAATCGAATATTCATAGAAGTTGCTAGAAAAGAAAGGCATGGATGGGTCTAAGGCCTTGGATTGAATCCAACGTCATCTACCTACTATAGACATAACTCTTAGTAATTTACATTCTTAGTAAGTCAATCTTCGCAAGACATTTAAATTGTAAACTATGTAACAATGTTTCCAGCAATTGAAAGCAGAAAGAAGACATGAGTGTGCCAAAATTAAGAAAAAATGTGTTAGAATGGAGCAAAAGCGTGCAAAATTTCAACAGTAGCATGATCAATTCGATCATCTTATGAATTTTATGCAACAACAATTTTTAAAAACTCATCTCAATGGTCCATTAACTCAGGTATTATATTTAGTAAATATTTATATTTTTTAATATAAAAAAAGCTTACAATGAAGTGTTAAAAATTGTATGCTATTATTTAGTAAGTTTTTAAGCACGCTAGTGATCAAGGTAAAAAAATTCCTTCATCATTTGGCAGCTTTCAAAATCTATGCAGTCATCAATTTCATATATTTTAATTTTTATTTTGTTAATGTATTAAAAAAATGGAATGTTATTATACTAATTATTAAACTTTGTGTTAATTAGATGCAATTTGAACGTAAATTAATTTTATATTAATTTCAATTTTTGAATTTAAACTCATTTATGAAAACAATAAATATTAATATAAATTTTTTATTTTAAAAAAATATATTTCTTAATTTCGCGATGTTTGCATTTAAGAATATTGTTAAATGAATAATTTAGTAGCGTTTATAGCATAAAATGTCACTAAAAGTAACAACGCTCTTACTAGAAAATGCGCTAAATTAGTGACATTTTTTTGATACAAACATCACCAAAGTAATGGCGTTTAACTTATAAAATTGCTACTAAATTAGCAGCATCTTAAAGATAAAAATATCATTAAAATAGTGGCATTTTCAAGATACAAACACCGTTAATATGGTGGTATTTTCCATATACAAACGTCACTATATTTATATTAGCGACGTTTTCTAGATTTAAATACCGCTAATATAGTGGTATTTTTTAGATACAAACACTGCTAATATAGCAATATTTTATAGAAAATATCATTATTTTTTGTGATGCGTGTATAACAGGCACTCTGATTAATGTTTTTCACAAACGTCGTAAATTTTTTAGTGACATTTATAAATACCGCTAAACATTAAAAAAAATACCACTAAAAGTTTAAACCCCGTAACGACATTAGTTTGGCATGTTTTGTGTTGAATGCTGGGGTTTACGCGGCAATAGACACAATTTTAGGTCGGCTATGTGTGGGAACGTATAATTTTTGTAGCAGAAGCTATGGCCAAACGAGTGACGCCCCTCCCATTCTAATCAATGTGGAAGCGTGGAAAAGTTTTGCATGGCATGGGAGACCATAATTGGCATACGAAGGAAATATTGGAGTAAATTTCCAAGACTGACAATTGAGTGTGAATCCATTACTGACCGTTACGTGTGAAAGTGCTTTGTTAGAGTACATCAATTTCCAGGGCATATTTACGTTTGTGTAGGGGTTATGGGGCAGGACTAGCCTCGTTGCAGATGAGTTTTTGTACTAAGTTAATTGCTACTCTTGTTTTACTCAACATACTTGCTCACTCATTACAAAAGTGCCAAATATTTGCAATTTTTTGCTATCGAATTCTTTGACAAATTTGCTCACAGTTCATTTAAAGTTTTTGCTTTCAAATTTCTAGTCATGAAAGTCATTTTAAGCTTTCCAGTACTTAGTGTTTATCACAAAAAAATTTCGAGTAGAATAAAGAAAAAAGCCATGTGAATGGTGCATAAACATGTCGGACCATGTAATAAAATCGATCGTACGTGGGGGGGGCCACCATGTATAATCATTTTCACATGGCTTTTTGGATAGAACTCAGATGAAATTAATAACCATGTGACCATTTAATTTTTAAGCAAAGACCTGATCATAGTTATATGTTGGTGGTACAACGAATAATGTTCGAAGTTGTTAAAATATTATAGAAGTCAATAAAATTGATTTGTTGCACTAATAGCAACATTTATTTGTAATTATAATACAATAGTATAATTAATTAAGTGGAAATAAACAGTAAGGAATGACTGCCCTTCATAAAGAATTTGAAGAAGCATCAGATTGAGACACTGTTTGGAATTCCTTTGCCAGTAAGTCCACCTTCACTAGTAGGATAGAGCAAAGTGTATGGCATATTGACTGGACCAACACGATTCTTCAATTGCTTGTCCTTGTTCATCTCTACAATTCTTTCTTCAATTCCTGAAAGCCTCTTTCCGAATTCCTTAAAAGCTGCAAGTGGTGGTTCATCTAATGTCCATTCAGGTGTGTCTCTTTGCCCAAGATAAACCTCATCCGATGAGTGCCTCGACAGAATTTCTATCAAGGAAATTCCAAGGAGAGTCTGCAGTTGAGCAGTTATTGTTTTCAAGTAAACCTTGTCAGGGTTGGATTCGAGCTCAGCATATTCGGGAGTGCCTTCCTCAGGCATGAACCTGCGGCTTATACTTGGGCGGTTGGGGAGGTAGCCTGCATAAGGATATTGGCCAAAGTTAACTGCTGCATGGAGAGCAGAAGCCACCCATATGATGATGGTGCAAGAATCTATAAGCTCTTCACGAGTCTGCATTTTAGGCCACCATGGCTCATCTTTTTTGTCACCATGACCCTCCTCTCGAAGTTCCTTCCCCCAGGCTTGAAGCTCGGGGTCTTGTTGAACCATTTCATCCGTCTTGTAGTAGAAGGAGCAATAGTCTCTGACCCATTTTTCAATTGCAAACCAAATCTCCAATCCATCAACCGCATATGGATAGTCTTTTATCAGTAGGCGAAGACCGTTTGGTGAATTCTTATCATCAACTGCAACTCCTCTGTAAAGAGAAGATGGAAGCATGTCATTTCCATTAAACAATAACTAAAATGTACCCAAAAATTTTCTAATTAAAAGCTTTATATTTTGTAGGATCTGAATCAACGTCAGACTACCTAATAAAATTTTGTAGGATCTGATTCTGACAGGGTAAAGTCTAGCAATTAAATATTCCAAGTTAATTAGTCTCTGAATTTAGATTTGTTTCATATCTAGACTCATTCTTGAACCATGTACCTATTCTTGAGATCTTTGGGAAGTGCCTGGTCAAGAAAATTCCAATCCTTATATATTACTGATGACATTTCCATGGCATATTTTGCAGGGAAAACTGTCCATTCCAGGATTCCACCTCCATTATTCAGAATCTGCCTGGCGAATGCATTTATGTTCATTGTGTCACGGAAGTGAGGATGGAGAAGCTTATGAATTGGATGAACCACACTAAGCTGCCTATTAGTCGCAATCACAAATGGCTCAATCACTGCATGAGTGTTCAACCTGTAACCAAATTAAAAAGCATGAGCATAAACCCCCTCTCAAATCGAAGCTAATCATTGTATAATTGGTATATAATTATGTGTAAGCCTTCTTCGGCTGATAGCCATACCAATGGCTTATGAGCTGATGAACACCAGAGTCATTTACAGCCACGTAAGCTTTAGCCAGCTGCCATATGGAACCTTCAACTCCATGTTCTGCAGGTGTGTACACCTTGCTAACAGCACCATATTGATCCCCATTTGGATGTGGCAAACTCAATTCAATTGCCAATGGCTTCAAAGTCCCGTCATTCCTCAAAAGCAAGACGGTCCTAGACGCATAAGTCTTTGTTGTAGTAGAATTTATCCTCCTGAGGTATGGCATAATTGTGTCATGATGATCCAATATGAATAATCTGTTGGTTCTCAGTGCCTGTTCAACCAAATACTTTCAAGTTAGAATGATTTAAAAACATATACAAGTTGAATCAGATAACAATAACTCTCAAGTATTCATATACTGTTCTTTTCAATGAAATCAAGAAATATACAAAACATTACCTCTTCTATGGTGAGTCCCTCTAGGTTGTGCTCAATGTGTTCCTTGGTTATGGCACTGTTTTGATTACCATATACTTCAGGATCTAGATTGCTTGTTGGAGGAAATTTCTGCAATTGAGAATTAAAAATAAATAAAAATTAGAACACTTTAATATAATCTGTTAACCATTGAAGATCAAGTGGAGGAAAAGAGTGAAAATTTGAGCTCTGAGATACATTTTTAATGTTTTTCTATTTGTTTTCCTTCGATTTGCTTCCTTGACAAACAATAGGAAAAATACAAATGCAGAATGGTGCTTAAGCTTACTTCAAGAAGACGAATGATAACAGGGTCGATTCCAGCAAGCATTTCTCTGGCGAATTCTTCGTCAGTCCTCCATGCAGTCCTACTGTCTGCTCCAATTCATTAAAAATATCGAAGTAAATGATAATGAACATTAGTAAATATGTGAAAAGTCAAAGACATTTAACTCTCGAATTAGCATATATTTGATGCATACCTTGAATCACTTGAGGCACAGGAAACTTCAACAGTTGTTCCCCATCAGTCCGAAAAATTTCTTTGAGCATCTCCAAGGGGATGTTCTTGATTATATTATCAAGCAAGGGGCCAGAAGGAAGCTTAAATCCTCCATAGTAGAGTTTAAGTACATCCTCAAATGAGTCAAATTCATTACGAGTGCGGTCAGTTAGATCTTCTAGCTCAGGTATAATGAATTGAACTATAGACTTTAGTGCATAAGCAAGAAAATCAGACATCTTCAAGTGTCCAAATCGTTCATCTCTTGGAACATAAATGTTTAAGCTCATAAGAAGCGGAATCCTGCTCTCAGTGTTATGATCTGTTAATTATTGGAGTAAAAACAAAACATTGTCAGACTGAAAATATAAATACACAACAAGAAAAATGATTATTGATTCCTTAATACTGATCAATGTAATGTCTTACCTGATCTTGTTGGTGGTCTGCCTGTTCTTCCTCTACGAGGATAAGGGTACTCGGGAGATCCTCCAAGAACCGGGCGGGCGTGCTCGGGACCCTTATCAGGATTCCCCAAATCATTGTAATAAGCATAGTCATAGACACGGTCCCATTCTTGGAGCTCTCCTTCCCCATTTCCTCTCAAGGCCTTTAGCTCTTCTTCTCTGCATTTACGTAGTGGCTCTGGCATTTCATGTGGAAGATATGTCTAGAGAAACATCAAACATTTGTTAGAGGTGTAAATGAGCGAACTTTGCTATATTCGTGATCTGTCGTTCAATTAACAATCTTTGAAATTTTAAACTAAGATAAATGAATAGAAATCGGATCTATTCAATAAAAGTATTCAAGTATGTACCTTGTTAGTGAAGAAAACACGATCTTTTTTATATTTCTTGTCAGGATAAACCCAAGAATTGCAAACAAAGTGAATCCGACCATGACCTGGAACATGTTCAAGAGTGACAGTCTTGAGGTAGAATTCACTATGATGATTATTTTTAATCAGTACAGCTCCAGGTGCTCCAATTTCCTCATCCCAATCAAAGTTGACAATGAATATAGATTCCCCTGCTAGTGGAGAAGCTCCTGTAGAATTCCAGTTCTCCAAATATGCTGGTTTTCCAAGCTTTCCTTGCAATTCATTAGCTACCAACACAAATCAAATATTAACTGTTCTTTTAGTTAATCTACAAACAAATTAAAAAAAAAATTATTACTCATGTCTTATATAATCGAATCATCGATTAATTTCTAGCAATTAATGATAAAAAAAAAAAGTTGTTAAATCCAGCAAACAAATTTGATTTTATATTATTCATGATTAATATATATATTGATAAATTAAAAGTACTTAGGTAAACTAGGATAAGTAAAAGAAGAAGAAAATGAGAAACTTAAGGGAGAAAAGAGAGACCAATTAACATTGACATTGACTTGGACTTGGTCATTCTTGAATTAGGAGATCTGAGACCCCCAAGTCTTTATGCTTTTCGTAGCGAAGCGACCCCAGCTGCATTAATTATTATTATTTTTTTAATTTTGATTGAATTATTACAGGATTATAATAAAAAAAATGAAATACATATTTTTCTATTGACCTATATTATTTTTATTGCATTGATAATTATATAATAAAAATTTATAATTAAATATTTAACATTTCGTTACATTGGATACTTTAATTTTCTTGACTAACACAGACAGTCCAAAGACGATATCGTTTTTTAAGACCGATTATTAATTACCAAATATTCAACACTACATCATATTAGGGTCCATCACCAAATTAATATTAGAAAATTACAAAAAAAAATTATTTAAAAAAAGAAAAAAATTTAAAATATATGCAATTTTAAAAAAATAAAAATTCAAAAAGTATGATTTTTTTAAAAAAATCAAAATATGGATTAAAAAAAAGAATATATATGTAAAAGATTTTTTCTTATGTTCTTTTTTTTTATTTCAAAAATTAAAAATAAAGACGTATTATGATTTTACAATGTTTTTAATATATTATCTTTGGATTAAGGTATTAATCAAAAGAGATAAAATGGTTGATAGAATAAAACTTTAGGTATCTAATTGTAATTTTTTATTCTATAAACATCATTATAACAAAAGTAATATAATTCAAAAAGCAAATTAGTATTTACTCTTAAAAAATTACAGGTGAAAGGCCCTTGAATCCATTGCCAAACAAACATGAAAGGGAAGCACGAGCATTGTTGTCCTGGATGGATGAAGAATAAAACACAGTAAATTGTTTCATTAAAAACAAACAAGAGGAAAAAGCAAAGATAGAGAAATATGCCTATAACATTTAATTAGCTCTGACTAGTATAGATTTTCATTTTGACTTTAGATTTCGAATTGTTCACATTGCCATGTCTTTTAATTTGGAGATAGCTACATGACTAAGTCAGTAAGGCTCCATTTCCTTAAAACATTTTCCAGTGTCTTTTTTTTTTTTTTTTGTTGGAAAAAGGCAGCGCAAGCTTTGTGATGCACGGGTGGAGCTATTTCCCTCACTTGAAATGATATCTGTTTTTTTGTAAAATAAATTAAAATCTTCTGAAGTTAAAAGGTTTATATTAGATCAAACTATATAATAAGATGGTATGACATGAAAATAATATAAAAAATATGTAAAAATATAATATATTTTGTATTTTTATATGAATATAAATTGTAACATATAATTTTTATATAAAATATTTAAAAAATTTATAAATTGTTAATATTTTACATGAGATTAATATGAATTATAAGATTTAGTTTTGATAGATGGATAGAAGGTTGGGTGTTCTAACCACGGTTTGATCAAAAGTTTAAGCGTAAAATTTCCGGTCGTGTATGGGGGGAGTGAAAACTGTTGCCAGCTAGTGAACGAGAAAGAAAGCAAATACTATAAATTAATAGCATAAACAAAACTAGCTTTTGTTTTGACTTTAGACAAGACAAACATGCTTGATATCTTGTTCTTCTTCAGGTTTTTAGGATGAAACAAAAGCAGGAAAGAAGCAAAATTTATAAAAAAAAAAAAAAAATTAAAAAAAAAACTCACCAGGGTCACCATTTTCAGCACTGATAAGTTGCAAGGAAACTCTTTTCCCTAACAACTCATGAACCCCATCAAGAAAAGATGCATGGAAATCATTGAAGTCCAAAACATTTTTTTTCATCAAAACAACAGTGCCCCTGATCTTCTCCGGCTTCATCATCTTCTTGCTCCCACTGTTACCACCGCCGGCGGCCGCGTTGAGTTGCAATGATTTGCTTCTGTAGGAAGAAAAAGAATACGAAGAAGATGCTGATGATGTTGGTTTAATTGATTGGTTGAATGTGATAATTTGAGATAAAGGGGTTGGGGCCATGGAGGAGAATTTATAGAGAAAAATTGGCCTAGACTGCTTGAGCCCGGTGTGGAACTGACAGGGAAGCTTCATTTTTGTGTTCATATGGGATCGGAGAGTTTCTGTTAAATTTCCCTCCAATCAAAGACTTGGTGGAGAGTATAAAGCACTTTGGTCTTTATGCTTTTTATCTTATTGCATAAGTTCTCTCTTTTGAGATTGACCTAAAAGAAATCAACTCACCTTTGAAGATTTTTTCCTTTTTCGATTTTGTTAGGTATATAATCTCTAATTTTTTGGAGTTATTTGAGAAACATGGAACCTTACTTGGAAGGCAAGAATTTTTGGAATTTAATTTTAGATCATAATGTAAGAACTATTTATTTTACATGATCATTTAACCAAAACTTAAATATCTCATATTTGGTAGATATTTCATCATGACAACTTATATGAAATTTCATTGCTGAAATTTGTGAAAATTTTTATCAGAAATGAGTAAATAAAATTTTTAATAAAAAAAATCAAAATCAATAAATTAAGGAGTTTAATGTAAAAATTAATAATATGTAAAAAAAATTATTTAAAATATTGTTTATATTTTAAATTATCGATAATTATTTAATAGTAAAAATTTTGTCAATATTTTAACTAAAAATATCTATTTAATTAATATATCAAAATTTATTAAATTTTTTTCAAATTTTACACACTTAATTTATGTGATGAGATCTTTTAATTTATTTTGATTTTTGATTTATTTATTTCTAATAAAAAATTTCATGAACTTCACCTATGAAATTTTATGCAAATCTTTTTCATTCAATTAATAATAAATATTAAATGAATATGTCATTGTTTATTTTTGTTAATTCCTGTATTTTTTTATTTAAAAAATTGGATTCAAATTTTAACTCCCATAATAAAAAAAAAAGTTAAACATGTCATTGATGGTATTAATTTCATTTTATTAGTTTTAATTTGACAGAATTGTTGGTTTAGGTTATCGAACTTTTTATTCCATGCAAGTTGATTTGGTGTGCCTTTGGTTGACTGATATATAACAAAGTCTTTTTTTATTATTCATTTCTTTTTCTTTTCCTGTAAAACCAAAGGACGACTATGTCACACTGAAAAACAAGTTTAATGTCACTTTCTAAAGGAAAAAAAAAAATCCTAAAAATCTTAGTGATATTTAAGAAGCCAAATTGTAAATCAAGCTTTATCAGAAACCAAGAACGATTCCCTTTGACATCTATTTCATAGGACGATGTCTAAGAATATATATACATGCAAGACTTTTTTGTCTACTAGACTTCTTTTTTCTTCTTGAAATGAACATGCATGTGGTAAATTATTATAAATTAAATAAAGAAAAAAAGAAAATGCTTTAAATTTTGTATATAAATGTTTTATTTTTTTTACAAAAGAAGCAGCAATATGAAAAAAATAAAAAGAGTAACAGATATTAAATTTTAAATTTTAAATTTGTTGGATGTTAATGATTACATAAATTAATTAAAATAAATTTTGAATTTAACATGTTTCACTAATGCTATTATATGACGTGTAACATAGAGTCTAGAAGGAATGATAGTTGATCTAGAAATTGAAATTTTTGAAGAAACATGAATTCTTAATAACGTTAGAATAGAATCCAAGCAGAGTTATATGATGAAAATTGATTATTGATTTTCTTTCTCAAGCCTTTTTAAAAATAAAATAAAATTAAAGATCTCTTTAGTAAAAAAAATTATGTCACATCGTGTGCCTATGTCAAAATTCTTCTTGTAAAAAGTGATACTTCTCAATCCGACAAGGTATCTATCTTTTTTTCTTTTTTTCTTTAAACTCAAACAAAAAATAAAATTCAAAAGAAGGGAATAAGGAGGCTTCTTCACAAGATTATAGTCCATCTTCCACTAACTTTTCATCTATAATTTTGGGTGTTTTTTTTTTTTCTGGAAATTTTGAATATATGCAATTTGTATAAAGACATTAAAAATAAAAAACATTATTCTCTTTGAAACCATGATGTTTATTAGTGTTGAAATGACATGTCTTTTTTGAAAAACCAAAAAAAAAAGTTTTTTTTTTTGTTTACTCTTGAATTATATATAAAAAAAGTAATTTTATATTATTTTATTCTATTTTATTATAATTTTATGTATTAAATATGATTTAAAACTTATTTATTACTCTTGACTTATTCGAAGACAAAACAATTCTTTATCATCCCCTAAGTTAGATATTTCAAGTTCAAATCCTAAAATTAAAAGCTAAAATTTATGTGACAAGAAAGAAAATTATATATCTCTTATTGTATAATTTAAAACCCGATAAATTTATATTTTTTAGGAGACGCCATAAATCTGTTATGTATAAAAGCAATTCATATATAACACTAGTCATTTTTATTGGGCCAAATAGTTTGAATCCCATCACACTAACAGAAGTGAAATCAAATAATCAATCAAACACATAAGAGATAATAATTTAACATGATTCAACCTAATCGACTTATATTCATGGACGAAAAATAAGATCCACTAGTTGTAAAGAATTAAAAACATATAAATCATAGTAACTTCACTCAATAATCAATACTCATAAAACATTCACAATATTTTCTAGTCTTATGGAGTATTTTCAACTTAAATAAATACATACCCTTGTACACCCATGCATCATACCTATGTGGACCATTTCATTCTCCTCTAGTTCACTCAAACATATACACCCATAAGGACATTAATCTCTTCTAGTCTTATGAAGTGTTTATCCCATAAAATCTTACAACTCTTTTATATATTTTTTTCATATCTAACCTCATATAGACTTCACCTATTTTTAAGTATACAAACTTGTATTAAGAATCTTTTTTCTCTTAAAATTCTTCTTTTTCAAGTCAAATTTGCCTATAAAAAATTTATTTTCTCTTAGAATTCTTTTTCTAAAGTCTTCTTATCTATCAAGCAATATCTAACCAATCATAAACAAATCTATTATGGGATTTAAGTCACTATTCTCATCAATCTCCACATTGACTCAAATTCTATCAAATCTTTTGTTTTAATGCTAGATATACTTTATTCCACCTGCAATGGAAGTTTCACAATCATTTTCTCTTGTGTATCTTCACACTTTACTTAAACTGATTCTCAATCCTCAAAACTTAAATTCAAATTTTTCTCTTGAATCGAGCCCTTCTTGGCTTGCCTCTTCCCATGGCTCGAGCCTTCAGTTCTTTTCACGTTTTAAGCCTTCAGCTTTGATACCACTTGTTAGGTCAAATAGTCTCAATCCCATCACACCAACATAAGCAAAATCAAATAATTAAATAAACACACAAAAGATAACAATTTAACGTGATTCAACCTAATTGACCTACGTCAATCATAAGAAATAAGATACACTAGTTGTAGAGAATTACAAATATACAATCAAATCAAGTACTCATAATCAATACTCATAAGACATTCTCAATTTCTTCTAGTCATATGAAATATTTTCAACCCAAATAAACACATACCCCTATATACCCATGCACCATACCTATGTGAATCATCTTATTTTCTTCTAGTCCATTCAAACATACACACCCATAAGGACGTTAATCTCTTCTAGTTTTATAGAGTGTCTATCCCATAAAATTCAAAAACTCTCTTACATTTTTTTTCTGATACCTAATCCAATAAAGACTTTACCTATTTTCAAGCATATAAACTTACCTATTAAGAATCTCATTCCTCTTATAATTCTTCTTCTGCAAGTCAAACTTATTTATTAAGAATTCTTTTTCTCTTATAATTTTTTTCTGCAAGTCTTTTTGTCCATTAAGTAATATCTTATCAATTTCAAACAAATTTAATATGGGATTTAAGTCACTATTCCCAAAAATTTTGATTGATTGTTTGGATGGGATCTGTTTTTGCCATTCAATTAACAAACTAATATCATTTTATATAACATTTTGAATTATAGTTAGCCATCAACTAAGTTTGGCAGTGGTCTCTCACCTTATTATTACATTTTATCTAACCATTACAAATTAAACAAAAATTTGGTTAACATGCATAAGAAAAAATGTTGCAATTAAATGATAATATATATAAATGACATTTACATAGTATATAGAACAATGTCATTTTAGATGGGTTTTGTTAATGGGTGTTATAAATTAGGAATATGGTATTTTAAGACTTTTTATTACATAAATGCTACAGCTTGGAAATTAGTAGTGTAAACGAATAAAGTTTTAGATGAATTATCCGTAAATATGTTTGGTTTCTATTTGTTTATATTCATTTATTAAGCTTAATAAATGATCATAAATAGTATTTTTATATTCATTTATTAAACGAACCGAATACGAATAGAGGTGTGTTTGGTTTGTTTATGTTCATGAACAAGTTCATTTAAAATTTATTTAAAATTTGTTCGTTTATTATTCATTTGCTATTTGTTTATAATAACACTAATAAAATTATATTATGTTTTATCCTAATCTTATTTTAAGATTCATTTACATTCATTTATGTTTGTTTGAGATTTGTTTATTTAAATTAATTTAGTTATGGTTTGTTTATTATTTATGAACATGTTCGTTTATATATATTCGTAAACATGTTCGTTTAATGTTAATAAACGAGCTCATTTAACTTAATTGAACTCGAATATCCTATCATTTAAACAAACCGAACTCGAACGAACAAAGTAATTTTTTTATCAAATATGAACCGAATCTAAACACCTTTAAAAATAAACAAACAAACCACATACATATGCTCGTTCATATTTAGTTTGTTTACAGCCCTACTGAGAATAAAGAAAAAGATTGCAAATGATGAGATTTGAACTATAGATCTGTTGAATGTTATATTTATAAAGACGATAGCATTAACCTAACATAATTAAGTCCTGAATTCCCTTAAAAAATATTTTCCATTGTATGTTTAACCATGTATAATTAACTACAAAATGATTTCCAGAAGTTAATCACTGTTTTTTGGGAGAACAATTCATAATTAATGTGTGGAAGTAGCAGTTGCAGCTTTTTTAATGATTGTGTTAACGTGTGAATGGTTCATCAGATTAATTGGAAAGAAGGGAAATTTTTCGTAGCAGGAAGTTTAGAAAGAGCTGCAATGTTTAATTTTGAGTGTTGAAGCAAAGGTGGGTTTTCCCAAATTTGAAGGCTATGATAGTAAGTGAGAAGAGTAGCATATATATTATGAAATTCTGCTGAAAATCATCTTTGGCAAATGCTTCATATGGACAATTCTGTGATTGATTTTAGGATTTTATGGTTAAGCACGAAAATTGAAAATTTTTAATAAAATTTAATATGTTTGAAGTTTAAATTTTAATAATTATAATCTTTTTATTTCAAATTATGAATTTTTTATTAAAAAAATGCAAAGCAATTCCTTTAGATGTTTTGGAAAGGAAACGATATTTGCCAATTTAGTTTAAATTTCTCATCCCATATGTTTTTTTTTTTTTAATGTAACCATGACGTTAATTACTTGTTTATATATGTGTTGTATTTGACAATTTAAAAGAGGTTGCTGCAGGTCGTACATTTGATATGACATCAACAAATGATCATTAATAAAACTCAAACCCAATATTTTTTCATTGAAGAGGATAAATTTTAATCGATTGAACTAATCACTCATTAATAACACATGAAATATACATTATACTATAAAAGATGCCCTTGCAAGCTGTTTATGGGCTTGCAAAAGCAAGAACCTGTGTTGTGTAAAGCGAAAATCATTCATATGCACAAAAAAAAAAAAATTATGCAAATACAATTAGGAAAAATTAAGAGTCTTTCAAATTAAAAAAAAAAATAAAGAGAGAATTATTTGAGATGATTTAAACATATGAAATGTATGTTCATTTGTATACTGAAAAATAAAATTTTAAATTTAAGAGAAACCAAAATTTTTATATGTATATTAGGAGAGATGTAGATGTAAACTACTAAAAAATAATAAATAATTAAAAAAATAAATAAATAAATTATTATTAATAAAAATAAGTGATGTAAAAAAATTTAAAATTATAATATAATACAATTTTTTTTATTTTTATATAATCGATTCCAAAATATACAATGTAAGATTTAATTTATTATTATTATTGTTATACAAATTCATTTAATTTGGATATGTGACTAGGTAATAAGCGAAAGTATTTAAAAGTTTAGTTTATTCAAATTTAAAGTTCGAACATTAAAATGTAATTTTTATCTTTTCTCAACTAAAAAAATCTGATTTGATTTTGTTGTTTTTCATTTAAAATTGTAGCCAGGCAGGTAAGGTTTACAAATAGATTTTTTTTTTCAAGTGCACATTTTTGGTATTAAATGCAATAAAGTAGGCATGTGAGGTTCGGATACCAATGAATCATAGATAGTTTTACCTTTGTTTGTGTCATTATCAAAGGATAAAGAAAAACATTATATTTTTGTGGAACATGATTTTAGTTATAACTTAGGGATTTTTTATTTTATTACTCAAAACAATCAATGTTCTAATGATTATTATATTAAAAAAACATGTTCTTTCATCAACAACGAGTCATTTGAAAGTGATTATAAACAAAAATAAAATGTAAAGTAGATTAAAATTTCGAATTTAGCATCACTTGTATATTTAAAAAAAATTTCTTTTCATTTATATATATAGATGAAAAAAATTAAATTTATTGTCATCACAAAATAATAAATTTGAATAAATTTAATTAAATTAAATTTAAAAAATGATATTAAACAGATTTAATATTTAAATGTTGACATCTACAATTATATTCTTATCCCCGTATTACGACATCTTTTATAAAAAGCAATCAATTTTTTATGATAATTTATATTAAAAAAAATATATTCCTTAATTAACAAGAGTCATTTTATTAAGGATTTGGTCATCATTATCAACTATAAAAGAAAGAAATAAAGAAACATATGGATTGTCACTTGTGATTATTTATGTCCTTAAAAAAAAATTTTGATGACATTGGCAAATAGGAGTAAAAGAAATTGAAAAAAATAAAAAATTAATTTAAAACTATAGTGTTTAGTTTGGATCAAATCATTTTTTTAAATTTGGATTAAATTCAGATATTAAATATATATTAAATTTAAATCAAATTTCGAATCGATGTGTAAAAAAAAAAAAACAAATCGAATTATTATGTTTTTGTTAGCTTTTATCTATCTTTTAAATTTTTATAAAATAAAAATAATTACTTTATATATAAATCTAATTCAAATATATTAAATTTTATTAAACTAATATATAAAATAAATTAAAATTTAAAAAACAATAAACTAAATTGAATCAAACCGATAAAATTTGATTTGAATTATATTGGTTTTAAATAAAAATTGATTCAAATTCAAATCAAATTTTAAAAATTTATAATACTATATATTATTCAAAAAATTTAAATCAAATTAAATCTAATTTGATCACAACCGTTATCATCTACCAAAAAAAATATAAGACAATATTTTGAAGTTTGATCCATCTATTTCTCAATCAAATTTCAATAAAATTTTTAGTCTGGTTATGCTCTTTTAATTTTGACAGCCCAAATTCCATCCAAGACCAAGGGCCATTTAGCCCAGTCTGAGAGCTCCATGTAGGTGCTAAGGAAAACTATGGACATTATTAGAGCTCAAATAGTTAGTTGGGCTAACCATTTGAGTCTAAGCCCAAATCATTATCTAAAGTTGGACTGTCCAAAGCAGACAAAATTGCCAACACGAAAATCGGGCCGTTATTAGGAGACTATTAGACTCAGTTGGGCCCACGTTGAAAGACATAACAGGCGTAGGCCTAATAATCATGGGCCATTGATGGGCCAGACCTTTTTCTGTGGATCTAGCAAACATGCTGACATGGCGGCCTAAGAAAAAACAGTTGCAAAGGAGTCACTTTACTTAAGAAACAGACAATTCTCCCTCTTTTTCTCTGTGTTTTTCTCTGTGTCTGTCTCCTCTGATTCACGCCAACGTTGCTCTTCCCCTGCGGCAATCTCGATTACCTATGCAAAATCTAATTCCCATTTTTCGAGGTTCTTTCTCTTTCAAACACCAAATATTCCCATAAATAATTTAATCTTTTTTTTTAAATTCCAAAGCATCAATTTTTAATTATAAATATAAATACTATATAATGCAGCTAGAGCTAGGAGTTTTTAGAATGTGATCTCTGCTTTTTCTTTTAGATGGCGACAACCCAAGAACAGAATCTCTCTCATTCTGGTGGGTCACTTGACTCTGTTTTATTCCAATTCCAAAAACATTTGGTTTGTCTACTTTCTGTTTGGTTCTTGGGAAAATCATTGGTTTCTGAATTGGGTTTTGGTTTTCGTATTGTTTTGCTGCAGTTTCCGCTGGTAGCTTCTTTATGTCCTTTTGTTTTTATTTGGCTTTTAGAAATAAAAAATGAGCTCAATTATTTTACAGTTGAATTGGGATTAATTCAGTTTTGCATAGGAGTTCAGAGAGCTTAGGAGTTCTATTAAGCTCAAATTATTGGAGCTTTTCCACCTTTAATGGTTAAAGGATTGAACTTTAGAGACTTTATAAAGATCCCACTTTTTCTTTTTCTTTTTTTTCTGGTTATTTGTAATTATAGGATCTGGAAGTTGCAAAAACCTATATGTGTACTTGTGATGAAATTTTATATTTTTTTTCTCATTTTCTTGTTTATTTGTGGAATTTCTATTGATTTTGGAGCATTTGTTTGATAGGAGTAATCATCTGGTGTTTTATCTTATAGGACTTCGTGAGAAGCACCAAGAAGAATTGGACAATCTTACATTAACAATTCAGCCCTTAAGAACTCTAAAGCTTTTTGCCTTTGCTGTTATTCAATGGATTCATCAGATAATTCGACATCGAGCTGGTTGGTTCATGTTTTCAAGCACTTTGGCTGGAAGTATTGGAATTTTGGTCATGACCATTGGTGGGCCTCATGAATTGGTATGATGTTATGCCATATTGCTTCTGGTGATTACTTCAGTCCAGATCGTAGAAGATTAAGTGGCTGCTAGTGTTTTGAGTGGTTGTCTGCTGCTAATTATAGATAATGTGATTCCTTTTTTTTGAAGAAACAGTAGTAGTTGAGTATTACTCTTTTGTCTTTTGAGTTGGAAATGCCATGCAATGTAATTTTGATCAGTGATTTTTGCTAGTGTGTTGGTTTGATGAGGAATATTTGCAGTTGTCAGCTTGATTTCTTGATAATATTTCAATTCATCCTTGGAAGCTGCAATTATGTTTTGATTTGTTTCTATGTTCTGATGAATAGTGCGACTTTGGCAGGTTCAAGAGCATATTCATTACGTTCAGTTTGGAGTTTGGTGGTTGGCCCTTGGGGTAGCATCATCTATTGGTCTTGGTAAGGGGAGTTCTACTTTGTCACTATCAGATTTTTTACGCCACTTCTATTATATTCTAGATGCTTGTACCATTTGCTTTGGAAGGATTCCGTTCAAATTTTCCTCTCTTGCAATTATTGAGCATTAGCTTTTAAATTGTTGTAAGAGATGGTGAGAAACTGTTGTCTATTCCTAAAATTAAGGGATCATACTTCACTAGATTAGCTGTTATATTCCTTTGGTACTTGTTATCACTGTTCTATTTTCTTGCTTAAAAGAATTTGCTGCTTATTCTCAATAAAATCATTTATATACATGGATTTTTTTTTTAAAATGGGACTCTGAATCTATTCTATTTCTCACAGGATCTGGTTTGCACACATTTGTGCTGTATTTGGGTCCACACATTGCCTTTTTTACAATTAAAGCTGTGCAGTGTGGCCGTGTTGATTTAAAAAGTGCTTTATATGATACCATTCAACTGAACACTGGTCCTTCATGGCTGAAAAAAAATTGCTCTGACTATGGACCTCCACTGTTCCCATCAGGACATGGTTCAAGAGTTCCACTCGGTAGCATATTGCCTCAGGTTCAACTAGAGGCCATCTTATGGGGCATTGGGACTGCACTTGGAGAGCTCCCTCCATACTTCATATCTAGAGCAGGTCATAAGGGCACAGCTATTATTATTCTGTGTTTGCACTTGTATACTTCCATTATTTTCTGATTGTTTATTGATTATGGTTTATAATCTTGACTTTCCTACTTAAATGCTTTGGCAGCTTGCATATCAGGTAGCAAATTGGTTATCATGAGTGATTTAGATTCTTCTTCAATGGAAGATGGTAGTATCACAGCCAATCATCTGAAACAGATAAAATATTGGCTCCTTTCACACTTACAATACTTGAACTTCTTTACAGTTTTAGTTCTTGCTTCGGTAATCTAGGAACTTTTTCTTTCTTCTTTTCTTCACAATTTTAGTTGTACTTTTGATTTTTTATCGTAACTTTGATCAATGGTATGAAAGAGTAGTTATCATAGTAGCTATAGCTAATTTGGACAAATTAGCTGGAGTGAAAATGTCTGCTTCATTGGTGAAAGTTGGTTTTTGAATGATGCTGTCCAAAAAATTCTTTTGCTCATTTGGGTAAATAATTAGAAGGTGATATTAGCCTAATGAAATGCATTAGATATCACTGCAGTTATTTTTGCAGCAGATCATAGTACTGTAGTACTAATTTCTATTAATAATCTTTGTGCTATACTGAAGCAGAGGCTTGTGTTGCTAACCTATTTGGATTTGTAATTTTCTGATTAGAGTGTTATATTTTCAGGTTCCAAATCCTCTGTTCGATCTTGCTGGTATTATGTGTGGGCAATTTGGTGTTCCATTTTGGAAGTTCTTTCTAGCAACATTACTTGGAAAGGCGATCATTAAAACTCACATTCAGGTTTGAGAAGTCCTAGATTTTATACCAGGAGGTTTTTGAGCTACTTTATTTCTTTAAAGTTGTTATCTGTCTCTAAAATCATAAAATGTAAGTAAAAAGGAAAAAAGAAAAACTTCTATGTGAAAGGGGGTCAGTAAGCTTAAGCATGATGGTAAATCCTGCTGCTAAGTGGTGGGAACATTTATGCTGATCCTTGATGTTATTTTGTGACTTATGGTTGTTATTTTCTGTTTGTCACCGCAGACGGTTTTTATCATCTCAATTTGCAACTATCAGCTTCTGGACTTCATTGAAAATGAGTTGATTAGAGTGCTCAGCTTTATCCCAGGAGTAGCCACCATCCTGCTGGACCTTATCAGGAAACTACATACTATTAGAGACAAATATATGTCACCCTCTCCTCCAGTCTCCTCAAATATTAAAGTAATATAAACACAAAATAGTGTGATAAGCATACCTATGCAGGATGCCTTAGGTCTCCAGCGGAACTTCTTGCCTGGTGCTAATTTAGCTTTTTTTGTTTTCTCTACAGGTGAATAGTTGGGATTTATCACTTGCTTCAATCTGGAATACTGTTGTATGGCTCATGCTTCTAAACTTCTTCATTAAGATAGTAACAGCAACTGCTCAGAACTTTCTCAAGGAACAACAGGAGAAGGAGTTGATAACATTATCAAAGAACTATTTTGAATTGAATCCTTCAGCTTCTAAATCCATTTAGACATTTGATAGTAGTTCTGTTCCCCGTTTATGTTTATCTTTTGCATCATGCCTAATGATGTGGTAATTTTAGAGGCAGAAAATTTTTATATCTGTCACAGTTAATAGTTTTCCACACCATACTCGGTTTTGTGTTTAATTTGTATGGAAAGCTTGAAGGAACAGAAGGGAAAAAGCAAGTTCCATACTTCATTCATTCTTGTTATTGGATTTTGGACTTTAACATATCATCTTTGTTGTCAAACCTCAGGCAATATAAATCAAGTTATTAGCTTTATCAATCATGTCAAGCCGGGTTTTTTTTTTTTTTCTCTGATCTATCTCACTAATTGTTGAGGTGGGGTAAGGGATTGCTGATGCTTTTTTTTTTTTGTCTTTGTTGTTTTGTAATCAGTATCAAGTTATGTTCAACCATGTATCATACAATGGTAAGCTTCTGAATTCTTGGAAATTCTCATGTTAAGAGCATATCAGGTATACGTTGATGGTGGAAAATCTAATCTCAGATGATGCTGTAAAGCATATTAAACTTTAAAGGTTGCCTTCCAAAACAATTCATTGATATATCATCATGACAAAAATCAGTGACTTAAAGTTTACCTTTGATCACCTCAACGGAAAAGAAAATCTTCTTGCTCTGAAGTTTGAATTTGCTTTGCTTTGTTGTGTATCATATAAACATTTCTTGTAAATACCAGAAAAGCAGTATAAAGTACCATACGTGGATGATGGCACGCCTAGATCTAATCTCTAACTTAAATACAGTCCACTACAATAGGAAGAAACATATCAACTGCCCCATGTGTGACCAAGACCGTATGCATCCATAAACCCGGCTGCACGAGCATGATCATGACCATGGGCCACATGGCGGTGGCCGTGGCCGTGGCCGTCACTGTCACCTTCACTGTCACTGTCACTGTCAGTGTGGTCAGTGTCTGTTGCTTCATCAAACATCTTCTGAATATGCGCAGCAATGGTCTGTTCCTCAACTTGTCTAACTGTTTTGGGCAATGAAGACACAAACTGAGCTACAATCTCAGCTAGTTCACCAGGAACACCTTCCTGAGATCACAAAGACATAACAAGCATGAATTCAAAATGAAGCAAATGCATGTAATGTTGACAACACATAGAAGACACCTAAGGAACTTGTTAAAACATCTTATTATTCTAGAAAACATACAATCAATCTATGATGCTCTTGATTTAAATTCCAAAGGGTGCATCCATGGTCCTATAAATTTGGAAGAATGCAGTTACCAAGTGACATGCAAAGTAATGGAGTATCGCATCAATTTCAACTAAAGAGCACACAATTCAAAAGGTATGTAAAGAACCAAAAACAACATTCATGCAAGTATCAGAGCAAAAACAATCTATTAAAGACATACAATCAATCAATCATACAAGAATTAACCAACAATATAACATGGCTGCATATCTTTGGAACATATGAGAGCAAAAATCAAAGGTCAATCAAGTCAGAATCAATCACAAACTCAGTCACGAGCATGCCTAAAATCATCCAAAAGCGGCTATATTATGATAATTCAACTGTTAATAATGTAAAACAAGAACAACAGAAACTTAATATGTCGAAGGAGTCAATGGGACCTGAGGCCATCGCCCTCCAGAATGAGTGACAAATTTTGCCCCAGGAAGTGCCTCAGCAATTCGTCGACCCTCTTTACTCCATTCGTCTGACCAATCATTAGACCAAAGTACCTGCAATGGCACACCTTTTATACCATCCAAACCTCCCCACTCTTCTATATCAAAACTATAATTCAGCTTCTTCCCCATCCCCACAACTGCTCTTCTCGCATCCCATCCCGTCAAAAGCGCTCTATGTGCCTCCAACTCCGACCAACCAATCCCCTTTGAGCAACACAAGTTTATCAACCTTGCATACGCAAAAGAAAACCACAACACAATCTCACCCACCACAGGTATGTTCAAAACCCAAAAAGGCAAAGCTGGTTTTAATCCTGTATCAATAAGAGTTACACTTCTAATGAAACTTGAATTCTCAGAAATCCAATTTGCAGCCATAACAAAACCGGAATCATGCAAAACTAAATGCACAGGAGCTAATCTCATTGTTTCTATAACTTGCCCCAAAACCCTTCCCATCTCTTGACTTCCCATTTCAATAACCTTAAAACTCTTTTTAACCAAAACTCTTGACTTTATCTCTTCATAAGGGAGTTCACCAGTTTCAACCGCTTGATCGAAAGCCCAAAACAAACCCTTTTCTTGAATCAAACTATAAACTTCCTTAAACCTTCCTAAAACCCCATTTGTTCCTTCTTCAATCTCTACCCTTGAGTTATCTGAAAACCCATTTCCAGGCAAATCAAAGGCTACAACATGAACTCCTTTTGTGCCTAGAACTCTTATCATTTCCCTATAAGAATAAGAACTCAGCCCCAGCCCATGAACAACCACAACATTCTCAGATGAAGAAAACTGACCATTTTCGGAAACAAAAATTTCACTTGGTGATTGGTTTGGGTTTATTTGTACTTTAATGGTTCTACCATTTGAGTAGTGTTGGCGTAGGGAATTAGGCAAAGAAAGGAACCAGGATCTGGGGTCTTGAGGGGACAAAGAGGAAAAAGAGACGAAGAAAGTAATAAGAAAAACACTGAGAGGAAAACAGAACCAGAAGGCAAAAGGGTTTCGAGTTTGGGAGCTCGGGCTTGGCTTTGAAGTGGGTTTTGAAGGTTTCGAGTTTGGATTTAAAGTTGGTTTTTCAGGGGGTTTTTCGTTTCCTCTTGTTTTCTGTGACCCTGGCTCTATCCCTTCTGTTATGATCGCCATTGACAAGCATCAACTGTAAACTTCAACTTCTAATCTTTGAAACACATCATGAAGAAGAAAAGTTAACAGCTCTGTTTCAAACGTATAAACTTTAAACAGTAAAAAAAAAAAAAGCAAAATTTGAGATTTGAGATTTGAGATCAAGCTGGAGAAAATAAATTGTCCACCTTCTGGTCCTTTTAGTCTCTCTGTTTCATTCCTTAACGACAACGTTTTAGTCTTTCTGGTTTTGTACTCTATCTATAAAAAGCTTTCCTTTCCTGAAGAAAGACTGTTGACTTTAATAAGTAAGATTAAATTATTAGATTTCAGACATTTAAAAACGACACCGTCCACTTTCAGCTGTTGTCTTTTTCCTTATACGACACAGTTTTCATTCAACTACCATCATTTCTGGTTTCTCTTCTTTGACTCTGACTCACAAACCTTGATACCCTGTATTCTCTGTTGTACTTATTCATTTTCTTGTTTCTATCGGAAGTTGCTACTATTATCAACTATGCAGTCGCTACCATCACAAGCAATGCGTCCTCTATCCCTCAACCCATCTCTTTCCTCTTCTCGTTTTCTTTTCTTCTCCTTCTCAATCCCCATTTTCCACAAATTCAAAAGCAACCCCACAATTTATAATAAATCACAGAAGGGTCCTTCGTTTTTGACCCTACGATGTTGTAATTCTGGTTCAGTAACTGCCAAGCCTTCTTCAGAGCTTCATAGGAACCGTACTGTTCAAGAACCGGATGAAAAGGTTGTTGCTCTTCGCCAGCTTTTTCCCAAGCCTGGAATTGGAATTGATGCCTATATCATCCCTTCTCAGGAAGCTCATCAGGTTCAATTCTCTTTCTTTTCTATACTTGTTAATGCTCAAATTCAATTAGTTTTTGGTTGTTTCGAGTAGCTGGTGTTTTGACTATTGAGTGCTTTCAGATGAAATATTCTGTCATAATTTAGATGGTAAACTGATATAAATGAGACGAGATTAACATTATTTGGACTCTTAGGTGCCCATAAACTGTCTCAGATCTCATCATGTTCATAAATGCATCATTGCATTATTGTTTTCAACTTTTGGTTGGTTCAATAATTGTATTCAAGTCTGTTTTAAGCAGATTTTAAGTGCTTCTGTTAATAAATTTCATGTGTTATGATAAATGATTATTCAGTTTTACTACTTGTTAACATTTATCAAAATGTCACCATTAAGGATTATCAGGGATATCTGTATGTGAGACTGAAATTTGTCACAGTAGAACTTTCAAGTTCTGACTTCTACTGCAATTAGTTTAATTACTATTGGCCATGGTTTCTAGAGTGAGTTCATTGCTGAATGCTACATGAGGAGAGCCTATATATCAGGCTTTACTGGCAGTGCAGGGACTGTTGTCACAAAGGATAAAGCAGCTCTATGGACTGATGGTAGCTATTTCTGCAGGCTTTTTCTTGTTGGGAAACTTTATTAAGTCATTTTAATGGAGTTCCATCTAGTATGGTCCACCATAGATTAAATGCTTGTTGATACTAGTTCTTCCTGTCTTCTGACCATTTAGGCTGAGAAATAGTTGCGCTCAAGCTGGATTCTCATGTGTGCTGGTAATCTTGGAGTTCCAGCAATTAGTGAATGGCTTAATGATATTTTGGCTCCTGGTGGCAGAGTTGGCGTTGATCCTGTGAGCACTCTTTCAACCTCCTAAATGGGTGCATCTAGCTTACCATTTGCAATCAATATAACCCTTATTAATTTTTGGCTGTGTCTGATGACGTCTGATAATTTGAAGGGAGCAGTTTCTATTTTCTTATGATGCTGCAGAAGAATTGAAGGAGGATATATCTAAGAAGAATCTTGAGTTGGTTTACTTGTATGATTTAAATCTTGTTGATGAAATATGGAAGGAATCAAGGCCAAAACCTCCTAACAAGCCAATTAGAGTGCATGATCTGAAATTTGCTGGCGTAGATGTGGTGTCCAAATTATCTGCCCTGAGGGCTGAACTAGTTGGTACTGGTTCATCTGCAATTGTTATATTCATGCTTGATGAAGTTGCCTAGTTGCTGAACTTGGTATTAATACTCACACTTACTTAGTTGCTTGTTATTTTTTTTTTGAAACAAAAACAGTGATAGTCTTTGTTTTGTCAAGATTTCTTAGAATGCTCATTACTTTAGAAGAAATCTGATAGCTCAACTTGCTCAGACCAATATACATATACATATACATATATATATATATATATATATATATACACATATACATATATATATATGTATATGTGTGTGTGTGTGTGTATATATAGAAAGAGAGAGAGAGAGAGAGTTAATCATTCAATAATTTCTTCTTTTGCCTTTAATCCTTCATCCAACTAATACCTTACATCTTGTTTTGCAGAGTGGAAGTGATGTCCCACATTCACCTGTTATGTATGTATACTTAACTGTGGAGGTTGACGCAGCAAAGTTATTTGTAGATAATTCTAAAGTCACCCCAGAGGTGATGGATCACTTGAAGAATGCAGGTGTAGAATTAAGACCATATGACTCCATCCTTTCTTAAATAAGGAGGTATGTTTAGGTGATGTTATTTTTGCATTTGAAACATTTTTCTTTGAATGGGGCATTTTTTTATGCTATGGTGAAGTGATGATTTTCACTTTAGTTCATTAGGAAACTAGCGTGTCTTTCATTGAAGCAGTTTTCACAAGATTTTATGCATTTTCATTTAGATAGCTTAGACTTTCTTGTTTGAAAAATATGTAATAAAAATGTAAAAGCAGCCAGCAAAGATGTCTATCTTTATCTAAGGTTGCAAAATTTTTTATTATATCTATTCTTAGCTGGTTTTGCCAGGTGTGCTAGGGCAAACTTATTTTAGAAATAACTAAATATACCTTTTTCATACCGGCAGCAAAGGGGGCTCACCTGTGGTTAGATACATCATCTGCTAATGCTGCTATTGTGGAGACATATAAGTCTGCTTGTGATAAATATTTTATGAGCCATGGGAGTAGAGGAAAAATAAAGAATAAGGGATATGGTGAATCCAATGGTCTCTCTAGAGGTCCTTCTGGAGTTTATAGATGATCTCCAATCTCCCAAGCGAAGGCATTGAAAAATCCTGCTGAATTAGAAGGGATGCTGAATTCTCACTTGAGGTAATTGATTTCTCCATATAATAGTAATACCTCAGTTTGTGGTTATAATTTAGTTGGCTGCAATCCGTTTTTGAAACATTCGTCTTCGGAGGATATTCCTTTTAAGAAACATCTACCCTTTTGTAAGCAAAGAGGACACCTACCATTGTCTGTTGACATGCCTGCTATAGCCCTTCTTTGTGAAACTTTCTATTTTGGGGTAGCTAAAAGCTATTGCTTGCTAGAAAAGATATGTAGATAAAAAAACTTTAAGAATTATAATTATGGTGATAATATACATGCAGGGATGCAGTTGCTTTGGCACAGTTCTGGTGCTGGCTGGAAGAGGAAATTCATAAGAATGTGAAACTCACAGAGGTAGATGTTGCAGACAAACTTCTTGAATTCCGTTCAAAGCAAGATGGTTTCCTAGACACAAGCGTTGATACAATAAGTGGTATATTACTTTATGAATTCTTGATTACCTTCCAGTCTAAGTCCAGCCATTTTAATTCCTTGCGTCCTGGAAAAAGTAAAATTGCCATGCTTTGTTTTTATTTTGGAAGGGAATATGTAAATTAATAAACTCCACAACCAAAAATCAAATCTCTGTCTATCAATTTATAATTCACTCTTAACATTTTGAATAATATTGCGGGATCAGGTGCAAATGGTGCTATTATACACTACAAACCTGAAAAAGAAAGTTGTAGGGTTGTGGATTCAAATAAATTGTTCCTATTGGATAGTGGAGCTCAATATGTTGATGGAATAACTGACATAACAAGGACTGTACATTTTGGTGAACTAACTTCCAGGGAAAAAGAATGCTTCACCCGAGTTCTAAAGGTGCTGGTTCTGTTTTGATCTATCTTGTCGGTATCATATGAGCCCCATGTATGTGTTACATAAAGAGATTGACTGGCTCTTAACCAAGTTTTTCTAAAATATTTGAGAATATTGGTAAATTTTTTCTTACTTTGTGAGATCACAACAGCCTTGTATCCCTCACATTCCTTTTGTCTGGTTCTCCACTTTCTTTTTTCTTTGTACATATAAAATGGAAATCCAGTTAGAAATGGAGCATATATTTGATTATTTTTAGTCTTATGAGTACCTTCCACCATGATATGATTTCATCACTGTACTACTTCTAAAGATTACCAAGCTCTCGTATATGAATTGGTTATTTTGGTGTTTCCTGATATACCATCAAATTGCAGGGTCACATTGCTCTTGATCAAGCAGTATTCCCCGAAAGCACTCCAAGTTTTGTGTTGGATGCGTTTGCCTGCTCTGCCCTTTGGAAGATTGGACTTGATTACCGCCATGGTATTTCTCCCATCTTTCCAGTGACTTCCCCACAGTACGAAAAAGCTTTGTCTATTATTGATTTATGACTTCATTGTCTTGTTCCCTTTATGCAGGTACTGGGCATCGTGTTGGAGCCGCATTGAATGTCCATGAAGGCCCACAAAATATTAGCTACAGATATGGAAATATGACTCCCCTACAAAAAGGCATGATTGTTAGCAATGAACCTGGCTACTATGAAGACCATGCCTTTGGCATTCAGATTGATGTACAAAGTCATTCGGCCATATCTGTTTGTTCTAAACTTTGCATTAGCTAAAAGAATTCTGGCTGTTTAATTTCCTTGATGAATTCATTTAATTGATCTAACTGCTGGTTTAAAGCTAAACTTAGTTGGTCCACATCCAAACACCTCATGTAATTTGAACTACATTGTGATTAAAGGTTAAAAGTTATATTAATTAGGTTTGAGCATTATTTTGTAGTTTATATTATGAGTAACCCTCTAGTTACTGTTTGAGAAGCTTGGTCATTTCTAACTTAGAATCTTTCATCTTGCAGAATCTTCTTTTTGTGCAAGAGATTCATACACCTAACCGTTACCGAGGAATTGAATATCTTGGATTCAAAAACTAACATTTGTTCCCATTCAGGCATGCTGCCGATTTCCTTGTACTAATGCTGTTCAAATCTTACTTTGCGCATTAAGATGCTGTATTTCCACCCACTTTTGCTGTCTGCTAACTCCACCATGATAAGTTCTTCTGGGCATAAATTACTAGTTACAATCTGGTTCTGAATCAGTTCTAAGAAACTTACTTAGAATCTGAAACTCAAATTTATTAATGGATTAAGTTGAAATGTTCACTTGTAAGGAAGTAGAAGTCATCTGGTCATCAGGCTTCCAAGAGCGATCTTCTGCTAATGAACATGAATATATGCGTTACTTAGCTTTCCCTCATACTGGATTAGGAAGATTATTATTTTACAGAAATAACAGCATGTACTTATTCTCGAAATGTGCATATTTTCAATTTTTAACTTGAATGTTGATCCGAGGGTTGGAGCTGATTGCTATAGGGAGCTTTGCAATTAAATGTACAAATTATTTGCTGCTTCGACTTCCTTAGTAGGATAAACTAGACCGGTTACTTATAATCTCTAATTTTGAGTTTCTTTTTTTATCATGATTAAATTTGATTCTCGGTTATGTTAAATGAAGTTCAGCTGGATATTTTATTTTTAATCATGTTTGTATCTGGGGTACAGACTAAATTGATTGACTTATCCTTGCTCTCTGTCGAGGCGGTCGAATGGCTCAACAATTACCGATCACAAGTTTGGGAAAAGGTAGGTACACATATGTATATGTATTGAAAAATGTTCACTTCCGTTAAACCATTTGCTAAAATAGATCTTGTGAGTTCAGTTTGATAGACTTCCTGGTTACCTGTTCAGCTTATTCTCCTTTCGAGTTATTAACTTGATAAGTTCTTGCAGGTTTCACCATTGCTGGAAGGTTCTGCTCGTCAATGGCTTTGGAACAGCACACGACCCATTGCCAAGCTATGATTTCCAGTCCCAAAATTTCCATTTTTTAACCCAAAAGCTTAAAACTTTAAAAAATAAATACCTTGTAAATGTCTGAGAAATTATGGTTTGTGGTATATCAGATTTTGTATAGAGCATCACATAAAAATATGTAATTAGAGAAATTCCAACGAGAAATTTCTTATTGCAAGTGTTACGAGTTGAACTTAGACTTGTCGCATGAATCAGTTTGACTAAATTTCGAGTTCAATCTCAATAGAATTTGAGTTGAATATATTTAACTATGCAAAATGCGATGAATATATTCATCTATATTTACCTAGGCATATATTCATAACAGATCAAACTCTTGAGCTTTGAAAAATATAAAAACATTTTTATTGAATGTAAATATACATTACAACAGAGACGTGAAAGCCTCAGTTTAAACATGACTATATATAGCCATTGAACACGTAAACAACAACAATCACTCACCTGGAACGGGCAATCCCTCTTCCATTTCTTTTCCTGAAAAAGGAATGCCCATGTTTCCATCCACCTTATGCCCCTTTGATCTTTTTTTTTTTTTTTCCTTTGCAACTTTTCCTGTCGCAAGAAGTGGCACTTGGCTCATAACATTTTTTCTGGTATTGGATCGGATGTCGAAAGTTCAGCATACATGTTGGATATGGTTTTTGCGAAGTATGCCTTTGCTTGAGGCCGCTTTATCTGGATAATAAAAATAAAGTAAAAAGAGTAAAATTTTCACCTCTTTTTTGGTTGAGATCAATTGGATTAAAAGTTTATTGATGCTCCAAAATTCAATTTCCACTATGTTTTGTGGCATAATGATAAGATTATTTATGATTCAAGTTTTGTTCCAATACAGTAATCATGCTCAAACAATATGGCCAGTAAACAAAGAATGGCGGCTAACCTTGAATGTTGGAGTGAGAAGGCCATTCTCCTCGGTGAATGGTTCTGGCACCAAAGTTACAGCTTTTGCAAATTCGAAGCCTCTTAACTGCCAAAAAAAATCGATTTCAATAAAGGAATTCAAATAAATTGACTGGTCTCGTAAAAGATGGATCATTGGTTAACATAATTTACCTGTGCTTCCCTTCCGACGTTATCCATCTCAGCAAGAACAGCATTCCTCGCTCTTGGATCATTGCACAGTTGTCCTAAATCATTGTACTGACAAATGCATTCAAGAGAACCTTTAAACTGTTAAAAACATTCTTTTGGGGCCACTAATAACCTCAACATAGCATGGAGAGAAAGAGTGTGGGATCGGAAGTGAATATAATCACATCAATGACCTCAAAAATCTGAGTGATGGCTATTATAACTAGTAAAATTCGCATGATCAATGTTTCCAGCTGACTATATAACGTTTGCAATGCTAATGAAAAATTACAGAGCCATTCTTTATCATTGTTAATAGAAAAGACAAAGCTAAACAAAATTCTTCATTATTTTGGATTAAGTAAAAAAAAAATTATCCAAAGAAGAACAAAATCTGGAAAAATATGCCAGAACTAATGAAACTGCCACAAGATGAGGTCACTCAAAAACATAAAGCTAAACTAAATTCATAATAGACCAGACTTGTCTTCATTGGCTCTTTCTTTTTATTTTTTTTTACTTGATGAGTTTGTCTAATTCACATATTAGTATATTTATAATTTTGGTTTGTCATGGCGACACAAGGGCCTGACAGTTTTGAAATTTTGAATATACTGACGTAGATATGACCAAGGACAAAGGAGGAGAAGAAAATGAACCTGGATGCCCTCAGATGCAGCCCAATCTCTCATCACATCAGGTTCCACTGCAACTATAGCTACTAAAGATGAATTCAAACTATCACCTGTAAACATATTAAGCAATCAGGATAATAAACCCTGGTGAAGATTAATCAATATAAACTATTTCCTTACCATATATAAAACACTGCAAAATAAATTTGCATTTTGCATATACATTCTCAACCTTCTCAGGTGCTATGTACTCCCCCTGTGCCAACTTAAATATGTTTTTTTTCCTGTAATGAATTAACAACCATGGTCATAAAAAGGTTCAGTAAATATGGATAGAAACAATCCATGCAGATGATTTATTACCAAAAATAAAAAACAACAAGAAAATCAGAACATCATTCTCACATGTTTGAAAAGGTTTTCGTAGCAACTGAATGAGCCAACACCACCACCCCCCCCCCCCCAAAAAAAAAAAAGCGCACACACAAGTAAGACTACTAGTCAAGCACAAATGCTATCTCATATATATAAAAAAGCATTGATATCTAGATAATAGATCACAAGGTGGATATGAGTATCTTGTCCACTGAATAATATGAGAATAAGGGCAAACAAATATGACCTATCGATAATCTTGAGACGGCCTCCAGGTAACCACAAACCAATATCTCCTGTATGTAGCCAACCATCATCATCAACTACTTCTCTCCTGTTCAACCAACTAGGCAGTCAGATCAACTAAAGGTTTGCAGATACATGTGGCAACAACATCTAATGTGTGAAAGATGATTACGTTTGGACTTCATCCTTGTAGTAGCCTTGAAAAACAATAGGACCCCTCACACAAATTTCCCCACGAGGATATGGCTCATCATCAGATGTGTAATTCATTTCAGGAACATCCACAAGTTTTATTTCTGAAAAGAGAAAAATGATGTCCAGAACAAACGAAATAAGCTACTTGATAATCAAAATTTTCCAAAACCAGATGAATTCCATTCAACAAGTTCTTCACTTTAAAATGACTGGCATTTAGGCCTCCTGAATTTACAACTAGTGATTCAGCCGTCCCAAAAGTTTGACATTTAATCGCATTTTTTTTTTTTTTATGTAACAGCATGTCCATCTGTCCCTAAATATTGATTTTACTCAACTGAATTTAGATTTACAGCTAGTGGTTCTATCCAAAAGAAACCAAGGCTACTCACCACATCCACAAAGAGGAGACCCAACATGTCCAGTTAAGTTGTCCCCTCCATCCATCAAGGTTATGATGCAAGAAGTCTCTGTCATGCCATACCCCTCAACTACTAAGCAGCCAAAGCACCTGCAAAATACACTAGTGTCAAAGACTGAGTAATTTAAAGCTATGCTACTTCAACTCTACACTTTAACAATAACATAACTACATCAGACAAATGGTGCTCGTTCGGATGGCTATGGCATTTGAAGACCCTGCAATGGTAACAAAGTGCTAAGATACAGCAATCATCTATAATTGCCTCATGTAAGAAAATCAACTTACACTCTCAAGAAGTCCAGTACATCAGGAGACAGAGGGGAAGCACCTGATGCCATAAAACGTACTCGTCCTCCAAGCTTTTCCCTTATTTTATTAAAGACCAATCTGTCCCAAATTGGTGATGCTTTCCTTCCTGCAACAATGGTAGGAAGCACAAGCAATCAGACAGCTAAACAGGAGGCAATCATACTGATAGCATTTACTGTTTTACACTTCACATTCCCTTATCATAACTCTATATACTTGCTCTTTCATCAACAATATAATGTTCCAGCAAATTAATAAGAAATTTTTGCTATAAAGAAGAAGAAAGTTCAATTATTAGCATGGATACCATTCATGATGGCTTGCTTCTTGGAATCGAAGGCAGCTTTAAATAGCCTCTCCTTTAGAGCACCAGAAGTCTTTACGGCATTGGTGATTCTATGGCAGTGAAATGAACTAAATAAGAACTGATAAACATAAAAGTTGCAATCAATTTATTTTTTGCAACTCTCAACCATTATCATACCCAGCATAAATTCGATTATATAATCGAGGCACACTGCAAAATATTGTTGGTCTAAGAGCAGCCAAATCATCCATCAACTTCAAATTATCCTGCAAACAAGAGGGGCATATACATTCATGAAGATTGTATGAAGACAAAATCAGAATAGTAATATATTTCGAAGCAGTTGAGCACTAAAGGATTGGGTAGAAACAATATCTGTTTTACCCAGTACCAAGTTTTTGAATTGAACAACAATGAAAATGTACTCAATTTACAAGGAAAAAAGAGAGCTGGGTATCTTAACTTCTAGATTCATTCAATGAAAACTGCTATTTATATTCAGGGAAATAGAAGCAGCCTTATCTGCAGATCTAAACTGTTATTTCTGAATGCCAACAAATTGAAAAGGAAAGAATCATCATGCAAAAGGTTTACAAGTGAACATAATATAGTGAGAATATATCAAATCAAGAGAAATTACTCCAGACTAGCACTCTATCAGACTTTTAAAATAACAGCAAACTAAAACTTTCTACTCTATTCATCAAACAAGCTTCCAGGATTGTAATGCAGCAGAGAACAGGATTCAATGAACAGTAGAAAGACAAGCACCAACAAAGTTCAATCAAACTTTTAATACTATAACCAAGATGGATGCACTTAAATTTTTAGCATACCTTCGCATATGTTCAAACTGTTTACCTAATATTGTGCATAATATATTGAAACTTATAAATTTACAGATCAATTTGATAGATAGCTACCTCAACATGCAAGACAAGAGTTATTACAGATTTGATAGAGTCACATACCCCCTGGTAGAAGCCAACCCCCATGCCATGGTGAACACAGATGATTTGGTTTGTTCGTTCATAGATGTGAGCCAAAGGAAGATAGGATATGTAACTATTAAATGAGAACATTAATCAATAGAAATACATGAAGCAATGTATCTTATCAAAAAATTCATAAAGTTTGCATTACATTTGGTGATAAATTGAACACTGAACTCACATGTCTGAGGGATAGAATTTAAAAGCTCGGGAGAAACCAGCAACATTTGCAATTAAATTTCCATGTGTCAAGACAACTCCCTTTTCAGAGAAAACAAGAAATAATAGTATATATTAAACAGCAAATAAAGGCAGTAAAGGCATGAAAGGTATGAAAGTAGCTGTACAAGACCAGCATCAAAGTTCAAACATCATAAAAATCTTACCTTTGGTGTTCCAGTGGTACCACTGGTGTAGCATATCGTTGCAAAATCTTCAGGCTTTGGAGGGCAAAATGACTGCAGGTTACTGCAACCCTAGAAGAAAATCATTTAAAATAAGTTGATATAAACTAGATGCCAGATTAAATAGGCAGATCTGCAATTTCAATTGCATTTCAGTTAGATGATTTGCTAAACTAATTATAAATCCTGTAATATGATGGAATAGTTTTAGTCAGTAATCAGGTGAAATGTTTACTAAAGCATCATCATTCTAAATAATTCAAGGAAACATAGAAGTTCAGCAAAACAACTAAATCCTATTATCAGCACACATATAAAATGAAGCATATGGAGTTATTTGAACTATTAGCAGCATATTGAAAATGGAATCACATGGTTAAAAGTAAGTCTCCAACATGAATAACTAAAAATATGAACAAAGAAGTAAATTTATACCTGACCAAGTAATTTTGAATATGATATGAGCTTCACACCAGATGTCAAGGGAAGTAAAGGTAAGTGTTCATCAGCTCCTCCCACCACCTGAATAGAAAAAGGTGCCAGACGAAGACATAAGCTTAGTGGGAATAAACATATAGCATATGTATAGTTTTTTTATGATTTTATATTCTACAAGTACATACCACTATAAGATGTACAGATGGAATCAGAGCTATGAAGCTCAACAGCTGCAATTTTTAGAAGAGACAAATGAGACAAGAAGTAAATTTTAAATCAGCAATTAAAACAAGATACAAGAAAATTTTCAGTGTTTGCAGCAAGTTAAAAAATCTAATACGGTGCAAAACATAGATCAGCAACTTTACAAGAGCAAAAATGAAACTCACATTGTTCAAAGTTTGTGGGACACAAAAAATAGCCTGTATGCCAGAATGATTCACAACGTACTTAACCGCATCAGGACCTGCAATGACCAAAACACTATTAGAATTGGGCTACAAGGGACTAAAAGAAATAATTACCAGTCAAAGGCACACCTAAAGTATCATACAAAGGAACTGAAATATATGAATATGCTGCACAAGCATGATCAACCACCAGCCACTCGGGTCGGTTTATAAAATAAAGTCCAATACAAGCTCCCTGTTCCAGAACCACAAAAAGTCAAAAATGCCTTAACACTATCAATATTTAAACATTCAAACAGGCACATATTCTAGTTGTAGGAATGCTAATATATACAGGCAAATCCATGGTTGGACAAAGATGGGAATCCAAGTTCTTCAAAGCAACTTACTTGTTCTACCCCATAATACCTAAGACCAGAACCTATTGCCTCCCTAGCTGTAGCTGCTTCTCCATACGTCATCCACTTATACCTTCATATGCAAAGCATAGTTAACACAATCCCACAATTAAAATCCCATACTAATCCTCAATAAACTTCGATTTTAACTTTTTAAAATTAAATAATTATATAACTCACTCCCCAACTGTTCCATCCACCCGAATTCGCGTTCCCAAGTACTTGTGATCTCTATAAGTCTCAACAGCATGTCTAAGAAACCAAAAAAACATATAATAAGCATAAAATTACTCCAACATTTAAAGAACAGAGAGAGAGAGATTCTCACACAAAATTATCATGCAATGTCCCAATTTCAGGATGATCATCAAACCGGCTCAAAAGCTTCATCGGAGAACGAACCGATCTGCGTAAGAAAATTCAACGTTAAAAAAAATTCAAAAATAGAAAGGAATGAAGAAGCAGAGTGTAGCGAGAAACAGAGACCTATAAACATTCCATTTTCCACTTCGCAAGTTCTCTGGAAGAACGACACTGTATTGTTTACCTATAAAAAAATTATAAACCAAAAAAAAAAAAAGAATGATTAACGTAATAGAAAGCAATGAGATCAACCAAATATATACTATGATGATCAAATCAAAATAAGCAATCAATCAAAACAAACACTGAATACTTCCATTTTTATGACTATTTAACTCCAAAACACATAAAAACATGAATTATCACGTTACCAACTGTACGTATATACGAGTTTATACGTATACTTAGAGAGTATACGTACCGTGAAAGAAGTGCGAAGAGGAGGTGAGGTTACGGCGGAGAAAGGAGTCATCCTCCGTGGTGGCGGAAGGGAGGATGTGAGATTTGATGGCGCCGAGCCGACGTTGAGCTGGAGACTCCATTTCCACGGAAAGTGTTTGGACTTTGGAGGATTAATTTTCCCGGAAAAGAAAATGCATAAAGCCAGTTACGTGATGAGAGGGAATTGGACGAAGTGATAAGCCAATCCGAGTCGCACGATTGTGACTGGTCAACTGTAGGATTTCACTATTTTTTTTATTTGCGGTTTTATTTAAAAAAAAAAATAGCTCTTTATGTAGTTGGTGGAATGCAAAAGCGCAAGCAAGTAAGAGAAGGGGAGATGCTAATGTACGCTGGATGGCTGGAATTTATATTGGCCCCATGGATGAACCGCAGCGTTTTAAGGGACGTGGAAGGCAAAACTCCTAAATAATTGTATTTAATTCGCTAGCGTGATCTCTGCGTGTACATTAGTCCTACCCAGAAAAACTTTTCTCTACCTCTTTTATGGGGTTTATTTTACTTTTTGAATATTTAAATTATATTTTGGTTTTATTTTTTATTTTTCATAAGACAATTAAAAGATGTAATCTTTCCACGTGGATTTTCTTGATATACAAAAAAAAAAGGTATTTAAATTTTAATGATTTGTCACATTTATTCTAAAGAATTTATAATTAACTTTTTTTATAAAATTTATAATGACTTAATTTAGGATTCCAAAATTAGAATATAAGTAGGATAACTCAAAATATTTTATATGATTGAGTGTGATTCTTTCTTAATTTTTTAAATTTAAATTCATTGAAAGATTGTGAAAAAATAAATTTTCATGAATTCATTATATTTTATGTAAATAAATTTTTTAAATTGGTTCGAAATGGGAATGCATTCTAAAATTTTTTACCATTCAAATATATATATATATATATATATATATAATGTTTATGCGCCTAATGCACCCAAAAGTATTAAATCCACAAAAAAAAAATTTATAATTAAATTGATAAATTTTATAGGCATATCTCAAAGTATGAACAACATGAACTTTTAAGAGGTATTCAATACTAAATAAAAGTGATTCCATATAACAAGAATCTTAGTAAATATTTTTATTTTTTTATTTTAAGAATATAAAAAACAAAAATTAAAAAATGAATAGAAAATCAATGACAAATAATAAAAAGATCAAAAGCATATGATAAGAATAATCTTATTGCTTTTGCTTCAAATTACATACATGTAAAGATGCATTTTTCTTTTTTTGAGTTAAACTAATTAGAGAAGAAAATTTAAAATTTTAAATATTATTTGATAGGTAAAATATAACTATTTATTTGGATATCCAAGTAAACTTTGTATTTGTTTTTAAAAGAATAGTAGAATTCATAAAAAATAAAAAATTAAAAGATTAAAAAAACTAGGCATAAGGATCCAAAAAGCCTTCAAATAAACAATTAACTATTTTTTGTCTATTAAGGGCTAAATTGATGAGAATAAATGTTTGAAGGTTTAATTGATTGCAAAAAAAAAAGATTTAGATGATTATTAAATTTTAGAACAGGGGCTTTTTCGACTTTTTTGTCAAAAAAACTATTTAGTGTACTAATCGTTTTCAAACAAAGGGGACCCTTGAATGAATAATGAAAACTAACACCTTAATTTAAAATTGCGGTTGATGATTCAATCTCATATTAATCTTATAAAAGCAACATGTGTTTCAGCTTACATACATAAGTATATCCAAGTATGTTTGATCCTCAAAACCACGTGTGTTTCAGCTTTCATTGAAGAAAGAGCAACAGAGAGTACATAAGAGCATAGCTGGTGATTTGCTGAACAGAAGAATACACTGATAACAGAAACACATTGACAATGCTAAAACTTGTGATGTCCTGTTGATTGAAGGAGCATAGTTAAGTACAACTTTGATTGAACCGAACATTACTTATTAGCAAAGGGAAGGTTCAATTCATATTGCATCATAACAATTTACTTTGCAGCCTATAATGCAATGTACATGTTTGTTGCTAGATAAAACATCATTGAGCCCAAACAATTTCGAAACAAAGTAGATAATACTACATACATTACTTTGAAATGGCTTTGACGAATCGGTTCAGTGAAGAGAAAATGCCTGCTGCTTGACTAAACAACGATGGACCTTGCTCGGACTTCTCCTCTACATCTCCAAATATCACCTGCAAAGATGAAACCAAATTCAAAATGGTTGCATATCAAGGTTGAAGGTGCATTCCAAAGATTATTGAACTTATTTTGGAAGAAGTGGGGGTGATGTAATCAAAGAGTGCAGTCAAACAGGATCTATAAATAGATTTATGATGAATTTGACACTAACCACTGATATCTATTTTTATTTTAAACTTTCCGACTAAGACACAGAAGTTTCTGTAAGCAACTAACCTCAAGTTCTTCTGCATCAGGACGGCTCACGAGTTCTTTTGCAAGCAGATACCTGCCAGGCCTGTCTTTATCGTCATAAAACACCTTCCATAATCTGGAAATTATCAGAAAAGAGAGAATTTAAGCATGGGAAGGCAGGAAATTTAGAGTAATTGGCTAATATATGTCAACCTAATCATTGCGGCTAAGTTGATAAACCTTTTGAGCCATCAGGCTCAAACTTTTGCTTGATTTGGAGGTGTGGTCACCATGCATCCAAATCAGGCCTTGTTCAATACATTGTCTGATAAGCTCAATTCACCAGAAACTATAGTCCAATGGGACGTAGGAGATATTAGGAATATAACAAAATCTAAATGAGTCATACCCTGGATAACACCTAAACACAGCACCAGCAGCCAAAGGTTTCATTGAGTATACGGTCGAGAAAGAGCTGCAATACAAATGAGATAGAGTTTATTACTGTGATATAACCAGTAAATGATGGTTTAATAATTCAAAGTATAGCTGAAGTATGATGAGTTAAAACAAATGGCTATCCTAGAATGGAAAGAATCATGGTGATATTTCTCATTAAATTGAGAAGGTTAAGCTGATTCAGATGGAATGCAGGTTGAAATGAATTGGCAAGTAACAAAATGAAAGCCAAAGACTGCTCAATGAATATGTAGCTAGCAACTGGAAAGGTAAGAGAAACAGCAACATTGTGGGTCAACCTTGAACGGATATTAGATGGTTAAGGTGGCTGACTCAGCTGATTTGAAAAAAGAACAAGAAAGAATGAAAAAGGAACAAAAAAAGACACATCTCGTCGATGTAAACAAAATGAAGGTTTTACCTTAAAAAGTATCGCCTTAACTTGCGAACATTAACCCCAACTCCAACATCTTCACTTATGAGACGCGGGTTCCACATGATGAGAGGCCTAGGCTAGCAACATATGAGGAAAATTGTGACAAAAAACAGTCCTTGTTCTGATACAAAATTATCAAATGTTTCTTTACTATTCAAAGATAACAATTTGATGCTTTATATGATTAGAACTAGCTGGCTAATGATGAATAATAAAGATTATAGGAGATGATAAGTTGCATCTGATCTGCACATTCTTTTTCTTACAAAAACTTAGGACAAACAAATTTTCAAGCCTTGTTTCTCTCATTGTCATTAGTGAATAAGGCACCTTTGATAGGGATTCTAGAAACCGAGACCAATTAAAATTTCAGAAACCTAGAGAGACAGGATACTCCATCTTCCATGTTTCCGTCGACGCAATAGTAATGTAAAACCAAACAAGGGAGTGAGGGAGGATAAATCTGGTTCTTGCATCACTAGTATGAGAAATATATGCACGAAGAACACTGCTTCAATAACAGTACAAGGCAGGTTAGATTGGTACCGGATCATCTGATAGCTCCAAGGCAATTCTCTCTACGCACTCCAGCATCTGATAATCAGGAACAACCATAACTATAATCTCATCTTGGCTCTCTACAGGTTTCCGGTCACTCAGACTGGATAAACAGAAATAGGAGAATTGCTTGATTGAAAAAAAAAAAAAGGAAATAGAGGAATTGCACAACAATGTGTATGCAAGCTGAAACATTATCTTCAGATTCAGGCTAATCTCTGAGTCTAACTTACTCATCTGTTCCACAGAAACTCTAAAAAAAATGCAATAACACACCATACCAATTTTTCAAAACAGAGGTTTAACAAACTGAACAATGACCTGGCAAATCCAAAAGCAGCATCTTTCCATCGATATTTCAATAATGCAGCAGCTCCAGCATCTGGAAATATAGCTCTAACTTTCTGACATTCAAAATTTCAGAACTTAGGGATAAAGCTGAGGAATTGATTCACTAGATATATTATCAACTTCATATTAAGAAAAAAGCCTTACACCTTTGGTTACCAAACAAGTGTATGCCAAAGTGTCAAATCAAATCAATAATGGAGGAATTGTAGTTCAAAGGTAACCATTGCATCCAACTGTATAGCAAAGTTAATCTTTGATTTCATTCACAAACTCCAATTTTCTAGGCATTCTCAGTTCCTAGGGGTAACAAGATTACCATGGTTCTTAAACTTAAAGCTCTAGTTCCAACTACCTGACATCCCGTTTCTTCTATAAGTGTATCCAAGAAAATTCTTGATAGTTCCCAAAGCTCAGCTTGTGCACCTTCATCATCAAGAAACTGTAGCTGTGGTATTAGGAGCTCAACCTGTAGAAAATAAAACAAGCTATCCATTTTAAGTTAAAGTATAGAAATAAGAGCAAGAATTACATCCAATTCAATGGATTAGATTATATCCTTCTTTGGCACATACTATAGCTCTCATTCCTCCTGAAGACACGAACAACGCACCCGCTTGACCTGATTGCCTGACCGCACCCTCCAAGTCAGATGGCAAGCAGCTGAAACATAAACGATAAAACCAAGACCATTTTACAATTTTTGTTGGCTCTAAAATGCATCACCAAGATATGGGTATCTAACGATACATCAAGCTGATTCACCAAGCTTGTAGATAAACCGATAGTTAAACAAAAAGAAGGAATACTCTGGGAATAAAGAAATAAGTACAAACTAAACCTGTCATCTTCTTCCTCATCTTCTTGTTCAACAGTCTGTTCCTGGGTTTGTACAGAAGAAGCTGTAATATCTTCAAGATTGGCTTCAGAAGGGTCACCTTGGAATTTCTCAAACTTAGCATATGTTCTTGAACTAGACACAGTTTTGGTTAGTGAAATCCCATTGCAGCCATTGAAGATTGGACAAGAAAAGGACAAGGGAAAGTTAGTGGATGAGATTGAACTGTTGGGTTTGGAAGCAAAGCACCAGCGGCAGTTGAAGCAGCTTGGTGCTGAAGCAGCCATGAAGTGAAAGAACTACAATAACAGCTGCCAAATTGTCTAAGCCATAGAGAACTTCACTTAAAGTTTATCGAATTTGCAGAAAGTTTTTTATTTTTTTTTTTAATTTAATTAATGGTAAGGAAAATGTGAGGTGGGAAATGGCATGGCACGGTGGCAGTATTACATATCTAAAAGAACGCGGGCCAATCAACCAACAGCAAGTTTGCTTTAATAGTAAGCTTTACCCTTTTTTCCTTCCTTTCCACAAGCATTTCTTTGGAACATAGTCAGATGAACAATTGAACACATCTTTACCTGTCCACAAGAAAATAAACAACAATTTTTGGTTTTGTCTATGAGCTTTTTCGTATTTGATTCTTAATATATAGTTATAGCATTTTTTTTTATCAAATTTTATTTGATGTAGGACTCCATTAAGAATGAACTTTATAAAATCGTCCAAATATTGACAACAATTTCATTCCGGTTATATAAAAACCTAATTCAAAAGAATTTATCAACAACTAGATATGGAGTCATATGTTTATATAATAAATAGCATAATGAATTAGTAAATAAAATAAAAAGAAACACAGAAGAATGTACTTTGTTTATATGGTGTAGGGGTCAGTCCAAATGTCTCACAGTCAGATTAGTCTTCTATCTATGAAAAAAAAATAGTCTTCTATACTTTTTGGGTAAAAAATATTTGACACCTAAATTTGAGAGTTATTGACTTGACTTAGGCTTTATTTGAATAAGCAGTGTAAGGGATTCCCACTGCACGAAAGTTGTTGTTTTGTAGCTAAATTTTTAGGAATTCAGTGACAAAATGAAATTTTTGGTGAGGTGAAAATTTCTCACATCATCTATCCAAATGAAGCATTAAGAAATAAATGCCAGTGATCTAAGAAAAATTATTCTCTACGATACGGATAAATGGAACACAATAATGGACCATATGATAGAAGAATGAATGATACAATGGAACAGGATGCGCACTTTTAGTAATCTCTCAATAGGTGCGCAGCAGAGAAGAAAATTTTTGCTGTTTTTTAGGTATGGAACATTAAGGTTTATTCCCTATCAGCTGAAGGTCGTAGAGGCAAAAATGATGTCTTCCTGTAACTTTGCATGCCTCTTAACTTGAGTGGACTCCACACCAACGATTTCCGTTGTAAAGCAACAACGGTTGGATACCTTGGCTTGCGTGAACCTGCCTGTGCAGGACTCCTAGTGAATTTGCTACTGCTTCTCATGGCTGCAGGTGTTGTCTCTGATGGATTCCTAAACTCTGGCAATGGAGAAAACAATCTTGAATATCTTGCCTTCCTGGGATCCCGCACTAATGATGGTCTATCCATTGTACCACCATTGTTAAAACGAGAGGTAGAGCTACGGAGTGGTGTTGTCATGTGTGAATCTGGCCGGAGGGTAGCGATGGATACCCGCCTTTTAGGCTGAAGAACTTGTGTCGCGGTCATTGGGGGTCTGACAGCAATGGAAGTACGTCTTGGTTTCAAAAGCGTTTTTGTGTTTGTTGGTGCCATCACAGTTTTCCGGTTGTTTTCTTTGTCATCTGAAGCTGCCATGGATATTCTAGTTGTGTTTCTGCTGGTGGGCATAGGTGATGCTGGAGGCATGATATTGGTGATTCTTTGCAACGGTAACCTTATTTTTGATGGACACAGCGGTGGTTTTTTCTCCATTTTGGCCTTCTCTGCTGCTTGTTTAAGTGGTGGTCTAATAGAAGCAGCAGCAGCAAACACTTTCGTTTCCTGCTTTAATCTGGTTTTCCGTTCCCCTGCTAATTGATTTTCAAGGTCACGAACCTGTCATCAAATACCAAAGAAGGAAAATAATACAAAATATCAGGAAGAAAACATCAGAATCTAGATGGATACTAAAATGTTCATGATCTGGAAAAGCTGTCCAACAACCCAACCGAGAAGCTGAACGTGGTTGCATCTCAGAAAGAACTGCTTAGGTTTGTTTAATGATAATTACCTTTTCTTGCAGACTTTTGCATATATGTTCTCTGGCTGCCAGTCTCAACTGCAAGGACTGTATATTGTCCTGCAACTTCTTCGTTTCCTTCTCATCATGTTTTAACTTTTCTGCCTGTTAATTAACAATAACCAGAGGTCAAACAAATTGAACCCGCCAGAAAAGTTGGAGGTAAAATTTTAAAATTTCTGTCAATGTGCCATACCATTTGCTTATACTTGTAAACCTCAGTGAGATCCACCTGTTTGCGGGCAGGACCACTTTCAATCCCCCTAACTCGGCTAGCAAAATTTGATGAACAGAGGGTCTCCCCAAGGTCTGCAGTACTTGGGCTGATCTGCACAAACATCACGGTCTTGCAATATCCTCCTGCATTTCATGATTCAGTATTTCAGTTAGCACCGGGATAATGATACCCATGAAGTTTTCCATTAGGCCACTAAACATGAATAGAGAGCCTTCATGGGCATTCTTTCCATATTAACCAGCTTTATGTATAAGGGATCTACTTCCAATGATACTATGATGAGACAAAAGCTTACCTAGAGAGCTCTGTAGCATATGTGTGAGCTTTGAGTTCCTGGTTTTCCATGGAAAAGTAGAAAGAGTAAAAGCACTAATGTTAGACATGCATATTTTTGCTGTGTTGTGCGCATGTCATGTGTGTGTATGCAAGAGGGAGAGAGAAAGGGAGAAACCTGTAAGGAATATGGCCAGTTTTGGATGCAAGGGCAGAAATCACATCACCAAGCGCTGAGAGAGATTTATTTATAAATTGGGATTCCTTCAACCGTTCACCTTCAACTTCAATCTTTCCCACACGCTCACTGCCAGCCAAATCTACCAGCCATAGGTGACTCCTAGTTTTTTGGCCATTTATGAAATTAGTTCCCCTTACAGTTACACGCAGTAAGCTGCAAAGAGACAATTTTTGGGTTATTATAGTAAAACAGAAATGTTTGGAAGCACCATTGTTTCTCAGCCAATGTTGTTGAATACCAAAATTTTCTGATTTATTATATCACAAAAAGTCTAGCATCTTAGACATAATTCAAAAGCAAAACAAACAGAAAGTAATATATTACCAGTGAGAACGGCTACTTAATTCATTGGCATTGGTGGCTCCAACAGATCTGACCTGGCTTCCAGACTTTAGCAGCTCCCACACTTCCTCTGTACTGTAAACATGAGCTTCAACAAGTCCTGGAACTTCTTGTGTCCCTTCTGCTGCTTGCTCGATCTCCAACCTTTATAAACATAATGTAGGACTTCAATTAGGAAGTCAAATTCTCTAAAACTGTTCTTAAATTACTCTTTAGGAGACATTTTAACCAGAGACCAGTTAGAAATTATTAGGTTTATTTTATTTTCCAATATTAATGGTGTCATTTTCTCAACAGATTGCTCATAAGAATAGTTATTGAAGTTTGTGCCATTAGATTTTTTTCTTCATGAAGAGAAAAGTAAACTGATGCTCAAGCTGGACATAGATATAAGTGTGAGTTTGCAACCACACTTTAATAATTTGCCAACCATATACAAATTAATGTTAGGAAGTCAAAACTAAGACTTAACATGATTCCTTTTTTGGCCTTTCATACAGCTGACAACAGAGTTATGGGATATAAGGCTTAGTTTGTTGTTGTTGTTATACAAATTAATGTTAGGTACTAACCTTTTAGTAGGCTGGTTGGAGTTTTCTCCTAGCAGGTCCCTTATCTTTTCATTGTAGACCTCCATCATGCTAACAAATAACTCATATTTCATCACACCAATTCTTTCTCCAGAAATTCGAAACAACTCCTCCAATGTCCTGTAGTTAACTCCCCTATTTTCTGGTGTTCCCTCCATAGTAAATGTTTTCCCAGTTCCAGTTTGCCCATAAGCGAATATGCAGACATTATAGCCATCCAATACGGAAGTGACAATGGGTTTAGTTTGTGCAAATACAACCTCTGCACAATTAAAAAGAACACAGAATTAAAAACGTTTTCAGGATGTAGTTAACTCATTCAAGAGATCTCAGGTTACCTTGGCCATCCTCCGGCCCAAATACATGGTCAAACTTGAATTGCTTCTTGGAAGAATCAGAAGAAATTATCTGTAGCTCAGAATCTTGGTTCGAGTCAAATTCAACTATTGAAGAGCACCCATTCGCAATTTCAACTTGGTTTAGTGGTCTACATCTGCAAAAAACTCTGATGTTTCCTTTAAGTTCAATCACTTCATTGTAAAGGCGTTTCCTCTCTGATGACTCATCTAGGTATTTCTTCTTTAGAAGTTCATATCCATTATCTATAACCAGCCAGGAAAGAGAAAAGCAATTCAAACCAAAATAAAATAAAATAAAAACAAAGATCCAATTACAGTAGTTTCTTCAATCTATTGGGTACTTACTGAGAAGCTGAAGAGTTCCTACAACATCATGATCAGGAAAAGACTTCATTTGATTAGACAGAATTTCATGCTGTTTCTTCAAATTCTAGGACATTAAGTTATGGAAGTTATCAAAGCCAAATTTTTAAACCATTATCAAAAACGTAAACAAGAAAATAACATCAAGTTTATTAAAAAAAAAAACCCTATTAATCAGAGAAACAATAGCCTATTCTGCTTTACCTGAACACTGTTACTCAAATTAATAACTTTCTGTAATATGGGAAGAGTTGGCCCCTGAGCCAGAGAAATTTCTTGGTTCATGTTGAACATAGTATCCTCATCCATTGAATTGGTATTCTCTTCTAATGATTCTAAAGAAACAGCCAAAAATCTTCACATTAATATTCTAATTATACAAAGATTAGCATTTGAAGCATGCAAATGCACCAATATTAAGAAAAACAGAAGAGTTACAACACATAATCTAGGCAATACAAAGGGCTCATGAACACTAATCAAGAGTTCTAATTAAGCCAAAACAAAGGCTTAAAATCAACTAAATATATGCCACAGATTCTGAAGTTTTGAACTGAACAAGCAAATCACAAGAATCATCAATCATCTTCAAAAGTACAATCCAAGAACGCATTTTCTAGGATTTCGAACATGTAAAAAATCTCAAATCGCTAATTCAAAATTTGCCTAAATACTTTCTTTAAAATAAAGAAACAAAGAAAAAAAAAAGAATGAACCTTTTGATCTAAAAAGATTTTTTTTTTTTTTACGAATCAGAAATTTTGAAAAAAAAATTGAAAAAAGAAAAACAAAGAAACGAAAGCGCTAACCTTTATCAAGAACGCTCTGACCGCAAATCTCCGACCACGTTTCCACTGTTTGACAGATTTTCCACAAAATCAAACAAAGAATTGAGCCGTTTGATAGGATTCGATTGGGAAGAGAGCTGAGAGCGTTGAAACTGGAAGGGTTGGGTTTTGCTTTTTGATTGGATTCGATTTTGAATTCCAAAGAATTGAGCCGTTTGATTGACATAGCTGTTTCTAACGGCTACTTAATCTCTTTAAGGAGATCGTAAGCTCGGGTTTTTAGAGTTTGGTTTCGGGTAGTTTTAACCCGATTAAATAATATGGACCAGTCTTTATATTCTAAAATATCTTCTCTTTTTTTTATTAAAATTTCTTATTTCAGCCTAGATTAGTTTGTTTAATAATAAAAAATTAAAAACAAAAATCAAGGATCGGATTATTTGTCAAGATCCAAAATTTTATTCCAATTTTAAAAGAATTTAAACAAAAAATTAAAATTTGTTAAACAAATTAATTTAACTGTTAAATTTATTTAAATTTTGAGTCAAAATTTAAATAAAAATAATTAAAATTTGAACTCGACTCAATCAAATTTTAAAAAATATATAATTAAAACATTATAATTATATAAATATATATGTGAATTTTTATTTTATAGTTTATTTTAAAAAATTATTATAAAAATTAAATTTAATAAATACATTTGAGATTTATTTTTTTTAAATTGAGTAAAGTCTAAAAAAGTTTTAAAAGTTGAAATATATGATTGAGTCAAACCCAAATAAATATATATGTTATTAATATCAATAATAAATTTAGCTCAAATTTAATCAAAATTCAATCCGATCTGTCTTATAATTTCTTTTATTCTTAATATAATTTGGTGCACCTACAATTTTATTTTTTAAAAGAAAAAAAAGTTTTTAGAAGAGTAAATTTTTAGGTAATTTTTTATATAAAATGAATAGATAATTAAAATTTAGTCATGCCCTTGTTTTTAAAGAGAGAAAATAATTAATTTTCATTATTAAAGATTTATTTGGATTAGTTTTAGCGTGATTAAAAACATCAATATGTAAAATTATGTGAATCAAAGCGTTAAAAGGGAAAATAAAACACTTGATTTCTCCATAAATGATGATGGGAGTGAAAAAAAAAAATTTTAAATCAATTTAAAATTATAATACTCAATTTAGTTTCAACTAATTTTTTTATTCAATTCAAATTTATATTTAATTTTAAAATTTTATAATATTATATATTATTAAAAAAATCAAATCAAATTCAATTTTATCGGAATTATTATAAGCCATGTTGTATATGTTTTTTCTAATGGTAGATTATTTTGCCGTTGGGACAAGCAAAAAGAGAACCGTTACCCAGTACTCAAAAAGGACTCTCAATCTCCAACCAAAAGCTTGTGACTTTGGGGTTTGAAGATAAAAAACAGTAACTGAAACGAATCCGAAGATTAACTCTTCTTCATGGGTATTTAGAGAAACAAAGAAAGGGAGGAGCGGAGGAAGAGCCAACAAAACGATTCCTTTGAGCAAGACCCACATTTGTTTATATTTCTTTCTGGCAATAATGGTTGCAAGAACCCCACCAAAGCAAAGGAAAATTGTGGTGGCTCCTCTTAATCCTGTCCTACTCAGAGAAACTGTAAAGAAGGTAAAGTTGGGCACTTCATTTTCTAATCAACTATGAGGAAAAGGTCCTTTTTTTGGGCTTATGGGGTTTTTGTTGTTTGATTGGGATTGTGAAGGTTGAGAAATGTATGGCAAGATTGCAAGAGTTGCAGTGTACGGTGGCAGGAGGGACAAGGGTGATATCAGGGTTGAGTCTAAGTCCAAGAAGTACTAGGGGTTACTTGAGGACTAGTCTCAGGTGCAAGCAAGAGTCTTTGAGGTATGCTCAGAACCATGGCAAAAGCCTGAGCCTTTTGTTTTGTTTAAGCATACTAAATTGGGTTCTTTTCAATTTGAAGGATCAAGAATCCTGCCCCAAGGAAATCACCAGTTGGGAAGTTTCCACCCATTGCAGGAGGTCTTCCCCTCTCTCTTTCTGTCTCTCTCTCTCTCTGTGATCAGATTGGACAAATGGGTTTTTTTTTCTATGTTGAAAATTTGTACCCATAATTTTGCTCTCTTGAGAATTGTTGTTTGAATTGCTCATTGTTTGATGAAATGAGCTTAACTGCATAAAATGCTTTTAGGTTTTTTTTCAAAGTTCAATTGGATTCTTTCAACTTTTAATGCAGGCGAATGGAGGAGAATGTCATTGCCAGCAATGCTAGTAGGAGAAACAGTGGCAGAAATCCTTCAAGCAAGTCAATTTGCAAGAGAGATACTGGCAGCAGTTGATAGCAAAACAGAGAAGACAACTGCTGAGGATCCAAGAACTCCACCGCCTGAACATAGACAGCAAAGACTACAGCCTGAAAACATTGAACTCAGAGCTAGAAGAAAGAGGGAGAAACAGAACAAACTGCAACTAATTCGGACAGAATCCGACTCCCCATCTCTTCAAAGGGCTCGTTCCAGGATCAACTTCAAGGTTTCTCCTCCCAAATTCAGGGAATTTGATAGGGAAAACAATAGACATGTGGCACATAGGGTGTCACCAAGGAATAGGCCATGGGCTAAACAGACTTTTTTATTCCCAAATCCTTTGTTCAGTTCAACACCAGCTTCACAGCAACAAAAGTTCTGCAAGACAAGGTTTCCGGTGATTGCAAGAAGTAGGCAAACTCCACATAAGTTCCTGATTAAGTCGCCTCCATCAGTTTCGAAGTTTCAAGTCAAGATAAAGAGCCCACGCATGGTTTCTTTATCCCCCACAAGATCAACAAACATGAGCAAAAAGTCACCAAAGGTGTCAGCTGCTTCCAAGCTGCGTAAATCGTTTTCACCTTCTCGATTGGCAAACAGATTGATGTCTCCATTGAAGGGCAGAACAAGTTTGCAAAAAAGTAAAGGACCGAAACAGCGTCCAGGCCTAAGCAATTCTCGACTGGGAGAATTTAAGGGTCATGATCTTTCTTTGATTTATCAGTATGGCTTGAAGTAAACTGTTCAAAGATAATATTTCACAATGCCAGCAGTTGATTTCCTTACATATCCATGTAGTTGGTTGATCTTTCCATTTTATTGATTGATGTAAAAGTTTGTGAGATAGATTCAATCAGGAACTCTTATGGAGTCTGAGTCTTTGGTTCAGTTGGCCTGACTGTTAATAAAAACAAAGCGTCAAGGTATTCTACATCCTCTGATGTCAATTGTAAGCATGCATGCTTTTGGCTAAATTGCCATATATCACAATCTTATTATTATTATACCACATCAGTAATACAAATATATGCACCAGACAAACTTGAGGAAACATATACCAAACCCCTCAAACCAGTAAACCACCCAGAATAGGCAAAGGAGGAAAAAATATATATAGTATCACCAATTTATATGTTGAGTGAACAATGAGAAATTGCATAGGAGCTAGAGATGTCATAGCGGCTTTCATGGGAGCCAGAAGAAGCACACTCCAAATGAAATTGTAGATGTTATGATGATGAACTCTTGAAAGGAAAACAAAACTTCTCAAGAGGCATCGTTAACTGTAACATGCACTCATTTGCCCGGAGATGCAAACCTTGTCCGGTCTCTCTGCCTATTTAAGGCCCGATCCTTAGGTGACGAAGTCTTCCCTCCCACACCTGCTTGGCGTAGCATCTCTGCAAACATTTCGCTATTATTTGCTAAATTATATGGACTATGAAAATCTGGATAGTCACCATATTACTACCTAAAGACAAACTTGCTAGTTGAAGAGACATTTATCCTACAATCTTATGGCAATACAATGTTAAAATCATGAATTGGAGACTAATTCAGATAAGCTGCCATCTAAGGCAGATTTCTTAAGCTATGTTTCTCAAGGAATTATCAGGCATGGGCAGCAGTAGCTACCAAATTTGTTTTGAGCATGACATCAGTGAATTTTTGGGAACGCATAAGGATTCTTGAGTAATATAAATAAATTAATTATTCATTCCATGAAAAAATCACCATAGTCAACCACTTAGTAAGCAATATTGGGAAGAAAAAAAAGTGGTAGAAGGGAAGCAGGACAGAAAGGAACCAAGTATATCTACCTCGCTTTCTCTCAAGCTCTTGGTCAAGCTCTTCTTTCCACTTCCTCTGTCTCTCAGAGAAGATTACACTGTACATAACAAATGATTGCATTTCAGATTACTCCATAACAGAGATTCAGTATAAGGGCAGGCAACAAACCAATCAAGTATGAACTAACCTTGGGCTGCTTGGTTCTGGCTGGCCATCAACTAGAAGCCCTTTCCAATCACTATGCTGAGGTGATGAATTGTCCTGTGGAGTTTGGTCACTAGCATTACCAATATTTGACACTCGCCTGCTATTGTTACTCCCTGGACTTCCCGTACTAACAGCATCAGCTGCCGAAGATGGGGTGCTAATAGGACCACGACTTGGGGATCCACTTTTAGGAGGTAATTTCAAGTAATTTGGGGGTGTCTCATCACGTTTATTTTCAATAAAACTAGGGGAGCATGTTAAATTCAAACTGTTGTAAAACTCTTCATATAATGGTGTTTGCAGCTTCTTTAGTTCCAAAGCCTGAGGTATTAGTTAACGCTTCATTGTCACAAGAATTTGTAAGACCAATTTTAAAAGAATCTAACTGCAAAAGAGCTAAAAAAAAAGTACCTTCTCATCCAAAAAGGCTCTAATTTTTGATTCAGTGAGTTCATCATCATCTTCAGAGAGTGATGGCCCACAAGTAAATGAAGAATCATTGCCCCCTTCACCACATGTTGTAGGGCGACCAACAGGCACCATTTCAGGATCTTCACCAAATTTGCTCTTCCAGTTATGAGAAGGTTCATAATAGGGATCAGAACTCTAAGTAAAAATAAGATGATTAATGAATTAGCACTTTAACACTAAAATGATTAAAATATCTGAACCTTGAGAAGAGCATAGAAGTAGTTACCTTGTTAACATTATCAAGCATTGAAGCAGAAGGAAGCCTTACTTCACTTACCATAGAATCATCTTTGTCAATCTGACACATATCATCTTTACCGCAGTTCATTCTCCACATGCCTTTGCTTTCTGAAAACTTATCGACAAATGTGTTTGAGCAGTTCAGACTACCCAAGTTACAGATATCTGCTGAGTCAGGGCACATTGAAACTTGACTGCAAAGAAAATTGATGCTATTGTTAAAGACCCTTTCCCGCTCAACAATTGCCAATGCAATTACTTACTTTACAAGTCCAAGCAAAACCACATTGTAATACTTACAAGCTATCATGGTTAGTGGCAAGTGATGATGAAGGGATTTCAGAATTCTCCTGATGAAATAGAAATTTTTCAGAAGTTTTAAGGGGGAAATGATAGACAAACCAGATAAAAAATTACAGCTCAAGGGCACAGACCATGACTGAAGCAAGCAAAACAGGATTAGAGTCGTGGGATTCTCCAGTGACAAAGGGATGCTGCATTTAGTTGACAAGTGGAGAATATTAATAGTACAGACAGAATATAATGTCCAAATGACAAAGGAAAATGTTAGTCAAACCACAATCACCTTCAGTAGTTCAGATGGTGCAGGCCTCAACTCTGGTTCCCTGAAATTACAAAACTCATACATTGGAGGTTTGAAGAGAAGAAAAGCCAGAAAATATATTCCATGATATTTACTCCAAGAATCAATGAAAAAAAATAACATACTTTTGCAAACATTTCAGGAGAAAATCTTTTAACTCAGTAGAAAGATGCTCTGGAATAGGTGGATGAGATTTTGTTGTCCCTACATAAAAGAGAGCAGCAACCTGAACAAACACATTAGTACAATGATGAAAGAACACCTTATGGAATAAATCTTTAAAATGTCAATAGACTAGGTACCTCCTGGTACTGTTGGCTCCAAGGAGGCTTTCCAGTGGCCATCTCAATTACCGTACAGCCAACACTCCATATATCAGCAGAACTAGAAAATTATATCCATTATATACATATAGTATCAATAAATTCAGTACATCAATATACCATATATAACTATATCACATATCAATCATTATAATCCACAGAGGCCCACTATACATGCTGCAAATATAGCTGATTAATAATTATCAGAATGTGAAGCACATGTAAAGACTAGCAAAAGAAAGCTCTAATATCATTTAAATGCTTCAAGGAATATAGAGTGGGGACTGGGGACCTCAGAGATCCACCATAATCAAATTCACAGAAAGCCAGCCAATTCTAAGCATGTGAAAGAGAACTGGAACACACGTAAACAATAAGACTTTTGTAGTGATCTAGTTTTTCTTACAAACTATGCCCTGTCTGCAAAATGACTTCAGGAGCCATCCAATATGGAGTACCCTTCATAGACTTGGCACCAGAAACAGTAGCCTATAGAAACACCATCTCTATCAGAATGAAGGTGATTTTATAAAGCATTGATCTAGAGAAAAGTACATTCTACAATGGAGAAAATTGTAGATGTGAAGTAAGGTTGACCAGTTGCATAATTACCAGCTCAACGACCTGTTTGGATGCACCAAAATCTGCAAGTTTAATGCTTCCTTTATTATCTACCAGGATGTTTGCCCCCTGCCGATGGATAGATTGAACCAATCACTTATTCATCAGGAAAGAATAAAAGAGAAAGAAATCAAGGACTTTTTTCAATTTATTTAATGACTGGAAAAGAAAAGGCACCTTAATGTCCCTGTGCATAATTCCATTGTTGTGTAAATACTCGAGGCCCAATAATAACTGCTTCGTATATGTTCTTATAACCTGCTAGACAAATTAGTACACAAGCATAGCATTAAAAACAACTGAATTCAAAAACTTCTGTCATCCAAGACTTACAGCTTCAGGGAAGGGTCCAAATTTTCCCAAAAGTGATGATATTGATCCTCCAGGCACAAATTCAAGCAAAATATTTAAAGTTTCCTCCTCCCTCACTGTCCCCAAATATCGCTGAAGATGGAAAGTAATGTCCCAATGAAAAAGGGCAACAGCCTTTATCAATTCAATCAATATAGAAAAAACCAGTCATTACTTACAACAATGTTTGGATGTGAAAGATTTTTCAGAAGCTTCACTTCTTCCTCAAGTTCCCTGACATGAGCCTACTTACATAGCAATAAGCAAATCAAGTTAGGTCATGTTATGGCAAATCCTCATTAAATTAACAACGAGAAGCTAAATTAATACCAATTGTCATAAGTGGAAAATTCATACACCTAGATAAACATACATTTCATTGGCAGCTAACCAATAAGTGAAACTAAATTCAGAATCGCAAGACTTTCTGTTATTCTCTGATTATGGCAGCTTTTACATATGTAAAAGACAGTATTTACTATGAGATAAGATGTTTATTGTTTTATTTGTTAAAAATACAAAAGAATAAGATGTTTATTGTTTTATTTGTTAAAAATACAAAAAGAATTTAGTTCAAACATCAAACCTGTGCTTTTTCCTTAGAAGCACTGTTTGCTGCAATTAGAACCTGAAAAAACAAAAAGCAAAGAAACAAATGAGATCAAATCCATATCCACTAACTTGAGATCTCATCCCACCGCCAAAATCAATGAAGCCAAAATAATGCTCAAAATAAAAACCCCAACTTGAAAACCAACACAAACCCATTTCAAAGTTTCAGTTTTGAACCCACAATTAAACTAAAACCCAATAAAGGAAGCACAAAAAAGAACCCAAAAATCTAAGTAAAAAAAAAAAAAAACCTCTTTGACAGCAAGAAGCTCTCCAGAATCAAGATTCATGCCCATATAAACCCTGCCAAAGGCACCAGAACCAATCAACTCCCCTTTGCGCCATCGGATCGGAGGAGGAGGAGAAGGCGACGGAGAGGAAGGTTTGGAGAAGACCCGTGATTTTCGGATGCAAGAATTTATCTTTTCAACCAAGGAATTGGCTGTAGTTGGCAATGGGGGGCTGTTTTCTTGGCCGCTGTTGTTATTGTCTGGGGTTGTACGGAACACCAGTGAACGGCGAACTGATCCGAAGAGGTCTTGCATTTGGAAACAGTTGAGGAACAGAGACAGTGAAAGAGCGAGATTGGAGTGAGTTAACTCTTCAAAGTTTGATTCTTTTCATATTTTTTTTTTCTTTGGTCGGCAAAAGTAACTGAGAAAAAAATTGGAACTTTGGACTTGGAGAGAGATAGAGAGGAGGGAAAAAGGTGGGGTTGGTTCTCTTTTCAAAAATACCAGTAGTTTTTTATTTTAGAAAATATTAAAAAACTAAAAATCAGATACATAAAACTAGAAATAGGATTTGCCAAAAAAAAAAAAAGAACTTGTATAGTCCTAGGAGGTTTTTCATTTTGTTGAAAATCTTTAATAATAATAATAATACTAATAATAATACTAATAATAATAATAATAATAATAAGATGAATTGGAAGTGGAGGTGGAAAAATAAAAAAAATATAATCATAATATATCACTACTAATATTTGTTCATTTAGAGCAAAAGAGAAAACAAAAATAGTGGAGAACAAATTGTTGATAGACATAGAGATGCTGCTGCCTTAATAATGACAGATGTGTTTGCTCTTCACAATCTTCAAATTTTTTATATTGAAAAAAAATTCTAAAACTTTTTTAAAGCGGGGGAGGGATCTTCTTGTTCCAAACTGTTGAATCTTACATAAATTGTAAAACTAAAACAAGGGAATTTGAAGAGAGAAAAAGGGGACAAATTGACATAATTTTTTATTTTCCCTTCAAGAATTTGGCATCCCTTTCATTGAACAAGATTGTACTGTCTAGGATCTGTTACAGCATTCTTCCAATGTTCATCAGGGAGACTAAGATTCCTAGCAATCTCTCTCCCCTTGTTTATCCTCCACTTCATGTGCTCAGTCAGCCAACAGTATTGCTGCAATTTCTCAGGCATGGCATCATAGAATTGCCACCATTTCTCATGAGCTTTATCACTAGCAAAAACCTGCCCTTCTTTCATGTCCCAGTTACAATCATAATCCCTGTAACACATCCATGGCTTCAACCCCAGATAATGTATTGCATAAACATCATCAGGGATCTTGTCCCGGCGGTAGCTTTCCTTGCCCTCAAAACACTTCAGGAAATTCACCTTGGTAGGCAACCTATGCCACCAAGTAAACACTTCATTGAGAAAGCCTTGATCCCCTCCATTGTGTGAATCCACCCTGAAACTTTTCACCTTCAAGTCTTCAAACATACACAATGATGGCTCAATCACCATGATCCCGGAATTGAACAAAGTTCTATCATTGGAAGCAGCTGATAGTTGAGGATAAACGAATAGCCTATCCAGGTTCCTGAAAACTAGAACATCTGCATCAATGAAAACCACTTTGTCATACCATGTTAGCAACCATATTCTAAGCTTACTATAATTCGATTCATTGAATGAATTTTTCTTGGCAAAGGGGTTTCGGATACGTCCGATTTGCCTTATTTTCCAACCGGCAGTTTTCAACCCTGTTAAGGACTTGGGAGATATTTTTTCATCATGGAGGAGGAGTAAATCCCTATTAGAATTGGATTGGATAATGCTTTGAGCCAAAGCTATTGCACCACAAACATAAGCATCGGTTACATAGGCCTCCCTTGGATTGAATGCGTTCGGCCTTTTATGGTCTGTGGAATAGTATCTCCAATCCTTTTTACCTGTAACATCACCAAATAAAAATGATAATGTTAAAAAAAAAATTGAGATTTGATATTACCAATGAATAATAGGTCAAATGCCACCTTACCAAAAGTTTTACTATACATTAAGTATGTTAATTATATGAATTCTCATTATTAGTTAGGTAGTCAATAATTTACCAAAGGCAAAGATATTAAAGAATATCTATTTTTTTATAAAATTTAAAAACTTTCAACTCAGTGTTTTTTTTCGAATTTTTATAAAAAATATTATAATCTAAGATTAAAACAAGAGTTGTAAGTGTCGAAAATTTAATCTTAAATTTATTATATGAACTAAATTTTTAACTTAATTAAGTATTTTCGATAATATCATTTTGTTTTTTTAAAAATAAATAAGCATCTCTCTTAATTGTACAAATTACTACTAATTTTTTCAGTAATTAATAATAGCCAAAACATAAAGAATTTTGTGTTTTTTTTTTAAAAGAAAAACATAACAAAAAGCAAACTAGAACTAACCTGTTTTACCATGTGGTGGAGCAATTTGGCATGACCCTAGAGGCATGAGCACCTTTTGTTTCAACCTCCTCAACTCCGGCATATACACCCAATGATCCCCTACCTTCCTCAACAGGTCATCACATCTGAATATCTCCGGCATAGGTCCACAACCGCCGACAAAAACAGCGTACACCGCCCTTTTAACATTAGGCGTGACCCAACCACTCCCTACCAAAAGATTAGCCACCACCAAATTAACTTGTAGCCTAAACACATCCCTAAACCCTGCCTTACCTGTCCACCCTTCACATGGTACCCTAGCCACCACGACATGGAGGTCCCGGTAATCCTCCAGCCGTGGCATAGGGATTTCCGGACAAGTCGGCGGCAGGCTAGACTTGTGGTCTTCATCAATCCACTCAGGGAAAAAATCCTCCCATTTTCTTGCCTTAGACACGTTATTAAAACGTACGTGAACAGTACTAACAACTAAACCATGCATGTTGTATTCAATCTCTTCATCATTAAAATTAACTAAACCAACCTTAATCTTCTTCTTACCCTTAATCTCTTCTTGAATCTCTTCTTGAATAAGATCAAACCACCTAGGATATGTGAACACTTGAGGCTCATCGGTCTCGAGTTTAAGTGTATCTACAACATTGTTAGATTTTGGTCCAAAGAATATAACTAGAATTATCAATGGTAGAGAGAGAAGTATTAGGGAGAAAGCGAAGAGTTTTTGGTTGGAATTGAGGGATCTGGAAGCCATTTTTGGGATTTGGATTTAGCTCATTCACGTTCAATGAAGAAGAGAAGAGACTTTGAATGGAAATTATTTATATAAGGAAATAAACGTGGAAAAGGGTTGGTAGGGCTTTGGTATATGTATGTCTATGGTTGCACGCATGCACGTGGAATTGACATTTTTAGCTGTTTTGGAAAATTATGGTTTAAAATTCGTGGTGAAGAAAATATTATTTTAAAAAAATTCTCATATATATATATTTATTTATTTATTTATCGAACTCTTTCGTAACTTAAATTATTGATGCATATATATAAAACAATTACAAATAATACAAGTTTGATTATAGTAAAATTGGTAATTGCAATTATAGTTTATGATTCATTTAATGGTATGATAAAAGAAAAAATGAAATTCTAAGTTTACTTCTAATCAATAATCCAATTAAATACGAACGAAAATAATTAGTATACAATAAATAACTGAGAATAAATTAAAGAATCAATCTTAATGCTAGAGTTTTGTTGAATTATAAGCAGTGGTGGATTGCACCAGATTGATGTATTCTCAATGAAATGGCAATCCATCTCAATATGTAAACCTGTTCTTTTATGAAAAGACTATATTGGAGGAAATGTGAATTGTTGGCTTTTTTTTTTTTTTACCAAAGATAGGCATAACCCATGAGAAAGGAACTACAGTTCTGATTCGAAACCAAAATTTTTATGTCCCCTTAAGAACTCTTTAATCACATTGTTGTCTTGTTCAGTTTGGATATTGAAGTTCATGTCACGACTGAGGTCTTCAAGAAGTATTGATTGAAGATAGAAAGAGAAGGTGATATAGACCATCAAACTGATCATGAGGTTGGCCGAAGAAACAATAAAACCAAAAGACGACCCTGAATCGCCAGTCGGCTGTCACAGAGACGGAGCCTTATAAAAGTTATAGCAACTTTGTTCACCTTCCAAAATCAAAGACCCAAACTTCAAAACTTGAAATCCCTCTCCTTCAGCATTGTTCAATCCTACCCTAAAAGTTTTTAAGAAAAGAAAAAACCTCAAATTCGAGATGATGTGTAAGAAAATCCAAACTATAGAAGAGGGGGAACTAGAAATGCCACACCTTTGCCGGTAGTCTATTTTAGTTCAGCAACATGTACACAGCAATGAGCATTGCAACAAAATGGTTAAAAATCTGTAGCAAAATTTTTTATTGTACTCTTTCTTAATGTTCATACTCTTGCACCCCTAAAATGACAGTAGAATTTTGCATATCTTTTTCTACAGATAAGGGTTTTCAGTATGACCCTGAAAAGTGGGCCAACGAAATTTGAAAATTCATGGCACAGCTGTGTCTAAGAAGATGACATAACCTCATCCCTCAACTGGAGGTACTTTTCCTTGCAGCATATACGCGGTAAGCTGCCAATCCAACAATGGCTACAGCAGCTCCAACTGCAAAAAAGGTGAAACACAGCATCGAAAATTATCACAACCAACATCCAAAAGAATAAAGAGGGAAGTTCCAAAAATGGTGACTCGAAGAGAAAAAAGGAGCAGTGCCATTCAAATCAAAGCAACTTTGAAGCATTATAAGGAGTACCATCTCAGATTGTTTAAAGACAATTGCTGCAAGAAAAAATTTTAAATATATATTTTTGCTTGCATATTAATCCTCCAAGAAAAGAACAGCGTCCCTTAGAATGAACAGTAAGCCCAACTGTCTGAATTTCAGATATAGGCTTAAACAGAATCATAACTAGATCTTGTCAAGGATTAAAGTGCACACATTGTAAGAAAGTAGATAAAGGCAAAGAAAGGCATGTTAGTAATTACCCCTACCCCCAAGACAGAGAGAAAGAGAGAGAAAAACTTAAAAGATGTGCACAGCAACAAGTCATCAGAGAATCTAACCATGGTAAACAACATTTTCAAGAACCAAAAGCTTCAAGTGCATTGAGAATAAAACAGTTGTGGGATGCCAGACCATCAGCATACCAGAAACAAACATGAGAGATCGGTTTATGAGCCGATGGTATTGCTTCCTGCTTCTCCCAGCCTCAGTTTCAGGAATGCTTAAATGAGGATGCTCAGCTGCGTTTACTATCCTTCGGAATATGTTATTGAAATCACTCAATTTTGCACTGATAGGTATAGGCGCTTCTATCCCCATATCCTGGCTAACCTGCAAATGCAAAATTTGCGATAGAATACATTTTCACTGCACTTCTTCAAGATGAAAATTCTAAAGGGCTTGTTCAACAATTATCCTATCACAGTGAGACCAGCAGTGACATGAACACACATGGTACCTCTTCAAGGACTTGAACAAAAAATTTTGCATTTTATGACTACTCTAATACATTCTACTTAGTCTCTTAAATATGAAAGAAAATTAAATTATTAAAAAAAAAAAAATTGAAGCACAATACCCTGGTAGAATCCTGTATTGCCATTGGAAATGAATCCAGATCATCTTTAGCAGCAACAATGAGGCAAGGCACCTCATAACCAGTATCTTCACCATGACCAGCAACATCCACAAGCAATTCAGTTGCTCTCTTCCATGAAGACTCATCAGAACTGCAAAGGCCAGACAATCATGGCATAGCACTTAAAAAAGAAAAAAATAACATACACATACGCATCTAAATGAATTTTTACAAAATTCAATCATGGAACAAACAAAATATAATTATCTTGATTTGCCACAAAAAACAGTGCATTCCAAGCTCATGAGAGAACAACCTTTTCCACAAATATGATCATATAACTGAAGATATTTAACTAATACTAGAGATACCTCTAAGAAGGCGTTTGGTTCACAAAATCTTAGATTTTGGGAGGGAAAGTGATCCCCAAGAAAGTGTGAATTCCTAGCAAGAGGTGGTTTTTCATGGCATAGGATTGTCAGATTTATGTGTTTGGTTGCAAGGAAAGTCAGATTACTTAACCATGTATTTTTACTATAATGTCCTTCATTACATAATAAACACAACAATGTCAAAAAAAAAAAATCAACAATTAATGCATTCCAAATCTTAAAAACGCAATATTCGAGTGGCCAATTATTAAAAAAAAAAGTAATCAATTATTGTATTAGAGAAATGCAGGAAATAATCCACAATTACTGTGTTTCAAAGCTTAAAAATGCAGTATCCAAGTGGGACATGAAAAAATTTTCAAAATCAATTACTACATTTCCACTCAAAGAAACACGGAAAATACGATAATTACTGCGTTTCAAAGCCTCAAAATACAGTGTTAGACTACTCATTTTAAAAAACATACAATGAACAATTATTGCGTTTAGCTTCAAAGAAATGCAGTAATTATCATACCCATAATAAATGCTCATTAAATCAAAAGCCATTGAAAATAAGATGAAAAAAAATTAAATACTAAATACTGCGTTTCTTAATTGCCATAGCCATAATAAATGCACATTAAATCAAAAGCCATCAAGTCAAACAGAGGGAAAAAAAAGATGCGAGTTGTCAAATACTAAAACGCAATATATAATCACAATTACTACATTTCAAAGCCTACAAATGCAACATTCAAGTGGGAAAAAAAATATATATATATATATATAAGAGTACTCAATTAAAAAAAAATTTCCAAAACAAAAGCAATCCACAATTACTTGATTTTCATACGTTGATTTTCTTGGGGGTAAAATAGAAAGAAAAATTTTTTTATTCAGGTCAAATGTGGGACAAAAATAACTTTCCTTCCAAAATCTTAAAAAACCACAAGGAGAAGTGGGTTTTTGATTCCGAGATTTTTGGGTAATGTTGGGAATCTAAGATTACCCCTAGAAATTAAATATCGTGAACCAAACGTGGGAATCACATTCCAACAAACAAGATTCTGGAGAACAATCTCAGATTCCTCTGAACCAAACACCTCTTAAATTTAAAATCCTACTTCGAAATAATCATGCCCTTGATTTACCTGTCATGAACAAATACTGCTATGTCGCAGGTGGCCAATGACTCTTTACTAGCTAGCAATTTTGCAACTCCATCTTCAGGGATTTCTCGCAAGACTAGAGTTTTCTTTATTCCCTAAGAATGAAAAAAAAAATCACAAGAGTAGAAATATCAACACATCAAAGCAACAACCAAGTTAACCGACACTCCAAATGCTCAGAAGGATATGCCAATGAAATGATTAGTTTTTATGTGCACGGCAAGGAGTATGTGGATTTTGACAGTTTTTCATCTCAAAGAAAGTCCAATCTACCATTTCACCTGAACCTTAAACAACATCTTTCTAGTGTACCCATTACAACACACTTTACAGCTAAACTCTAGAACAGCAAGAAATGCATATACATAAAAGTCCAAGTCACTTCTGCCACAGTCCCCAATAGCCCAAAAGACAAAAGTTTTTTGAGTGGGGCTTGCTTGTAACAAACAATTGCAAGAAATGGTGCATAATTTAATGGCACTTACCCCAGGTAGTTCCACAACATTCACAGCATATTGCTCATCAGTAGTTGGAGAACATGAATCAATATAGGGCCTACATTAAAATAAATAAAGTTTAAAAAAATTTAGGGAAAAGAGAATTAGCTATCAGGAAAAGAAATTTGAAAGAATACCTGCCAAGAAAAGAATTCAATAATGCAGATTTCCCAGCATTCACTGGACCGAAAACAAAGCACTGGAAAACATTTCTTTCTGATTGTTTCTTCTTTCGATCTAGATGCCTTCTCCTAGTCACGCTGATGGCAGAGGAAGGATCTCCATGATATCCAATGTATATCAAATTCTCCAAGCTACGAGCTGGATCCAGGAGTGTCATAAGGGCCCACTGCAGTACACAACACAACTCATTAAACTATGAGCACAGGCTGATCTATGATAGAAAATTTTGCGGTAATGATCATTGATCAATCCAGATAGCCCATCCACACACATGCAATAAAAAGTGCACTACTACATTTTCATAAGCAGCCATAAATGCTTACGAAGGTGCTATTCATTATTCCCATGATGCATTAATGGTTGAACTAGAAAACCCCAAACAAGATCAAGTTGAGGTTTTCATATATTAATGTATGATATTCCCTTTTTCAAGAGAAAGAGAAAACCACGAGTACCTCTGACAAAAATGCATCAAGTGATAGCCCTCCCAGTGCAGTTTTTTCCACAGCATGCTTATATGGAGCATCATTCCAAGGACTGAAATTAAACAGAAAAATGTCAAGCATTACTGCAACGATGTCCCATTGACAATTTATAATAATAGAGATCATCTATAAGTGCAAAACTCATAGTTGCATGTATCTCATTACAACAGTTTTTTGAAAATAAAATCGCCTCATTTTCAGTACACAATTTTTTACTAGCCTTTTTAGTCAGCAGCAGCCAGTTATCCTGCTTTTTTTTGGGACAACAAATTAGTATACTCCCCACCCACCCCACCCCCTCTCAGACAAAAGAAAGAAAAGGGAAAAAGTTGAGACAAAAAAGACACCATAGTGCTTAAATTTGCTTTCTCAAGAGTGTGCAGGTTGCAATTTAGCAACAGAAATTGCACAAATATATTTCAAATAGGGAACCATGATACCTTTCTGGAGCAGTTGAAAAAACATCCTCAACTTCAATAGGCCGAAGGTTATTGTCCTGAAAAGAACAATATTCCAAATGATAGAACTTCAAAAACTTTAAGAACAAGTTAGGAATATTAAATATTTGTAGACTGAACATTGACAAAGGCAAGGAAAATCAAATTAAAATATATGTGGGAAAGACTAAGACATACTAAGTCACCGTCAAACAATTCATAGACTCCCTTCAAGAATTCAATAGCTTCATTCGTCAGCTCCACACTCTACACCAATGACAACAGAGCAGAGCAAAGAGTCATAAGGAAAAGTATAAATAACATCACAGTAGAGCATCATGATGAAAACATAGTATATTATGCCAATTTGAAACAGTAGAATTCATTCTTGATCTAATATCAGCCAATTTAGGCACTGCTCATCTTAAACCACAGCTAGACATTCCATTGGCAATCGAATATAAAATTAATAAGAATAGTCGTATCCAAACCCAGTGCTTATAAAAAATTCACTCTGTAGCAGACAGAATATTACCATTTCTTACTAATGCTCATATGGACAAGATTGTAAGCAAACAATGATGGTCAGACAATGGTAGTCGAAAATGAATACCAAAGGACTGACAGCTTTAAATGCTTATTTCAGTGTTTTCTTAAAAAAGAGAATGTTTATTTAAAGGAAGAATTACCTGATCAGGAGCTCGTTTAAATGAAGAATATGGGATTAGATCATCTGAAAGTTTGATATCATTGTTATATCCAAACTTCCTCAGGACAGTCCATGTTGTCTCAAGGCGTCCTTTTTCTATGAATAGTGCATGAAGAAATAGAAAACCAGTCAACGTAAGACCACGTTCATTGACTCCTTCAACCAGCTTATCTTGCACAACCCGTTTCACACCGACTATTTCCGAAGGTTGTAATGGAGCATTGAAACACTTGACCTGTTTTGCAACAAATTATTAGATTCTTCTAGATGTTCAAGCACAAGATATCTTAAGTTAACATTGACAAAAAGTTTGTTTCAAGTTAAAAAAGATCAGCATTCAATACATCAAGCAGTGAATATGACAATCCTTATTCAAGAAACAGTCAACCTATCTCCCTACCTCATCCCAACCACCTCAGAAGTAAAAGACAATAATAAATCAAGGAACAAATGAGGAACCTGAAAATCATTCAATTCTGCATCACTAAGAGCACCATCCCTGTCATGATCACAAAGAATAAAAATTCGCTTCAAGGCTCTCACACAACGTGGCTTCAGAGTTTGTGATTCCTGATCAAATAGTGGGCCTGTTGGATGAAGCACTGCCTTTTGTGCATAGTAGAAAACCTCAGGGATCTGAGAAAAGAAGATACTTTAAAAGTTCAATTCCTGATAGCATCACTGTGTTCTACAAATATCAATTAGTGTCATGTCACTAACTATAACGATGCCAATTGTCACATAAGTGCAAATAATATCTGAACACATTCAAGAAAAAAAAAAAAAAGGAATCGATGCTAAAAGCAATCTACATTTTATTAGCATGATTATAACATCTACATTTCATATTAACCTCAAAAACAAACCAAAGAGGGTTTTACCTGAATGTGTTTATATGCTGAACACTCAATACAAGTTTCAATCTCCCGAAACTGTTGCATTATAGGTGACATCACCTGTTCCAAGCTCACTTGCTGCTGGTCATCTCTTAAATCCAGCTTACAGCCTACTACTATGACAGGTACTTTCACCTGCTCAACAAAAATTTACCTCAGTTTCTGCAAAAGTAGATTCATGAAGGAAAAAATATTCCACATGATCTACAAGGTGAATTAAGCAAAGGTAATGGTCTATATTCAAGTAAGGTGAAATCTTAAGTGAGCCCATTCGCAGCCGAAAGCAGATTCAAGTTGCTTAGACACAGGTTCAAATGCTGGAAAATTGAAAGTTTAACAACATCAGATATGATATTTTGTGAGTTTTTCCTTATATTTAATAAAGTCACTTTCCTCATATCCAAGTCAATCTTGTAGTGTATGATACGAGTCCAACACAGGCACATGAAGTAGAATTAAAAGTAGGAAGAACATAGTAAAAAATTGTTTAACAAGTTAACTTCCCCTTAGCATGCTTTCCATCAAAAGAACAAATACCAAAAATACATCAGTGCAAATTCGAGCTAAGATAGAAACCTCTAATTGGCGAAGTTCTGGAAGCCAGAAAGTACTCAATCTGTTAAGAGTTTCAGGCTGATCACAAGCATAAGTAAGCACAACAGCATCAGCTCGCTTCAGCTCTTCTGCTAGTTTACCTCTATCCTCCGGACTAACAAATCCGCACAAAATAAATAAATCAAAACTTAGGTCAAAAACACACCAAGAATCAAAACAAACAAGAAATTATCTTATTACATTCTGCTTCTTTATTGCGTTAAACTAAATCTAAGGCTCTAAGTTAAGCCGCAGCAAAAGCTAAGGCTCTAAGCTAAGCCGCAGCTAAAACTATTGCGAATTTATCTCTTACTAGAAATTCATTTAAAAAAGTTACAATTACGGCTCCAAATAACAATAGAAATTGCGTCAAATATATTCGAAAATAAATGAAATTATGTAGTAAAGAGACTAACGAATAGAAATTATACTTGGAGGAGGTGTCGATGATGGTGATTGGGACACGGTCGGGGTAGAAATCTTCGGGCAACCGAGTAGGCGGTAACAAGCGGGGCACATTCGTCGGGAAAGTGTCGGCGGCGGCTGTTACAATCAAGCTCGACTTTCCAGTGCCTCGGTCTCCGGCCACCACGATTCGAACCACGGTCTTCCCTTCCGGATTCGACGATTTAGCCATTCGAAAATTAAAAACTACAAAAAGAAGTTTAAATAAATAATCAAATAAATGAACCCTAATTTATCGGAGATTTTAAAAAAGTTTACTGGAAATAGCTAAGATGCAGTGTCAATAACGTAAAAAAAAATGGTGAGAAACAAGAAAAGGAGAGGCATGAAAGGTAAATAACCTGATTGTTGAGGTTAATAAAAGAGAGAGGCTTTATCTTCGTAGCGGAAAGCGGCCGCCGAAAACCTAGGAAGGGACGGCGCAGGCGGCGGGTTCGGTGGCGGCACTCTCTTTAAGAAAGTTTAAGAAGTTTCCCGGACTAAAAAATTGTTTGTATATATTTTTTTAATTTGTTTGGAATTGAGAGCGCCGTTTTTTGTTGGAACGATGGTGGCCGTTAACTCTAAGATGGCTACTGGACGGGTAAGATTTGATTTAGAACATAATTAAACAAAAAAATCAATTTTCATCTAGTATTTTTTTTTAAATAAATCCCACAGTGCTAAATTACTTTATTTTTGTGTGTTATTGGAAATTTTAAATTAGTAAATTTTTTCGCTACATATTTTCAAATCAATTTTATTTTTTTATGTTACTTTTCTAATAAATTTTTTAAATAAATAAAAAAACAATGTAGGATATTTTATACTCTTGAAAAAATCAATAAAATTATATTAAATAAAATTTTGTAGAATATCATGAATTTATTAATTGGGGAAATATTTAAAGACATGTGTATGTTGTTGAGTAAATTTTATAATTATTTATAAAATTTTATAATTATTTATAAAATTTTATAATTATATAGCTTGAACATGAAACTCAAGCTTATGAAAAAGTGTCAAACAATCCAATAAAATCTAATTGTTTTTATTTCTATAAGATTTCATTTTATTTTGATTTGCAATTTGCAATTTGTATATTATCAAATTAGCAATTTTGGTTTTCCATGTGAAATTTAAATCAAAATAATTTAATGTCAATAACTTACCATATCACAAAAATATATATTAATCATCCATCCATCTATGATATCGACAAAGATTATCAGATTATACAAATTAAACACATATAAATATATACAATTAATTAAAATAATAAAATTATATGTAATATTTTAACTTAAATCGAATGATAAATAAATATTTTTATTACATTATCACATCGTTTTAAGATTAAATAATTGATCATTTAAATAAAATATTAAATTTTAATTTAATTTATTTTTCATATCTTAGATTTTAGATGTTTAATATCTTAATCATGATGTTCACATTTTTTTTTTCATATATTTTGTAGTTAGATGGAAAAAAGGAAATTGGCAAAAAAAAAAAAAAAAAAACTACTTAGGCATCACAATGTATAAATTATGGAAAGAAATGCTACATGACAAAGAGGGTGGATGTTGGGTGATTTCATACTATGTTAAGCTTTTTTTCCTTCTAAGAAACTTCCGTTGGGTTAACCAAAAAAATGGATTGATAGCCCCTTTCTTGAACAATCAAATTTGTATTAGAAGACTGGGGACCATTTTGAACTATGTGAAAAGTTTGACTGCCACTTTCTCACTAAATAATCCATTTTGGCTCCTTCAAGTTTTTCAACTTTGAAGCTTCTTGTTTTCAAATTTCATAAACTCACATTTATTAGATTAATAATTTTAATAACTTGATTTTTGGGATTGGGTTTTGTTTTATTTTTCCTTGAATTTAGGAGAATAACATCTTTCTTGTTATTAAAAAGACTAATGGAATCTTCGAACTTAATTAGTTTAAAAAATTAAAAATTAAACATTTTTTAAAATGAAGTGAATTTTTTAATTTTTTATATATTAATGTGTTTTAGGTTTCGATTAACATTGTGTTAGATTTCAAAATGCAATTTTTGATCAAAAAATAATGTTAAATACATTATAATTTGAGCCAAAAATATTTTTTAACTGTTAAAAGTAAACCAATCATAAAAATTAATTAAAAGATGATAGTTATTTGGAATTTATGATTTGAAAATAAAATGATTAAATATTTATTTTTGACAAAAATAATATATATTTTCCTTACCAACGTAATTTTATTTTTAATTATTTTAAAATTTTACTAAAAGTGTTTCAAATTACATAAGATTAATCATTATTCCACCAAATTAGAGAGGCTGTTGCAAGTGTACTCAGGATTAAAAATAAAAAATAAAAAATCAATTTAAAATCATATCAATTAAATATATTATGTATTAATTAAAATAATAAAATAAAATAGAATAAAAATCAGTTATTAAAATGCATTAAAAAAAAAAAAAAAAAGGGAAAGAAACACGCTCACGTGACGGCTGACTTGGGCGAGAGTTATTGTTACTACCACTCACCAATAAACTCACGTGATATGTTAAAAACCAAACAACCGACGCTAAGCGTCGTCGTTAAAATGGACGGAGAAATCCCACGTTTTTTCAAATCCCAATGAAAAACGCCAACGCATCTCCATCATCCTCGCTCGCCGTTTTCCTTTTCCATTTCTTCTTTCTATATAAAAGCCAGCTCAAATGATTTCGTAGATTCAATTTCCAAAGGTCCCAAAGACCAATCAAAGAGAAAAAATAAAGAAGAATTTTGAAGATGGGTGTTGATTTAGAGTCTTTATCGGAGGCAACTTCGGGTGCTATAGGGTCACTGTTAAGCACCACGATTTTGTACCCTCTTGATACCTGCAAAACCAAGTATCAAGCCGAGGTTCAAGCCCACGGTCAACGAAAATACAGGTCACCCAATTCTTATTTTCGAGTTCTTTTTTTTAATGTTTTTAATTCTGGTTTTTTTTTTATTTTTTTATTTTGTTGTGATCATGATCCAGGAACTTATAAATTTCTTTTCTTTGTTTTTTGGTGTGTGAATTTATGTTGAATTAATCCCTTTGTTGATATGGCTTCAGTTTTATTCTATGCTGTGTTGATTGATACATGAAAGTGAAAACTTGCTATTGATAATATGGGTGTGATTTGCTTATTGTTAAAATGAATATGATCCTAGCATGATGAGGTATGTTAATTGAATTGGATCATATGATGTTAATTTCATTGTACCCTTACCGTTTTTCTGGTCATATACTTGTCTTCCATTTTTCTTAGTTATTCGTGTGAAAATTGGCGTGGTGGGTCTCAGATGATGACCTGCAAGGCAATAGACAGAGAATTTGGAGTTGATTCTGGCCTAACTCTTTGGACAAGCAATTCAGCGACGAGTGAGAAAGGAAATAGTAGAGTAAATGATGAGTTGCCATAATTCCCTTTAGTATAATTACCTGCACTAAGTCATCTGAGGTTATTTGGGACGATTGTCTGTTGCTACAAGTTACTATGATTTTCAACAGTTTTCCATTTTATAGGTTTAGATTGTTATAACTTGAACAATGCAGAGTTGCAGATACTAGATTTTCTTCCCTTCTACATTTGCCATTTGTGTTATGTTTTCCCTTTTCAATCATATGGTTGAAAAATGATACTGTTTAGTCCTATTTTTATATTTTATTGTTGTAGTGCTACTTGATATCAATGAATGTTCCTTGCACATGTGTGCCGTACTGCTAGGCCTGTTGGCAAGGCAGGAAGTTCTTTGGATTGAGCTTGTCAGTTTCTGATCTCAATTTCATATCTTATGCAGGAACCTTTCAGATGTATTATGGGAAGCAATATCTACAGGCCAAGTTCCTTCCTTGTACCAGGGCCTAGGCACAAAAAACCTGCAGTCATTCATTGCACAATTTGTCTATTTTTATGGATATAGCTACTTCAAAAGACTGTATCTAGAAAAGAGTGGTTCCAAGTCAATTGGAACAAAAGCAAACTTGATTCTTGCTGCTGCTGCGGGGGCTTGTACTGCTATTGTCACTCAGGTGAGACATCATTTGGCAAGTCTCTTATGTTTTTGTTTTGAATATATAAATGCTTTGATCCATCCAAGCAGTAGTTGTATCTGTTGATTGCATAGTATATCAAGATCAAACTGTACGATGTTTTCAAAAAATATGGAATTCTCACCTTCCGTGTTCAATTGGGAGACTACCATCTATGATTTCTACTCTTGTTTGGAAGCATTCCATGTGGTCGAAAAATATGGAATCCTTTCTTTCCCTGTGGTTGCTGCAAAGACAGGTTAACTAGGAAAGCAAAACTGTGCTATTTTTTAACTATATCTTTAAAATGTTGGAATGAATAGAAATGAAACTTTTTATGCCATTGAAATTTGAATGCAAGTCTTTGGTGTTCGGATTATAGACCTTGATGTTGTATTTTTGAGCAATCAAAGGGTATAACTTATCTGTGATTATGAGTGATAGTTCCCTCTAATACTTTGATTATGAGTGGCAGTTCAAACAAATACTCCTTCGTTCATGTACATGGAGATAGGTGACAGAAATATGAATTTGTAGAGTATTACAATAGTATTGTTTTCTGAACAGATAGGCAGGAAAGATACTGATGTTGTTGCTATTACAGTTTCAAGTATCTTTTTTTATTACTTATAATTTTGTGTAACACAAGAGCATGTATGATGTAATTTTGGAGTTTGATGTTAAATACCTGGTTTATCACTTTGTAGCCTCTGGATATGGCCTCCTCAAGGATGCAGACAAGTGCCTTTGGAAAATCGAAAGGGCTCTGGAAGACCCTCACAGAAGGCACCTTGAGTGATGCATTTGATGGCCTTGGCATCTCTCTTTTGCTGACCTCAAATCCTGCAATTCAGGTTCTACACCTTGCTTTATAATTTAAAAGAATAGACTGTCTTGTATCACACCTTCATCTTCAAATCTTAATTTTTAAGTTACCTTGATCATGACTAAGGCTAGAAATATGTTAAACTGTAGTATACAGTTTTTGATCAGCTGAAACAACGACTACTTAAGAAAAAACTGAAGGAAGCAGACCATGGCTCATCCCCAGTAGTTCTGTCTGCATTCACAGCTTTCTTGTTAGGTGCAATATCAAAGAGTGTTGCAACTTTTTTGACTTATCCAGCTATCAGGTGCATAGCCGCTCTCCCAAATTGTACATTATAAATGCATGCTGTGTAGTGGACTATATGGAAGTAATGTGTGTGCCAACTCAATGCAGGTGTAAGGTAATGATCCAAGCTGCAGATCCAGATGATGATGATGATAGAACTAAGAGAGCTCGACCAAAATCCTGCAAAACAGTGTCAGGAGTTGTCTGTGCTATATGGAGAAGGGAAGGAGTCCTGGGCTTTTTCAAGGGATTAGATGCCCAGATCACAAAGACTGTATTAAGCTCTGCTTTGCTTCTGATGATCAAAGAGAAAATTACAGCCACCACATGGGTTCTTATACTTGCTATCCGAAGGTATCTATTGCTTACAAGGGGCAGACTGAAAAACGTGTGACAAGAATAATAATATCAGCTATTATTTGGAGATAAGTGAATAATCATCTGGCTTCATTACAAACCATTTGTGATTTATAGAGCAAGGTTCCAATTCTTTGAAGCATAGCTGCAGCAAAATAGATGCTCTTCTATCCCTTGTTGCTTCATCCTCCAAATAATTTTGTATGTTGGAATGCAATGCAATGACAGTCACAGTGATGCTTGTATAACATTTTCTGTTGGAATTATATTGAAGTATTATCATCTGTCAATGTTCTTCTGGTTAAACATTATCGCTTGAACCTGAGAAATGGTTGTTTATAGTCTTCCATCACAGCTTATGCTGCTCAGAGCCATTGTTTCGTGCATTATTTCTATATTCTGGGAGGAACGGTAAACAGGGTAGGGTAAATGGGGATTTTTATTGTTCATCAACCCACAAAAATTTTTAAAAAAATTTCCTCACCTATCTAAAATAATTTGAACTTTGTTTCATACTAGATTCTAGAATTAGCTTTCAAATTTTTTTTTTTACTTAAAACTATTAAATTTTGAATTTTAATAATTGAAATTAATAATTCATCGTTCGACTAATATGACCTTTTAATTTTTTATCAGAGTCATCTTTAATTCAAATTAAATTAATTATAGATAAATTAATTTCATGTATGTAAACATTTTACTCCTTAAATTAATATATAATTATTTACATTCAAAAATCTATTTTTTGGGATAAGGGAGTAAAATAATCGGTAAAAATCGTTATTAAGTAAAGGGTGCTTCTACGTGCATTTCATTTTTTCTCTTTACATCTATTTTTTTAATTATTTTTAGATAATATTATTTAATTATTTTTTATTTCAATTTTAAAATTTTTTATATGTATGTCTAGTAAATTAATTTTATAACTTATCTCATATGCATATTCGATAAGTTATGATTAGAGTTTAAAAAAAAATCAGTTAAAAAAAAAATCTCATATCCTAAAACGTGATTTATTTTAAACAATTATAAATTATTTACAAATTAATAAAAAAACTATATATTTTTTTAGATTTTTTCTTGATTTAAACTATATATGGGACAAAAACTTTAAAACATCCGGACATGTTACAAATCCAAAAACTTAGAAGTAGGAAGAAATTTGAAAAAAGAAATAATTTCATTTAAAGATAATTTATATATATATATATATCTATATAAATATATATATATATATATAAAGATATTTAAACCCTTAAGTAAACTCTAAATATCATAGGAGATATTGAAAACTCGTTCAAACCTATTATTAAAATAATAATTTACATTCAAAAGTGTGTTTTAATGCAAAAAAAATAATAATATTAAATATGATATGATGACACGATATAAATACATACAAATATAAAATATGAAAATGATAAGGTTTAAAATTTTAGTAATAATTATATTTACATTTAATAAAATTAAAAATATATTTTTTATTTTTTATATAGATATAAATTATGACATATAATTTTTATATAAAATATAATATAAATTTTAATATTTTAATATTTTATGCTACACAAATACAAGAAATCCTTAAGTCTAAATTAAATTGCGATTTAGTAGAGGGAACATTTCCACTTGATTTTCGGTTCTATCAATATATTTTTGTATAAGAATTAAAGCCCAGCCCAGGCCGGTCCACAAACCGAACCAGAAATAAATATTGTGTTTGGTAAGGCCATGCATATTCCTTGGGCCATCTCTGGTGTTTTCAACATCTCAAAATAAGTTAAGCAAAACAATGACAAAATATCAGTAAAAGCATAAAAAAAAAAAAAAAAATCAGCAAATGCATCAGAATATCGTCATTCTTTGACTTTTGAGAGAGCTAACACAATTATCCTTAACCATTGGCTTATTGTGTTAATGTGGATATGTGTTTGTACTTTCTGAAATTTCAATGTTGTAGATTCTTGCTCCAAAGGCTGGCATACATTTTCTAACTAGATTAGATTCCTAGGTTTGAATTTAATCTTACATTTAGGACCCTGCAAGGAAAAAGACCTCATAACTTGTCTAGATTCTAGGACAAATATTATAGTCGCACTTTGCAAGAAAGGTAATACATGGGGTATTTATCAAAGGCCTGTCCAAAATTTCAAGCTTTCCAAACTACATTGCTTTCTTCAGCGTTTTCATTAGTTTCTGGGGAATATCTTTGTACCCAGCAGCTAGAATTATGGATATGGCGTGGCACTAGAGAAATTCATGCTATTAGCCAGCAGCTGCATGATTGTTGATAGAGTGTTAAACTTTTAATTTTAATAATCAGAATTTAAATCCTGACAATCTCAAAATAAAAATAAAAATAAAATTCATACAATTCTATTTTTAAGTTTTGGCAATGGTTTACAGCTTGTAACAAAGTTAATTAATCGGAAAAAGGTGAAGGTTAACAATATTGTTAATGCAGTTTAGCTTAATGACCATTACCCTTGCATTGGAGAGAGAAGGCAGGGTTCGAGCCCGGCTTAACCAGTTAGCCTTTTTCAATTAGACCAAAATGAAAAGGGGAAAAAGTTAGCCTTTATTTGTATCCAGAGAAGGGACCTCAGTCCTGGCCTGACTATCAACTAAGAATGCCTTTCAAATACTGACTCATGGAGTAGTATAATCTGTCATCCTGTGATAAGAGTTATAATTTTGACTGTAAGCAATCCAACAATATTCTAAATTATGAATTGCAGCAGCAAAACATACTGCCATTCAGGCTACACAGAAATGAGCAGGTTACAAAAAGCTTTTTACATTTCAATCATCGATGCTGCAGTACAATATGAGAAAAGAAAGACGCTGATGACTCTTATCTCTAGATGTGTGGGGTGCTTATTTTGATTCACCCGGTTCGGAAATGAATAATAGAATACAACTGAATCACAAAAAGCAAGAGGACGTTTCTACATCAAGTTGCTATATTACAGCTCTCTTAAAAAGAATGACAACCAATGAAGTAAACAATTGAATCCTTCCGTCAGATCGGATCTGGAAAACTCAAGTTCGCATTTTTATTTCCGGAGTGAAATTCCTGGACTTGGGCAACTCTGATTACAGTCAAGAAGCCTCATCCCGGACAGCAAAATTATTCAGCATGATCTCTGCCGCAAAACTTTTGGGAAATACACCTTTATTTTTCCATGGCATCTTCATTTTCTAACATGTATGTGGGGCAAATTTGGTGGATCACGACTTATTAAATTTGCCCACAAGTTGACAATGGTTAGAAAGTAATGCTGTCCATCCCAAACCACCATTTTCATGCCTGATTCAAGAGAATCAAGATAATGTTAGAGACTTATGTGAGTGCACCTTAAAAAGGTCAGATTCAGAATGTGATTGCAGAATTTACAAATTATTTTGCTCGGTTATATCCCCAGGTAAAACACAATCTTCTGGAATCAGTTATCACACTTTAGCTGTTAACTAAGTATGGCTATCATTTTGGTAAATCAGTATAATCTTTTAAGAAGGAAATTAATGTGTTTATAAGATCATGCTACAAAAAAAGTATCTACCGTATATTAGCTCTAAAAGAAACTTAAAAGCAAAGAACATAGATGATGTTTTTACAAGTTCAAAGATTATGGAACTTAGGTTCCAATATGTTATGGAGTATCAGGGTTATCTGAGAGGGTGATGTGTATCACCCATAAAACTACACTCTTAAAGACCCTATAGAGCAAGCAACTTTCATGACCTACCTACACCTTAAAGATGACAACATGAAATAACTTCTCTTTCTCTCTCTCTCTCTCTCTCCCTTTTCTTCTTTGTCCAAGATAAAGATATTACACCTAACATCCTCTAGGCTAAAAAACCAATATCTTCGTACCTGGCATTGTTCCTGCACTTACTCCTGATAGGTAGCACGTAGGTTCTTGTCCGGAGAAGACTTTTTTATAGAGTTCATGTGCATCAAAATCATCAGTACTCTGGATGGAACCAAGTAAAGCTTCAACATCATATTTTAAATCAGTAGGATCAGACAGACTTTGAAGGGCTTCGTCAAGTCCAGAACTTGACCACAAAGTAGAACACTCCCTCACAAGAGCAAAGAAGCTAGTGGGATATTCAGAACTAAACAATATCCAAGGCTTGTAGAGTTTGGTGGACAAAGATCCAACAATCTTCACAACTCTGAAAATTTCTCCAAGTGCAAGAATGTACTTTCTGCCTGTAAATGCGCAAAATATTATATTAACACTGTGAAGTTAAAACAACAAAGACTATATAAGATTTTATATGCTCGACTTTCAGGTGAAGCACCTTGAGGTTTAAATAGTAATTGATTGTGGATGTTTTTCTGTAATGATTGCTTCCAAATCGAAGCACCATGTTTCAGCTCTAGTGCACAAACAGACAAAATCCTTGACCATAAGGATACATAATTAGATTGATCCTCAACAGACCCCAATTTTAGAATCTTTAGTGTTGATACAGCATGTTTCAAGAGTTCAGTTGCCGATCTCAAATCCTTCTCTGCCTATTCAATTGAACATACAAGCCAGTGTCATGTCGTGGTCAAAGCCAGCAATAAGCAAAATAATCATCAATAAAATGGAAACAGAATATCTGAACTCTACCCAGCATTGAATATTCTGAGAGGTTAGTTCAGATATAGCCATTCATATTGAAAATACTAAATTTAAGAATATAAATATATGACAAACAGTGGCATGGAGGGGAAGCTTATGGATATTCAGTAGAGGATATCAGCTACATTCCCACTTAATACCAGCCTGTAAATGTACATCAACTTGATGTTTGACAAAACTAAAGCAACTATGCTTTTACATTTTAAAATGTCTCTCAAGACTTGCATCGAATCAATTTCTTGAAATAAGAACACATATGAATCAAAGCAAAAGACACACACCAGTGATAATTTCTCTGATAAGTGATATTCTGATTCAAGCACTTGAAACTTTTTTTCTTCCAGAACCTTGGCAAGTTCACTTAGGTAAATACTTCTTGACTGGAGATTCTCTGAGGTCATTTCTTTGGATATTGTGCCATCTTTTTGCAGTTCATTGCATACGCCCTACAACCATAAACAACAGACAAGATCAAGTCATTATTTGTCCAATACTCTATTGAACAAACATGAACAACTAGACTCACATCTGAGGATGACACGATTTACTTGAATTTGGGCATGTTTAAATTGCTCAATGTGAGAAAGAATTGCTCAGTAAAATTTTAGAGGCTATTGTAAAACCAATGAAAGACAAAAAAGAAGATTCAATCACAAATCAAAACAATGCTACCAAAAGTTGCTCAGCAACATTTCAAAGGCTAATGTAAAACCAATCAAACATCACTATGCATCCTTTTCAGATAACATGGATAAATATAAGTCATGCAAAGCACTATCAAATCGAAAAAAAAGCTCCAGATCCTAATTAAAAGAGATTCATCTTCCAAATTTATGTTTTTGATATGAAGTAAGCAAGTGCCACAAGTTCAAGCAAAATAACAGAAAGGGGATTTTTGTATGCATTCTCCTGATCATTTTGGGATATATCTTTCAAATACAAAGAGAGTGTACAACTAATAAAAAGGGAAAGGAAAATTGCAAGAATGATCAGAAATAGCTGCCAACCTGGATTTCCTTCTCAATAGCTTTTACTTCAGCATCTTCACCAGAAGGAGCAGCACTACTTCGATCTTTCTAATAAAAAGCATATTTCAGAAACAAAATACTTTAAACATTACTATCAACAAAAAGGAGAAGGGCAAAAAAAAAAATAAAAAAATTTCAAGGACTCTACCAACCTTCATATTGTCAAGATGGCTAAGTGCAACAAAGCACAATTCAGCTGTCAATTTAGAGTAGAAGTCCACATAATCATTTAGCCCCATTTTGGTAGAGTATTCTTCATATGAATCTCCCAAACCAAGTGGAGAGTTCAGGTTTTCTCCTGTGGTTCCAGAAACAGCACCTTTAAATTCCCAGGAATCATCATCTAAATCATCATCACCATTTACTAAATTGGAATCCACCTCTGTCTGGGAGGAAAGAAGTCCTTTTTCACTTGGATTGCTTATGTGATTTAAAGAAGCATTTTTCTCAGCTTGACTATATAAACTTGAAATAAGATCATTGATAGATATATTTGAATGAGTATCCTTCATGTCAACTCTTAGAGAGGGAGGTTTGTGAGTGGAAACATCTTCATATCTCAATGAATCATCAGTTTCAAGTTCTGCATCACCAAAGATGGTTAGAGGTAAGGCTCCCTTGTGTTTCTCCACTGTTTCCTCATTCCCCTGAGCACATTAAAGGGAAGATGAATAGAGATTGAAGAAGAAAATTTTCCAATGAAAGTATGTAACCCTAGTAAACTGCACTTTTCTCTCAATGACAAACAAAATACAATATGTTAGATGAGGAGGCAAATCTCATGCAACAGTCATTTAACGCTTAACATGTAATCAATTTGTAGAAGCTTAGCACAATATACAGGATTAAACAATGCCTCATCAGTTGGAATTTTTATGAATGACATTTTACTGAAGCATTTTGCATACTAAATGAACCAAAACCTGGATATGACTGTCAAATGAATAGTCTTCCAGTCCAGAAGAAGCATCAGCATCCTTTCGCTCTTCCTACATATATATGTATAAAAAAATATTGAAGTTTGATAAGGCAGATTGTTTGAGATAAAAAGAAAGAAACAAGAATGAATATCAAATCAATCAATTCATACCTTAGTCTTCGATTCATTTCCTGAAATTGTGTCCCTAAAAGCCCAGGACATTTTGTCAGGTTCAATATTTTTATCAACTGGCGAAGAAATCACACCATTTTTGGTATCATTCTGTTTGCTTTGAGATCCAAAACTAGGGGAGAAACTAAATCCTAAGTCCCATTCACCAGGATTGTTAGAGATTCCGCCTGATGTGACAAAAAACATACTGGAACCATTCATGCCATTCCCAAATCCAAAGCCGAATTCAGTTCCCTTAGGATTTTCCTGCTCTCTGCCCTGAACCTTCAAAGTAGTAAATAAAATGGAGTCCCTGAACAACTTGTGGATATGTGAAAAAGAATTATATATATATATATATATATAATCAACTTAAAGTACAAAAAGTTTTTATAATTAAAATAAAGCCTCCCTTTAGGTATGCACAAGAGCAAAATGCAAATATATACATCTTACACGATAGAACACCAGTACCAACAAACCATCACCACTAATAAAGAAACAGAACTTTGTGGTTATATTATTGACAAGGATTTTCCACCTATCAAAATAAAAGAAAGTAACTTTTACCTTAGCATTGCCAGTTCCAGAGACTGTCTCTGATTCTGCAGTCTTGAATTCCCATCCACCATTATCACCAAACTCCTCATTTTCGTCAACTAAACTAGAGTTCAACATACTTGCATTTGAGATCACCCCACTGACATTCGAATTCAGCCCATTGGCATTTGTACCCAACGGATCCCAACTCAATATGGGCACATTGAAATTTGACATTGGTTCATTCTGATCAATCTGACAAAACCAAAAAAAGTTCAAAATAATATCAATAAAGCACCCTTTAAAAAGAATTCTTCCAGCTTCTTACTTTCTAGAACTCTCATTTATCTAAACCGGGATTAAGTATGGAAATTTCCATGCAATTCTCAGTTCTTTTCAAACAACAAAACATGAACACTGGAAACGACATTTCCAATCAAAAAAAAAAAAAAAAAACAAAACTTTACCTTCAAATTTTCAGCTTCAGCTTCTGCTTTTGATTCTGCACCTTTAAATTCCCACCCATCATCCTCCTCATCATCAATCAAATCGGAAGTACCCCCATTCAGATCAAATGTCAACCCATTCTGATCCAAACCCGTACTATTTGAGCCCAAATTCCCTTCTTTTCTTTCCATCCCAAATACATCACCATTTGAACCCAAAGTATCCTCTTTTTTATCCAAAGCAGGAGCATTTCCACTCAAATCCAACGCATCCACCTTAAAACCCGACCCGTTTAACCCCAAATTCAATCCGTTCCAATTCCAAGTCTCTACCTTTGGATTCAAATCAACTCCCTTCTTAACATCCAAACCCGACCCAAACCCATTTCCCTCCTTTTCCTTCTCATTTTTCTTATGCAAATCCGCTATCAATTCATTCAAATCCGATCCTTTTCCCTTCAAATTCCCATCTTTTTTAGGAAACGAAAACGAACCTGCCACACCGTTAAACCCTGCGTCCACTGCTCCAGACTCCTCTTCTTTATCTTCTTCCCCAAAAATCGATAACGGTAAAGCTCCGGTCAGCTTGGCCCATCCGTTTTTCGCTGGCTCAGCTCGGATCGGATCCGAGTCGGGCTGAGTTGGAGGGGACGAGTTGGGAAAGGGATCGAAGTGGAAATGATTGACGGGAAGAGATTCACCACCGGAGATAGCATTGTCAGAGTTGATGAAATCTCCCCAATCATCGTCGTCGTTAACGATGGTCTTTGTGGTGGAAAAATCTGGACCGTTGATTGAGTGCGACGATAAGGAAGATATGAATATGAAGTCGCCGAAGCCTTCTTCGTCGTCATATTCCGCCATGGTTTCAAAGGCTTCGAAAAGCTCCCTTTTCTTCCCTGTTTTCGCGCGGTCGATCGGTTGATCAGAAAATCTGAGCTTTTTTTCTAGTGCGTTATTTTGAAGAAGGGGTGCGCAGGTTTAGGGTGTGCGCACCCTTCACAATTAAAAAGGTTTGGCCCATTTCCTCGAAAATTAAAGGGCTTGGACCCACTGCTTGACCTGTCTTAAGGGCCCATTTGTTTAATAGTAAAAATTAGATTAAATAATTCATATATTTTTCATCGTGTCAAATGTATAAAATATAAAAATTATTATATTAAATTTGTATTGATAAAATAAATACGAAATATAATTTTATTTTTATTAAATTTATATAAATTTTATTAAAATTTTAAATCATGCTATTTTTATATTTTTTATATTATTTTTATATTGTATTACATTATAAATATATAAAAGAAGAATCAATTTTAAGAATGCAAACATAAATATGGATATGTTATTATTTTGAAAAATTATACAATAGAGTTTTCATATTTCAGAATTGAAGACAAATAGTAATCTCTTAATACCCATTTAACATGTTTTTATTTGAAAAATTATCACACTAGATTGATACTGACATCACATTAAAATACTAATAATAAGTTGTTATAATGAAAGACATATCTTCATAAAAGTCAGGTCCTCAGTCCGACGTTAAGTCAAGAAGGCGTCAGAGTCTTGAACACTGACTAAAATACTTTAGTTATATGTCTGATCTATGGAATACTTATGGTTGGTATTATCTTGACAAGTTGATCGATCTACACCCTATTAAAATAGTATCAGATAATATTATCAGGACTTTACTATCCGAAAAACTCAAAATTGAAACCTGAAAATTGAAACCGTCAGTTGTCAGAGCTTTGGCCATATGATCGTACTACCTAATGCTGTGCATAAAAATAGTACCATCAAATATCTTTCTCCCGGCTATTACTCTCTTTTTTTAAAAGAAAAAGTTTTATTTATTACATTCTTGAATATTTTGTTTCTTTCAACTCTTGATGCATTGGTTGAATTGATTAGTATACTTTGTTTTCCACCTAATTATCAAGTTTAATTATTGAAACAAATGAAAATTTTAAAAAATAAAAATATTTAAATATGTAAAGAATTTTATGGTTCAAGATTATTATTGAAAATTACATATCACTTTCTAATTAAGCATGATGAACAAAGTTTGAACACAAATGTCATACACAAAGCAAAATACAAAGTCTTCCCACAAATCAAAGTCCACAAGGTATCAAAGAACAACACATAGAAAAGAAGAGAGGAGTTCAAGCAATTTCAGTGCAAAAGACAAAGAACAAAACCCAACAAGAAAAGTAGCATGTAATGATGGCCTAGGCCAACCTTTGCATTAACCAAAGAATAAGCTCCATTCGCAAGGCTCCCTGCTGGGGTGTTGGTGGCAAGGACAACCACCATCCACTCATCTTCCGAATCAAGCCCGATTCCAGTGAAGCTCGAATCGTTTATGAACTTGGAGTAATGAGTGCGTGTGAAGTTGGTAAGAACAAGAGTTGGAACCAGTTTCGGTACGCAAACAGGCAGCACGATTACATCACTTGTGGTGTTGACATCAATGCCGCACTTTGATATTGCCTTTGGATATTCGGATAGTTTAGTCTCGTTGCCTCGTGAAATGCTGGGGTTCGTACATGGCTGGTCGTCGTCTATGTCATCTGCAATTTTCTCTGCTACACAATGTGCATTTTTGTTCTTGTTGAATGCTGGGAGGTTCACCGATGTCCTGTAACTGTTGAGTCCTTGAAGAAGATTGTCTTCCTCATCTGTCAATAGTGGGAAAAAAATGTCAAATTATAGGAAGAAATGTGCAGGCAGATTATACTCATGAATGCCAGATGCTGAAATTCAAATCGAATCCCAGACCTACTAGATGCTACAGTGAGATGAACCAACTGAACTAAACTTCAAAATCAATGATGGCCATCGTCAATATGTTGCAAAATGAAGAGATCAAGTAACATTTGATCATGCATCACTTGACAAAGAAACGTCAGTCCATAATTGCTATCTTCTCAGTTGCCCTATGCATTATCAATTATTGGAATGTGTTGTCAAATAAAAGCCGCTGCTTAAAAAAAGAACGCAATTTTGCACACATAATATGATCTTTTCATCTATCGGTTTGAAGTTTTTATTTTAATTTTCATTTAATCAGATTTTATTAAGGATTTTTACAAATTTTATTTAAAAAATTTCATCCACATGCATGCTTCAAAGTAGACTCAAAACAAGGACTAAAATATCTAGGAACTGATAAATAATGCAGAAAATTTGGTAGATTTATTTGCATGCATTAAATTAAAACTTCTGTGACTGCAGCACTGAAGTCTTGATAATTAATTTCTTATTGTCAAAAATGAAAAAAAAAAATTTAGAATACCAAAAAGGCTTGAAAACATACACATGCAAACCTCAGCATATATATATATATATATATATATATATCTCAGTCTCCTGCAAAGCAAGAGAAGGTAAAGAGATCTAGAGAGTTACCATTACTGTGAACAGGATGAGAAAGCAAGAAAATGGCAAGAACAACCACAAAGAAGAAGTGGGAAGGTTTGAGAGAGGCCATGGCAAGCTTCTAAATTAATCCCAATGTTGCGAGGAAAGCTGAGGAAGGGAAGCAGATAAAGAAAAAGAAAAGGGGTCTCAGCTGGCTGCAAGCTTTTGTATGGAATAAGCTTTATTTGAATTGGATACTTCTTCTCTTCTTCTTCTTCTTTTTTTATGGTTTGCCTTGGATGTCAAGCAGTTTACAGGTGCCACTTTATGGATTCGTTACTCAAGAAGAAAACGTGTGCTATACTGACATGTAAAAGTTGAGGCTTGAGGGGGCTCCACGTGGACTACATGCAAAAGTATTGAGTTTTTTTGAGTTAAAGGCTAGAAGGTTTGAGTAATCCGGCTCAAATTTTTCAAAGACAGTCTACAGGCAAACTTGCAATGAAGGTCAAGAATCCCTTTTTCTCTTATAACCTTATGACCTGTTGAAGAATATGGAGTGAAATGAAAAAAGGCTTAACATGAAATGCCATTGAATCAAATGTTCATTTTATCTGCAATTTTTTCCTTCATACCATAGTGCAACTTGTATTAATAGCTTTGCAAAAGTGAAAAGGCAATTGAGGAAAGAAAAGGGATGGCTGGTTGTGAAATTAAATGTAGAGCCATATCACTGTCCCCTTGCATTAAAAAATAAAATAAAATGACCATATACTATATATTTTCTGATAAAACATAAGTCTGTTTAAAAAAATAAAAATTTTAAAAAATAAAATATTTTTCTTTTTATTTATTTTTCTCATACTAACAGTTGTATCCTGCATTTTACTGATCAAGTGAAGTTTCATCCACAAGAAAAAAAAAAGGGTTAAGTCCATTTGTCATAGTTCAGAAATACAGATCAAAAGAGATCAGTTCACCTGAGTACCTGGTAAGAAATTGCCCTGTTCTCAAGGATCATGCTAGAACATTCTCACTTCACATGGGTCCCCATGTCAACAAAAACGTCCGTTTCCACAGACGTGCCCACTGCAGGCGGATGACATGACACGTGGACACCTTGCTGCCACGTAACCGTAGGTGTCCACCTGGAAACTCATTATATTAGCATTTGCATGAACTTTTCCCATTCACTGCACAGATCAAAATCCTATACTATATAAGTTTTCTCCTCCACTTAGTTCCATCAGAGCCTTTTCTACTGTAGTTTCTTGGTGTCCAAACAAAACCCAACTTAGAGTTGATAGAAATCACTTTCCGAGGAGTCATCAGAGACCTGTTAGATTGTTTGAGATCAGAATGACTTCTAAAGGGCAGCAGCAGTTTCCTCCTCAGAAACAGGATGCGCAGCCTGGAAAAGAACATGTCATGAATCCTATCCCTCAGTTCACCAACCCTGATTACAAGCCTTCTAACAAACTTCAAGTATGGTTTCCGCACAAACCAATGACACATTATATATAAGTTGCCTTCTTTTATTTGTACAATGAGATAGGTCATCAGCTTTTCAATTTTCATTTGCATTGCTACAATAAGAAGCTATCATAAAAATGGCTCCTGGATAGTCTTGTTCCTCATGGAAATACTAAATGCATGCCTGTTTGAATAATTTTTTCCCTTTTGCAGGGGAAGGTGGCTTTAGTTACTGGAGGTGATTCTGGGATTGGCCGAGCCGTTTGCCTCTGCTTTGTCCGAGATGGTGCAACCGTGGCGTTTACCTATGTGAAGTCTCAGGAGGACAAGGATGCAGAGGACACTCTGGAGATGCTGAGAAAGGATAAGACGCCAGATGCAAAGGACCCTATGGCTATATCTGCTGATTTGGGGTTTGATAAGAACTGCAAAAAGGTTGTTGATGAGGTGGTGAACGCATATGGTCGGATTGATATTCTGGTTAACAATGCAGCAGAACAGTACAAGGCAAGCAGTGTGGAGGAGATAGATGAGGAGAGGCTTGAAAGGGTGTTTAGGACTAATATCTTTTCTTACTTCTTCATGGCCGGGTGATGCTTTAAATTTTCTTAAAGAATTAAGGGCAAGACTTGATTGAATACCATGTAAAAAGCTTTACAAAATTAGTAAAACGTGATACAATAACAATGGTAATTGATTTTGTGATGTGATATTTATAGGCATGCTTTGAAGCACATGAAGGAAGGCAGTTCCATAATAAACACAACATCGGTAAATGCATATAAAGGCAATGATAAGCTACTTGATTACACAGCAACCAAGGGTGCCATTGTGGCTTTCACTAGAGCCCTTTCACTACAGCTTGTGAACAAAGGCATACGTGTCAATGGTGTTGCACCTGGGCCCATATGGACTCCATTGATACCAGCATCCTTTGATGAAGAGGAGACTGCCAAGTTCGGATTCAACGTGCCAATGAAAAGAGCTGGCCAGCCTATCGAGGTTGCACCATGCTATGTGTTCCTTGCATGTAACCACTGCTCCTCCTACATAAGCGGCCAAGTCCTCCATCCAAACGGTGGTGTTATAGTGAATGCTTGATATGGCCATATGGGGTTAAGCCAAGCTCTTTGCTTTTAGTGTTTTTTATTATGCTATCAGTAGCGTTTACTACTATTTGCTGTATGTAAGAGTGGTAAGCAGTCTCTATTTCCAAATGTAAGTAGCTTTTGAACTGGCAGCCTCAATGCTAAGAGTCAAATGTGTGCTTAAAATGATTTTTTTTTGTAGAAAACATCTATATATTGTCCTTGGTGTCTCTAAGAAGTAATTACGGAACTAAGCAGGAGCCACCTGATACTGGGTCAGATGTTTATATCTGTTGGTCACTTTTGTGAGTTGTCTGTTGGCTTGGGATGAAAATTAACCACCAATCTACAGCAGGATTGCCATTGGTTTCCATTCTGCACTTACAAAGCTGTAGCATACCCTTTTTCCAAGTTTTGATAAACACTATATCTTTGATTTTCGAGGTGACTAAAGGGCAGATAAATTTCCTGCGTACACACAGGTTTCCATTAAAAAAAGGGAGAGAGGGATGTTTCAACTCAATGATTGGTAGGCACTCGACTGCTACAAGGAAATCCATGCAACTTTAAGCTGATGTCTTTAGAGTCGAAATATGCAAGGCATTGAAGTTTTATCAGCATGGGCCATTTTTCTAGCTTGGAAGTTGCCATGTCTGGAGAAGGTATCCTCTATTTCTGTCCAGGAATTCGGTTGAGTTGAGAGAGGAATACAAACTAGAGTGTCAGGGGAGATCCTTGACATTCTCAATTTAGGACGATTGAAAAAGGAAATAAGTGCTTCATGATAAAATTTCTAGATATTTCTATTTTTACATCTCTAAGTAATCATTCCAACTAGAATCGAGGTAGCAAAACAAGATTGAAAAAGGAAAGGGTGCATGGAAAGGAAAAGTAAATTGTTCAAACATGATTAGTCATTCTTCCAGAATAGTATTTACAAAAAGTATGATCTTCAGCTAGAATCTTGACCAAGGCTTTTGACCAGGAGATGCCTCCTTATTCCGTTCCATTGAACATTCCCAAGATGTCTCAAGGAATTGTCTGTAATCAATTGAAAAAGCAAGCAAAGATAAGAATATAAGAAATGAAAGTTCTCAAGGAATGAAATTGCAACTAGAGCAATTATTCTACTTTCTGCGGTTCCACTTTCCGATTCACGTTAAAAGTATCAAATTACCTTCTTACGTTCTATGCTAGAGCTTCTAATGGTCAGAGGATGACTGTTGTTGCTCAGGACCTTTTGGCCACATCTGTTGCACCATGTAGGGGTGAGGCTGCTGGGCATACATAGAAGGGTCCACCACAGGCTTCCCCATAATCATTCCCGGAGTCCCAACATGAGGTGCATGCTGGGTAGGCATGTAATATGACAGCGCCTCAGCAGGTCCTCCAAGAGGCATTGTTCCTCTTGAAATTGATGCAAGAACTTCATCTTTCAAATCCTCCCTCGGAACTATGTCAACTAAGAAATCAAATATGTCAGTCCTGGTAATTGCTGCTGCAATATCATTTTTCTGAAGTGTCCTCCTTTTGTTCTCTTCTGTGTGATTCCATGAACGCAATGTCAATTCTAAGATGAACATTTCACATGCCCTGGCAAAAATGACAGGAGCCTCAGCTGATATCATCCTCACATCTTCATCAGCTTTCATGATCTTCTTGATCCTGGCTAAGGGAAGGCTATGGTTCTTGAAATCAGTAACTTTCTCAATTTCTTGATACTGATTTGCCCAAAATGCCTGAAGTTGTTGCTGAAGTTGCTGTAGCTGCTGCTGGTGGATTTGCTGATAAGCAAGTTGGTGCTGTGCAAGTTGAGCTCCCGTTGGCTGACTGGTGGATTGAATGCCTCCAACTGATGTTACAACTGACCCTGGATTTGGGGCCCCAGTCACCTGGTTTTGATACGGGTTCGTGCCATAAGGCATCTGAACTCCGCTACCAGTGATCCCCATAGCTGGGGGCTGTCCATGTCCTTGCTGATCCATTCTAATCTGGTGAACCAATACTTAATGCCTCTGCTTCAAATAAAACAGGAAATGTAGCAATAAACTTTTATTGCATTCTAAACATCCGAAGTCGAATAAGCCTTCTAGACAAGATCAACTCTTTTACAAGGAAAATAAAAAAAGAAAAGCCAGAAAATCAGTGGAATTTCAAATTTATTGATTTCTACTAAGATCCCTTATATGCAAATTGTGTTTGAAACATACAAAAAAACCATCCATCATTTTCCCTTTTTCTTTGTTATTTCCCGAAATCAATACCACTAATACCTTAACATGCAGGATCAAGTTCCATTAGTGATTCAAAGCAAGACCTACTTATGCTTAGCACAGAAATTACCAGCATTTCCAGGAGGACCATAACATAAAACACCTTAAAACAAAACCTGTTGCTTCCATACAAATTAAAGATAATTCCTGAAAATAGTCATCTTTGCTGCAAAAACGTGAATTTCATCCTGATTTACCTAATAAAATTCTCCATCCAAAAAGAAAAAAAAAACAAAAAGAACGAAAAGATTGTAATTGGTCGGCAGCTTATTCAATCAAACAAAACCAATATGTTTGCATTTGAGACGATCATTCAAATAACATCTTCTAAACCAACCCAGATACGTATATGAGTGTATATTATACGTATAAAAGAAATAATACAAAAAGCTTATATTTTAAGGGAAAAATTATACCTTGATTGGAAGACTGAGAAGAACCTGAGACAAACAACTGAAAAAAGAACTGAGATGTAAAGAGACGGGAAGCTTCCAAGATCAAAAGGGCAAAATTGGCTAAAAGGTTTTTTAAGAGAAATTTTCTCGTACGGTGAGAAAGATCCAATTTTGGAAAATTTTCGGGTTGAGATATAGAAAGACAATGAACTTTGAAGATATTTTCTCGTACAAACTAACCTTGGATTGGAAACAACAAAAGCTGAAGTTGTTTCTGTTGTTATTGTGAGTTCTATGTTCAGTTTTGACCCATAATGTCAGAACGCGGAAGCTACTTTTTATTGGGTCTTCCCTGCTTTTTCATTCCTCTTTTTGATTTTCTGACGAAATTACCCTTTTCCTGAAATTACCTTCTGAATTAAGCTTGTTTTGTTTGGCTTTGGGGGGTGACCTTTTTTTTTTTTTTTTTTTATTCTCTTCTCTTCCTAATGTTGAGGTGTGTTTGCCTGCATCAAAATAAAATGATATTGATTTGGTTCGAGTTTGCAAGATCAAATTTTGCATTTTTAGATGTTATAAGAATTGATGATTTGCCTTGCTATTCTTATAGATTATAACTTACAAATTCATGTTTAAGTTAAGTATGTTTGTGACATGTTAAAATATCAGATTTCTTAAAATAAATTTATCAATAAATTCAAATTGTATAAAAGAAGTTGTAGTATGAAGATAAAAGAAAAAGTTATAAGGTTTGAGATTTGAATTTTAAACTTAATAAATATTTTCTTAAAGATGAATACGTTAATCAACTGAATAATACTTCAAGTTAAAATTAATAAATCATTTTAACATATGGAAAGATTCCTCGTCAGGCTGGTCAGCCTCTATTTAATGGGAAGATCCAGAAGCTAAGCATCCAATACTTAATGTTCCAGTCAAGACTGTGATAGTATGCACATTCCAGGGTAGGATAATCCAATTGCAATACTTAGTATGTAGGAACCTGCTTCTCAAAAGGTTTATAGCTTTTACATTCCTGGCAGCAAAACTGGTGGACTTTGCCTGTGCTTTCATAGCACCAGTTAGCTGCTTATATAACTGGTATACACAGTTCATTTGTTAATGCTGGCAATTTCATGGTATATGTAGCTGTGAGAGCTAAGTTTAAGCAGTCATCAGACTAGAAGAATCTGGCCTTTCAAACATAGCATACAATCATCTGGAAAATGCTTTGGACTAGTTGGGGAGTGTAGCTTTTTGGGGCTTCATTTAACCAAATCAAGAATTCTGCAAGGTAAAAGCAAGAAAATGCAACCAAGAACATGTAAACCATTGTGTAAGAACATATTATAAATCATATTATGCTTAGACTGTTGTACTATTAAACAAGTAATTCATTATAATACTGGAGAATCTACCAACTGCCAGATGAAAAATACAATTCCCTCCCAAGATAAAAGTTATCTATCTAGAAATTGCAGACAAAAACTCCCTCAATTCCTTTAATTCATCCTCCTTTGACACAATGAATGTATACAACTCTGGCACCTTGAAACACTGGGACAAGTAGACAACCAACATATATAGTAGCTTTTGAAGCTCTCCAATCTCCATGAATCAGCATTAATGAATTGAATGCCTTCAGCTTAGTGGATCAGACCAATCACCCGGAAAATTTAGCAATGATCAAGATAACTAGTGTGAAAATGATATAAAGGCCAACAAGGCAGAATCCCCAAAATCAAGGCACCTGGAATCTAGACCAAGTTAAAACCGATAGAGATCCATCAGGCTCAAAAGCAAGAAGACAAATGCAATAATGATGCCAATGTGGATGAAGCTGATAGGCTTTTGGATAAACCTGAGCTGTTTGCATTACCAAAGCCGTTCCAAGCCCAACAGGCATCTTAAACATCGGCCCAGTGAAGCATCAAGCCATGGCCATTGCTGGATGGCCTGCTAAGATCTGCCACCGAGTTTCGCCATGCAAGTCCAAGTAGTGCTGGAGGCAATTCAAGAAGTGATCCAAGGGCTGCCAAGCAATTCAGCAATTCCCCAGCAACAGTTGATATCCGGAACACACTCATGTCCAAAGCCACAACCACTACGGGCATTTGCTCGCTCTTTGGGGGTTCTTTTTCCAAAATAAAGTGAAGGACAGCTAGAGAGAAGCTTGCAAAGAGTACTTACTACAAACCAGAATGGGAAACGGGTGTTTGGAAGGAGGAAAACTATGGGGTGATCTAATGGCATGAATGAGTTGCAATCATATAAGAGGGCTAGAAGGCAAAGGGCAGTATTCACAGATAGGTAGAACCTATTCCATGCAGAAGGGAAAGTTTCTCGAATAGTGAGCTTGAGAAGAAATGAGATAGGAACCTTCCATGCTTTTGAGATCTGCATAGAAAAAATACAAAATATTAGGGAAGAGGGATGGTCGAAGTTTATGTGTACAAGCAAAAACATGACTGAGCTGAACCAAAAACCTGGCAAGTTAGATCTCAATTCGAGAAAATTCATGGAACCTATTCCTTTTTCTAGCTCCTAGCATGAAGTAATAAGCAAAATAACATTCCTGTTTTAGCCATTAAGTTGTCAGGTAAATACAAATATTGCACTTATACCTTCAAGGCCTAACAATCTTGCATTGGACTCCTACGTACCCAATATTTCTGAACATTTAAGGAACCCAAATCAATGTGGTATAATTTCATATTTCCAGGTGTATAGCTTAGTTCCATTTTTACAGGTACAAGGATGACAGCATTGACATCAAGGGAAGAATGAACTTCAACAACATATAAACTGCAGTATACTTTGTGATTTCTACAGCCATGGGCCCCATGGACAAGAAAATATTCTACATATCCATCCCTGGAAGGAAGGCTCCTCTCTACACTATTGGTTTTATGTTCATAGCATCCTACATGCACATTCTTCAATTCACAGCAAAGGAACATGGAAAAATTTGCTCAGCTTCTCATCAAATGCATTTAGTATTTCTTGATTGGATTTTGGGGCTACAGACATTGATGAATCACCAGTTTTCCACCTTTTCTTTTGATCAGGTATTTCTAACTCTGCCGCCAGAGATTACAGATCCAGAAGATATCATTAAAGCGTCATTGTCAATCTCTGATTCATCCTCCTCTTCACATAGTGGCACAGCCCCAAACTTGAGTGTTGTCCAAGTCCACTTATTGGGTTCCATTACGATTACCATAGCATAAATGGTTAAAGTAGTGGCAGATGGGTCATGGTCTCATGGCCCCTCCTGCCCAAATCATCAAAACCTAGAAAAACAAATGGCCTCATGGGTCAAGCCATTAACCTGGAACGAATAAAAAACCAACAAGTATGAAAACATTCACTTTCAAAAACTCAAAGCATGGTGCTACTCGCTGGAGTTTCTTCAAAGCTAATATTTGAAGATTGCAATCATAGCAAAGATTTAGTAGTCAAAAGCTGAAGCCAAATGGACCCTTTTTCTAAGATTAGATGGGGATTGATGCCCAACATGTTTTCATATTTGAAACCAACATCATTAAAAATACATTTGGTACATCTTTTGAGAAAGCAACTGATCTGTACCCCCCATTCTCTTTTCTGACCATTCATCCTAGATCCCTCAAACTTCACCTACATTTTCTTCTACATGGTAACCTTACTAGTATTTAATTGTCCACGACTTAAAAAACCCAAGAAAGAAAAAGAGTTTGGAGGATTGATTATCTAGGGAAAACAAAATTTTCCCATTGGCACCAAACAGAAGCAATGTCTTCTTGAAGCTTGCAACCTTGTATAAAGCATCCTAGAGAAGCAAAAACCAAAAAGAAAAGGGAGAAAATGAAAAGCATTACTAATCTAAGAAAATTTTACATGATACTGCAACTGTTTGCGTTCTCATCACTAAAGAAATGAGCATAAGATTCAGAATTTGCTGTATGCATTGGAGGGGGCCCATAATTTGCATGGGGATATGGTTGTGCATACATCATTGGCTGATACATCCCCCCATTTGCATTTGCACGCTGTTGATTCATCATCATGGCCATGTATTGATGTTGGTTATAGGGATTTCCAGGACCCATCCCTGTATAGTACCCACCAATACCATTCATTGCTGCAGCTGCAGGTAGTCCTTGCACTGCAGGAAAGTTAGCCATCTGGCTCATTGGATAATTTCCCATTTGGCCCATATGACCCATTTGACCCATATTATAACCCATCTGACCACCCATTTGACCCATATGACCCATCTGACCACCCATTTGACCCATATGACTCATCTGACCACCCATTTGGCCTATCTGCGCCATATTCTTACCAACCCCGCCACCGCCACCACCACCACCTCCACCTCCCCCCCCTCCTTTGCCATGATTAATGACATCAACATCAAGAAACCCACCATTTTTAATTTTGTTCATCTCATGGGCCCCACCACCATTTTTGCCCCCACCCTTTTTAGCTCCATTGCCATTATTGTTTCCACCACCATTGCCCCTATTACCATTATGGGAACCCTTATTTTTACCATCCCATTCATTTTTACCCTGCTTATGACTACAGCCTTTTCCACCTTTGTCCTTCCTAAAAAATCCAAGCAAACCGCCACCTCCTTTTTTACCACCTTTTTTATCTCCTCCCCCATTGTTTTGCTTCCCAACTTTGTTCTTTTCACCACCTCCTTTCTTTCCTCCATTACCATGCTTCCCATCTTTGTTTTCCCCCATGCCCTTCATTACTATAGGTATGTCAATAACGCCTCCTTTCTTACCATTCATGGCAGGGCCATTAATCATACCATTAGGTCCAGATGGTCGATGACCTTTTCCCATCATTGCTACCATCTTGTTTTGCATTTGATGCCCATGGCCAAATTCCTCATCATCATCATAATCATCCAACTCATCATCAAATTCATCATCCAACTCATCACCGAACTCATCATAATCATCATCAGTTTCATCTAAATCATCCTCAGGCAAGTGAAACTTGACAGATTTCTGGTCTTTGGACCCTTTCATCATTTGCTGCATATGCTGTGGTGCAAATTGCTGCCCACCTTTTTGGTTGTTATTTCCACCACCACCACCACCCTTTTGAGATTTGTTGTCCTTCCCACCTTTGCCACCATCCATATGCATGTTCTTCAACTGGTTTGTGAGTTGATTTGGAAAATTGCTTGAACCCTTTTGAGCTCCCAATAGCTGTGCATGTTTGCCTGACTTCTCCAGCTTCTTGATAAGTATAGTTGGATCAACATTCCCTGTCACTGTTACCCTGCCTTGCTCTGCATTTATACTAGTAGCATACACTCCTGACCCCAAAAAAATCAAAATCAACAAACCAAAGTACCAAACTTAACAAAAATAAAAAAAGAAAAAGAAAAGAAATTTAACATACCATCAATTTTCTGCAACAGTTTCTTTATTTTCTGCTTACAGCCATCACAGCTACACTGTATATTCACTTTGAGAACCCATGTCTGAAACAGAAAAAGCAACCCCAAAACAAGCAGAGAAAAGATTATAACACTATTGAAAAAAGTGCCATAAGTAGAACTAATTTAAGTTACCTGCATCTTCATGACTTCTTGTTTATTCATCCTTTGAGGAACAGAAGAAATTACCTAAGAAACTGAACTGAGAGAGAAAGACAAAAGCTGAAGCTTTTGCTTCTTCGTTCAAGATTTAAGAAAGAGAAGAGCTTAAAGTTGGTTGTTGGGTATTCAAATTTAAAACACCTCTCTTTTGGCTTTGAAAAACTTTTCTTTTTGTAGAGAAGAGGCAAGGTACATGAAGATCTAAATACAAAAGAATATGTGAAAAACAGCTGGGAAGGGAGGGTCTTGATAGTATGAGCAAAGCTGGATCACATGACTTTATACTACTTGAAGCTTCCCAAGTGATTTACAGCCTAATAAAAACTTACTAAATCAAAAGATTAAAAGAGAATTAATGCTAAAAGAAAATTTTAATGGTTGTGTCACAGTGGAACACTTGGGATGGGACCAATCTGAAACACTTGTCTCTGGTCTGTTGTCTGATCTGGTCCCCTTTGCATTGCAGTAGTTTCTGTCCTGTTGTTAGACTTCTTAGCTCAGGCTAGTGGCTTTGTGACAGAATAGAATTGCACATGCTCTGCTCTGAATTGTAAGTAGATATCTGAGTAGATAACATTTGATTCTTCTTGAAATTAAAAGCAAGTTTTCTAGTAGTTAGATAGTGTGGACTTTGGATCTTCGAACATGCAAATAAAAAATAAATACAAAAGAAATTTATGAAAAATAACTAAATTTTTTTTAAAATTAATAAAATATTAATTCAATAGTATTAAAATCGACTTTAATGAAAAAAAAAAAAAACTATGAAAAACAGGGTATAAATAGTTTGGACTTTGGATCTTGGAACATGCAAAGAAAAAGTAAATATAAAAGAAAATTATGAAAAATAAAGTATAGATAAAGAAAAAAAACGACTATCCATTTCAGGGGATAACATCTTAATGTTTAATCAAAATTAAAAAAATTTCTCTACAGTGATGCCAACCAAAAATAAATAAATATTTTGGACTTATCCTAAATGCCAAAACCCATGATCTAATGAAATATTTCGCATAGATATTTGTGCTTTCCCCAATAATACAAATTTAGTTGATTAGTTTGACTTTGGTTATGCATTTCCACTTTATTATCACATTTATTTATTTTTCAATGTTTTTCATATTAAAGCAGTAATTGGTGAAATTAAATTACAAAATGCACATGTAAAGGTGTGTTGTTATAAAATATAAAATGTGTGGACTAACCATGTGAGCTCTTTTTTAATAGGGATTTCCTAAGGTAAAGTAAATAATGATTTATGATAAATTTACAATTTAAATTTAATTTATCCATTGAATTATTTTTAAAAATAATGTAACGGATTTGAGATTCAATAACTTCTTGTAATTTTTTTTATTCTCAAGTTACGATTTAAAAAAAAAAAATTACTGTTTTGAAATTACTAACTTTCCTACATATATTAATAAAATTTTTTATTGATTTATTTAAATTGATAAAAGTTTTTCATTATAAGGTTAATGCCACCCTAGAATTAGTTATAGACATAGCCAAATTTAAATATATTTTAATTAAATCTTATGAAAAAAAGAGAGAGAAAAGATTAATCAATAAAAAGACATGTCTTAACTAAAATTAATATCTTGATTGCATTTGAATTCATAAATTCTTAAGCAACAAGCACACTGGCAGGGATTAAATACAAAATGTGGCATTATACTATGTCAAATATTGAAATTTCTCCCTGTATTTTAATTTTATTGATTTTTACCATTATATTTTCATTTTCAATTTTTTTTAATAAAAAATGAATTAAAATATTTTGTTAGTGCAAGTGGTAAATTTTCGTCAATTCCATTATCTTTTGTCTAAAAAACCAAAATTAAAATAATAATAAAAATAACAAAAATTGAAATATAATGACGAAATTCAACATTAACCTATAATATTATGACAAATTAAACCTTAATCTCACATTCACCGTTGTGTTTCTTACTTTTAAATTTTACCTAATTAATGAAAAGCAAAAGGAGGAAATAAAGTATAGGACATAATCATTAGTACATTACATAAGTTAAATTCTTTTTTTTTTTTCTCTCTTAACATGATTAGTTAAGACGTGCAAGTTTAATGAAAGCAAAAACATTGTCCCAAAGGATTTCAAAGGATGATTACAACTAGATATTGGCTTTGATATATAAATAAATTTACCATTATGTAATAACCAAAATAATATAAAAAAAAAATTCAAGCAAGATTATCATATATATTTTAAAATTTTTGTAATTTTTATAAGGCATGATAGAAAGAATCTGAATTCCTTTTACAAAAAATTTAGATAAACGGAGTTTATTTCGATAAAAAAAAAAATTTACGATATAACATGATTTTTTTTTTTACTTTTTGTACGGCAATCAAAATATTTGTATTGTTTGTCCACCTTATTTAGCAGTTGGTTTTAGGGTAAAAAATTACTGTCCCCACATGTCTTCTTTATATTTGCTTTTCTCTGTAAAAGATGCCTGAATGGTGACAAAACAAGAAAAAAAAAAAAAAGGATCCCCCACCATAGGTACATCCCCTGAAAAAATCAAAATAACCCTTATAAAAATGGGGTTAAGCTTCGAATATGACTTTTCTTCTACTCTACAACTTTTGACTACCAACCTTCTTTATTAATCAGCAACATTGGATATCTCATCAATTGGATTAGATTAAATTCCATGATGATTATCATTATCAAAATGGAAAAAATATTCTTCTAAAGTTGGTTTTATAACTTTGGATCATATGGTTACAATGCTTTTGGATCATATATGCACTAGATCAACAAATTGCTTTAGTTTTAAAACGAAGAATAATTCAAAGTACTTTTTTCTTATTCCTTTTATTATATTTTATCAGCAAAATGCGTAAATTTATCTATGCAAAGTTAGAATTTTGATGTATTTTCTACATACCACATTTCATGTAAAATTGCATAAGAGTGCCTATCGGGCAATTTCTAGAGTGTGATATGAAAATCACATGAGAGCTTTGGGAAGCCTTGTTGAAGGGAAAAATGGAAGACTAGAGGAAACCATGACTATGATGGCTTATTGCAGTCTGGTTTTTGGACTGACATTTTTATCTGATGGCTTATTGCAGTCAATCAAACTTGATCAGAAGGGGGGTAAAATAACAGTTCGATGTTGCTATTCACCTAAATAAAAGTGATCAGCAAGAGCTGTATAACCAGCTTTTGTCACTTCCTCTTTTGCATCTGTCTTAACAGTAGAAAACATAGAAGAGAAATGTTGCAGCTTACGTTACTGACATTGAAATTATTTCCAGAAATGCAAGTCAGGCTATTCAATTTTCTGAGTTTATGCAATTATAATATGCAAGCTATTTCGATTCAAGCAATACTTACTTAAATGATGTTGCAATAATATTTGTTTGGAGCATTTTGAAATAAAATCCTGATCGAATGCACCAGATTACGGTGAGAGAGTATATTTTTAAGATCGTTCGGAAAGTGATTAGGTTGAAATAGAGTCTGAAGATCATATAGAATTTTCAATTTCAGAATTTGAAGTTTAAATCTAAATTGAAATAAATACTGATTTGTAGCATAGAACTAAATTTGTTGGTCAAAATTTTTAAACAGTGTTAAAGTTAGGTTATGGCCATAAAGAATTATTCAATTCCAAAAAGTTTTTTAGCACATGAAAAAAAGAAGGGCTTAACTATAGGACCAAGAGGATAGTGACATGTATCCACAGCTGGTTGAAAATTAAGTTGGGTCCCCAACATGAGGGTCAGTTGACAAGGTGTGGAGGGTTCCCAACCCCCCAAACAGGAGCCAGTATTAGTACTCTTTTTGTTGGACAGTCACCTCAAGCTCCTAAGGGCGCAGGCTTTCCTTTGTTTGAGATAAGATTTGAGGTATGGTTGGTGTGATGACAGCTAAATGTGAGTAATTGACCTGGTAACTGACAAGGTTCAGTGGTTCTTCGGCCCTGTGTTGAACCCCATGACCATGACCATGACCATGACCATGCGCCATGCCAAGCCAAGCTAGCCTAATAAACAGGATCTCGTTTGACTAGATAAAATAATAATCAAACCTCAACCAATCCCACCACCAACCTTTCCAATGTTCAGATTGATAAAAACAGTATATATGGTTTGAATTAGCCAAGATTAGTTTTAATGGCCAGAATTCAGAAACTTCTTTACAGATGAAGAGAGAATTAGTTGTAAATGTTTTAGTTTGATGTTGAATCAAATCCTTCAAGTTTGTAAATAATTTCTAAGCTTAAAGTCTAAAATTTCATACCTGAAACCTTTTTTTGATTTCGAAGGTTTCCAGCACCTAAGACTTTTGTTGATGCATACAGATCAGGACATGCCATGAAAGAGGTTGAACATTGAAGAGATAACAAAAGCATGATGCCCTCACATTACCTAATTTGACTGCTAAATGGATGTGATTCACTGTAGATATATGACAAATCATATTAATGATTTGGAAAATTTCAATTCACCTTATCTGTTTCTTTGCAAAAGATTATCCAATGACTTCAAAAAACCTATTCATTTGAATTTAAAGCTTAATTTAATTAATTCATACAATTATCTTTAAAAGATGACATCTAATAGGTTTAAAGTTTAAATTTTATTACCACAGTACCTTCCCCTCACTTAAGGCATGGGAATAAAGAAATTCTTGATATATTAACTTATTTATTTACTTTTGAATGTGAGGAAGTGTGAATTCAAATGTCATTCAAATGCTGACATGAAAATCGAGGCCAACATTTTGCTGTAAAGAACAATTCCAACAAAGATTCAAATTCTGCAAACAATAAGCACAAACCCCCTTGATTCTTTTTCACTTTAAGGTACCATTCAAAGACAGGAGACCTCACTTTTGTCCTCCTCTTCTCTCAACACAACACAATCTTCACGTAAACTTTAAGACAACAAATATTCTCTCTGCCTTTTCTGTTCCACAAGCCTCAGAGAGATTGTGACAGACAGACGTGGAGAGAGAGCAAGGGAAAAAAATACTACAGGTTCAACTCAACAAGCTTGTTTAATTTCTTTCTAAAGCAATATGACAAATTTACAAGAAACATTAAACTCTTCTGATCAAGCGTTAAATTCTCTGAAAAGATTCAACCCAGTGTATTTAAGTGTACCAGCAAAGTGAAACCATACCAAAAGTTTAAGTTTAATGAAAGACAAAATGTTAAATTCTCTGAAACGTTAATCTTCACCAGTGAGAATCTCTTCAATGATTCAGAAGAAATTGAAGACGCTCATGAAGATATATAAGTACTTCAAAAGCTATATAATTATGTCCCATGTAATTTGGGTTTGGTTGATTGGGAAAAATAAAAAAATATTAATAGGTTATTTAGATTAAAAAATTATCATTTTTTCAAATTTTTTATTTTGAATGCCAACAACTAGATGAAGAAAAATAGCTAATTTAACAGGATTTTATTGAATAAAAACTGGTTCTTTAGCCTAAATATGGTTGTTTATGAGGAGGGATGATCTCAGATTGTGTGTATATTTTGGAAAATGTAGGTGATTTAACAGAGTATTGATAGGTGATTTCTTGAAGAAAGTTTTGTTTTTTATCTTTAAATGTTGTTATTTATGATGTAGGTTACTCACAAATTTTGTGTTTGTTGTGTAAACTTTAGGTGATTGTAGATGGGAGAGACTGAGGATGGTATGAGGCCAAAGAAAGTGGTTTTTGTGACTGTAGGAACAACGTGTTTCGATGTGCTTGTTAAAGTAGTGGATTCTCTGGAAGTTAAGGATGAGTTGTTAGGAAGAGGATATCCTTCCCTTCTCATTCAAATGGGTCGAGGGTCATATCTTCCTACAAAGGTATATCAGAACTTTAGGGGACTAGTGAGTAGCTCTTCATTATAACTTATATAAGGTAATGATCAATAATTTTTAATGGGAAAAAATAGAAGTCATTATTGTAATTTTTTTGATCAAATTGGTGATGTGGGTTAGATTTATGGATATGAGTTCAAAGAAGAGCAATAAATCTAGGGAAGTATGAAGATCTTCTAACAGCATTCAAAATTAATAGGCATGCTCGTAAATTTGAATGGTTCAAAAATTTAATGGTAAAGATGGAGTTTTACTTCACTAGATATCCAAATTAATCAATGCTACTTTTTTTTCCTGAACTGAAGATCGCATCCTCGTCTTCCTCATATTCTTATTCTAGTAATTTTCATAAGGTTTATTTTTTTAATGTAGTCTACTGGTGATGATGGATCTTTGGCTGTAGACTACTTCACATTTTCATCAAGCATTGCTGACCATATGAGTTCTGCATCTCTTGTGATCAGTCATGCAGGTAGTTATTATTATTATTATTATTTTTGCTTTTACCCTGTTATTATCCATCTTTCCTTGATAAAAAGTTTTATATCACTCTTATCTTCCTTTATTCGTACTGCAAATATAGAACATGCTTATTGGATGTTATCTAATTGGTTGGACATAATCTGTAGTTCTGTGTATTGTTCTTCCTTCAGCAAAAAATATATCTGAGAACTGTGGCATAATCCATGATCACATTATCAAGTTATTGCATTGGCTCTATTCACAACATATTGTTAATTTAGTTGTTGGACATATTTTCAAGGATCTGCAAAGTGCCTAACTCCTTGAGAGAATTCAAGTAAATCTGTAAATACACTACCACTGAACCTTTTTGTCTCTTTGCTTTGATCCAAAGATGCAACACACGATTGACATGGCACAACTTTCCAAAGTCATTCGTAACCTAAAGATTTGTTTCATTATTGTTAAATTCCCATTTTTGGGTTGTCATTGAGTTGTTCTGCCATTGTCACATATACTTAATTTGGTAAATTCTCAAAATTTTGATGAGGAACTGTTTCCAACTGTTTTACAGGCTCTGGGAGCATATTTGAGACCTTGCGGCTTGGCAAACCTCTAATCGTGGTGGTCAATGAAGATTTGATGGATAATCATCAGAGTGAGCTAGTAGAAGAACTCGCAGAGAGAAAGCATTTATATTGTGCTCATCCTCAGACACTTCACCAAACTATAGTTGGTATGGATTTGAAATCTCTTCTTCCATACTCTCCAGGGGATGCCACACCAGTGGCCAAACTCTTAATCAGGTTTCTTGGTTTTCCAGAAGATTGATGAGGCTGAATATAGTATAAGGAAGTGAGCAGTTTATGTTCCTTATGGTCCAACTGCAGTTATGAGCATTTTGATGTTCCCTTGAATATACCCAATGGGCCTTACCTGAAGATTTATTTTGCAATATTTCTTTTCCCTGGCAGAAAGTTCCTTTTAAGTTTGCATAGATATCATATATTCTTACAAACTTTCACCCATAGATTATAAAGGAGTTGCAGGTGTCCAAGTTAAGTCATTGGAAATTTGGAACCTTATAACAACTTTGGCATTGGAAACTAGAAAGTCGAGCAAGAAGGTTAGCTGGTGCATGGCAACGGTAAGTCGTAACGTTTCACAAGCAAAATATAAGCAAAACATTTCAGAACACATGTAATGCATGTAGAATTGAGATTGAAATCATGAATTTATGATTTGAGTTTTAAACCTGCAGAAGCTATTGAACTCTTGTGAGTCGTGATTATGCCTGATTGTTTAGTAATGTTTCATCTGATGTCAATAGATTATAGTTTGGACTCTTCGATCAATGAATTCTGGTTTCCCTGTTTTGTACGCAAGATACTTCTGATCTGGTTTGGTGCTTTTGTGTGCTCTGGAGCAGCACATGTGAAGTCTGTGACAAGTCCACAAAGAAAGCCATAGCCTCTCCTTAAGGGCCAACAAGTTATTTTCCAACATGTGAAGTGAAATGCAGGCCATAGGATCCCAAAAAAAGAAAAAGGTGAAATCTCCAATACAGAAGTAACTGCTTCCAAATGCCCCCTTATTGCTTCAGTTCACCAACTTGCAAGCTGTATTTCAATGAGATCTGAAATTTTCTCCCAAGTTGTCAAAGCATGAGAATGACCTGTAAGTTTGGAATAGATTCCATACACATTTGCAAGTTTATTACAATATGGTAAGTTAATGAATTTTCAGTTAGAACCCAATTTTCTCCAATTATGGAAGCAACCAGATCAATATTTTTGTTACAACAGTCCTCTATTCTAGCCTTGCAAAATAAGAAATTGCCAGTAACAATTTTCTCATCAATTATTTTCATTTCTTCTAATACAGGTCTGTTGATTGTTATCCTATTCTTAACCCATCAAGAGTGCAATTCTATTGGAATTTTCACTCGAAATCTCTATCAAATCTTTCTCTGGAATTAAAATTTAACTATTGCTCTGTCAGGCTAAAGCTTCCAGAAAATAGTAAAACAACAAATCACCCTTATAAGTACGGCTTTTTAAAACAATATGACAATACGTTAAAAATTCATTTACGTAAAATTGCGATTGAAAAGCAAATTAAAATCAATAAATAAAAATTTTTACTTTAAAAAAAAAAATTGCAAAGATAATGGACATATCTGCGCAATGCTCGTGGCTTTAATGCCAAAAATTAATTAGAGTATCAATAAATTCTTAAAATTGTTGAAAGAAAAAAATTGCCATTAAACAGGGGGGCGGCTTGAGTCACCCGCCGGTCCAACCGGCAAACTTGAGGTCCCTTCGCCATCCTTTGTTGCCACCTTTGGTGACTTCATGGAGGATGCTCTACTGAAAAACGGTGGTGTCATACTAAACACCCACCGGTCCGACTTAACTTCCCGGTCCAACTTTTCCAACCTCCTAATAGATGTTCCTCTACTACTTCCGCCATCTTCTCCGGCTCGATATCCTCGCCGTGAACTCCTTTCCCTAGGTAATATCACCAAGCTCGTTGCCCTGTTCAGCTTCCGGTTTATTAACTGCTTCCGAACCTCCACCGGTAATCGCAAAGTGAACCGGTCAGTGTTCTCACCAGGCTGGACCAAAGAGTGTCCGGTCGAGTGAGACCGTAAGAAAAAGAGTTTACGTGTACGGCTGGATCTTGATCCACGTGTACGGTTCGTATTTAAAGTTCGGTTCATAACAATTACTTCAACCTCGGGAGCAACTTGAGCCTCGACGTCACGGTTAACATTTTGAGTATTATTTCCTCTTCTTTCTTCTTCCGTTTCCGAGTCACCGCCGTCGTTCTGAGCCTCGAGGTCTAACTCGTTGGTGGTGTTATTCGACTCGGTAGGTTGACTCGCAGGGTCACCTGGTTGAGGAGCGAGATTAGCTCTACAAACCGGGCAAGTAGTGTGAGAAGCCAACCAAGCGTCGATACATTCAGGGTGAAAAACGTGGTCACATTTGGGTATTAAACGCAGCGTTTCATCGTCATCGAATTCATTCAAACAAACCGCGCACTCCAGCGCTCCTTTGCCGATCTTATGAACCTTAACTTCGGAGTAAACCATGGTGGGAAAAGTCTCGATCACCGAAGCATCAAGTCCACGCGTCCCATGCCGGGAACGGCCGGCACCGCCAGTGACAGGGCGGACGCTGCCTCCGCTGGCGTTGGTATCGGAGCAGTTCCGTATGTAAATCGAGAAAAAACCCATAAAGAACAAAACAGCAACCAAAGCGGAAACGATTATGGCCAAGGATGGGGTAAAACGCGCGTAAGGGTATCGCTCGTCGGTTTGGTTGGTGGGTTGTGCGCTGGAGGGAGGCGGAGAAAGGAGGAAAAAGAGGAGAAAGAATAAGGAAACGATTCCATGCTTGGCAGTGAACGACATGGTGAGAGGCGGAGCATTTGGAGAGGAATGAGACGAAAGAACGGTGGGGGAGGGGGGGTTTAAATGAGAGAGGGGCGGAGGAGGTGGGGTCCACTAATTTAGACAATTTCTTTGGTGTGTTTCTTTGGGAGTTTGAAATTCAGACACGGTGAGCCACATGGGGAAGGTGCCCAAGAACAGGAGATTTTGTACTGTTCTGATGTCAGAACTGACATATAAGTATTGTAAATTTGGAGGTACGGTAACGATAAATTAAAAATAATATTAATTATTATTATAAATATGAATAAAAAATTATTATAATAATTATTAAACAATTAATAAAAAATTTTTTTAACTAAAATTAATATTTAAATTTAATTAATGGTGATTGAAGTTTAATTGCTTTTCATTAAATATGCATTTGCATTCAAATATAAATTAAGAAAATTGCATCATTAAAATTTTTAATTTTTTTACTAATATTTCATTTATAATTGTTATTAATATTTTAATTAAAATTTAAATATTTTTGAATGAAATTTATATGTACGTGAAGTTTTGACGAATATATGCATGATAAATTCTGTCATTAAAATAAATTTTGAAAATCTTGAGCAAAAAATTAATGATAAATTTTACTTATATAATTTAATAGTACTAATCTTAGTAATTATAAAAATTAATTACTCTACTATAATACTAACTTTGTTTTAGCGTTTTATAAAATATATATATACATAAATAAAAGAAAAGCAATAATTTGATAATATTAAAAATAATGACAATAAAAGTAACCATTACAATGGTTGTCAACGATATGATTAAAATAATAAATAATATTTTAATTATATTATATCGTGTCGCATCACCCTTTGATTCAAAATTAATTTAAAAATTTATTCACTGCGTAATTTTTTTTTTTTGACAAGTATTTGAGTGGGGTTTTAGAGCAATCCATAAAATCACTACTGACCATGAACAAGATCCAAGTAAATTATTTTAATCCAATTTTTTATTAAACATATCAAATAAAAATTATTTTTAAAAGTAAAAAAATATATTTAAAAGTTTTTTTAATCATTTTTAATAAAAAAAAATTTAGAAACTTGGTCTAAGAAAATTTACTAAAATCTTGTCAGCTGTGCCGCCAAATTAATCTATAATTTCTTAGCACAGTTCTGAATCTTGAAAGAATCATTTCCTTCGTTAATTGATTATTTTTTCTTATTAATGGCTCAAACACACCACTTTAAACTGGTTAAAAAAATAGATTCAATCCCAGGAAGCCTGAAAGAAATTCTTGATCTTCAAGTTAGGTCAGGGAATAATTAAAATTAATAATATAAAATATGAGACAATAATATAATATAAATATAATATGAAAATAAAATATTAAAATTTAAAATTTAAAATTTAATAATAATTATATATATAATAAAATAAAAATATTATATATTTTTATATCTATATAAATTATAAAATATAATTTTTTAATAAAATATGATATAAATATATAAATTTTAATATTTTATATGATATAAATATATAAATCATTAATAATAATAATAATAGTAATAATAATAATAATAATTGTAGGCATGAGGGCTAGGGAAGTAGCAAAAGCAGAGTTTGCCAGGAATTTGTTGTTCCTGGAAGCCTCCTGCAACATTAGTCAAAAGCTTCCAGAAACAAGAACATGTTCCATGGGACCCCAACTTAACTTATCTATACAATTATTATGGAAATTTAAAGGAAAACCAAAGCAAAAGAAAAGAAAATAAAGAGTTGAAGGGACTTGAGAGGTTAAAATTTAAGTATTGGATTTGAGTAACAAATGATGTTTATATTCGTATCAATTCAAATTTGAATAAATTTAAAATTTATTAATATTTTATTTCAAGTTGACTTGATTCATAAATAAATTTATTAATAATTAATGCGGTTATTTAATTTATTTTTTAATAGTTATATTTTTATTTTTCATCCATAAAAAATATTCTTTTTGTTTCAATAAATTTGTGTTATATTAATTTTTTGGATAAATAAACACAATTTTGATTTATTATTATTTTTTATTTTTTAAGTTATACATTACGATTATATAATTAATTTAATAATCAATAATTATATTACTAAATAATCAACCTTACACATAATGAGACTTGAATTTAGTAAGATTCTAGGGTTTTTTACTTGTCATTACACTAAAATCTCATTGATATTTTGATCATTATTTTTAATAAATCGTAAAACAATAAAATGTTTAAAAATAATATTTATAAAATTTGAGTTTTAAAATTTTAAAAAGCATATTTTTTAAATTTTAATTCAAAATAATATTTAAAAAGAAATCATGTTTAAAAAAAATTAAATCCAAATAAAATTTGAAAACATATTCAATTATCTTATAAAAAATAAAATTTTAATTCGTTAACATGTCATGTCATCTTTGATCAAAGGATTTTCTTTATTGTATTCGTTGTACTAGAAAGGAGAGAATTAAGCTTGAAATTCTTGAGTAATGTAAAGATATATGTAAGAATTAGATTCTGGCAGCTAACAAGAAAACTGTGTGGAGATTGGATAAGATGTGAAGGCTGAAAGCTGAGGCTCCCTTTTGTTTATATTCTCTTCTCTTTCACACAGGCATGACTAGAAAAGAAGACCAGTATTGTGCTTTACTGAGCTTTTAAGCAAACGAATAGATGGCAAGCAAGTGATGAGCAAAACGCGTAATAACCAAAGTTGAATGATTTATTGACCAACTCACCCAGCAATATTGACTCAAACCTAATGACTATGGTGAAAGGGATTTTCATTGTGTCGTGATTATGAGTATCGATTTAAAGATTCGGTCATAAAATGATATCTATATTACTGTGAGTCGCCTCTCGTCATATGATCAAATATAAGGGTGATAATGATTTGATTTTTTTAAATAATATATAATATTATAAAATTTAAAATTAATTCAAATTTAAATTAATTTTTTTAAAATTAATTTGATCCAAATTAAATTTTATTTATTTAGTTTGATTCATTAATTTTTAAATTTTAATTTTTTATATACAATTTTAATAAGATTTTTAATATATTTAAATAGATTTATATATAAAATAATTTTTTATTTTATAAAAATTTAAAAAATATATAAAAATTAATAAAAATACATATTTCAATTTTTAAAAGTTTTCATCCTGATTTGAGATTTGATTCGTACTTAATATATATTTAATATTTGAATTAAATTCTAACCTAATAAAAAAAAATCTCAACCATATACTATAATTTCAAATCATTTTTTAATTTTTTTCTCACTCCTAACCAAATGAATAAATCTATTGAGACAAACTTTTTTTTTTTTATCTATCTCGATATTGAATGCACAATCTTATAAAATATGATACGTTTTTTGGAAAATTAAATAATTTGTTTACTTTAGGATTTTTATAATAAAACTATATATTATATTGTAGTTAGTTGTTTATTATAGCCTAATGTAAAGGGTACTTCAATTATAAATATGGATGGTTATTATTTTGGAGTTTGAGTTAAGTGAAGCAAATTTTATATTTGTTAAGAGCACACTTTTACAATTCTAACTTGTAAATATTTTCCAGAATTAAAATCTTGACCGTTCCATGATAAATATTTTTTTCATGGTGAGTCAAATTGTCTAGAAGCTGACTTTTGTTGTTAAGTTAAATTAAATTAATTAATTTGTTAATTTCTGATTCTTTTCATATCTTGGCAGCCATCCATGTTTACTCATTTTTGTTATTGAATCCCAAGAATTTGCATTCATACTTTGAGTCTATCACCTTCATCAAAGATATATTAAAAATAAAATCGTAACATGGGATATATAAAGAAAGAGATAAAATTTAAATTTTGGATGTATTTGATGTCAATTTTAAAAGATAATAACATGAATAGATTAAATCATCAGATTCGAAACTTAATTAATTTTTCATAAAAAAAAAAAATTTCACAAATTTAATTCTACCAAGTTTTGCCTTCCCATAGAGTGTCAAATGCTCTGTATGACTATTGAAGATTCCAATCTGATCCTGGTTTTTGGCATATAATTATATATAATATATGATTAGAGAAGCATACAGTGGAGATTTAAGCAATTACAAGACTGGCTGTGCAGCCAAATCCACTCTTCAATTTCTAACCCTTTGAATGATACATTTTCTTTCTCAGTTTTCTAGTTGATTCAGAGGCGTCTTGGAATTGGTTTACCCTTGAATTCTAAAGAAGGCTGCTATAAATTGTTAAATATGCTTGGACCATTCATGGCAAGCAAATTTGTGAGTCTTTTGGAATCTGATTTTTGGAAGGGTTAAACATTAGTTTATCAGCTTCTCTCTCAAATTACTATGATTCCAAACTAAAAATTATTCTATTACATCTTCATATTTTGCTTCGTTAAATCTTTTTTATAAAATTGATGGAAAATATTTTTAGATTTTATCTGAAACTAATCTTTTTCAAACAATTTTAAAAATGTACGTCATAATCGATTAAGCTGGATCCAAAAAAAAAAAACAAAGAAATTGTGGAGCTCTCTTGTTGACATTCTCCTTACCTAACATGGCCAAAATGCTTTGAATATTTCAAGCAAGAGTGGGGAGCAAGCAAATCTATAGCTTAGAAGCAAAATAAAACAAGAAAGCTACCCATATAAAATCTTTATTGACCAAGTCACCCATCAATTTTGACTGAAAATCCAAAGATAGAAAGGTATATAGTCTTTCCATAATTCATCCTTGAAGCAAACGACACTTTTTTTTTTTTTAATTAGAAACAAATGTTATAAATAGAACTCCTTGCGGATGGCATGGTACCAAATTGAACGGCTCAACATTGACAATAGGACAAATGATTAATCATTAATTAATGAACTTCCTAGCTAATCTAATAACTTATCCATATTTAATACAACATTAATAGCTCATGGTTGATCTTATTTCTAATTCTAAATTAGTTATCCCTAACATATCATATAAAAAATTAAGTTTGATTTTGAATTCCCGACAACTATACATAATATGGGTTAATTAGTAGTAGAATAATGAAGATAAACAAATTTGTTAAGGACACAATGAAAATTAAGGTAAAAAAATGAAGATTGTTAAATATAAAATTTAATTCAGTCGATTTATATAATTATTTTTTAAAAAATAATATTTAATGTGTTTGAAATTTAAATTTAAATTTTTTTAATTTTTTTTATTCTCAAATTACAATTTATTTTGTTAAAAAAATAAAAAGAAAATGAGATTGTTAGTAGTTTGAAAAAGCTTTAAACATATTGAAATTCTTTGTTTCTCTTCATTAAATGAATACATTAATGAAGATGTAGTATGTTAAAGAATGCTTTTCACTTTGAAAAATCTAATAATAAATTTCATTTATGACAAGTCAAGCCATTCAGAAGTTGACTTTTGCTATTCATTTTGATTTACAATCCTCTTCATTTCTAGGCAGCCAGGCCTATTTGACTTTAGAATCTGATCAAGAAATTGCAATTCAAACTCTTGAGTCTATGGTCTCTACGCAACAAAAAGCATGATCAAGTCTTTTATTTTAACAATAATTTTAAGTCTGAATTTTACAAATTCATTGTTGTCAACCTATTTTAGGTAAAATTCACTAATAGCCATTCATTTTAGATGATTTTTTATTTTGATCATCTAATTTTAAAAACTTTCATTTTAATCATTACCATTTAAGAAAATATTTTTTAATCACTCATCTATTAGTGTTTAATAAAATATTGACGGAATATGTCACATAATTCTATTAGACACGTTGCATGCACATATAAAAAAAAATAACGTCAACAAATATATTAATTAATGAGTCAAATTTGAAAGAAAAACTCGAATAATGAATTTTTTATATTTTTATAAATAATTTACATTTTATTTATATAAAAAAAAAATTAGCCACAACCTATCAGTCTAATGTCTAACTTCATCTAGGTTTTAGACTCACAACAATTTAAACCCAAAACCAGGCCTAGCTACCAACACAGTCCACTAAGAAATTGGGTTTAGCTCATTGTAAATTTTGGGCTATTGTCATTGTTGGATTGACAGGTCACAAATTGTATTAGGCTTTTTCGAATAATTTTGGGCCTAGGTAAAATTTACAAATTTTTAAGAGGAAATAGGCAAGTTTTGAAGGAAAATGAGCATAATAAAAAATGGTAAATTAATTAGTTAACAAAAAAAGTAAGAAGATCCAAAGTTATTATAATGGTGTGGATTTAATTTCATTTTTTTTGCACCCAAACATTTGATTCAGTGATCGGTTCATAATTCTTCCGTTCAAATGAGTAGGGTTCGAATAATTTTTTCTCTTACTGATAAAAAAAATTATTTTTGAAGTATTAGATTATCAAAACTCTTATTATTAGTATTTAAGCTTATTTACAAGAAAAAAAATAATAAAAAGGAGAGAAGATGATAAATAAATTTCCATGATACTATTGCACCACAAGAATTGATATATATTAGCCCAAATTCGGGGCTGATCAATTCAATAATGCCATGTTATTCACCAATTTATTCATCCATATCAATGATTCTTGAATTTCTTAATTTTTTTTCGTTTTACAAGTCAAATAACATATTTTATTTTTTTTCGGTATAATTAAAGTTTTGGTTATTTGTTTTGATTTATTATTTAAATCATGCAACTCGTACCGAATTAACCTAATTAATCCGAAATTCATGTTATATGTTTATTTTTCTCGACATGATTTTTTTTTGTTTCAAATGAGGGTAATATCTTATTACATAGAAAGGGAGAGGGAGTGACTTAGTTCGAACCAAAATTTTAATATCTTCCTTAAGGCTTCTTTACTATTAGACTAAGAAGTGGGAGACATTAGTATTTATTTTTTTCAAAAAATAAAAAAAAATTTATGAAATGGTTACTTTAAATGATCAGTGTATGTTGCTTCCATTCAAACGGTTACTTCTTCTACAATCATTACTGTATGGTGCACTAAAACATGGGGCTCAATAATGATGGTGGGATCAGTTGATCACAATGGAGGACAAATCGAAATTTCTTTTTGGGTTCTTTAGATGGAAAATTATGACTGAAAAAAGGAATTACTACCACTGCTACAACATTTCTTTTTGCAATGTCAACTTCATTTTGGGGTCCATAATCTAACAAAAATTTTGATCTCTCTAGGCCTCTGTCCCCCTCTCTCTCTCTAGCCATTTGTTGTTTTGGAATTTTGTTAAGGTTCAAAGCAACCAATGTTATCAAACAAATGATCATAATCATGATGAATAATGGGTAATCAAATTAGTGAATTTTTTTTATCCATGGCCTCTCTTTTTTAATTTTTTCTATATATTTTCCCAAATATGAATTTTTACCAAAATTTCCCTGGAAATTATATAATGATAGAAAAGAATTTCCTTTGCTGTTAGCTTAGTGTCAGCTTCATTAGTTAGAGCATATCTTATTTGAAATCAAATTCGTAATTGAGTTGTTGAAGTTGATTTTAGAGTTGAGGGTCTCGAAATCGAACCTGAACCTGATCAATCGCAATCATAAGACAAAAGAAAATCATAATTGAATCAGTACATTAGTTTGGTCGGTGGCTCACGTTTCAGATTTCAAACATGTTGTTTACCTCAACAAAGAAAGGGAAGAAAAAAAATTGGAAAAAGAAAAGAAGAGAAAGAAAACGGTGTTGTAATTATGCAATTTGGGAATGGTTTCGGAAAAATGTAATTCACTGCTTCACAGACATGTTGCAAAGCCGAAGTTGTTGAAAACTTTAACAGATTATGGAGATCATGAGCTGGAAAATTTGCCATTAATGACATTGATGTATCACAAAAGGAGCCAGCTTCTTAATTTGAATAACAATCATTGCTGTTACCTTGAATTCGGATAAACATTTTAAATTTATTTCGTAATACTTTTTCCTAATAGAAAAAAATACCACTACATTCTTTGAAAAGATTAAGTTATGTTAATCCAAAATACAATAATCTTGTGTATAAAATGTAAGATTTGATTAATTTATAAAATTTTTGAATTTAATTTAGTTGATTTTTAGAAATTTATATTGTTTATTACGTGATGCAGATGCAGATGCATGTGCACGTACACACATAAAGTCACGAATATTGCCAGTAAAGTTGGAGTTACGTGAAGAGAAGTTAATTACTAACAATAATTTAAAATTTTCGTAGTAATTTAATCGATTTGTTGATTAATTGATTGATTCGTATATTTGATTAATTGCATGAAATTGTAATTATTTTATACAAATAATTTGAATTCTCGACATGTACATCCATGGAGTCCTTTTTTGTCTCTGAAACCGGTTCTTAAAATGTAAACACAAGCTGTCATCACCTAAAAAAAATTGCAAGAATAAGAAACAGAGAAAATGTACACCAAAATATTTGCAAAAACCAATCATTTTCCCTTCAATCTTGTCAATATCCCATATTTTATTTTTTTTAGGGACTAGCTGCCATGGCAAAATATATCCACTGTCTCCTTATAAATCTAGAATTTGTCTTCATGCCCTATAATTTTCTGAAGTGCATAAAATAAAATCAAAATAGAGATGATCATTCAATTTTTCAGGTACAATGTGGAAATAATAATGTCAGAGCAATTAAGTAAAAAATTTTTTTTTTTCACAAACTAACCTCCATTTCCAATGATCAAAAAGATCATGAATTTCATTTACATGTTCATGTGTGGATGATAAAAGTTAATCTTATTTTGATTCTTAAATTTTGAATTTCTCTATTGTGAATCATATGCTGTATAAAATTTCTGTCAAGTTAAAAAAAATGGAATTCTATAAATATTGTGTTGATTATTAATGATCATAATCAAGATTGCAGCCATTGATGAAGAAATAATACTTCATGACAGTACCTATATATATATATATATATATAAAAGCAAAGCAGCTTTCTGGTTCTCGTATGGTGACCCCATGACTGCAACCAACCCAACTGATAATAGGGCAGGTCCAAGGCATGAGGGACACTAACCAAAAGTTTCAGCAGCAGCAGCAGCAGCAGCAGCAGATGAGAGACATTGAAAAACCAGGGGTGAAAAGGAGCCAAAGAAGAGACATGTTTAACCTGTTATATTATTATTATTGTTACTATTATTATAGCTTTACCACGATCAACTGTTGCTTGCCTAGCTAGCTACGGCACTACTGCCCCCCAACGCATGTCAACGTCCATCGACTTCACAATAAGGCCAAAACCAATGCATGTGTTTGTTTTCTGATGGGTATAACCCCAAACCCAAAGGCCAAATCGAAACCGCTCTGGTTTTGAGGGCTGCGCCGTTGTTTCTCCAAATTTTGGCTTCCAAATTACTCACCGTGGAAAGACAACTCAACTTACTTCCACCACGGGCTCGAAAGAAAAAAAAAAAAAAACACAAGGGTATCTTTGGATGCCACGTATACGGCCCTGAATCGTCCATCAAAGTGTCCTTCCAAATACACCATGACAAACTAGTTTTCTTTATGTCATTTCCATCCAACAGGTTGGAAAGACTTGTGCACGTTAATCAGGGCTAGGATTTTGTTTTCTCAAATGTTTTTTTTTTCTTTTGTTCCCCACAGGCACATGGAGTCGACTGACCTGACCACTGAAATTGTGAATGAATGCAAATAAAACTTTTGCATGCATGCATGCAATGTATGCTTCTGTGGCCTTATGAAGTTCTGTTAGGGTATTTTTATGTATTATATAAATAAATAAAATTAATAAATTAATCAAAGGGCTGGCAGAGCGAAACGTGGCATGCTTCAACACCACAAATTCAAGATGATGGAATTCAGTGTTCCACATTGAAAATATATTTCATTGTTATTAAAATGCAATGTTTAAAACTAAACTGGAGATTAATTTGGAACTGAGGGAAAGTGCTGTGAGCAAAAGCTAGCCATAATCCGCCATCTAGATTGAACCTAAGTTCCATTTGCTAGCTTGACTCATGATTGAGCTGAACAGACGTTGGGAATTGGGATTTCTTATCTGACTTGGAGATCATGAGCTAGCCAACCAAGGGTCTTATATAGGGTTTTTCCTTTACCAAGTGTCTTGGTTGCTAGCTTGAGGCCCTAAGCCATGGTACCTAATCTCAATGATGAACTTTTTAACTTGTAAGAAAAACTATTGCAAACTTACCTCTCAAATCACCTTTCCTTGAATGAGCTATGTGATCCTATATTCATATGTGACGATGTTGTCTTTTTCTGGTCAAATTTTTAATTTTACATTTTTATTTTCCTATTAATTTAACCATAAGAGGGTTGAAAATAGTTCTGAACACCTTAACGACCCAAATCTTCAAAGTTAATTACTTTAATTAGTTTTTTTAACATTAGCACGAATAATCCGAAATCTTGAACTGATTAGTTTTTATCATTAAAAATAATGATCCAAAATCTTGAATTCCCTTTAATTTTTTTTATTATTTGGAATTTATGGATTCAAATCTTGCTTTTTGAGTAAAGAGATCTTGCATTAATCACTTAAATCAAAGGCCGCAGTTATGAATTTCCTTATTAAATAATTAGATTATGGAGTGAGGTATGATGGGCTTGTAGACAAGCAATTGAGATGCAAGAATCCTAGGTTATACCAAAACAATTATTAGTTCAGGCAATTGGAGTAGCTGAGCAACTCAAACAAATATTTTTTAGCGTCAATGGATAGATGATTATGCTAAGATTGAAACTTGACATTTTGCAATAATGCCTTATATATTTGGAAGAAATATAGGTTTAATAAATCATCCTAGTGAGCCTACCAACTGCTTGATTTGTGGTAGCCTCATGTCTTCACAGTGCAATAACAAAAGACTATTCGAAGCTTGGGACACATTGACAAAGTATACAGACTAATTATTATGCATGCCATAGGAAAAGTGTTTTCTCTGCACTTGAGATACCCAAGAGCCTTGAGAAGAATTTGATTGGAAGTGAATGCACTTTTTGCTGTTAGCTATCCATAATAATAATGAAATCAAAGGTATATTTATGTAGGGTAGGTACGTAGGTGAGGATTGTAGGGAATGGATAGATTATGATTGAGCTTTTGGTCGACAATGATTTTGCCGGTTTGTTAGGATAAATTCGGAAAAAGTTTCTGCCTCTTGCTATTGATTTTCTTTGTCGAAAACATTTCGTTTTTCTCTAATTGTAATGGAGACACATGCGGGCTTGGTTCAAAGGAACAACATCACTTTATATATTGTTTTTTCAATTGTTGTATTGTTGCTTTCTTGGTCTAAAACAAGCTGCTCTCCCAAGCTTTTTCCTTCTATCCTATAGAGTTTGATAGGGAAAAAAAAAGAAAAAGTTTTGATATATTGGTTAAATTACAAAATAACACGTGTTGTTTTGAATTTCGATCACTAATGTTAGTTCCGATGGGATGTATGTTGGTAAGTCTTCATATAGGTTCAAGGGTGAAAAGACTTACATTAAGTTTTATAGGTGAATTTCGTGAAAATTTTTATTAAAAATGAGTAAATTAAAATTAAAATCAAAAATAAAATTTGATAAATTAAAAGACTTTATCACATAGATCAAATTTGTAAAATTTGAAAAAAAAATTAATAAATTTTGATATATTTATTAAATAGATATTCTAGTAAAAATATTGATAAAAATTTTGTTCTTGAATAAGTATTAATCAAATTTAAATTATAAATAATATTTTTAATAATTTTTTTATATATTATTGATCTTCATGTTGAACTCTATCAATCTATTGGTTTAAATTTTTTATTAAATTATTTTAAAAAAGAAACTTCACAAATTTCACATAAATAACTTCATATAAGTTTTGTCCGGTTTGAGAGTATTTAAAGAAAAAAATAAAGATAAATTAAAATTTTATTAAAAAATTCCATTCCAAATATAGCCTTAATTAATTTCTCTCCCCTTAAGAATTAAGTAATTTACAGGGCAAGAATACCAGTACTGGTGAGAGAATAAAATTATAGATGTCATTGAGACCCCACAAATTCAGTGGTGTTTTCACATGATGAAAGAATTAAAAGCACTGAGGCTTCATCACTCTCCATCTTCAACATCCTTTGTTTCTTCACATGAAGTAATGATAAAGCAACTTCTTCCCTTCCTCTCCTCTCTATTCCCACAAAACATATATAAATTACAAGACAGCTAGGGAATGCATTATATAATCATAACTTTTGTTGGAAAATTATGTTTTGCACAGTGTTTAAGAGTTAAAATTTTGCTCCTAGGCATTACCAGAGAGAAAAAGAGAAAACAGCGGCGGATTTAAGATTTTTTTTTTCTTCACTCATAATATATATAAAATTGAGATAAATTTATCAATTTTATTAACGTAAATAATATTTAAGGGAAGATTTTGAGGGTATCAAAGAAAAAAATTTTCTTACAATTTTTTTTTTCAATATTTGGGGGCTTTTTTGGATTCACCCCCGAGGATGAGGAAGAGAGAGAGAGAGAGGGAAACACGGGCAGCCAATGCAATGGAATTTTTTTTCCATGTATGTGCTAGCTTTTGGAATTATTTAGACAGCTTTCCATGTGGAAAATTGTTTCAAAAGCCTGCCATTGATGATTAATTTCCGATTTCAATTCTTTTGTTAGGTCTGCTCCCCCCAAGTGCTTGAAAAAACCATGCACTTAGGGAAGAACATTTGTATTGGAAAAGTCACCATGTGATGGACCGAGGAGACAAACAAATGTCAAAAGAATTTTAAAGATGATGAGACTCAATTTTCTTTGAATTGCATGCTTGTTCTTGTATACTTTAGAATTTTTAGTATAGAAATATTGAAGCATGGGCGGCTTCAATCATTATCTTACTAATGGAAAAGGGAAAATTTTAGAGGATATAATGGGATTTTTGTTTAACATTTTTCACGACATATGCAGTCATTAAAGAAAATTTTGAGATTTAATTTAATTGATGTATATAATTAATTTTAAAACGTAACAGATTTGAAAGTTAAATCAATTATGCTTTTAAACAAAAAAAAATCATATAGACTTAGATCTGTTCAAAGGTCAAGTTACCTATTTAGGTCAGAATGTTCATTTAAATTTTGAGGGAATTTGGATAAAAAAATTTAAAATTTATTAAATGAGTTTGGACATAATTTTTAAGTTTATTTAAATTTTGAGTTGAACTTTGGATAAAAAAAATTAAAACTCGAGATTGGTCCGATCCGAATTAAATATATAATTAAAATATTATAATCATTAATATATTTCTTTATATTTATTTTTTTAAATAAATTTTTATTTTTTTATTATATAAATTAGGTTTAATGAATGTATTTGAGATTTATTTTTTAATTTGGATTGAGCATAAAAAAATTTTAAAACTCGAAATATCAAATCAAACTAAATTTAAGTAAATATATAAATTATTAATATCAAATATAACTTGACCTAAATTCAAATATAATTTGATCTAAACCCAACCCGATTCAACCCATGAACATCTCTACGGCTAGCTACTTAATCAAAATTTTATTTGAAATAAAGTGCAATGGTATTGTCCACTGCAAATAATGGTGTAAATGCAATAAAAGTGATCAACTTTGTTGGGATCATACCATTAAAAAGTTCTCCCCCTATGGTTTCAAAGTCCAGCTACCTATAGCTTCAGTCCATACTAATATATCTCTCTACAACCTAAAATTTTGGAACACACCATCTTCTGTAAGCTTTTCTTCTACTCAAATTATATATCTATATATATATATATACACATATATTTATATTTATATTTATATATACACACCACTACCAGTTAATGAAAATTTGCCTGAAGAAAAATCTACATCTTAATAGCAGTCACACTCATGCTAGTAAAAATTTTCCTACACACTCTTCAAGCATCAAGGAATTTCAAATTAATGTATAGACTTTATAGAATTATTATTTTTTATATAATTAAAATTGTCAAAAATTAAATTCTAATTATTGAAATTAAAAGTTTAAGTAATGTATATAACAATAGATCACATTACTATGGACTAAATTGGACTCAAGCCATATACGATGAGATTTTAAACTTGAAATCTTAGGTTTTGCTTGATTGAAAAGATAGAAAATTTGTTAATTCAATAGTTAAAATTTGAGTTTTGGGTTGAAAGTTTAAATTTTTTTATTGAATTTTTTTATAAATTTTGAAATTTTCAATTAAGTTTCGATCAGTTTTCCAAAAACTATAACCAAACTCAGTTTCCCATGGCTAGGTCTGGGATTTCTAAAAAAAAGGCAAAGCAAAAATTTTCTAAAGAAAGAGAAAGCTGAGGCGGTTTTGAGGAAAAATAAAGGATTTAGGTTTTTATATTGTGTCAAAACAACATCGTTCTGAAGATTTACGTATCAACCCATTGACTCGTGCACAACCCGCATGTTGGATCTAATCCAATCGCATGTTTTTTTATTTTATTTTATTTTTAATTTATATTTATATTTATTTTATTTTTTTATAAATTTTCTTATCTATTTTCTATTTCATTATTATTATTTTTTAGATTTTTCTTAATTTATTATTATCAATTTCTTTCAAATACTTATAGAGATTTCACATAATACAAATGTTTCTAAAGAGAATTCATGAATTCTATCAAACTATTGAAGATTTTTTCGTGAATTTAAATTTTTTTATGAATTCTATCAAATTATTAGAGAATCTCATAAATCAATTTAAAAAGATAAATAATTGCTAATAAAATATTTTGTTTCGATCCTGTCAAATTATTGGAAGATTTGCATCTTAAATTAAATCTTACCAAACTATTAGAAGATTTAATATATTTTTTAAAAAATAATCTTATAATAAAATCTCAACAAATTATTAAGAGATCTATATCAAAGTAAATTTTATCAAAATATTGAAAGATTTTATTGATTATTTCTTTAACTAAAATTTAAATGAATCTGACGATAGAGCCTCTTTAAAGTGAAACACTAGTCTTCATGAATACTCTTGAGGTGAGAGAATTATTTTAACTTGCTACCAAACTATTGGAGTAATTTTAAGATTAATTTTCAATATTAAATATTTTAGTAAAACATAAATATGGTTAAGGCTTGGATAATTTAAAATCAAATTAGTATTATCCTTTAGATGGACGCTGTGAAAATGTTATAACCTTTATTACCCGTAATCGTATTTTAAAATTTGAAATTTGGTTTCATGGATTAAAATTTACTATTTAAAAATATCTAAGTTAATTTTGAAACTCCTCTTTAAATATGACAAATTGCTCAGTTGTCCAATCACATTTTAATAAAAAAAGATTGATGACAATTCCCTTTAATTCATGTTTAGCAGTAGGTCCACCAATCTATATGTTATAACATATATATTTTTATATTTTATATTTTTAAATATTTTTAAATTTTTTATTATATAAATTAAGTTTAATGGATAAATTTGAGATTTATTTTTTAATTTAGGTTGAGCATAGAAAAATTTTAAAACTCGAAATACCAAACCAAATCAAACTTAAATAAATATATAAATTATTAATAATAAATATAACCTGACCTGAATCCAATCCATCTAACCCATTAACATTACTGCAGCGAGCTACTTAATCAAAAATTTATTTGACATAAAGTGCAATGGTATTGGTCACTGCTAATAATGGTGTAAATGCAATAAAAGTGATCAACTTTCTTGGGATCATATCATTAAAAAGTTCTTCCCCTATGGTTTCAAAATCTAGCTGCCTATGGCTTCAGGATCATATCATTAAAAAATTCTCCCCCTATGGTTTCAAAATCCAGCTACCTTTGGCTTCAGTCCATACTAATATATCTCTTTACATCCTAAATTTTTGGAACACACCATCTTCTCTGAGCTTTTCTTCTACTCAAATTATATATATATATATATATATATACACACACACACAAACACACACCCCACTACCAATTAAAGAAAATTTGCCTGAAGAAAAATCTACATCTTAATAGCAGTCAAACTCATGCTAGTAAAAATTTTCCTACACACTCTTCAAGCATAAGGGAATTTCAAATTAATGTATAGACTTTATAGAATTATTATTTTTATATAATTAAGATTATCAAGAATTAATTTCTAATTATTGAAATTAAAAGTTAAGTAATATATATATATATATATATATATATATATATAACAATAGATCACATTACTATTGACTAAATTGGACTCAACCCATATATGGTGAGATTTCAAACTTGAAATCTTAAGTTTTGCTTGATTGAAAAGATAGAAAATTTACTAATCTAATAGTTAAAATTCATAACCATTATCTTAATTTATAACTTAACTGTTAAATTAACAAAATTTTCATTCTCATTCTTTTCCATCCTTTTCACCGAGGCAAAGTTTTAAAGTTTCAAACTTTCAAGACCTTTTCTTTACCATTAAGTGAAAATCATTAGTGATAATTTTGGTAAGATGGTGTAGACATAATTTACACTAATATATTGTTTTCATTAAGGAAGATGAGCTGTTATACAAAAGTTAACTCGGAAATGGGACAAAGCCTACAAGGGGAAGAGTTTCCAGCACCGTCGGCAACAACAAAATCTAAATCCTTGAAAAATCTGTTTGTTTTCGTCCACAGCTTGACCGGATACTGACAAAGTTGCGTGAAAAATCTGGCTGGTTATATGTAAGTCATCGTCATTGGACTTTGGCCAATGGCCAATGGCCCCCATCGTTTTTAATATCTCTTACCGACTCCCTGTGGTCTGCGTCTATATGCATGAATTTGAGCTCTCTCTCTCATACAAAACCCTAGCGCAGAGGGAAAGTTAAACCCATAAATGAAATTCAAAGAAAAAAAAATCACTTGTCTGATCAATTAATTCGATTAGTTGCTACACCTTCGAGATGATATATAATTTTGACTTTGAAGAGAAGATATTAATTGTAATCAGTTGACAGATTATTCCTTGGACTGAACGAGTTTTATGTACCATGAATTTGCCTATGACAGAGACCCTACCGGCCTATAATGTATGCATTGCAATTGGCTGATAGTTTTAACTTTGGCCATTTTTTATTACCAAAGTAGGCAGGATTTCAACTACTCAATCAATTGGGGTCCTTAGCTCCATCCTTGGACCCTCCACAGGCAGCAAAGTTGCTTGCTAAATTAGTCAGTAAACTGGCTCTATTTCGAGTAGTTATTATTGTATATCACGGATTAGAATTCGAAACTTAATTCAGTTGATTTATGGAACCACTTTTGAAAGAAAGCATCCAATATGTTTGAGGTTTGAATTTCATCATTTGTAATTTCTTATCTTATCCTCAAACTACGATCTCTTTTATAAAAAAATATATATCCGAACTATTAGTCTATACACTAACTCCATAAATAGAGTTAAAATATTGTTACACGTCTTTTATTTATCATATTTTAAAGAAAATGCGATAACACTAACGTTACTGGCGGATTTAATAATTTTCTTGTATATCAATATGGTAGTTGAATTTTTTTTTCTTCTTCTTATATTTTTCTCTTTTCATCAAATTTAGGGTTAGTGGTGCTAAAATTTTATTACTAAAAACACATCATTAACTCATTATTATTAGCTACATGGATTTAAATTTTTAGGTTTGGTACTTTAATTTCAATATGATCAAATAAACATTAAGGGCTTTGCATTTCAAGTTCATAAGGAAAATATTTTTTAGGCACCAATGATAGATTGAATGAGTATTAAAAATAACTTTTATCTCGCTAATCAATCTTATGTTATGTGCAAGTATGAGCATGAAATATATGTAATTAGAATTCAATATTATCATAATTACGTCATGTATTTTTTAATGTATAATCTTATCGAGTTAAGTTAAATATATCATAAATATATATTATTCTAGCTCTCAATAGTTAGAGAATGTATATATTTGGCTTGTTTAGGCAGCATATATGGGACAATATTATTCTAGAGGTCAGTTATATAACTAATGTTCCTTTCATATTGTTTCATTAATTTTATTTTTTTGGAAATTAAATAAAGACAACAAAATGGTCTATAAATTAATAACAAATTGAAGTAATAAAGCAATTTAAACAGAAACCCATGAAACAAAAAACTTGTTCTGATCCATAGGAAAAACTTGTTCTGATCCACAGGAAAATTTTTTTTTATATAACTATGTATATTTACTATGTATATAACTATATATATATATTTAAAAATTTTAAACCTATAGGATAAAACAAATTGGTGAAGTATAATCTAATTAGCCTTTGAAGTGTGTTTTTTTTTTTTTGGTTATTCGATGCAGGGGGATTCGAGTTTTGTTCTTTGAGTAAATGATCATGCACTAATAAACTGAATCAAATGCTCGGGACATGCGCCTTTGATAAAATTATAGATGTATATATCAAATTTTAAAATTGTATTAATTATATATATTTTCTTGGAAAATCATTATTTAGACATAGAAATTAATGAATAATAAAGAAGAGTAGGGCAAGAGAATCCACCTTGGTTTTATACATGCCAAGAGCCAAATACAAGTCAGAGTTGTGGAGTAGCAAATGGAATCCATTAAATATAATAAATCTGCTTCAAAATGGGACCAATGAAGTGGATACACTAAGCCATAATATGTCGTTACCTACACTAATCTTGTTTTTGTTAGCATCTAATTAGTAATAAATTGCTTTATTAGTATTCATGACAAGATATGCTTTTTCGTTATGAATCTGATATTTAACTCATTCGTTTTATATAATTATTTTTAAAAAATAACATTCAATAAATTTAAAATTTCTTTTTTTATTTTCGGCTTTTTTTATCGGAAAAAGGATATGCTTTTTGTTTTGTCTCACAAGATTAGGAACAAACTAATAAAATAAAAAAATTAAGGTTAATCCAAATTAAAAAGCTGTAATCTTCGTAATGACTGAATTGTCAACGAATCTCTTAAACAACAATATTTTTGATACACCTCAAACTAGTGCCAGTTGGGTCTAATACTTTCTTTAGTGGGTTTTAGATCAATTGGCTACTGAAATGTTAAAAAGCATATAGTTAGTTTATATGATTATGAGACTTTATCTAATATTAATATTATAATATTAATATCACATAGTTATTGAAATGTTAAATATTATAAAGTTGCTGAAATTTATGAGCTTTTATATCATTTTTTATGATCTTGTATGCACAATCAATAACCTCAAAATACTTTATTAATTATTTTATTTTTAGTAACATTGGAATTATTTGTCAAAACTTGCTGAAAGAGGTTGAATTTATTACTATTTTAAGATTAAAAAACAAGAAATAATAAAATGATGCACCCTCCAAGAAAGGGAAAAGAATGACAAGTTGCTAGACCAATAAAATAAAAAAGTTTGACCAGATGACCTGCCATAGCAATAGCAGCCATGTTAAGTTTCAGATTGTTCATTAAACATTGACCAAACTCTAAAAAAAAAAAATTGATTTTAATGTGTGTGGCTGACAATTTTTTTGGTTTATTTTCCCATTCATGGTCTTTTGGATTATTGTTTCATAGCTGGCTTAACTCAAACCATTCAATTTAGGGTTTGGGAGCTGACTCTTTTCTTTTTTTCTTTTTTTTTTTCCTTCTACACCCTTTTTTGCATTTCTTTTTTCAATTTTAATGGTTGTTAGGTGCATGGTCATCTTCACAATAGTAAGGACCAAACCCCCAAAAGAGATTGCCAATATTAATCCAACATAACTCCAAAGTGTTTTTTTTTTCTTATCAACCATAGAGGAATGACAAAATTAGTAATTAAAAAAAAACCCCACCAAAGTGTTAATTGTACTTGTTATAGCTGATTATTCGATTTTAGCTGTTTGAAATATGAGAATAGAATCAATTATGACTTAGTTTTTTTTTTTCAAATTTGTTAAATATTCTCTTTTATCCATTTCACATTTTTTAGTTTTTGAGATTGTTAGGGATTGAATTTTATAAATTAATAGACTACATGATTGTAGATAAGCTAACTATATCGACAATATTGGAAAGTAAGAAGAGGTTAAAGAAATATAGCATATATATATATATGTACATATAGTAAGTAGGAGTAGAGGATTCAGATACTAATTTAATTTATTTATGTAAGTATTTTTAAAAAATATATATCATTTAGTAAGTTTAAAATTAAAATTTCAACGTATGTAATTTTCTCACTATATCTTTTATAAAAAAAGAATGAGATGGTTGTTGAGGGGAATTAAGCATTATTTAATTAGATTTAGAAGCAATTTCTACCCTATATATATTCTAGGAAAAAAGTAGGTGAAACTTGAAAACTTTTTCTCTATACCACTACACCTATTATAACCTAATTTATACATCAATTGAATGAGTAACATAAATCATCGCTTAAATAACACAGAAAAAGTACCTTAACTCAATTGATAATATCGTTTTTCTCGTTGATGATTTTATATTCGAATCTAAGTAATGATTATTTATTAAGATAATCTCATATGTAGAGTCTTTTGTTTTAATATGAGAGATTGATTAATCTATTTATTTTTAAATTTAAAAAATACATTATATAATTTTTTTTTGGTGGTTTTACATTTCATCTATGACATCCAAAGTCATCTAACTTTCTAACTCTTTACCAAAAAGTTTGAAGGAAAACAAACCAACCTTTGGATTTCTTTCAAGAGCCCTCCTCCTTGAAGTCTAAGCCTTTGTTTTTTTTTTTTCTTTTTTTTAACCCTCTTTTTTCATATTATTGCAAGAATCTCTGCAATGGCAGCCTTTTTTTTTTTTCTACTCGTGCATCGATGTGATTCGTACGTCGGACCGTATTATTACCAAATGACGACGAACAGTCTTGATTTTTCCTAGCCTCTTTCTACTTGCATGTGCTTTACGCGCCACCTAATTTGGCCAACTCAGGCTTTTTTTGGCCTATGTCAGCATGGATATTAGCCTAGTGTAATTCTGACTAAAAAAAAAAAGGCAAAACCATGAGTTAAACATTTTTACTTTATAATTTGCTGAAAATAAGTTTCAAATGCATGAAAAAAATAAGAAAAAACTTGGCTTTCATTTTTAAGTAAATTTAATAATTCGTGTATTTTTATTATATAAAATATTAATAATTTATATATTTATATAATATTTTATACGAAAATTATATGTTATAATTCATATCGATATAAAAAAAATTATATTTTTTTGTTTTATTAAATTCATATATGATTTTTGTTAAAATTTTAAACTGTATTACTTTTGTTTTTTTTTTTTTTCATATTTTCATATGATATTTTAAATTATCATATATTTTTTAAGACCATTGTTCAATGAGAAAATTAGAAAAAAAAATCATGTTTAAGGTCATTGAATTAGAAAAACATTTTGACAATACGTATATATTTGTGAAAATATGTATTTAAGGTATAAAATATTATTCATTTTAATTAAAAAATTTTATTATTTTATCACACAAAATATTAAAATTTTAAAAATAACTTTCCCTGAGTAACGCCTACCTTTATATATCTATTAATAATTAGATTGCATAACAATAGTTTTTTTTTTTCTTTAATTTTTGAAAAGACAAGATTCATTTTACCAACATGAATCCTTATTCTTATGTATGTTGAAAAATTATTTTGTTGTCAATGTTGATTGTGAACAGTGTCATAAAAAATTCTTCTAGTTACCAAAATGTTGTGGAAAAAAAAAAATCTTATCCATCATTTCTAAAAATGATTTAAACAACCTTTTTATCCAAAATTAATTAAAGCTCCTTAAATATCTTGCATCATTTTCGTTATTTTCAAAGTGTCTTTTCCATATTCTTGAAAAGAAAAATTTTTTTTCTTTTGCTTTTGCAAAAATCATTTTTCACTTAAACCAATGAGTAGCCATGGTGTGGCTCACAAGAGGAGAGGGCCTTTGCCAATATGTTCAAAGGGAAATCATATTTTTGTACCCTTTGGCCTTTGCTTTCTCTCTGTCAATAAAATTCCATACTATTTCACGTGCAATTATGCTGTATATTTTATGTTTTTTTGTTCATCAAATGCCTTTAAAAAGCTCACTTCTCCACCCCAAAGTTGAACTCCCCAAGGCAAATTGTATCCCAATTTTTGTGTTTTTGGGTTTCTTTAGTTTTGAGAAAGGAAGAAACAGAGTGAAAAGAGGAAAAGAATGGCACTAGAAGCTGTGGTTTTTCAGCAAGACTTGTTTGGTTACAACAGCAAAGATCTCTACAGCTTGTTAGGGGGGAATTGGAGCTATGATTTTGGCTTGGAAAGAGAAGATTTTCCTGATCACAACCATACATCTGATTTGACTAATAATAATTTTGTTCATGGAGATTGGGCTTCTTCTTCACCAACTTCAATGGTTCCACCTCATTTCAGTGATCATCAGCTACACCACCTAAATTTGTCGTCTGATGCTGCTAATGCTAATGGATCATCCTCCTGTGACCCTTCAGCTTTGGATACTTCAACAACTACTTCCACTCGTCCCAAGAGACGTCGATCCAAGAGTCGAAAGAACAAGGAGGAGATCGAGAATCAAAGAATGACTCACATTGCTGTGGAGCGCAATAGGAGAAAGCAAATGAATGAATATCTTTCTGTTATTCGATCTCTAATGCCTGAATCTTATGTTCAGAGGGTATTTTTCTCTTAACTTCCATAGCTATAATATGTAAAAAAAGAAGAAAGAAAATGGTAATCATTTTTTTTTTTTTGGATTCAGGGTGATCAAGCATCGATTATAGGAGGTGCCATAAATTTTGTAAAGGAGCTTGAGCACCGTCTGCAATTTCTAAGTGCTCAGAAAGAGGTAAAAGAAAGATCAGATATTGGTGGTAGCAGCTGCTCATCTTCACCTTTTGCTGAATTCTTCACATTCCCGCAGTACTCAACTAGTCTAACTTGGGATGATAATTCAATCTCCATGAATGATCAGCCAATGGTTGAGACTCAATCTGCCATGGCTGACATAGAAGTTACCATGGTGGATAGCCATGCAAACCTCAAAATAAGGTCGAAAAGGAGACCGGCACAGCTCTTGAAAGTGGTTTCAGGGTTGAATACTATGCGGCTCAGCATCCTCCATCTCAATGTCACAACAGTCGATCAAACTGTCCTCTATTCTCTCAGTGTCAAGGTTAGTTTGATTGTAGAAAATAGTTGTTAATTACAGGTTAACACTCAATTAATTATAGTTGGTTTCAAATGCAGGTAGAAGATGACTGTAACCTGACTTCAGTGAATGACATAGCCTCAGCAGTGAATCAATTGCTAGGTAGGATTCAAGAAGATGCTATGTTGAATTGAAAATTTCTATGATTTTCAGTTTTTCACCCCCCACTGTAATTTGTTTCTCTTCACTTTTCACCTTCATATACCTTATATGAAGGACTTTTCTTTCAGTTCCTTTTCCTCAGGTTGTTCCTGAAATTGCCTATTGCCACTGATGTCCCTCTCCAATTTCATTCCAGTGTACTTTGTTTTAGGCCACTCTACCCTTCTGGAAATGAACAAAAACTTCTCTGTTTCTTTCCCCAGAATCAGAATTTTCATATAAAATTAAATTTTATTCTCTTTTAAGGGCATGTGATGTATCAGCCACACATAAAAAAAGACAGGTCAATTCCAACCTCCTTTATTCTAATGCTAATAATGTATGTCATAGACTGGTGTTGTTGGGCAAATTTAAGATTGGCAATCTTGCCCACCATATCCCAATAACAACATTGGATCAAGTCTTTTCTTCACCCTTTCTTTTTGGCTATGTGTCATAGGTAGGAACTAAAGGGAAGTAGGGGGCTTGAATATTGCACCTGAAACTCTCAACCCCTTCAACTAGTAAGTAATTTTTTTTGGCACATAAGAGGTCAAGGCCTAAGGGAAATCGTGGAAGTGTAATCGAATGTCAGTTTTGCTAGAAACCGGAAAGTGGGTGAATCATTTGGATTAAACCATAACATTTCCTCGGTCTTTCAATGTTACTGATGCTTTCTTTTTTAAAAAAAGAAATTGTGATTATGATTCATAATCCAAAATTTGGCAGCAAATCCATCCTAAATGAAGCCAAAATCACAATTAACATTAACCATTCAAATAACAATGAATGCTTTATATTATGGCAAAGCCTGGATTCAAGAATTTTTTTTCTCATAGAAACTCAAGTAGTCTATGACCACCAATGAAGGTGAAGTACCAAAACAAGGCTGCCATAAAAACAGCTTTAGAAAGGCTAGAAACTTTCTCTCTTTCTGTAAATTTTTTTAGTCCAAAATTTGGGAAAAAACAAAAAAGGTATCCTCATGATCATGAAGCACCAGACATGGTAAATTAGAAGCCAAAAAACCAAGATATCATGAAAATTTGTTTTGAACAAAAATTTACCTAAGTAACCATGATGGGTTTTTCGCCCCCTATATATGACTTCAAATCAAAGTCATCTGTGCTTTAAAGATAATCATGGCCCCATGAATTTTGTTCCATGCTCAAGGTCGAATCCCAAGGTAAAAAAAAGTTGATATGTTGGTGGGGTTTTGATCATTGTGTAGTATCATTAAAAGGACAAATTAAAATAATTTGTCATTGAATAAAGTTTGATTTTGAAAAAACAAATGTTAATTCAAATCGTTTCGATTTCGAGTGATACTCACTTCTTATAAGAATAAAAACAAAATTTAATTTAATTAAAAGTCGGGTGTGAATGCAAAAGTGGTAGATTGAGGTACTAATAACCAATGCTTTTTGAAGCAATAGTTAGATGATTGTGGTAAAAATGAATTAATCACTGTAATTGAAAGAATGGAAAATGAACTAAAGAGGATGCTTTGTTACTGTTTAACTTTACACATGGGCCACTAATTTAATTAACGTATTAACAAAGTTAAACATAGAGCAGTAAAAACATATTAATAAAAAATTTAGAGTTAAATTTAATTTGTTCATACAATTATTTTTAAAATATAATATTTTCGCATTTATAATTCTTTTTTTATTTTCAAATTATGATTTTGTTATAAAGAAAATATTGATATATAAATTTGAATTTTATGTTGGAGTAGGTTTTTATTTTTCTTTTTCATTTTCATTTTTTTTTATTTTTGAAATATTAATTGTTAGACGTGTGTCACTTTTCACATGCATTGTAGAAGAGTCTTAAGTCCCCTAGGTGAACAACAAAATCATGTTTCTTTATACCATCTAGGGTTTATTTTATTCAGAAGATTCTAACCCTATATTTCTCTTTATTTCCTTTTTTTTTCTCCCCTCATCTGATTTATCTTCTTGTTTTCTAGTGGAGAAACATGGAGTTTAAATGATTCTCAGTTTCCCAATCCCAATTTCTGGTCCTCTCTCTTATCTTTCTATAGAATTTTTTTTATCATTTATTGCCAAACAAAAGGAGTGAGGTGTAATCGAATAAAATATAAATGAAATGAGCTTTTGTAATACTTCAAATCTTATATTGAAAGAATATGAAAATATAATATGATATATATGTAAAAATTTAAATTTATACTCTTGAGATATTTTTTGTAAGATAAAATCATGAGATTTTTAAATTAAATTCATATCCAACTTACGTAATATTATTTTTAAGTATGGATTTAAATTTCTATGTACATATTATATTTTCGTATTTTTCTAATATAAAATTAGGTCCGTCAGAACTTTTACATTCTTAAAGAAGAAAAAAATATATAAAAAGAGATACAAAGTTAAGCTTTTTATACCACCTACTATACTCATTCCTTCCCAAAATTATTGTTTTTTATTGACTTTTTTATCAAATTAATTCAACTTTAACCATTGTTTTTATAAAATTAAAAATTTTAAAATTTTAAAAATAAGATTAATATGCAACCTTTAAATTTCAAAATTTCCAAAATATATATTTTAAAATTTTAATTTAATATAATATTTTATAAAATAAAGATCAAAATTGAATTGTTTTAACAAAAAAAAAATTGGAGAATGATATAATGGATCAGCAAAAAAGTTATAAAGCTGATTGTAAAAAAATAAAATAAAATAAAACTATATATATAGATAGCGACTTCATTCTATCAAACGGAATAAAGCAAAAGAGATATCTTAATGTCACTAACAAAAGAAAAAAAGTGACAAATTACCAAGAAACAGGAAAAGAAGAGGAAACTTTTAATAACAATGATATTTGAATAAGGAAGCATGGCAGAAAGGTATATAAAGAAGAAGATTTTAAAGCAACATCGATTGGTCCTACATTGTATATCGATTTTACAAGGGGAACAAAAGTAATGTTCGATTATCAACAGATGTTAGCTCTAAGTGACAAAGAGAATTTGTTTATTTTTTGGTTGTTTGAGTTCGAATTCATTGATAGGCTACAAGAAATTCATTTTTTATGAATTTAATGTTCAATAAATCTTATCAACAGATGTTAGCTCAAATGATGAAGAGAATTTGTTTGTTTTTTTGTTGTTTGAGTTCGACTTCATTGGTAGGTTACAAGAAATTAATTTTTTATGAATTTGTTAAGTCCAATATAAATAAAACCGACAGGAAAAGGGAATGTATTAGACGAAACTCGAGAACTACTTCCTGATCAGATAAAATAGCAAATTTTCTTTGGTGATAATCTTTCTTGGTAGACATCAACATGGTCAGAAAAAGTAATGTTCAACATATATAGTATCAGTTAGTCCAAAATCATGCAAGAAAGCTGTTTTATACATACCGCAAAGGGACAAACTGAAGCCTATTTAGCTACAGCAAAGTGCAACTGGCCATGATTCCGAGCACGATTTGTGAAAGGCTAAACATCCAGATCTGATTAGCGTCAGTGCACATGATAGCTTTAATTTGTTTAGTAATCAAAAATTACAATTTCATATTACAAAACAACATTGGAATCTGCTGATATTGGACCAGAGAAAACGTTGTCCCATTAGCGTTACATGGGTTCATAGGCATGGTGGGAAAAGGTAGAGGCATTTCAGGTTAACAGAAGAAAACTGATATTTCATTGGCTTATAGAAGATGCGAAACACCATCCATCGTTCATATTTACTTTATCTCTGGATCACACAAACTCGGATAAGAAAATTATCATTAGGACATACTAACATATCAGAAGCCATTGGAAAGCTTAAATTTCTGACCTGACCAATGTGCATGTTTCCTAATGGCTCTAGGCGATTGCATCAAACGTGGTTCATGCTATACAAGATGAATTCTTACTCCGAACTGAAATTAAGTTCAGCTTTTTAATGCTATGAACGGTGTCTAGTGGCGGATCTAAAATTTTCTTTTTTAAGGTGTCCACTTATAATATATATAAAAAACTGTAGATGGATTTATCAATTTTATTTACAGAAAAAAATAGGATACCCAAGAAAAATTTTAGGAGCGTCCATAAAAAATTTCTTGTTTTTTAATTTTTTTAGTATCCTTGAAGACTCTATCTTCAAGCATGGATCTGCCAATGATGGTGTCAGCTAACTTAGTTTATCTTGAACCCACGGGAATCTTTAGGGTATTCTAAGTGATTATGCTGTTTCTGGTGGTTTATTCAAGAGGCAGAGAAAATCCTGATAAGCAGATTCGATTCTTCCGAAGACCTAACTTTAAGCAGCTCGAGTTGTTTCCAAGAACGTTGACATGCATTGGTACATATAAACATCGCAATCAGTGGAACAAGGAAATTTGAAAGAAAATCTTGTGCTTGACCATAATTTTTTTTTGCAGAAAGCAACTATATAAGGAAATAATTGTTTGATTTTAAGCTGATTCTTTCATTTTTTTGAAAATTATTTACATTCGATTTTGTTTCCTAGAATGTGCAGCTTTGAATTTTGACCTTAATTTTTGGCTCCAGGATTCTGAATTTTCTGCCTGGTGCGTGTTGAAACAAATTTGGCTTTCCTCCCCAATGCAAATATGGATCATATTCTTGCCAAAAATAAAGTTCTGAAGCCAAAAAATTCCTATGGAGGTTTGAATTAATTTGAATGAGCTGATTTTCTCTGATACTTATTTTATTGCCTTTTCTGGAACAGCTTTCTTCGTTTCCAAGTTCCAACTACATATAAGTAGCAAAGAAGGCTTATAATTGTCTTCTTATAGCACAACTTGTTTGACCTTGAGAGATAGCCAACTGATTTGTTTTTCTGCTGCTTATTTACTCAGGTACCAGCTTTTAAATTTCAGTTACTCTATTTGATGTTTGTTTCAGTTGCTCATACAATTTATGCAGTAAATTGTTCTGATTTTATTTGATTGGTCTGTGGGATCAATCTTAGATCAGAATCCAGATTTGTGCATGTTTGAATCAATCAATAGCTTAGTGGTAATAGAGTCGGTTCCAAAGTTGAAGGTCTCGAGTTCGAACCACAACCATGGCTCAAAAGACAAAAAGTATATAACGAACTATTGCAATACCTTTACCAACATTGTATGTTGCACTGACAGATCAACAATCATATGTTATTTCGTAGAGACGATGGAACAAGAGATATTAAGTGTGATTTCAAGTGGTGAAGTGAAAGCAACTTCAGAAGTTTCAGATTCAATTAGCACCAGTCACCCTGCAAAAAAGCGCCTAAGAAGCGGCAGCAACGGCACCTCCTCGCAATTCAAAGGCGTTATGCGACAGAAAAATGGGCAGTGGGGTGCTCAATTATATGCAAACCATACCCGAATTTGGCTAGGGACTTTCAAGTCTGAACAAGATGCAGCTATGGCCTACGACAGCGCAGCAATCATGTTCCGTAATGGAGACACTCATAGGAATTTTCCATGGACTGACATCACTGTCGAGGAGCCAAAATTTCAGAGCCATTATAGTGCTGAAGCTGTCCTGAGCATGATAAGGGATGGTTCTTACAAATACAAGTTCATGGATTATCTCAAGGCTCGCTCTCGAAGTGCAAAAGTCGAGATTGATCTCAACTCAGTGGGGACTTATAGCCATAAAGGGCTAACTTGCAAACAACTGTTCCAAAAGGAGCTAACACCAAGCGATGTTGGTAAGCTGAACAGGCTTGTTATCCCCAAAAAATATGCTGTCAAGCACTTTCCACCAGTCTCTGGAACTGAAAAAGAAAGTGCTGCTGAGTTGATTTTCTATGACAAGTTTATGAGATTATGGAAATTTCGTTATTGCTATTGGAATAGCAGCCGAAGCTTTGTTTTCACCAGGGGTTGGAACCGATTTTTGAAGGAAAATGACTTGAAACCAAATGATGTGATTTCTTTCTACGTATGTGAGTGGGGATCAAAGGAGAGAGAGGGACACAGATTCTGCATGATCGACGTGAACAAATTTGCAAAGGATGGTGCATTGATTGAGACAGCCAATCTGCAGGTTAGAGAAGTAAATTTGCAGCTTGGATTGGGACATTGTTATGGCTTTGATGGTGAAAAGCATGTCAAACAAGAGCATGAATTAATGGCAGCACACCCTACACAAGAGCTTAATACTGAGGGTTTCAAACTCTTTGGTATACAAATTAACCGAAGCAAAGATTGATGGCTTTTTTCCTTTTTATCTCTTTTTTTTATATTATTTTTTGCATCTTTTCTTTTAATGATCACGATTTAATTAGCTGAATTGAGCATTACGGCAATGATGGCTTGAGTTTTTTATGACTACTTTTTGCTGGAAATTTTGGTTTTACGTTGAATTTATTATCCTTAATCTCAAAGTTTTTATTCGACCTAACCAATGTAGTGACATGGTACGAAAAAAAAAAAATGGAGTTAAAATTTTAGTATAATAATATATGAGATTAACAAATATTTTTATGTGTCAGTATAAATTATAAAATATAATATAAATATAAAATTTTTAATATTTTATTAGATATAAATATACAAATAATCAAATTTAATATTTAAGTGTCGAATTATCAATGAAAAATCTATTAGTACTTATAAATTGTGGTCCGACATAAAATAAAATTAGGCCTAAAATTAAATTAAAGGTAATGGACCATTTAAGACAAAGGAGGCCCAAAACAAAACTTTGGTACAGAAGATTCCAGAACTTTCTTCTTTCCCGCTGAAAATTGTCACCTACTATAAAAGCAGAATAAGTTCGGATCTCTGAGGATCTGCTAAAAAAAGAGTGGTTAGTTTCTGTAAGTTTTCTTTCTCTGCCTGCCTGTCTGACTGGCTAGAAAATTTGGGAAGATAAAGACATAATTCAAACATTTGAATTTCGAAAATTCATTTTTCATTTGTTAGTTACTATTCGCAAACCGAAAAGTTTAATTTTCAGTACATTTGCTACTCTATGCTTCATTCATTTTTGAAAAATTATAAAACAAATACTTTCTTAGTTTTTTTTTTTTGGATGCTGAGAAACTATTATAAAGAAAATGTGGTTGAAAATCAGTTTTATTTTGGATACAACCTTCTTCAATTGAAATGTTGATTTTTTAGTGAAATTCGTTTAGCTTTCGAATTTTAATGTTTTTCTCAAATTGTTTGCCGTTATTAAAATTTTCATGAAAATTGGAAATCCTGTTTGGATTTCCAAGTTTCATTTCTTAGAGCCAAACAGACTCTAAATCTACGCCATTTCCATTTTGCTTAAACTGATTTTTAAAACCTTTACATCGATTGATTTTATCACAGATTCGAATCAATTTTCAAGTAGAAATGTCGAACGTAACTGTCTGCGTCCGCTTCAGGCCTTTGAGCTCAAAGGAGAAAGGAGATCTCGGAGATAACATCTGCATTCAAACTCTAGACTCCGAAACCTTCATCATCAAGGTTTAAATTTCACTTAATTTCATTTTGAACTCCAATTTCCTTTTATTTACTATATACTTTTTGTTTTATCATTCGAGTTTGTATATGATAGGATGAAAAAGAAGAAGGTTTTACATTTAGCTTCGATAAGGTTTTTTATGAGAAGTCTAAGCAAGCTGATGTATATGAGTTTCTTGTTCTTCCAATTGTTCAAGGTATGACTCAGAAAACTGTTTTTTGATTGATTTTCTGCGTTTTCATGATCTAATCAACTGTTTTTATGTATTTCTTTTATTATTATTATTATTATTATTATTATTTTTTGAAACAGATGCTTTCAATGCTATAAATGGAACAATCATCGCATACGGACAGGTACGCTATATCATTGGTTGTTAAATTCAATGTTATGACATCTTGCTCAGTTGTGTTATTAGTGCATTCCAGTTCCAGTATTAAGTGATCTCTCTGGCCATGTTTGGTGCATAAAATAATTGATAAGATAATATAGTAATCATTTTATATTATGTTTGATTTGTATTTAAAGAAAAAGATAAGATTGTAAGGAGATTAATCATCTTTTTAGTATGGAATGATTCAATCCTTTCAAAATGAAAATGATTATTTTAATTCATGATATTAAATTTACATGTCTTATTATATTTTTAAAAATTACATTAATAATTTAAATTTTTTAAACTTTTAGGAAGGATAATTTTGACCAATAAATAAATTATTCTATCCTAATTCTTGCATACATCAAATAAAAGATAAAATAACATTATTTAATCTAATTCTGTTCATAATATCATCTTATTTTATCATATCAAAATCTTATATACTAAACACATCTTCTATTTACTAAATGCTGCGGTTAAGGATTTGTTTACTATTTTATTGATTGCCTTGTTGAAGATAGTAAAGAACATGATGGTGAGAAATGTGTTCCACATCAATTCCAAGCATCAGGCCAAAGAACCTTTAAACTTGATAGTTTAAATTTCCAATTCTCCATTCATTGTTAGTAAGTAGAAACTAGTAATGTAACACATTGTCTTAACCTTTTGGATTGCTTGTTGATTTGATTTATGGATATATTTGGTTTTATTTCTTTGATTGTTTTTCTTTTTCTTTTGGTGACAGACTGGGGCAGGGAAGACATACAGTATGGAGGTTATTTGATGATTGCATATATATAGTCCGATTAGATAACTTATAAAATTAAATTGATTTCACTGATGATATATATCTTATTTTATCAGGGGCCAAACATCTTGGAATCTGATGAACAGAAGAAAGGGATACTTCCAAGAGTAGTAGATGGATTATTTGCATGTATCAGATCTTCCAATGATTCAACCAAGTACACAATCAAGTTGTCCATGGTAAGGAGACATATCATATTTGTTTAGGGTCTAATTATATTGCTTGCCGTTCAACTATTAATGCTATGTAATTCATGAAAATTTCTGTTCTTATCTATAGGTAGAGATCTATATGGAGAAAGTCAGGTATGTATCACCTTAAATGCTGTTTGTTGTTGGATTGGGAGTTGTAATTCCCTTGTAGAATTTTCTGATTGGCTTTGGTAACACATGATATCCAAGAGATTAGGTTAATGAAATTTTATAAGAGGTGCCATCAGAGGTGTTTTAGTATTAAATGCGCGTGTTTTGTGTTTCTTATCCTCAGGGACCTTTTTGATTTATCAAAGGACAATATTCAAATTAAGGAGAGTAGAACACAAGGGATATTGTTATCTGGAGCAACAGAGGTAGCTATTTCTTGCAGAAATTATTATTACCTTAGTCTTGAGTCTTGATATTATGCATTACAGTAGCATTTTCTATGTTTTACTTTTATAAGGTGAGACTAAATTAAAATCTTCATGCTTGACATCAGCCCTATTAGTTTTTGCTAGGCTTTGTTCTTTCTAGTTGAGATTAATTTGAACATGTTCATGAATATGTTAGCTCAGCCTATCAAGTTTGTCAAGAAATATGCTGTATACTTTTATTTATTTTTCTGTTTTCATTGAGCAAACACTGTCTTTGCCTTCTAGCCTTTCCATGCATGCATATAAACTTCATACATAGTGCATTGTTTTCTTCAAGTTATCCATTTAATTTTTTTTTCACATAAAAATGTTTTAGCCTAGTGGCATGAGTAATGCTATTTAGAAGTACCTTGCATCACTAAGATGTTGTAACTTCTTTTAGCTCTATGCCTCTTTCTTACTAAAGCTTCTATTTATACATTAATGTTTTTCCCAGATCTCTCTATTGGACACTGCACAAGCATTACAAAGCCTATCTGTAAGATAAAGATCAGTGAGAACTTTTTTCTTACTTTTGTGTTCATACAATATAGTTTCTGATATCAGCCTTGAAATTGTAGAGTGGGATAGCTAACAGAGCAATTGGAGAGACCCGTATCCTTTTTGTATTTCGGTTTTTATTTCTTTCCATTAATTTCTTTATCTTACAAAAGTAAACTTCAGTTAAAGATGCACAGTTATCACCTTTCATTTGGAAAAGTTGTCTTCGGAATTTGTGTTTAAACTTTAGCGAGCATAGAAATGAACATGGCAAGCAGCAGGAGTCATTGTGTTTACATTTTCACACTCAACCAAGAATCAATTACAGAAAAGAGGTATAGCTTATCTATTACTACGTTTAAGGCTTCAAATAAATTGATCTATTAATTTCACAATGTGGTCAGGGCGAAATCTGGAAAATTAATTCTTGTGGACCTGGCGGGGTCGGAGAAAGTGGAGAAAACTGGGGCTGAAGGAAGAGTTCTTGAAGAAGCTAAAACCATCAATAAGTCCCTCTCAGCATTAGGTAATGTGATCAATGCTCTGACTTGTGGTTCACCAGCCAAAGCAAACCATATTCCTTATCGTGATTCCAAGCTCACTCGAATCTTGCAAGATGCTCTTGTTAGTTCCCTACCTCCTAATTTCATCTCTCTGTACTGTCATCAAATCAGTTTGATGATCTGTTGCTTTTCATGATAAATTTGCAGGGGGGGAGCTCTCGCACTGCATTGCTTTGTTGTTGCTCACCAAGTCCTTCAAATTCATCAGAAAGCCTGTCCACTCTTCGTTTTGGTGCAAGGTTCAATGCTTGTTTGTCACTGAAAATGCTGACCTCAGTTCTCTTTCTAGAAAAAGACTTTTAAAAAACAAAAAGGTTTCAACCTATGTTTAAAACACCAAAAGTTCAAGATGGACACCATTTGTGATATGGATAAAAGATGACCATCTAATAATCGATGTCCTTGAAATCTGAATTTTGGCATCGAGCAATCTTTTCATTTCACTTTTTGGGTGCAATTTTCATTTTCATGGCAGGGCAAAGCATATAAAGGCCTCACCACTTGTTAAGGGCAATGAAGAGAAATGTTCTAAGAAGAACGGAGCTTTTTCAGCAACTACAGATGAATCATTTGAGAAAATTCTAAAAAGGGTTCGTTTATGATCTGAAATTCTTCTGTAGATGAAATATTCATGTCACTTTCTGATATGGTTTATACTTGTTTAGATGAGTGAGAGACTTAATGATGAAGACGTGAAGTTACTTGAGGAATTATTCATTCAGGCAGGACTATTTGTCTATCCTGATTCAACGGAAGACTTGGAATCAACCTTTCAAGGTGTTGTTCAACAAACCATTTCTTCATTGATGCAAGCTGCGGAACAGCTCAAATCTACTGTTGAGATGGTAATAATTTTTGCTAGCCATTTATTGTCTTCTACTAGAGAAAAAAAGGGAAAAACAAAGAGGGGATAAAAGTGAAATATGTTCTATATAAATTTTGTTTGCCCAGTGTCCACTTTTAACTCTTGTGGTGATAGCTCCAAAATGAAAGAATAAAAAAAAATCTAATCACATTTTCATTTGATTAAAACTTTCAGTCAGTTTTGCTCTAGTTCTTGCCCGAAGTTATACTGAATAATATGTTAAATAATCATAATAAAATGGTCCAAAGTTTTTTTCTGGACAAACAGGATCTGCATTTCATGCAAGTTTGAAGTTACTTCTCATGTAATAACTGAGCCTACCAACTTTGTAGCTTCAGAGAGAGAACAAGGCCCTCAAGGAAAGACTTGCCGCTGCTGAAAGGTTTGATGCTTTGCCTGGAGAAAATGAAGGTTTTCTTCATAAGATTTTAGCCTTTCTCATCTCCTTTGTTCCTGGAATGTGAAGATGAAACTTTATATGCCACTCCATGATGCTGGTTTAGACATACTGACAGGATATAAAGTAGAATCCTGTGATTAAATGTGATTACAACCCGTGAAATGCATAACTGTTGTAATTTTGTCTGGAGTCAGTCAACCAAGGCCTAGCTTTGGCTGAGAAAATAGTAAAGTGTCAAAGCTCAAAACTAATGATTTTACAACATGTTTTTTTTAACTATTATTATCCAATTTTGCTATAGTTGAAATATTATAATTCATATATTCATGTTATATAAAACACTAAAATTCATGAATTAATATCATATTTTACACGAAAATTAAATGTTATAATTTTTTTAGTACGAAAAACTCAAATATTTTTTTAATTTATTTAAATTTATATATAATTATTATTATAATTTTAAGCTATTATCTTTATATTTTATTTCATATGTATTCGTATCATATTATCGTATCGTATTTTAAATTATCAAATTTTTTATGAATGTTTTCTTGTTTAGGGTGTTAAGTCTTGGGCTGGATGGTCATGTACCATCTTCAGAGGGACGAAGTTAGCAAAACTTATGGAACAAATCTAGGGTCCTACCTTTTTAAGAGGGTATTGAGCATGACCCCTCAAATGCCCCAAAGGTTTGCTGATCAAGAATATTGGAGCTAGAGATTTTGTAACGGTCGGCTCATCATTGATTTCCCAAGTAATGCTCTCATTACCACTTCAAATTATATACAATAAAGTAAGTATTAAAATTTAAAAATTAAATCTATTTAATATCATTTTTAAAAACTTCAATTTTTTTTAAAAAATAATTACATAACTAAATAAGATTACGTTTTAAGGGACATTTTTAGTTGAATTTTTTTATTATAAAAAAAGAAATTCAAATTCAATTTTTTAAATTGGAATGATATATTTAATCTTAAATCTATGTGAATGATATAACAAATGTGTAATTCTCTTTTCATCCATATTTTTACTTTTTAAATGTAATTTTATTTTTTTGAAAAATCTTAATCTCATGGTAACTGATAATTATGTTAAAAAAGGTAAAAAGTGTGAATATAGATTGTCCAAGTAAATGAAGTTAGTGCTCTTGGATAAAGATTTATGGGACCATACCAAATCTGGTTCCCTTATGCTTTATACAATCTCCAAAAGTTTGCATTATGCTTCGTCGTTTGGTGATTATTTGATAAAAGTGAAAGAAATATGGAACATGTGAGAATGGGGCATCCCAACCCTCTAGTTTAGGAGAGGACAAAAAGAAATGGGTTTTTGTTTTTGGTGTTCGTTTTGGCAATTTTTGCTTACCACAATTGAAAGCAAAGTTCCACTGGCTGGGACACATACCACCTACCAAACCAGCCATTATTTATGGTTGGAAAAAAAAATTGTAAGATACAAGCCCTGGACTCTGGTGATCCTGCTGTAATCCATGGCTCCGAAGGCTTATATTCTCCATGTCTTTGCCTTGGTGTTCATCTTCTTGCCTCTAACCAAGTCCATTGACTTCAAATTCCCTGCTATTTTCAACTTTGGTGATTCTAATTCTGATACAGGTGACCTAGTTGCTGCTGGAATTGAAAGCCTTGAGCCACCTTATGGTCAAAGTTACTTCCAAATACCGTCCGGGAGATACTGCGATGGCCGTCTCATCATTGATTTTCTAAGTTAACTTTCCAACTATTTCCACGACTTGCATTGCATATGCAGTTTTGTTCATCATGACTCTGCTTTACCCCTGCATATTACCTAGCTTCTCTGTTTCCTCTGTTTTCTAGGAGAAACAAGAGAGTTTCTTGTTCTTTTCCATCTAATTTCATTTTGTTCTTTGGTTATTGGGATATTGTTTGCAGTGGATGCAATGGATCTGCCATTTCTAAATGCTTATCTAGATTCAATTGGCACACCAAGTTTCCACAAAGGGTGCAATTTTGCAGCTGCAGGATCAACTATTCTCCCACCTACTGCACATTCTGTCAGTCCATTCTCATTTGGAGTTCAAGTGGCTCAGTTTATACGGTTCAAAGCTCGGGTTCTCGAACTAGTAGCTAAAGGTGCCCACATAGATCATCATCTAGAGAATGCATTCATCTTCATTGGCAATGATGCTTTTTTCTTTATAACCGACTGCCTAAACTGTACTTACATGAATAGCAGTTAGAAATTTACTAGATATACCGGCATTTTTCATTTAATTGCAGGTAAAAAACTTGATGAGTACCTTCCAACAGAAGATTATTTTCAGAAGGGGCTCTACATGTTCGATATCGGCCAGAATGATCTTGCCGGTGCCTTTTATTCTAAAACCTTTGATCAAATACTTGCCTTCATTCCTTCAGTCTTGACAGAATTTGAAACTGGAATAAAGGTCAGCTTCAAGAACGCTACAATAGTATTATTCATCTTCAAGTCTTCCTTATTGAGAGACACATTTTATTGTCATGATGAGCTATTGAGAATCCTAATCCTGGACTTTTTGGTTTTCCTTGTAGACACTATATGATCAAGGGGCTAGGAATTTTTGGATACATAACACAGGACCTCTTGGTTGCTTAGCTCAAAATGTTGCCAAATTCGGAACAGATCCATCTAGCCTTGATGAGCTAGGATGTGTCAGCAAGCATAACCAAGCTGCTAAAGTCTTCAATCTGCAGCTTCATGCCCTTTGTAAAAAATTGCAGGGCCAGTATACAGATTCAAAATTTACATACATTGACATCTACACAATAAAATCCAACCTTATAGCAAATTATTCTAAATTCGGTAAGTATGATTTCATTCTGTCTACGACGACAGCTTGATTTTCCATCTTCAGGATAAGCAAAGTTGCCATTCTATTGTCCATCAGGGATTTCAAATAGAAAGAATTAAACTTATGCCTTCTCTCCAATATCATATTTCAGTGAGAGATAAATTAGGGGTACAAGTATGGAATAGAAATGATTTTGAGTGCTTACAATTTTGCAGGATTTGAGCAGCCTATAATGGCTTGTTGTGGATACGGAGGTCCACCTTTGAATTATGACAGCCGAATTGGTTGTGGGAAAATAAAAGTCATTGATGGAACCTCAGTGACAGCCAAAGCATGCAATGATAGTTCTGAATATGTTAACTGGGATGGAATTCATTATTCGGAGGCTGCAAATCAGTATATTTCATCACAAATACTCACTGGAAAATACTCTGATCCACCCTTTTCAGACAAAATGCCATTCCTTCTTAATATCAAGTTCTGAAGGCCTAATTTACTCATTGTTGTGACTCTTTTTATTGACTTCTAGCAGTCACTGCATGTGTTATTGATCAGAACTTACTGTAAAGAATTATAATTTGTGACTGAAAGTCAGTTATTCAGACATTGCACTCTGCCATTTACTTACTCTATTGACACAAAGGTAAACTATTTATACGCAGAGTGTTTATATATATGTGTGGCATATGCAGCTACACTCTCAAACTGGAATATTTACTATGGCTTGATTTTTAAATATCCAGTATTCGACTTAAGTGATACTCATTGAATTTTTATGCTAAATGATAGGCAGTTAAAATCATTCATTCATTCATTCATTGGCTTCGATTTTTGATTTGCAGCCATAAGCATTCTAATTGATCATGTGCTATGGTACAGCTTTGTTTAGATCAAACATTATATTGATTCTGGTTTTTTGAATACAAACCAAAAATCTGTACTACTGCTTAGAGTGAAGTGACAGATACACATTACTTCTTGGAGACATAAGCATAGTATTGTGCCATGGGAACGACAAAAGCAATCACCAACAAACCTCCAACTACAAGGCTGAATTGTCCCCGTTTCTCTTCTGTCTCTTCCCTGGATTTAAAATTGGACTCCCGCTTATTCTCCTTAAACATGGGGCCGCCAGGATCTGGAAGTCCATCAATGGCAGCAACTAGCCGTTTGGCACTGCTGTAAATTGCTTCATTGTACTTTTCTTCCGTAGCCAAAACTGCAATTGAGAGAACAGTATGGTCAGTATAACTGCAACAAAAGAAATGAAAGGAAAAGAAAGATATTCTACATGGTTTTGCGGCAAGAACTTACAGATTCATACCATTAAATCTGCCCCCAGTAATCTTTGAATTCTTATGTTTTCGATATCTTCAAACATTTCAAAGTACAGGACTAAGGAATATAATAAGGTTTTCAATTTCAGTTTCAGTAACAAAAAGAAAACTTACCGGGAAGGTTCTCTGATACAGTAGCATCAAGAATATTTTCTCCGACAGCTTCGACAAATGCAGGTCCACCAGTGACCGCCCCTTCTTTCTGGCTTGTAACAAGCACAACAATACCTTTATTGCTACCCTCTTCAAGTGTGGGATACCAGCGCTCCAAAACTTGGTCAGCATACTCAAAAGCATCAGCTTTGCTCTGAAATCAAATTTATTTCTTCAATCATAATTCTCAAACTTACATATGTTTCACAAGTTAAAAGCAATCCAATATTCTCACTGTTGATGAGAAACTCAAAGTAAAAGAAAATGCATTATTGGTATTATGACTTCATGTATAATATATGTAAAAGTAAAAGAACAATAAGAAACCAGCAAGGTATCTCATGGAAGTCAGAAACTCACAATTATACAAGTAAACCAGTCAATTCATGAAAACAAGATCTTACCGTGAGCTTTCTAACGGTAATAAAGTTAATGTGGAAGTTCTTCCTTGATTCCAAATCAGATAAAAGTTGCTTCAGATCAGATTTTGTCAATCTACTAAGCACATTAGCATCATCAACTACATAGGAGTCCTTTGGTGGCCCCTCATTAATTACATCAAACTCTGATGCCAATGCATTGCCAATGTACAAGACTGGAGAAAAATTGAGTGCCAAAGAGATAGCTAGAGCTGCTAGTCCTTTTTGTGCATGAACAAACCAATTTTTTGGTTCTGTCAAAGATGGTCTTAGTGATTGGGAAGTGTGTTTTTTGCGGCTACAAGTAAAGGGTTTTGAGAGAAAGAGAGAAGCTGGTCTTGGTTGAAGTGAAGGTGACAAAAGGTTCTTAGAGGTGGATGCTTTTGGATTCAAGATTGGAGAAAGAGAGTGAGAAGAGAGAATGGTTTCCATGTTAACTGTTCACCAGCTGGTGGATAGGAGAGAAACGAAAAGTTTTGAAAGAATTAAAAGAGAGAAAAGAAAGAATTTTTCATTGCCCTTTCCATGTGTTTCTCGTTTCTGTTGAGTTTAGAATGTTTGAGTGGTCTGGAATTTGTCCATTTTTTGATTGGTTGGCCATATTTTTTCTGGAGGATAACGTCCCTCACCAATGAAGATAAACAAGGTTATATTGGTCTATTCATAATTTATCAGGGCTATCCCAAAGTGCTTATCTGAGACGTACATCATTTTCAATAAAATAAAATGGCCTCCTGTTACTGTCCCACATTATCTACTCGTCTATTAACAACCAAGAACTCCATTTTCCCTCCTCATGGCCCTTCTTCTCTCCTTGTCTCTACACCCTCCAAACGCCAAACGTACCACTCTCAAGACTCCAGTTCCAACCAATATCATTAAAACTCTCAATACTAGACAGTTCATCATTAATGCTACTTCATTCTGCATCATTTTATGGGCCCAACAAATCCCAGTTCCACTATCTTTAGCTGAGACTTCTACATCTTCCAAGCCGGCTTTGAATATTGCCAATACCAAATCTTGATTCCAGTTCTATGTTGATGATTTTGCCATCAGGGTTCCTCCTGAGTTTGAGGACATCATGGAGCCTGAGGTACATATATTCATCTGATAAAAAAAAAGAAACTTGTATTTAACAGGCATTGCAAATTTGCAATTAGTTGCATTCTGTTTCCTTCTCTTTCAATAATTGAGATTATATATACTTTCTGACCAATGTAGCCATTCTCGGATAGTTTCAGCTACTTGTAAATGGTACTTTAATGCAGATTTTTAATGCACTTTAATGGTACTAATTGCCTGTGCTGTCAATTTGATCTCAATGGCCATTAGTTTTGATGCATAGTTTTTTCAATTTAATATTTTATTCTGGCTAAATCTGCTGCATGCTTATATTCTTGCTGTCTATGGTTTGGCATCAAGTTGCAAAAAGAGATGCTTCTGCACTCATTACCAAAAATTTTTGTTGTTTATGGAAAATAATATTGGAGTTAATACTAAATTATGATCAGTATTTCTAAAGATAATAGAGTTTTGTTGCTTTTGTTGATATAATTATTCAATTGCTCTATGTCTGTAGGATTTTAATGCCAGAGCATCTCTGTACGGGGACAAGGCAAAGCCTAGGACTTTTGCAGCACGATTTGCATCAACTAACGGGTATGCAGTTTTATACCATGTTCCTTTCCCTTATCTCTTCATTTCATGCTCGTTTATTTTTCTGCATGATTAGATATGCAGAAGCTTATGCTCCCTAAGAGTAATTTATGGATGAACCATGCACAAAAGAGTTTTGTTCTGTAAAACTTCTCATGTTCTCAGCTTGTATTTGAAATCTGTCATATTGGTATATGTTCAGATCTGAGGTTTTGAGTGTTGTCATTCGCTCAACAAATCAACTCAAAATCACCTTTCTGGAGGTTTGTGTCATGTGGTTTATTATTAGAGCTGGATTAGCCCTCCGAGAGCATATATATCAGTTGTTGTAATGTTCAGATTTCTGCCATGGTTGCCAATCAATGCATGCCATATATAATGAGTTCAAAATGATATTGAATCATAACTTTTAGATATATAGATTATAGAGCTCTCCTAAATTATTACCGTTAATGTATCAGTCTATTTTAACCAATCAATCGGGTTTTCAACTTATTAGATTACAGTATGTAATGTTTGCCATGTTACCCTATCTCCTGGATTGATCGGTTTCATCTATTTGGAGTATTTTGCCGTCAGCTTTCTAGAGAACTTATAAGATCTTTTCTTACTTGAGCAGGCCCAAGATATTACTGATTTAGGTTCCATAAAGGAGGCAGCTAAAATCTTTGTACCAGGATGGTTATGACTAAAATCTATGTCCCATGTTGATTTGGGTTCCATAAAATGTAATTATTTCTGTCTATCAAGTATTATATAGGAATAAATGAACACTAGCTTTCTTCTTGACTCCAGTCATCATTACCATTGGTCTTCAATTCTAGTTTTGATGCAATGGCAGGTGAAGCAACTCTTTACAGTGCCCGAACCATAAAGATAAAGGAAGATGAAGGTTTCATGTAAGTTATAGTTTTGATATTCCAGGACTACTATAAACTATCGATGATTCATTGGAAGTATGTTGCCCACCAAGTTACAAAGGATAAGGAATATAACGTAGAAGAAAAGTTGTTAAGGCATTTGTATGAAGTGCACTATCTTTGTATCTGACTCTGATGTATGCTACTGAAATGCTTGATTCATGTCAGGACTTACTATTTCTATGAATTTGGAAGAGATGAGCAACGCATTGCAGTGGTGGCTGCAGTTAACAGTGGAAAGGTGTGTGAATGAATACTCTTGTTGTTAATATGACTGTTATTCATTTCCGTAATTATGATACAATAGTTCTTATCTTGCCAAAAGATAAGCCAACGTATAGCATGGCATATTGCCTCAAGATTGTGCATGAACGATTAAGCTTAAGGCTGATTGCATTTTGGCTGATACTCAGACCTGTCAGCTAAATTTCAGGAATACAATTCTTACTGGGATTCTGATGCAAAAAATCTTACATATTGATCAGTCTCATGTTGTATATCTAATGAGCTAACTTTTGTTGCAGGCTATTATTGCTGGAGCAACTGCTACACAGTCCAAAGAGGATGATGATGGAGTGAAGCTACGGTCTGCAGCAATCTCATTGACAGTTCTGTTGTCATTTGCACAGTAACATATTAGGCAGGTTTGTTGAACCACATATTCAGTTTTTACAAGAAACTGATTGGTTTGGGAATTGCTCTCTGGTCATTATCTTGTTATAGACTTCATATCAGAGATTCATCTGCCCTTTTTGGCCTTGACTTCATGTGGGCAGCCCTTTGCCTTTTCAAACAACTTTCATTCTACAACAAATTGCACATTGGGTCGATGACACATTTTTGAAACAACAGCTTGAAAACAGCAGAAAGCTTAAAGAGTTTGAATATAAACTCCTTCATTTGTGGTATATTTGATGACCTTTAAGCACAGTTTGCTGATATTTTTGGGTTAGAATTGTTCATTTCATTCCTTTAACACCATATCTGATGACTCAAAAGTAACATTAACCTGCCTGATTCTATTTTGCTTGTATGAAACATCATACAAGTGTACTGACAAGAATTTTCAATAACTCATTGGCCTTGACACATAAATGCAATGAAACTATGTCATGTTGACTCATAAATGCAATGAAAATGGAGTAATTTCTGATAACAATTGTACATGCATGCATGCCGGGCTTAGCTCTGGTCTTCCAGAAAAAATATTCAAGAGGGAGTTCGACCCCACTCTAATAAATATGTTTCTTAGGACCTAAGGAAATGCAGCAAATTCTTTTTTCCAGTACAGAAGTGAGAAATTATTTGCTAAAATAAAAAAGAAATTATTTCCTTTTTTTTTTAACTATCATATATAAATATATATATATATATGTATATATTTTGCATTTTCTATCAACAGACATATGTCTATCGACGATATATTACATTTTAAATATATAGCATTGAAATCATGAGGTTTTTTTTTGTTTTTTTATTTTTTGAAATTATGAGGTTATTAACATATATTGAAGGTCTCTACATTATTGATTTAAGGGGAAATACTTAACTATGATTTAATCATTGCAAAAGGAGCCTTGACTTTTAATTTTTAGGCTTTAATTTTTGCCAATGATTAATCCTCTAGGCTGGCTATAACATTCATGGATGTAAATGGCCACGTTTCGACGCCTCAATGACTCAATGGGGTTTTTCTTTTTTTAATCCTAAGCATTCTAGGGTTCTTGGAACTAATGGCTGTATCAAACAAACATACCCTTAAGCAGTACTGATCTCCTGTAGGTTGACTCACCTATTCACCGACTTCCCACCAGTGAATTCTTGACATGACACAACAAATTCAACGGAAGTTCACTTTTGTTATGCCCAAAAAAATGGAAATTTCCATTTTTATTTCCCTAATTTTCCTTACATTAGCTTTAAGCCCAATTAAAAAAGAATAATTTATTTATTTTACTCTTTGTGCTCAAGCAATTAAAATATTTCATCCTCCTCCTTTATCCTTGATAGAACAAAAAAAAAAAAAGGGTATAAGTGCAATTTTTTAGACTTTCTAGCATAAATAATAAAAATATAAAAATCGATAAAATGAAATGCAAAATTTAAATTTTATATTTTACATTATGTTAATAATATAATTTTAAGAACATGTATTTCAATTAAAGATATATTTGGTATCGTAATTAAAAAAACTCTTATTATGTCATAATATCATTTTATGAATAGATCCTTATAATATAATGAAAATCTTTTTCATCATGATACCAAATGAAACATAAAATAAATTATTTTAATTTTACTTATTGTTAAATTAAATTTTAGATCTTGTAATTTAAAATACAATATAGTAATATAATATGTGTACAATACGAATAAAAAACACAAAAATGCATAATACGATTTAAAATTTTAATAATAATTATATATAAATTTAACAAAATAAAAAAATATATTTTATATTTTCATATCAATAAAAATTATAATACATAATTTTTATATAAAACACGATATAAATATATAAATTTTAATAGTTTATATAAATAAATGCATAAATATTCATATTTATCAAATTTAGCCTTTGATAAGCATCGTAGAGAATTCGAAGAAGAGTGAAGGCATGATGTTACTTTAATAATTTCCTAGTATTTTCAATTTGACGTGGCAGAATTTTATTGTTACATATGGCAGATAGTAGGTGATAGCACAGGAAAAAAAAAATCCCCACATTACCCATGTACCTACCAGTCTTCCCTCCAACGGTTGCTTTAAAATGAAAGAACCAAGACTATCTGTTTAAACTCAAATTGAACCCTTAATCTTTGCCACCATTCCAGAGGCTTCATATGAACTTTTCTAGTGTTCCCTGAAGCAATCAGTGCATCAAAAACCAACTCTTCTTGTGAATGCAAATTTCATCTGTAGACCCTCAAATATGTCCACCTTTGAAGCCATGTCACATCTTTCAGCAGTCCAAAGTTCATCAGATTTTCTTAGTACTACCACCATCATTGCACTTACAGTCTTCTTTTCACTTCTTTGTGCTTGTATCATTGTAGGACATCTACTCGAAGAGAACCGGTGGGCTAATGAGTCTATTACAGCACTTCTTTTGGTATGCAAAGTTGGTTTTAGCTTCAATTTTTGGCCATTGTTTTGGTGCATATAACAGTTGCGACTGATTTCTGTGTGGTCTGGATGTAGGGGCTGTGTGCTGGAGCTGTGGTATTGTTAGTGAGTAAAAGCAGTAGTTCTCGGATTCTAGTGTTCAGTGAGGAGTTGTTCTTCCTTTATTTGCTTCCTCCAATAATTTTCAATGCCGGGTATGAATCTGCTATCTTTGCTTCAAAACAGGTGTTTGAATTTAGGTTTGTGTTAAATAAACATGGGATGCAGATTTTTTGGTGCTTAGTATGTTCCATAAATGAAGATTGGAAGCAATTTTTGTCTCTTAATTTGAAAATCTGGCTGCAGATTCCAGGTCAAGAAAAAGCAGTTCTTCAAGAATTTCACAATAATATTGATGTTTGGAATTTTTGGTACTGTAATTTCATTCTGCCTCGTATCAATAGGTAAGATCTACTATTCTCTTGACTACTTACCTGGAAATGTTGATTGTTAATCCAGGACTTCAAATGCTCTGGAGCGTACATGGACATACCCAAAATTGAAAAACAAGAAAAGGAAAAATTTTCCCTGACAACCCAAAACCCTTTCCGTTAATAAATTTGATAAATTCGTCACAATTTTTATGTATATATTATAAACGGACACCTCCAGGAAAAGAAAAATCCTGATCTGTCACTGCACATAGTCAGATAAATAGCTTATGGTGAAAGGTTCAGTGACTGATTCTGTTATCTGATATGCTCTAGAAACAAAGTCCTAACTTGGTTAATATTTTTGGGAGACATTGCAGGTGCCTTTTTGCTGTTCAGGAGAATTGGTGTGACATCCTTGGATACTCAAGATTACTTAGGTGATATGAATATAACAAATGGAGATTCATCCTTTTCATATGCTGCCTGCAATTTTTATTCTCCAGCACTGACAGTTTCAGATTCCTAATGCAGCGGTTGGTGCCATATTGTCAGCAACTGATTCAGTGTGTACATTGCAGGTATATTTGATAAGCTTCTACTATTTGTTTAAATATAAATTTGCAGAAATTAATGCATGAATTGTTTTCTGGTGTTAAAGGTTCTGAATCAAGATGAAACACCTTTCCTCTATAGTGTTGTATTTGGGGAGGGAGTAGTGAATGATGCTACTTCTATTGTACTTTTCAATTCAGTCCAGTCAATTGATTTTGACAACATCGATGCCATAGTAGCCTTGAAACTGTTGGGGACCTTTCTTTACCTCTTCTTCTCCAGTACCATTCTTGGTATACTAGTAAGTGATCATCACATCTGGCTTCAATTACTGAGATTTTTCAACGAATATGATTCCCTTTTTTTCCTTTAATTTTTGGATATAGCCTATGGGGATGGAGTTTTTTGCATGCTCTTTCAGTCGCAGCTCTAGGCTGAGTCCATCCCTTGAATTTTTTTTAATTTCTTCCAGTCAGGAAAACAAGTTTTCTTTCTTTACTGTTATTCGAATAGATGATTTGTACAAGTGCTCTGGTGTGAATTTATCCAAAATTTCCTTGCTTAGAGCTTCTAGAATTAGCTAAAGCTAGGATTGGCAATTCCTTTAACCATGTCATGCTTATTTTGTGTAAAACACAAAAATTGTTATGTCATATTTCATATCAATACGTCAAATATGAAACATATTTTTTGATTTTATTAAATCCATATACATTTTTTGTTAAAATTTTAAACCATATTATCTTCATATCATTTTCATATTGTGTCATCGTACCATGTTTTAAATTCTCAAGTCTAACTAGAGCCACATAACCAAATCAGCCACACAATTTCATCTTATTTCAATCCAAATTTAAAGTTAGTATTTTGAGGGTTTAATGAGGCTTCAATAAATGCTAAATTACTCAATACCAATGTTTCAGGCAGGACTTTTAAGTGCTTTTATCATAAAAACGCTTTACTTTGGAAGGTATGGATGCCCTCCTTCAGTCGTTTGTCGATGCATTTGTTGCTAATATTCCTTCAAGACAATTCATAAGCAATGGCTTTCTGTTCTTAAAATATAGGCATTCAACAGATCGGGAAGTTGCTCTCATGATGATCATGGCTTATTTGTCATATATGTTGGCTGAGGTAGAATAAGAGAATCTCAAAAGTATTTCTTAATTTCATTTCCTTTTCTTCCGACAGAAAAAATCCCGCCACAGTACATTTCTTAGATGTAATAAACTTACTTTCTTCTTGCAGCTACTGAGTCTGAGTGGGATTTTGACAGTTTTTTTCTGTGGCATTGTCATGTCACACTACACATGGCATAATGTTACTGAAAGCTCGAGGATAACAACAAAGTAAAAGCATTCACATAGAAATAGATCTTGATTCCATACTTAACTATGAATGAGTTTGATGGATTTCCTTTTGACATGTTTTAATCTTCATTCTTCATACTGGTTGATGATTCCAGGCATGCATTTGCAACAATTTCATTCATTGCAGAAACATTTATATTCCTATATGTTGGCATGGATGCCTTCGACATTAACAAATGGAAAGCTAGCAGTGCAAGGTAATTTATTCTTACTGATTTATCGTTTGAGCAAATTACTCAGTTTCCTCTTAACTATATAACTCCAATATGCAACTTGGATGATTGAGCAGCTAGAATATCTTATGATTCTTACTTGCATCATATTCTGGATTCAGTGCAGGAACTTCAATTGCTGTCAGTTCAACACTGCTTGCATTGGTGTTGGTTGGAAGGGCAGCATTTGTATACCCTCTGGCAAATTTCATTAATTGTATTAGAAACCGAAGCAGTTCGAAGATTGAGTTTCGACAACAGGTGATAATGCAACCATCCAAGCATACAGCCATTGTCAAACAGTTCTAATCCCAACTTTTCTAACTCTTTGAATTCTCAGTTTATAATGTGGTGGGCAGGCCTGATGAGAGGTGCAGTCACTATTGCACTGTCTTACAACAAGGTAAATTATCCCATTTCTAAACCCGAGGTTTAGTTAAGTGGATTTATGCAAGTAACCCTTAAAACGTATATCCAACGGATCAAGGTTCAAACCCTTTGTTGATAAGTTCAAAATGACTCAAATGCAGTTTTCAAACTCTGAGGACACAAACATAGAAGATTCAGCACTAATGATCACCTCAACCATAATTGTTGTCCTGTTCAGTACAGTGGTAAGTTAATTAGTCCATAACTTCATATCCTACTTTTGCTATAAGTTGAAATTGTCCTGTCATGAACATTGGTCTGAAATTTTTGTTCTCGAGCAGGTCTTTGGTTCCATAACAAAGCCATTGATCGAAGCAATGCTGCTACGACATGCAAAACCAAATGTTTCAGATGCTGCTGACATTCCCAGCCTAGAAGACTTGAGAATTCTGTTTGTTGAAAATGGTGAACCAAGTGATTTGAGAGGGAATCAACCAGCAGCCCCTAAGAGAAGTAGTTTAAGGTTGCTATTGACTTACCCCACTTGGACTGCTCATTACTTGTGGAGAAATTTTGATGATAGATTCATGAGACCAGTTTTTGGTGGAAGAGGATTTGTTCCATTTGTGTCTGGTTCACCCACTAGTGCAGCTGATGAAACTTCAGGAACCTGATGGAAATCTGCAAGCATTAAAAATTTCTTTTTTTCTTATTTATTGATGATGTTATAATAATTTTTTTTCTTGTCCCGTAATAAAATCTTATTCAGTGTATTTTTGTATAGTAACGACAATGTAAAGGTATTGCAATTTTTTTATATAAATGAAGCAACAATTTGAAATAAGGAAAAGATTATAAATGTTAAGATTTAAATTTTAAATGTGTTGAATGTCACCTCTTAAAATGATTACACGAATTAAATGAGTTAAATTTCGAGTTCATTGTAACATAAAATTTATTGTGAATAGTGACAGATTCAGAATTTTTTTCGGTGGTATCTACTAGAAAATTTTTTCTTTAAACTTTCTTATATTTTATATTTTTTTCATTTTACATCTGCCTTTGATTGTAAATTTGAAAAAAATTTCATGTCTTCACTGCATTTAAAGGTTTCAATGTAGCATAAAAGATCATTTTTTATTGAGAAACCAAAACTTGCTTGGTAAATTCTTCTGGTATTCAAATTATTTTTATGGGCTTTGTTTTTCTTTTTAAATTGAAAAATGAAAAAAAAAAAAAAAAGTAAACCAAAATCTAAACAAATTGGGCTACATTGAGTCACAGTTAGTAACCCAGGCCCAAGTCGGGCCCATCAGACCCATAACGTTAAGCTGCATATATATTTGACGAAGCCGCGTTCTACCATATACTTTCTCCTTAAACCCTTGAAGAATCGCAATTCACAAACAAAAATCCTTTCTCTCTCTAAGATCACCAAAATCAGAACCATTAAAAAGCTTTGAAGCTTTGATTTTGATGAAAAAGATGGCTCTTTTACGAAGAATCAACACTGTTCGTTCTCTTTATCAAACCTTTGAGCTTCAACAATCTTCTTCGTTTCTGTAAGTTTTCATTTCCTTCTTGGAATTTACCATTTTGGTTCCTTCAAAAATGAAAGGAAAATCGTTAACCTTCGAAAATGGATTGATTTTATTTATTTTTTTAAATAGTGAAATCCTTTATATATATATATATATATATTTGGGTTTGTCTTACATTTTTGAGAACTTACTTTACAATGTTTGGTTACTGGGAAAATGAAGGAAATAGGGGGAAATTAGATTAGAAAATCAAAGAATACCCTTTTTTCTATTAAAGGGGTTTTTTTATTTTGGTATTAAAGCTTAGGTTTTTGCTTTTCAGGCTTAGGAGCTCAAGAAGCTATTCCACAGGGTTTTCAAATGGTAACAATTTTTTTAAAATTTTGTTAATTTCTATGGAATCCCATAAGCTTAGTTTATATTATGAGTTTTTGTTGTTTGTCACCAAAAAAGTGCTTCTTTTGATAATAATTTTAAATGGCTTTCATTGTTTGCAGTTCCTCAATTCTATGGCCAAGGCCAAGGCACAACTTATTGCTTTTACAAGACAGATAATAATGCTATTCCTTGGACTTCTAGAAACAAAATGACACTGCGTTCTACCATGGTAACATTCTGAAGTATGAAATGCAAAGTCAGATAATTTTTTTTTTCTTTTGTGTTGAAGCTCTTGATGTTATATTGCTAAGACAGTTAATCTGGTATCTTTGTCTGATTTGATTTAGGCTGCTGAATTGTTGATCTTTTTGAATGACAAAAAGTTCCTAGCCACACAAGCAAAAGCCCCTGCACAAGTTCGGAAAACAGTGTGACACCTTCTGAACTGGCCCTACTCAATATTACCTTTCTATCTCAATTAGTACTGGTGGTTGTTTCCTTTATGGTGCACCATTGCCATACATTTTGTATGCATATGTGTTTTTTGATTTGTTCTTACTTAGACCATATATGAACTTATAATGGTGTTTTATTATTCTATGATCATGCTGCACAAAGTAATTTAAGCCTATGCTCATGTCCTTTTCAATGCAGGGAGCTCAATTGTCCATTACTAGCCCTGGATTGGTCTGTGAGCCTTATGCTCCTGGTGAACCAATCACATTTTGGAAGAGGTTAGTCTGATTTCTGTGTAGTTGTTATTAAGGCATAAAGGTTTTGCAATGTAGTTTTCTTACTGAATCAAAATCATAGGTTCAGTTTGAAAGAATTTTTCCATAAGTGCCTATAGCACTATTGTCAAATTCAAGTATCTATCTTGTTGAACCCAATAGTCAAGTTTTTTGGTCAAGCAGGAGCAATATTGTGAAGATGCAGATAAAAAATGCATAAAATTGAATTGGGAGGCTGTCATTGCAATACATAGCTGTTTTGAGAACCAGGTTAATAACTTCAAGGTTAGGCCTAGCTTAAATTCTAAAATGTTTTGGTTGCCATGTCATTTACTGGCACAAATGGGTGATGCCATTCTCTGAAAGTAAAAGCAAAGTTTCTATCAACGAGGGAGAACTAGTCCAACTTCAAGTTGCAAAATATGTAGTTGAAGTTTAGAAATCATGTGGTTCATTCTCATTAGACTTACATTCTTATCGTATATAGCCTTTTCAACTGACTTCCAAAAACAGATTGTGAACATAACTTTGCCCTCAGGAGTCTTCTGATCTGTTGTGTGTCAGATATTTCACAAGAACCGGTTGGAGAAGAACAAAAGATGATATCAAGTCTGAGGTAACCATCCTGCATGCTTTATATAGTTTGTTCTAACTCAATTGTATATTCTTAAACACCCTATGCCAGGACATCCTTTTTGTGACAACATCTGACTATCATATACTATTTTTCTGAAAGATCTCTCTTCTGCTTTTCTTTTTAATACCTTAAGTACATAATAGTGGTAAGGTGAATCATGTGCAAATTGCAATGTAGAAATGTAGATATAGACTTGGAGAGATTCACTGCATGATTATCTAGTAAGTTACATTCCAGTTTCTTACTTGCAGCTCAAGAGTGCCTATGCGATTGCTAGGTTAAGGAGATCTGGATACTCAAAAAACCAGTTCTATAAGGAGGCCGTAGAACTATACAAGCAGGTATGCAGATCCACTGTCCTGAATTTGCTATTGCTATTATATTGCTTACTCTTTAAACTTGTGTACTAGGTTCATGGCCTAGGTTTGTGGCTATCATTGCACTGGGACCTAAGGTCTTCCGAAATATATGTGCAAATATATGCGCAAATTTGCTTTATTTTATATTTTCTTGGGTTATTGCTTGTAAAATTCCATTGATGTTCTTTCTCACCATGCTGTAACTAATTTCATTTCTCACAGATAAACACTCTAATAGCAAATGGTGACAAAACATCATTAAGGAAAGCAGTCACAGAGAATATGTTCTCTGTATGGTTCTATTCCTTCTAAAGCTGTCATTCTGTTGCTTCTCTAAGTTTTTTATGTCTACCTGTTTTTCATGTGTTAGGCTATTAACGGCATCTTGTTTTCTAATTTATACAATATTACAAAATAAATTGTTTGATTTCTGATAGGCACTCAAGAATGAAATTAAGCAAAGGGAATCTATCTGGAGTAAGGTTTACTGGGAGATGGTTGAACCTATTGTTAAAATACGAACTTTGCGAGCCCGACTGGTTAGTATCCAACTTATTATTTCTTTTAAGGTGTTAGTTGTCCCCATATTGTATTTGAAGTCCTACTTTTTTGTGAACTAAATAGAGATACTCAGATTAGAATGACAGGAAAAAGCTGCTGACCGATGCTTGCGATATTTGTTTGGTAGAAGGAAATGTTATATATGGTTTCTCAGCTTGATTATTTTCAACTGCCATGAATTACGAGAATTGCTGCAGCAGTTGATCTAGATGTATCCATTTTTTTAATTTATGAATGCATTGTAGTTGGAAAGCTCTTATTGTTGCACATATGTGACCCTTTAGATAAGGTTGTAACTTGTAATATGGTGGATTCCCACCTCCCCTTTTTTTTTTCTTTGTATCACCAAGATTTCTCTAGGAAAGTAGAGGAGACATACAGATATACATCCCTAATCGTAATTAATTATCAGTGTCACCTGTTCTTTATTTTAACTAATGTCCTGGCTTTTGGTGATTCTATATTACAGATTGGTGTTGATAAGAATGATGTTAATAAAGTGTTCGTACAACTTACGCTTGAGTTCCTGACTAAGGAGGTAAACTTATTCTACTTCAATTTCCTCTATCTTTGTATGGCTACACACGTGGATGCATATTGATGATCCTATTTAAAACAGAACACAGTCAACCCATACTTTGAAGATATCCATCCTTGGTGTGCTGCTCTTGCAAGATTGCAGCCATACCCAAACATGACCAAGAATTTAATATTTTGTTATTTCTTGAATGAAATTTATCCTTTGTTATTGATGCTGCAGCAACAATTGTACACGACCACTTGTTTATTGAATATATCTAGGACCATTTGTTGATCATGGATTGACCTGGATAGTGTCTTGTTGTTTTGGCAGAAATTTGAAGCATATGATTCAAAAGGTGCTGTTGTTGCTGGGGATAAAACTAAGGAGGTATTGATTTTTAGTAATATTGATATGACATTGACACTTGATTTTTTCCACTCTTTAAAGTTCATCTTCTTTCGATTGATATAATTTGTTGCAATATTCTAACCACTTTCTAGAAAGCTGTTAAAACTCAAAGTGGTTAAGATTAAGAATCTCTTGAGGGTTAATTCAGATTGGTCAGTTAGGTACTTTGAGATTCTGCAATTAACCAACTTGAAATGTTATATTATGTAAAAAAAAAATTTGCATATAATAGAAATGACTGTGGAATGAAAAGGCATTCATGTAGAGTCAGGTCCCATTGAGATGGTATACAACTCAGTATTCACATGCATTGCTGTATAGATATATCATGTATCAATCACTATTGATGCACCATGATTGTTACCAAGTGTGGTCTCAACTGCTTTGGTTTTCCATGTAATCCCTGCCCATGTTTTGCAGGTTCTTGTTCGTTCTATCTGGGTATTTGAGAAGTCTCTCTTTCATCCTGGAGCTTATTGGCGCCTCTGTGGACGAATTAAAATGTGATGCCAGCTATTATTGATGGCAGACGGATACTTGCCACCCAATCTTGTTAGCTGACCATGTTGAAATTCATGCAGTCAATATAATCTATCCATTTTGATAGACCCATTTTGATAGACTCAATTTTTGGCGTGACGTCTTTGAAGACTATATAAAATGACTAGCAGTTTATTATTTAATGCCCTATCTTTCTAATTTCTCTCCTCACGCAGTCCTTCTTGTTCCTAACACGCGCTGTTATCGACAAATCGATGCCGTCTTCCCAGAAATCATCTTCCTCTCCCGAGTCAAGTGGAAGAACTAGTTCAGAATTATGTTCTAGGATTTATAACTTGCTTCAATCGGGCTTTGTGCATTGTGTAGAAGCAATGGCCGGTAGGTAAGATGGACAAAAGTTTGGGGTTTTGACATTTGGAAGTCCATTAAGAAAAGAAAAGTATTTCTCCCGAGTAGTTTCTCCTTGCTTCCAAGTAAAGTATCCATGAAATGAATTAACCTTCCTTCCATTCTCATTTGCTGATCAGATTCTTAAACAATCATAGGCCCTTTTAGAATTATATCCCAGAAATGGATCAAAGGTTTCTTGGCCTTTGCCACAGGCTCTACAACTTCATCAAGAAATTTCTAGCAACATATGCCATGAAAAGTGTAACTTTAGGCCGTGGTTCTCATCAGTCTCCAGCTCAATTACCTACCTCCGGTGCTGCGTCAGCCATATCCAGCTCCATGACTGACCAAGCAACACACCCCATGGCTCAAGAACCACCACTCGAAGATACAAGTTTGCATGCCGAAGTAGAGCCTGATCCAGCTCATAATCATAAAAATGTTCAGGAAATGGGTGATGATGGCATTTCTTCTTCACCATCAAAGGAAGAGAAAATTGAAGAGGAAGCAGCAGTGTCTTCAATTGCACCTGAAGCTCGACCTCCAAAGAAAATGGTCAGCATAAATGAAACAGTAGAAGAGATGCCTGCAACCAGCAACAAAAGTAAAAAGAAGAAAAGAACAGAAAAGGTGGGTTCATTTGACCAAGAAACAGATGAGCCAAAATCTTTGAAATCCATTTTAAAGGTGAGGTCTAAGCCAGATGAGAATTAATATATGAATTTTTTTGGCCTTGGAGATGGCTCAATTGATAGAGCTAGCTGTTGCAAGTTGCAACCATAGATTGTCAATTCAACTGAATGGTTAAATTCTCCATGCCAAAAAAAAGGGGAAAAATTTCAATTTGGTCCAACCCTGAAAATATATGGAATTATATCATATCAATGCATTATCTCATTTAGTTTGAATAAACATTATCAATTGTTTCAATTTCTATTCTTCTTCTATATAGGTTTTTCCAACCTCAAGAATGGCCAAATTTCAGGGAGATATTTCTCATTTTAAAAAAAAAGTTAAAGCAACAAATAGGATATTTGTTTTGCTCTTTGTTGATATTAGTATTAATTTTATCTTGAATATATGTACCCAATGACATCGTCCACAATTATTAGATAAATTCAAAGATAAGATCTATCCATTCATAAGTCAATTGTATATAAACCTATTTATCAAAATTTATATTCATAAGTCACTTTCTTATTTCTTACTTATATTAATGTTTCATTAATAATGATCTTGCTAACATAAGATTATATTTGACCATTCGTGATTTTTTATTTGTTTATTTCGTATCTAATATATATAAAATTATCGTATCACAATTTATATTTACATACCGAATACAAAATATATTTTTTATTTTTATAAAATTCATATACAATTTTTATTAAAATTTTAAACCGAATTACTTTCACGTCTTTTTATATATCATTTCCGTCTTACATCACCTTGTCATATTTAAAATTAATAAGTCAATTATGAGTTGCTTGTTAAATCTATCTACATGAATGAACTTTTCAATAGAAATTACTACAACACAACTTTTGAATTCTAATAATCAGTATCTAAACCATTTTTTTGGTATCATCATATGAGTCAATATCAACTTCTTTGACATCCTCATCATCTGAGTCTAATTGATGGTTAAAAAATGAATTAAGATAACAGCTAGAATGATCATTCGAATCAGCCCTGTTGGCATTAATCCGCCATTTCTGATCTTCTATCATTTCTGCAGATAGTCCCCATTCTAGCAACTCTTCATCTGTATGATGGATTGCTAAGCTATATTCTCCACTATGTCCCAACTCCATAACTCGAATCTCACAATTGCCAAGATTGTTTAAGAGCTCGAATTGCTCAACTGTCCATTTGAACCACTTCATTAGAAACACCCGGCAGGCCAGACCGTGTGAGATTATTATGAGATTAAAGTCTTGAGTAGGATCAATGTGAAGCCTATTTAAGTCTATGTCTCTCCATAGTGATTCAAGAAAACCTGCAAAATTCAAGATATTTCTTTCACTATTGCTTTCATTAATCCAAAATGCATATCAAAACCTTTTTTTTTTTTTTTTTGGTACAAAACGGGCTGCAACTTGAGAATAGCAGAAAGGATTGCAGATGCCAAGATTTGAACCCCAAACCTACTAAATGCCACCTCTTACTGGTAGCTACATGAACCAAATATCAAAACCATTTGATTATCAAGGGCCATTCTCTAAGGACTACGATTTAAGAAGAAGAAAGATTCATCCCTTTTGTCTCATTTTCCAATAGATACAACCACTTGACCATCATAATCCACTTGAAAAGCCAGAGTCACATCTGGTTCAATCCTAATTTCCTTACTTGAAGCCTCCTAAAGCCAGTGACATAATTATTGTTACCTCACTCAAGTTCTACATGTATTAAATGGCAAATCAAGCCCTCCAACCAACCATTTTAGCAAATGGTTTCCACAAAGTCACTCTCAATAGTCATGCACAACCATCATAAGAAGAATTAAAATCACTCATCAAGTACAATTGCCTAATATTTTAGCATGTCCTGCCACCAGAATATTATCCATATAAAAAATTTTGACTAAAATGGCACCTAATATAATACGTTTGCGGTAAAAAAAACTGTTTGACTTATTTCCTAGGTTCGACTAACATTTTGAAGACGCCATTTTTGTGCAGAGATTTAAGATCAGACAAACATGCATACATCAAAGAAATCTATGCTCATACATAATCAAGGAAGAAATCAAACAGAACAGTCCTTTACTATATTCAAAACAGAACCCAATTTTTTATTTAGAAGTTGTTTGCTTTCAAGGTTTCAAAACAAGCCATTATCTAATGGCATCGTTTCCAGAAACATTTCTTTCCAACAATAGCAAAAATACAGACAGATGCGGACAGATGTTCCTAGTCTTTGATTCTCTTTTCTTCCTGCTTTCACAATCAATGAAAAAACTTTCAATGCCATTAACAAATGTCCATGAACCAATTCCAATCAACTAATACACTAAGTAACTGACTAACTAACTAAAGAAACCAAAGACGAGATTGCTTCTATGAACTCGGAAATTCCACCAAAAAGATAACTTTTTTTTCAAAAGTTTTGACTTTAACAACAAGTGAAAAACTATTCAATTTCTCATTTCCAAATCACCATTTTCTCAGCAGAAACTTAATTTCCTAACAACCCTTTAACCAAAAAGAACGGAAATTTTCTCAAGAAAACAAAAGAAAACTCAAGAACTTACTGGAAACACGATCAAAAACATCAGCAGCAGATTCACCTTCCGGGAACCTATAAAAGAACCTCCCAAACTTTTCCCTCGTCTCCTTTATAACTCTCATCCTTTCCTCCACCTGGAAATTCCCAAAGTCCTGTTCTCTAATCCTACACTCTTCCCTCACCCCAATCACCCTTTTCTTGGAAAACGATTTCCCGATCTCCCGTAGAGTGGATCGGGTGCGCTCGTAAGGAGAGACGTAGAAGTAGACCCGCCAATCAGAGGAAGAGCCATGGCAGGAAATGAGGTCCCGGAGGTGGGAACCGGCCAGGCGGGCTTGAGCATGGCCTAGTTCGGTTAAGGAGATCTGGTGGTCGGGGATTGTCGAGTAGGCTGAGGTGTCTAAGTTGCCTTCGGACTCACCATGTCGGACTAGGATTATGCGTTTCGGTAACGGCTTCCAGCTGTGGTGCTGATGGTGGTTACGATTATGGTTATTCTCTTGCATTCTTTTCTAATTCTTGCTGGAAATGTGGGATTTGGGGATTGGTTAGAATGTTGAACATGTGAATTAAAGGTTTGATTTTCCTCTAAAGGTTTGATTTTTTTTTTTTTTTAATTTAGAAATATCTTCTTTGTTACTGTTGGCTTTTTATTGCAAGGTTTCAATGGTCCTACTTTCTTTATTTACTATGTATAGTAAACCTTAATTTTGGAATTTTGTTTTTTATTCAAAAGTTAAGGATATATATAGCTTTTTTTATGAGTAGTTGGATTTTGCCCCTTTTATTTAATGTAATTTTTTTTTTTAGTTTTAAGTAAAATTTTTCCATATTTGATTTTGTAAGTATTATTGTTTGAATTTTTTTAATCTTTTAATTACTTTTTTATTATTTTTTTATAAAGAGTGTCATAATTGAAAATGAAATATCCGAAAAAAATTATAAATATTAAATATTAAATTTATAGACACAAAGAAAAAAATTCTAATTTTTTTTTATAAAAACATTTTAAATGAAGAGAGATTATCCCATTTCAAAATCATAATATAGTGTAGTTTCAATTAAAATGTATATTGAATTTGCAAATCACTTGTTGAAAAAATAATTAAAATAAAATTTAAAACTTACAAATAAAATATTCTGATTCTTATCAATTCAACCAACTTTCGTTACTAAGAATATCAATTTTAGGATAGTTAATAATTGTAAATACATGTTTATCATTCAATGCAATCAATAATCTCTTTTAATTATATTCGTTTATTAAAAAAATTAGTTTGATTTTTATATTCGATTTTAAATTTAATTTTTTGTTTTAACTAGTGATAGCAACAGATCTGGTTAGGGAGAGTTTTTACTCGTCCTGAACCCGATCTGACCTTATAAAATTTTTATTATTTTTATATCTGAATTTAATCTGATTTAATATTATATAAAATCATATACAATTTGATTTAAAATTAATAAAATATTATTTTTAATATAAATATAAAATTATATATAATTAAATAATTAATTAAAAAATAACCGACTCATAATTTTTCTTTGTACCACTCGACTCGATACCTAATTAAAAAAAAATCAATCATAAGATTGGGTTAAATCGAAATCTGTCGATTTCTAATTTTTTTTGCCTTTTTTAGTTTTAACTTAAATTGATATGTAAAATATAAGAGATAAAATAGTAATTTTTTAATTAAAATAATAAAATATATTAAATTTTGAAAATTTGATTAAATTTATAAATTACTCAAATCAAATATTAAAATACTTAAATTTTATTTATTCAATAAATTAAATTATTTAAATTTGATTTAATAATAATTAAATTTATTTTATTTTATTTTAATAAATTAAAATAATTTATTAATATTAATATATCATTTATATCTTGATTGTTGTATTTGATTGAATCTTACAACTCAGTCGAAGATTAGATTAGAACGGAGATGCATATCCATTGTTGTGGTATAATTTTTTTGACATGTCAAATCTGGCAACTCCTTATCCACTTAGGCTTAAATGTAGCAGCCCTCACAAAGGAAGAACCTTTGACTTTGTATTTATGGTTCAACATGTTTCATTTTCAGTTATTATTTGACAATTGTTGGCCATATCCTTCCAATAATTTTTAGTAAAATGAGAACTAAAATTAATACCATCGAAATATACAGTTAAGACTTCGAAACTAATTTCATGTGTCACACATCCATAAGTTTTTCTTTTATATCATTCCAAAAGAAAATTTTGGGCCTGGCAGCCTGAAAATGGGCTGATCAGTGGGCTTCTTCCATGGGCCAAAACAACACTGCTTCCATTTGGGTCATGTAATTTGCGGGTATTGGACTTGAGCCTGGCACTTAAATCAGCTGAGGAATACACCGCTTCCGGCTTGCGGCTTCGACTTTTACAAGGAATTGAATCAGATTTAATTTAATTTTTTTTAAATAATATATAAAATTATAAATATTTAATATTTAAATTTAATCTAAATCAAATAAAAAAAATTAATTCAAATCAAAACCAATATTACAATTTTAAATTAATTTTTTATTCTTTATTTTTTATGTTTTTTTCACCGGACAATAGGTTGTTTTAAAAACACCGTTGTCCTTAAAAAGGCTACAATTAAAGAAAAAAACAAAATTAGTATTTTAAAAGAGAATTCTTGACGGCAAAGCAATAAGACACGCGCCGCCTCAAGCAGCAACGTTCTTCTGCTGATTCTCGAGGTTCATTCTCTTGCTTTTCCTTCAATTTTCTTAGTGCCCCTTTGGTTCCTGAGAAAATTTTGGATTTTCAAGTTGGAATCAAGAACCAAGCTGAGAGCTTTATCGGTTCTTCAAATCCCAAAACCCTAACTGCTTTGGTACATTCTTTCTCTCTCTCTGTAACGATCTCAATTTTCTATTTTTCATTGATTTCTATTAATCTATAGCGCTTCCAATATCTGTAAATTTATTGAATTTCATTCTATTTGAACAATAATTCCTTCGAATTTAAATTAATTTATTTTTTTTCCTTTACTGATATTTTCCCAAAGTTTATATCTTGATAGGTGTTTGATTTTTTGCTTCAATGAAGAATGCTAGATACTATAGTGTTATTTTAGTTAAAAAAATTAAATTTCTTTTATTTTTCTTAATTATAGGAAAAAAAAAACTTATAGTAGTAACAATTGCACTGAATTTGCGCAGGGAAGCCAATGGCAACTTCTAGTTCACTGAAGGAATATCTAAAACGGTACGAGACAAAAAACGAAGAAGAGGAACAGAAGAAGGAAAGGAAGAAGAAGAAGAAGATAACCAAGCCAGAGTCCTCAGGCGTTTTAGTTGTCGATGAGGACCCAGTCTGGCAAAAACCTGTTAAACTCGAAGAAGACGAGGATGGCAATGATTCACCTGGTTAGTTTACAAGTTTTTTCCTTTCGTTTTTCTCCTTTTATTTGTTTAGTTATGTTTTGGGTTTGATGAATTATAATGGTTGGTTATTGTTTATGGCGTTTTATTGTTTTTTCTAGATGAGAAGCCGCTAGTGGATGAAGATATAGAAGTAAAAAGAATGAAAAGGCTGGAACAAATTAGGTTGAGGAGGGGATACAATGCTATTGCAGAGGATGGTAGTGGCTGGGTTTCGCTTTCTCCTAAACGTGCGAATGTTATGGATCCTAATTCTGATATTTCCCCTCCTCGTAGGCTGAGGACTCAAAATGACACGCCTTCTCCAGAACCTGGGCTGAGGCATTCAAACTCTGGAAGAGAAGTTGAAGATTTGTCACCTCCAAGAAAACCACGTTCCCCTGGATTTAGATCTGATTTATCGCTACCAAGAAGAAGTAGGGCTCAGAATGGCATGGCATCAAGAGAAGATGCTGATTTATCACCTCCTCGAGGGAGGGTATCTTGGACTGACTCACCAGAACCTCAAGTTAAGGCTACTGATTTATCTCCTCCACGGAAATGGAGGGTTCGGAATGATTCACCTTCACCAGAACCTATAGTGAACAGAGCACATACTGATTTGTCACCACTTCGGAAACGGAGGGTTAGAAATGACACCCCTTCACCAGAACGCAGGGTGAAGCCTTTGAGAAAGGATACCGATCTGTCATTTTCACGGAAAAGGTCGAGACACCACCATACACAATCACCTGAGCCTGATATGCCCCCGCCTAGAAGATCTCGTACTCAAACATCAGAAATTGTTCATGATTTGGATCTCTCTCCTCCAAGGAAAAATAGGAAGGAATCAGCTGGTTCTGCTTCTTTGAAGGAGCAACCAAAAACTGGTTTAATTTCTGGAAGTGAAATCCGGGAAGAAATTTCTAAAACCAAGAAGGATGATTGGTTAAGGTACCTCTTCTATTCAAGTATCTAGATATAATTCATTTTTCAGAAATTCTCTCTCTTGGCATTCTGCATTTTCCATCCTTGAAATGTTAATATAAATGGGGTAAGTTATAGGTGCTCATCAATACATGATCAGACTTGAGTTCAGTTGCATACTTTAATCAATTTTGTTTTTAGACAAGCCGCAGAAGATGCTGCTTCTTTTTGTTGGCAGTAATTATTCTATGTGGCATTAAGAATATTGACTGACATCATTGAATTTGAGGTAAACTTTGCTCCTGTAGTAACCTGTTGTAGGGGACTTATGGGTTCTTCCATGATGAATGGGTGAAATGCCTTTGTTGATGAATTGTGGGCTAGGTGTAATATAGAATTGCATGCAAACTAAGGAGCAAAATTAGTGCCTTTGGTATTTTACTTTAACATGATATAGGCAATACTTTTGGGTAGCATGCGTGCATATATCAGTACATAAACACACAAACATTCAGAATTGACTTATGTAACTTTCAATTTGACTCTAGATTGTCTAATTGTGTAGTTGGAGTTGCCAATCGTGTGCGTAGGGGGGTGGGGTAGTTGTTTATGAGCTCAGGAAAGTCCTCATGACTTGTATTCCATTAGTGAATCCTTTTAATTGGTTTGGTTACTACACTGCATTTAATTTCTTTGGTTTTTCTCCCACTTAATTTTTGTGTTTTCTCAGGTTTAAGGAGATGGATCCAACTATAAGTGGACGAGGTGCTGAACCTGTATATCGTGATAAGACAAAAGGTAAAGGACAAGTTATTTTAAGTGATATCTAGTTGAAAACGCATGTATACTTTCACCTGACTCACACTTCCCTCATGAATTGCTGCAGGGGAACGCATATCAAAGGAAGAGTACCTGAAGTCAAAACAAAAAGGGGAAGATAAGCCCAAGGTACAAGATGGAAAAGTTAGCTGTAGAGTTCATGATTGGCTTTCTTTTTCATCATGATTGTTGTAGCCAATTCTAATGCTGCATTTCTAGTAGACGTGAACTTTATTATTTACTTTGTTCTTAGAGAGCAAGAATTAATAGTTAGCTATTATGTTCTTTATTAGGAGAAAGAGTTGGAATGGGGCAAAGGCTTAGCCCAAAAGCGAGAAGCTGAAGCTAGGTTGCAAGAATTAGAACTTGAGAAGAATAAACCATTTGCTCGAACCAGGTAAGATAACGGATTCTAAACATTGTTTTGAGTTGTAGTTCTTTTAGCTTGAATTGGATGTGATGTTAGGAAATGAGTGGTAGATTAGCACATTGCATATTTCTCCATTTATCCTTCATTGTTATAAACTTTTAATCATTTGCCATATTATGTCTCCTATGATTGAGGGGAGTAATTCGGTACCATAAGCATGCATGCACCCCAAGGGAGTCCTGCTAGTGGCCTTACATGGGATACTTACAGGGTTCAGATAACTCTTTTGCATGACAAATATGTTTATGGAGAAATGCATTTGATATCCACAATAATAAAATTATTTCTTTGCCACTATTTTTGTTATCATTTCCTATGTTATTACTTAAGTAAATTGCTGTACAGTAGGGAAAGGTCATGGAGTTATTTCTTCATTCTATTTCCACTTCCACAAGGTGCAATTATTATTATAATGGAATATATCAGCTGAAAGAAGCCTGAAAACACAGAGAACTAATTTTTTTGTTTCAGCCCTGAAATATGAATTAAGTTGGGAAAAAAGAGGGGAGAGATTGAAAAAAATACCCACTTTCGCTAGTATAACATTACAAGTTATTGATTTCTTTGTTGAACTTCCTTTGTTGAGCATTTATATGGCCTTATCTTCTGCTTGATTTAGATTATATTTTCTCGTTAATTTTGCCGCATATTGCATTTTTATATTTACAAAATTCTACTTGCAGGGATGACTCAGAGCTCGACAATATGTTGAAGGATAGACTAAGATGGGGTGATCCTATGGCACATTTGGTCAAGGTAATTAACTACTTGTTTGATGGTAATGAGATTTCGGTTAGTTTGACACTAAATTAACATATATTTTTTTTATGATATATTGCAGAAAAAGCATTCTAAGCCAGTTCTTAGAGACCTAGGGGATGCTGAGCAGATGAAGGAATCAGGGTTCATAATTCCTCAAGACATTCCTGCACATAGTTGGATAGTAAGAAAATTAGATGCTGCACCAAATCGATATGGTATAAGACCGGGAAGACATTGGGATGGAGTTGATCGTAGTAATGGTAAAATTCATTTCTATGATTTCAAAAATTCTTCGGTTCATTCTCATTTCAAATTAAGTTTTGCTATGTCAAAAATGATGGAAAATGCTAATCAGCAGCTTCTCTGCATCTTTTAGGTTTTGAGAAGAAAATGTTCACAAAATTAAACGAGAAACGGGCCACAGAAAGGGAAGCATATCTCTGGTCCGTATCCGACATGTGATTCAAGGCATCGACCGCAATCTTTTGAGCACCCATTCATTCACTGGTTGACGCTGTCTCAAATAGTACATTTCTATGCAACCTTTTAATCTTAATATCTAATTTTTCAATCACGATATTGTACAAGTCATACAGAGTGGAACCCAGAATATTTTTATTAATGTAGCTGCCTGAATTTCTCAAATGAACAAATTTACATTGAGTTAAAGACTTGAGTGCATTTAGCAGAAAGCGAGTGAAAAGCAAGACTTTGAAGCTCTTCCAACTCTGTTAATGGCACTGGGATTGTAATCTTAGAAGAGCAGGAAAGTTACATGCTGAAATTGAGAGATTATATGCTTAGTGTATATTTCTGCCATTGTATCCGATGTTTTTCCTCCATGGTTGATTCTCGACAGTATTATTTTTAATTTCAAAATAATTTTCATATGCATTTGAATGTCAATTTTATAGGTTTCGTACTTCTGTAAGCCATGATTTTAGCTTCCAAATTCCGTGGTTGCTTTCACAAAGTGTCGCTATCCATTCCTTTTTTCACCAGTTGACTGATTAATCAGATCAATGCCAAGTAAGTTGTTTTTAGGGGTAATGTCAAGCATAATGTAATCTTATAGAGGGAAGCACGTCTGAATTAACTTGGCCCTACATTCTGAAGTCTTCTCAGACCGATCAAACAACCAATGTCTTCCAATCTTGAAACATAGATGGATCCTTTCTTTGATCATTTCTGCGAAGGAAAAACAATAAGAAAAGAAAATTTTGATACACATCTGTTGCAATTTTTATTCCCAAACTGTGAACCATATAACACCAATCAAGCTTATATGTACGCATAAAAAATGATACCCCCATGAGTACGCATAAAAAACAGCATCCGTCCTTACCTTCTGTCTCTGCTCAACTCCAAAAACAAATTAACTAATCCAACAACATCGATCTTCCCAAAAAACAGAGAAACACATGGCTACCATCTCTTTGATCATTCACCTTGTTGTTACAAATGGCTGCCTCCACAAATGCAAGCTATGATGGTCATTGACATTATGATGATGATTATGAGGATAATCATGATGATGATGGCTCATAACCAGTTCATGACATCTCCGACCTTCTCCACTCACTTGTACAACTTTCTTCTCTCCTTCTTCTTCTACTTCTTGCAAATGGAATTCTAATTGTTCTTGTTCTTCTCGCTTTGTCTCTTCGTTTTCATCTTCATCTTCTTCTCCTTCATTGATTTTGGGGCAAGCGTCACTGCTAACAAGATGCAATCTCAAGCGACCATTTTGCCTGACAGCACGTAAAATCTCAGGTCTTTGTATTCTAACCTCAGTTATCTCCAACTTCCCATTTTTCCTTACAGGCTTTAGATAAAAACAAGGCTGACCATTCTGGTTCAATGAAGAAAGTGGTGGTGGAAACTTCTTCTTATTCCTTTCTGATCTCTTCTCTTCACTGATCTTTTTCCTTCTCCATCTATCCCTTTCCCCTTCACAAAACTCCATATGTTGATGATCACCATCATTCTCATCGTCATCACCACCATCATCAACCCTTCTTTCATCACAACTCTCAAACCCCAAACTTTCCGTACATGACATAAGTCCATCAACCCCACTACCCATATCATCTATAAATCCTATCCCACCAGGGTCTTTCTTTTTGGACGGCAGTGATGTTGTTGGTGTCATAGGTTTAATGTTGAGTAGCAGTGATGAGGACTCAATAACATTTGGATTAACACTAGCTGTTGTTTCATTGGTGATCAACCCTAACCCACATTTGGAAAAAGGAGGAGAGAGAACACGTTTTTTACAAAAGTACTTCAACATGAATTGAGAACAACAGTAAGGCAAGATTATTTTCAATGCAAAAAGGAAGAGAGAGGCATAGATGAAGAAGGAAACAGGAGACAGAAAAAGGGTCATAAGGGAAAAACAAAAAATTTTAAAGGAAATTAAAAAAAGTTTCGGGGTTTGGTTATTGATTATGAAGAAGAAAAGTGAAGAAGAGAAGGAGATGTGGGTATTAATAACATCCTCACGCCAAAGATAGGGAAAGAGAAAAGAAAACAAAGGGAGAAAATGGAGTGGAAAGGGGGTGTAGTATGGTGAAGAGAGTGCCAACGTGAACTGTGAGCTGTCAAGATAGAGCTGCCTTACCCTTCACTAACATCTCACCATGTTTTCCTATTGATGTATCTATTTTTAGTATCTTTTCTGATCGTCAGCTGTAACAGGTTTATTATTTTGGAGATATATATATATATATATATATATAAATAATATACAAACTCTTCCATTTTGTCTTTGGGTTTACAGTAGTCCTTTTCATGCACGTTGGGAAAAAGGCTTCAAATTTGCTTTACAATATTTACTATTCTTGACAGATCTCATCAGCCCATTTCAAAAAGAAAAATCTACCATGTAGTATATTCTTTTCCAATTAAAGTGCCACAAATAATATACAAAAAAGAATTAATTAATTAATTAATTTTATTATAATTATTTTTGCTCTAGTAATATATATCTGTTTTGACCTTTGGGGAATAATGTAAGATATAAGAAAAATAAACTATATCGTTTTTAGGTATTGGTCCATTGATGATGCCAAGAGCAAAATATCTTATTACAGAAAAGGAGTGAGTGATGTTTGTATTTCCTCCAGTGCTCTCCCCTTTGTCTCTGGAACCAGCATGGCGACGAATACAACAGTTAAGCCCCCAACTCCAGAGAAAAAGAAAAATGTTCCTGCAATTATGTTAATTGTCAATGTATCTTAGTTCAGAAGTGTAATAGTCAGGGTGGTTTGGTTACAGTACTGTTGGAGAAGGGAAATGGAGGAAACCTGCTGAGCTCCATTCCATCATAAAATTGAATGTGTAAGTAGTAATCCAAGAAGTGGACCAATTGACTAAAGTCACCAGGCTTCCAGCTTGGGCTTTAACATTTATGGGAAATATCTGACAAAGAATATGGACATGTTTTAGTCAAATCGATCTCTTGTTTCCAGCTATTGGGGCAACCTTGATATGTTAAATTCATCTGCATGTACCTCAGACATTATAATCCACGGTATTCCTCCCAAGCCTATTGTGAAAGCTGTAGCACAGGCCTGAGTTTGCAGTATGAATCAGTTTATACATAGTTTGGCTCAAAGTTTGAAGAATATATTTAGTTGTGTGTATGCATGCAGGTTCTACTTCTCAACTCATTCTTCAGACATGATAATTCTTATATTTATTTTATTGGGTTGACACATCAAATACAAAACATGTTTGTTAAAATTTTAAATCGTGTCGGGTTTTTTTTTTTCATATGATCATATCATTTTTATATTGTATTTAAAATTGACAGGTCTATCATTATTCTAAGGTAGGATTTCAATTTTAAGAAAAAAAATGCATTTGTTGTGTGCTTGAGTAGCCTGATCCTAGCCCTGATTATGGCCATTGGCAAAATAAGAGGAAAGTTCATCATTAAGTTAAAAGCAGCCTGTAAGAGAAACAGAAGTACCAAAGAGCCGGTGAGTGCTAGGATGGGAGTAAGAGCCTTCAGATGGGGGAATTCCTGATGACATCAAAGTTTTCACAAAGAGAATTGCAAAACATGAAAAATAATAATAATAATACAGTCAATCATTTGAAGAAAATATTGAACTTTGCTATACCTTAAAGCAGAATGAGAGTGCTACAAGGAAGGTGGAGAAGCACATGCCACTTGCAGAGACCTGCACAAATTGGAATACTACTATTTTGGCTTGTTTCTTCAACAATTTCACTATCTTAAAATGAATCCTTTGCAAAACTAACCAGTAGAAGTGGTCTTCTACCAGATCTATCCATTAAAAGCAAACCTACTACAGCTACTGGAATCTGCAGAAAAATATTTTTGACATGTCACAGAAATGCTGAAGTAGAATTTGACAATTCAAGAAAGTTGGAAGAAGAAGAAGGTGCCTGTATAATAGATGAGACTTGCAGGCCAATGGTACTTGATACACCTGTTGCAAACAAGAATCTGTGTTGTCACTTTTTCTATTTCCATGTTACGGATTTATTGCATACAACAAGATAATCATATAGAACCCAACGCAGAAGACCTAAATTTACCAGCTTCTTCAAATATGTTGCTAGCATAATATGCCATAGCACTGTTTCCTCCGAGTTGTTGCAATAGCATTAGGCCAACTCCAACCTGCAAATTCCAAGAAACCATATGTACAATGATCAGACAAGTCATAAAAGGCGATTACGGTTTATTGACCTATTGTTATTCTGAGCTCACAATGAGTGAATTAGCATATCTCCTCTGGAACAATTCCAGGAAACTAGCTTCTGTCTGTTGCTCAAGAGTTTCCATATAATCCTACAGAAGAAAGGAAGCTAAGTAGTTAAAATGTTCCTGGGAAAAATGAAAACGAAAAAAGTAACAAGATACGAAGCTAAAAGGCAACTCTGATATAAGCTGCTTCTTCAGAAATATCTGTGTCCTCTCCCCTAAGACGCTTCAAAGCAGCTTCGAACTCTTTTTCTCGACCAAATTTTGCCTAGAGAAGCGTTCATCTTTTAGGCATATACATGAAGAATGAAGTGCATAATTTCTTTTAGATCTGGCTCCAAAATATTATTGACTCAAATGGCATCATAGCATTGGCCAGACTAGTGAGTTAGACTCACCAGCCATCTAGGGGACTCCGGAATGAAAAACAAGCCTATTATCTGCACTACAGAGGGAATAGCACCTGAAGAAAACAGAGTTGGTTAAAAACAGAACTTCAATAGCACTACCTTTGGCCTAAGTAAATAGAAAAAAATAGAAGAGCAGAAGGATATAAACTGATCATGGCCAGGACACGCCAAGAAATCAAGGTTCCAATGAAATATACAAGTGCAAATCCAGAAGTAGTCATCAACTGCAGGATTGGGAAAACACATATCCATAATTATCGATATCTTGATTCTTGACAGATCATATTGTCAATTATGGTTCAGTATTACCTGATTTGCCGATACAAACGAACCCCGGTAACTTTTAGGTGTTATTTCTGCTATGTAAACAGGTACCTGTTTGTTGTGAAAAGTTTAGTTGTCATAATACATCTCATTGTGTATGAACTGCAAACCTCAGTACAATTACCACATAACAAATCATCGCAGCTCCAAAGCCAATTGACAGCCTTCCAATGTCCAGCCATAAAGCACTCTTCCAACAAGAATTGAACATTTACTTTTTAAGATCTTCATACAAATTAGCAAACATAGAAGTACAGTACAGAAACGAGAAATTTCATTAGCAAGACTGGTGCTTCAGTACGGTTGTAGGATGAGATATTAACAAGAAACAGGATTTGGAACATAAGTTATTTGATTCAACAATCAAATGAAGCCTAACTTTGCCATCAGCCTTGGAGTTTGTTGATAGAGTACTAGAATCTTAGTTCTAATGAGCAGGGTATAATCTCGAGTACTAAAAAAATAAAGCCCAACTTCGGGGAAGGGGAGAATTCAAAATGGAAGCTAACCTTTGCAAATGTTATTGAAAGCCACCCAGCAGTGCAGAATACTTCAGACAACCACATTGTCTGTCTTACAGTACATAAACACATTACTTGAGAGGAACTTCAAACCTCATATTACATCATTAAAACATGTAATAACTTACGTGTCTCCGACCAATAAGATCTGCTATCTTCCCACTGAAAATTGCACCTACCATTCCTCCAACTGTCATTATTGAACCGAAAACCGAGTACTGCACATTGTGAGAGTAACCAGTTAAGACTACAAACACTGACCTTGAGATTTCTTGTGCTTTAAGTAAGTGGACGTTTATCTGATACATGAGTTTTCACTTTAAAGAAAGAAAAAAAAAACAAAAGGACTGTACTAACTGCTGCCACAGAGAGACCCAAGTCTTCTATTATCCCAGTCTCTGCAGGTGATGAATAACCAACCTGGATTGATCAAGCAAGTTGGATCATTTTTATCAATTCAATCAAAGTTAATTATCAAATATAATCTATGTTACTAATTAAGGATAAGTACAGCCTTCCCACATGGGGAAGGTTTGGGGGCGTGTGTTTATATGAAAATTTGCATTAACTCAAAACAATTGATTTTGAAATTAATGACGTGTCTGTCTCTGAATAAATATAATCATGTCTGTGCGTGTGTGTGGCCCAACCGAAGCACTCTTACGGGCTCATCAAAGATGGCATGTTAAGGCTTCCCGGGTAAATGGATTTGGACCTCCAACTCGTGTGAGGCAAGCCTTCCCATATCGGGAAGATTTGGGATATATGTATTTGTATAAGATTTCACGTTAACCCAAAATAATTTATTAGTAGAATTAACAGCATATTCTATCTTTGAAAAAAAAAATAAGAATAAGTACAATAAATTCAACTAAAACCATAAGTATTCACAATCCAATTAACCATAACCAAACATATTATAAAAAAAAATCCTAATGCAATATATGTAATGTCTATAGTTTGTAATTAATCTCTAAACCCAACTTGTTAATATTAATGATGTATTGTTCAGAATAAACATTTTAAACTTTAAAAAAAGTTTTAACATTTTTACAAGTATAAATGTTTAACGCATGGTTTTTCAATGTCAAAAAAAAAAAAAAAGATGAATTGCAGAAAAAGATAGTAAAAATTTTAGGTGATACAAAATCTTATTTTATTTCAAATTATTTGAGTGATTAGTTTTAACGGAGCTTAAGAAAAAATTTTGATTTTAATATATTTAGTATTAAAATTTTTATAAAAAATTTATAAAATTAAAATTATATAATTTTTAATATCAAAATATAAAAAAAGAGTTATAGATATTAAAAAATTAAAAAAAAAACATAATTTTAAAATATCTTTTAAAAAAAAGTAATAAAAAAGTATATTTCAAAAGCGGAGGACAGCGCAACCGCTAAAACAGTGGCCGTTTCATTGCTTTTAAATCCAAAAAACTCTAAATTCAAATTAACTTCCTCTCCTTCAAAGCCCAAAAACATCACAGAGAAGAAGAAGTCAGTTCCTAGCTTAGAGAAGAAAACGAAAAACTTACAGCACAGCCATAACAGAAAGAGCCACAGACAGCAACAAACGTACTAAAGACAAGAACAGGTGTCAACGACGAAGCTGTCGGTGATGGCATGTTAAGATTGCCAATGCTGTCACTACTGCCGGCGACATCGCTAGTTGGTTTTGTTTCGTTTGGTTGATACCTGCTTGTTAACAGCCCTTCTTCCATGCTTTCCCTCTCCATTTTCATACGTTTGTTTCAAAAAACAAACTACCAAACTGAAGAAGAAAGAATTCCTCCTTTTGTTTCAATGGGAAAAAAAATATAAATATAAATATAAATAGGAGCTATAGGTTACTATTTCATGGAAAGATTCAAAAGAATTTTTTGAGGCAAAGAATAGTCATTAAGCAACATTGATCACATTTAAAAGTTAGTAAAATCTTGTGGAAAGATATGATTATTACATAAGAGATTCTTTATGGAAATTAAAAATTATATTTTAATTTATACTATTATTTTATGTAGCATTGACCATATATAGTATTCTAGATGATGCAAGTAGAATAGGTTTTTTTTTTCAAAAAGTATTTAATAGGAAATTTGAAATTAACTAGCCTAGCTACCTATATAGATTTAATCCATCACAAACATAAAAAAAAAAAAAAAAAATTGGTTTTATATTTTTAAGTTTTAACTCTTAAAAAAGGAATAAGGTGATTTTGAAAAGCATATAAAATTAGAGATAAATAAATACAAAATTTTAATTAAATTGAATATAAAAAAATAACATAGTTTAAGATTTAAATTTTATAAAAAAAATTTTTAATTCCTTAATAAAAAACTAAAAAATAAACCATCAATTATTGCAAATTCAACAACAATTTAAATTTATTTCTAGACCAAATTTCTAAGTTTTGTCTCTTTATAAAGCTAACTATAACAGAGAAAAATGCTACTATAATTGGACTTTTTTTTCCTTCTTTATTTACTTTTGTTTGTTGCTTGAGGAAACAGTTTTGACTTTAAATGTAGGGTTGAGTACATTTTTGGACAAACGATTCCTAAAATCCTATTTATATTTGATAAGATTGTCCAACCACCCTAATATTTGGTAGTTAATGAGTTATATATTACAATAAATTTTAATTTAAAAAGAAAATCAAATTTTGTTGATTGAGTTAATAATTTTTTTCATTTTTCTTAACACAGAGTAAGATCATTTTCTTGCTCTTGTACATTAAAAATGTTGAATTCTTATTTTCGTCATCTGATTCAAATTTTAATAATTTTAAGTATTAAAAAATTTGATTGAATTGAGAATCCTGAAGACTTAATATAGATTTTCAACAAATCTGCTATATATTTTCAAAAAGTAATTTGTTCTATTATGAAAATGTTCTTGCCTATCAGTCACTGTAGTTCAACATAAAGCTCAAGACCAAGCTGCTCCCTGATTTGTCAATTGAGCTATTCAAGTCATGGAGGTGGTTAACTGGTTGATTTTTTTTTTTTAGCTCATAATTCACTTGTAAGACTTTGGCACTTGGTTTGCATTTCTTCAAATGTTTGGAAATTAATTTTTGACAAGTGAGATTTCAACTGTATATCCCTCTTCCCAGAGCAGGAAAGTTGGAAAAATGTTTGGAACCTGTGAGTGGTTGACTTTAATCTTTTGTTTCCAACCTGATGATTCAATGGAACCTGACAATTTTGTCCATGCCTTTTTCATGATTCATAGTGGCTTGCGAGTTATTGTCAATTTCAGTTCATTCGACTTCACCATTTGATCCCATAAAAAAATATTTCATAAATTAAAAGATGATATAAATACTTATATCTTAAAACCAGTTTTAATACAAAACATCATCCTCACTCTAATAAAGGACTACCATGACAAATTGCTAATACTTCATAACCGACTCTGATATCAAATATCATGATTCAAATCAACTTAAGATATTATCCACTTTCAACTCATTAAACTTCACAATTTTATCCCACGAAAATATCTTACAATTTAAAAATAATCTAAACACTTATATTTCAAAGCCGATTCTTATACACAGCCGACTTTCATGCTGCTTTCTAGGACCGTGAAACCTTTCCTGCTGTCCATCAAGCTTTTAACATTTGTTTGCCAAGCCTGAAACAAGGCAGACTGACTTGCAAGCCTACACCACTAACTCTGCTTGGATCAAGGCCACCTTTTAGATATTCATGAAAAAAAAAAAAAAAGTCAAGAACTGCTTCCCCTAAGCCTAAATAAGTCTGGATCAATGCAAATGAATCACCCACATGATTATATTAGTCAGTTATTCCTGTATTTGTTATTGTACACCGCGAGTAATTGATGCTTGGATTTCTTCTAGTGTTCGCCCCTTGGTCTCCGGCACCAGCTTTGCAATGAATATGATAGCTAGCCCAGAAATGCTTGAAAATATGAAGAATGTTCCTGGAATAGTGTAATGATAAATGGTTTAGTATCACAACCATGGTGGAAATGACAGAAAAGAAGAATCCGGGAAATGAGAGGCATTAAGCTTCACCAGCAGAGCTCCATTGAAGTAAAAAGTTGAAAGTATAAGAAACAACCCAAGAACAAAACCAGTTCACCAGGTTGCAAAGACTTCCAGCTGAGCCCTTTATATTTACAGGAAATATCTGGGAAAGAAAAAAAAAACAAAAAAAACGAAAAACCCTTTAGTTGCCTTTAGCTATGCACTAAATGATGAAGAAATGAAAACCAAATCTCTTGACTAACCTCTGACATTATAATCCATGGGATTCCTGACATCCCTAATGAATAAAATCCCATGTATATCTGAATGCAGAAATAAAAAACATGGTTGATATCTGACGGAAGAACAAACATGTTTGATAGTAGTCATGGTTTTCACAACATTCTTCATGCTATAGTTAAAAGTATCTGCTGTGCCTTTGTTTTGTTTCCCAATTGTTAAATAAGAAGAAAAATGAAAAGAATGTTCAATACAGATGTAATCAACAGGAAAACATTTTTAAGGAAAAGAACACTGAAGTGTTGGCATGTAATATGTGTTACCAGGATGCCAATAAATGCCAAAATTGGAGTGATCTCCTCCAAGCAATGAAGATCCTGCTCATGAAATCTTATATCTTTCAGAAAATAAAAGTTAAAGGGATAATAAGATGCAGAAAAGGCACTTTCTAGATGGTGTAATTAAAATTCTATGTTCTGTTTTTGAGGAACCTGCAAGAGGAATGACAGGCCTGTAAGGAAGCAACCAAAGAATGCACCAACAATGGAAACCTGTAAGCATGTTTGGATTTCAGAATTAGTTTCTCAATTTAGTTGAAACCAAGAGCAATTGGTTGTTTTATACTCTAACCATTAGAAGAGGCCGTCTCCCAGATGTATCGATTAAAAGTATACCGAGAATGTTCATCACAATCTGTACAAGGATATGAATGTTATCAGGATACACAACAGGATGAATTTTGAATCAATATTGCAACTGACATTAGGTAAACACCTGTGTTACAGCCACTGCTATAATTCCTGTAGTGCTTGGAAACCCTGTTGAACAAAATTGTGAGTTCCTTCATAACCATGCAGTTTTCAAGTTATTTGGAGCATTATTTTTACTATCACATAATTTACCAGCTAAATAAAAAATGCTGTTTGCATAATAAGCAAATCCTTTGTAACCCCCCAGTTGTTGTAGCAGCATCAAGCCAACTCCAACCTATGCCAAAATCTTATTATACCAATGGATCAAGCATGACATTTACAGTCAATAGAGAAACCATGGATCAATTAATGTGACTCACAATGACCGAATAAGCATATTTCGAACTGAACAGATCCAGAATCTTATAGCCAGAGCTGCGTTGCAAGTTTTTGGTATAATCCTGCAATATTTTTGAACATATCAAAATTGCACCTATATTGAAGGCTAAAAATTATGGCTTCCAGATATAGTATAAGGGGTGATTACTATTCAAAGGATATTATGTTTCAAAATTTACATGGATTTCATCTGCTTCTTGACAAATATCAGCATTCATTCCTCTGAGGCATTTAAGAGAAGTTTCGAACTCATTGTCTCGACCGTTTTTGGCCTGCAAAATGTACATCCATAGTTGATTAGTTAGGCATATTATGCTGTCATGTCTTTCTTTCCTTGACATCAAAAAGTAAGGCAAACACAATTTTGATATAACTCATGGAACTGCAGATTCCACTTACAAGCCATCTAGGAGATTCTGGAACAAAGAATAAACATATGACCTGTATTATACAAGGAATGACACCTGCAAAAATGCAATTGTCCAAGAATATTAACGCGATTCTTGTTTGTTATAGAAGTTCATGCAGCATGGAAAGAGCGGACTGAAAGATGCTACCGATTAGAGCCAAGATGCGCCAATAGGTGATAGAACCAACAAAATATGCGACTGAAATGCTACAAATTGTCATTGCCTGTAGATTAAGTTAAACGAAAACTAAATCATAGATCGTTTTACTCCAGATTTTACAAAATTCAAATGCCTATAATGCTCAAATTTACCTGAACTAGTGATGAAAATCCTCCCCTAAGATTCTTTGGAGTTATGTCTGCTACATAAACAGGTCCCTACTAGGAAATAAATCAGACATCATCATCAACCACATTAGTCAATTGCATCAAGTAGTAGATGAAGCCTTACAGCAGTTACCACATAATTAAATACTGCAGTCCCAAATCCCAGTGAAAGCCTTCCAAGATACAGTGACCAAGCTTCCTGTCAAAAATCATTGCAACATACGGGATTATGATGTGAGAGCAAGACAATGAGAATAACTGAATGTTATAACTAATAAAAAGAAAGCCTTGCAGAAAATGGAGTATAAAGTAAGGTGAGGGTACAAGACCTTGGAAAACGCTATAGCTAGCCATCCCATGATGTAGAATATATTCAATATCCAGAAGGTCTGCCTCATGAGAGCAACCAAAAGCATTAACTGAGGACTTGATAAAGATTTAATGATGTGAAATAGATGCTTGTTATTATTATTATTATTATTTTTACTATTTTTACTCAGAAAACTCACAATTTTATGACCAAAGAAATCTGATATTCTTCCACTAGCTATTGCACCTGACATTCCTCCTATTGTCAATATTGAACCGAAAACTGAATACTGCACAAGTGATATGAAAAAAAGAGGCAAAGTGAGGTCAAGTGAAATGCTGCAAGAAACTTAGAAAAACTGGCTTTAAGCACTTCCCAAAACGTTCTTCTTTGACAATGTGAAGGCATTTTTGAAACACCACCAATAATCCCCATGAAAATGTGGTGAATTTTGAGGCAAGGGGAGTATCCAAACTATATATTAAGGCTAACAGTTGTTTATGTCTTGAACTTTGTGATGAAACCTCTGCAGGTTGAAACCCAAGTAATTAAATGTCTTAATTGTTTTTTAGCCTGGCACCTACCTCTGCCACTGAGAGACCCAACTCATCTATGATTCCAGACTCTGCAGGTGATGAATATCCACCCTGGCAAGCAATCATGTAAAAGAAGTATGGTCATGATCATTAATGCATCAAAGAGTGAGAGAAAAGAGTCATGAATGTTGACTCTAAGATCCAACTATTCAACCAAACTAAAGCTGATTTCGCAAACATTACTTGGAAATTTTATCCTTAGGGCCAAATGATTATTGTGGTTAAAAAAAAAAAAAAAGAAGATATAACCACATAAGCAAATGGTTCCAAAATGCAGCAACTAGAACATCACAGAAGACAAAATGTAAATCTCAGACTCTAGTTCTAATCCCAATACTAAATTTCCAATCCTAAAGCTGATAATATGCTAAGCACAAATTTATTCTTGTTTGCCCTGGAAAGATCTGAAAGCAATTTTTCATTCAGTTTTGCAGTGCCTGCATAAATTACAAATTCTAAAGTTCAAATACATCGCATGAAAGTGATCAAACTGCTATAGTCCAGACAAGGAATTAAAAAGTAGGAAAAGACCACCGCATCTGGTTTGGACCAGAGCTGTGGTCCTGGCAAAAGTAAAACCTAAGATACATGAACAGAAGATCAAGATGAAGATTCCTCATGATTCAACTTACAAGCACAAAGTATAGGCAGAAGGAAAGGGAGGGAGATGGATCATATTTGGATCACTCCTTCGACTACTTACAGAATAACCACAAGTAAAGGAAGCACTGGCTGCAACAGTGATGCCAAGAACAAGAGATGATGTTATGGCACTGGACTTTCTTGATGGTACACCATTACCATTGTAGCGATTGACAATCAATGGTTCAGTTGCTGGTCCCCGCTCTGTGCCTTCTTCCACCATTTCTTGTCTCCTTGAAGAAGCAGATTGGAGAAATACTGAAAAAGCTGAGAGAGAAATACAGACAGAAGGAGACAATTATTGATGAATGCTTCTTTCCTTTAAAAAATGCTTTGTCTTGTCGTGCAGATGGTTGTCTAGACCGTTCATAGAATAGTCCTGTCTGCATGTTCCACGTATCGAGTTCTCTTGTCTACTTTTTTCTTAAATAATTGCATTTGGCCTGCTCCAAGGTGATTGACAAGGACCGTAACCAAGTATAAATCAAGTTGATTAATGAATAGATCTATATTACACTAGCCAGCAGACATAATGAAAGTCGATAAAATGATGACTAACTATTAGCAATCTGGAGAACCCATAGCCGCCTTTTTGTAAATGGAGAATTGGGGAGCAGTGGAAAATGAGTTTCCATTGGTTCTGGATACACTAGGAAGCTGTAGTTCATACTCAGTGACATCCCTGGAATGATGAGCACATGGTTCTTAGAACTAATTTGTAATATAATCTGCATGATCCTGTTCAGGTTCTTGGTGAAAATCATTGACTTTATCATGTTGCAGTAACAAATCAACCTTTTTTTTTTTAATGATCTTTCAATTAGTCCATTGTTGCACAGTTGCACGAGTCAAGAAGATAAAATGACATATAAGATTATTACTTAACATTGCAACAAATCAATCAACATCATCCTAATCAAGACAAATTTATCAATTTTTATGTAAATAATGAATCAAAACCTTCATATTATGCGTACAGATAAATAGTCAAAACTCAAAAGAGTTTTCTTTAATAATAACCTTAACATATTTAAAATGTTCTTAGTTTGGTGATGGAAACATGTTGGCCCCGTATCTTCTTGATCATTGTCTTGAAAGTGGGCATGGAAGAAGCCACTAATGTTGGCCCCATATCAGTAAAATGAATTTTATTTTTTTAATTTTCAAAATGATTGTCTCAGACATTGTTGGTAACACCTATGTTACTACTTAAAAGCTGCGACTTTCTCTTGCCAGCTATTATTTACAAAGCTGTTCTTTTTCCTTCTAAAACTTGAATAAATAAATTTCCCTCTTTAGATATCCAAACTTAAATGTTTTCTATAAATTAGAAGATCTAGCACACTATTTTGACTAACCATTTCATTTTAGCTGCCTTAATTAAGAAATGGGGCCAGTTCGTTAGACAATTAATATAACTGAACCCTCATTGTTAATTATGATGATGACCGGATGTGGGCCACTTTTTCTTCACTTGGCTTGGTGTCTTCCACTTTAATTATGTTCTTTTATTCTTAAATTATGATTTTTTTAATATAAAAAATGTATTATTTTCTTTATAATTTATTAATACAAAAAGAAATTTCTTTCTGTTTTGGTAAGAAATTTCAATTTAAAAATTATTTATTTCTGTCACTACAAAAATAGAGATAAAATTAATTACATTGGCAGAAATTTTTTTCTTCTTTCCAGCTATGATTGGAATTCGAACATTTTCCGTATTAGAGCCCACTCCAATAGCACTGAACTAATAACTCAATGTTAATACAGCAGAGATCGCCATTTATTTCTCCATTATTGGCCAAATTTGGACCAAAAAAAAGTGTCACAACCCACCAATCACTCTGAGCATGATTAAGCAAAAATGAAAACCAGGCAGGCAAGCAAATAGTACCTTTGGACAGACAGATTTCTGTTTATAACTTCTGGAATCAAATACATTTTCTTCCACTGTACATTTGAAACTTGATGCAAGTAAAAGGAAGTATAAACAAGAGGCTAGCAGCTAAGTTTTCCAGATGCAAATTTATGATCAGCACAGATTTTAGTCAATAACTTGACACAGTTGTTCTCCCTGCTGCAGGGAACTAGCTAGTAATGGATGCCTGTATCTCTTCTAGTGCTCGTCCCTTAGTCTCCGGTACCACCTTCGCGATGAAAATGGCATTTACACCACAAATTGCTGAAAATATGAAGAATGTCCCTAGAATATAGCAAAAGTCATTTGAAGGATCAAAGCCTCAAGAATTAATGGTACACATTAATCAGAGTTGGAGAAGAACTACCTGCTGAACTCCATTGAAACAAGGCATTGAAGTTGTATGAAACAATCCAAGAACTAAAATGGCCAATCAAACTGCAAGTGGTTCCTGCTGCACCTTTGATGTTGATGGGAAATATCTTAACCAAAATCCACATTTTTGTGCAGGTAAAAGATTTTCAGTTTTAGGTTCTTGACAAAGTTTAATAAAGAGAACAGATATATATGGTAAAAACAGTTGAACCAACCTCTGCAACCACAATCCATAGAATTCCTTCCATGCCTAATTGGTATGACCCCATATACGGCTGAAAGTAGAATCAAACAATGAACTAACCCATACTGAAACACCTAGTTTTTGTCTCCCTACAGGCTTTTCAAAGACAAAATATGAATTCTAGAAATATTTTACCCAAATGCTAATGAGAGCCAAAATTGGGGTCTTTTCTTTCCACCAGTGATATTCCTGTTGGGGAACACCACAGCTCTGATATCATTTGTTGGGTTAAAAACCTCCAATCCAATCACACAAGCGAAAGCGAAATCAAACAATAAATCAAACACATAAGAGACAACAATTTAACGTGGTTCGGTCCAACTGACTTACATCCACAGATGAGAAACAAGATCCATTAGTTGTAGAGAATTACAAACATACATCATATCATCAACCTCACTCAACAATCAATACTCATAAGACACTCTCAATCTCTTCTAGTCCTATGAAATATTCTCTACCCAAACAAACACAAACCCAAACAAACACAAACCCAAACTCTTGTGCACCCTTTCAACACAACCAAACACATACCCATATGTTCCCATACATTATACCTATGTGGACCCTCTCAGTCTCCTCTAGTCCACTCACAAACAAACATACACACCCATACCTATGTGGACCCTCTCAGTCTCCTCTAGTCCACTCACAAACAAACATACACACCCATAAGATGTAGAGCCCCAATACTCCTATGGGGTGTCTATCCCATAAAACCCTACAACTCTCTTACATCTTTTTCTCATATCTAACCCTGTAAAGACTTCACCTATTTATAACCATACAAACTTGCCCATTAAGAATCCTTTTCCTCTTAGAATTCTTTTCCTGTAAGTCAAACTTGCCTATTAAAAATCTCTTTCCTTTTAGAATTCTTCTCTTGCAAGTCAAACTTACCTATTAAGAATCCTCTTTCTCTTAGAATTCTTCTTTTGCAAGTCTTCTTGTTCATCAAGCAATATCTGACAAATCTCTAACAAATCTCTTATGGGATTTGAGTCAATATTCCCAACAACTCCTGCTTGTGGTAATTGAAGTTTTATTAAATTGCTGTTTAGACAAAAAAAAAAAATTATAAGGTGATGGAATGTAGGCATTTAACTTTTGTATAAAGCAACCTGTAAAATGAAAGATATTCCAGTAAGGAAGCTACCAAAGCACAATCCACCTGCAGAAACCTGAAATATACTGTAAAGTTAGCTAACCACTTAGCCAAAAACACCTTACAAATCGAATAGTTTCTCTTTTTCTTTTTTTTTTTTTTTCTGACCAATAGAAGCGACTGTCTCCCAAACTTATCGATGAAGCTCATACTAACAATGCTCATCAATATCTGTAAACATATATTGCATATGAATCTTCTGTTTCTGAGATAAGAACGAAGCAAAATTATATTATAAAGTTATAGAGCACAGGACCTCAACAACAGCCAGTGTTCCAAGCCCAATATACTTTGATAAGCCTGACAAGAAAAGAATTTCATAATGTTAAACTCGAATACTTGTTTCAAGTAATATGAACAATATTAGGACATAACATACCTGCAGAGACAAAAATAACACCAGAATAATATGTACATGCATTGGCCCCTCCCAAGTGTTGCAGTACCATAAGCCAAATTCCAATCTATGTGCAATATACATGAGAAGTATATATCATGAATCAAGGAAGATCTATGAAGAGAAATTGGAAATTTTTTTGAACCAAGTTACAAGGTTTACAGTCATTGGAAGAACATATTTTAGCTGAAATAAGTCTAAAACTCCACCCCTTGAGAAATTATTGAGGGATTTTGTGTAATCCTGAGAAAAGAGATGTCTTATTTGTTTTCTCCATGCAATGGAAAAAGAAGATACAAATTTAAACAGTTCAAGTAAATAAAAAAGAAATACAAATATTTGGGGGGGGGGAAGGGGGGTAGACCTTTTGCTATTTTAAATCTAAAAGTAGACTGCTAACATTTTTCATAAAGTTCTGTAATGAACAAAGAAGCTGAAGTGTTACTTTGATAGCAGTTGCTTCCTGAAAAATATCAACTTTCTCTCCTCTGAGGCACTGCAGGGTAGTTTCAAACTCCTTTTCTCGGCCAACTTTTGCCTACACAGAATTTATTGGTAGTTGGCATTAGTGTAATGCAACAATATGCCTGCAATAATGAGTGAAATAGTTTCTACGTAGCTCTAACCTCTGTTTCTATCAACAAAAGTTTTGATCATTTAACACTCTCCTCCTTGATGCATGATTTCCTAAAAGATTGGAAAGTGTCATTTATCTAAAGTGATGTTCAACTAGTTTTTAGAATGTTTCTGGCTCATCTCTAACAACAGAACATAAAGCAATTAGAAGTTGGGTATTTCATTTTTCTCCTAATTAAACTTTTTTGGTAGAGATTTCAGCTTTACTGAAACTGCAGACTGAACTTTGAAATATGACTCATCAGCCATCTAGGAGACTCTGGAATGAAATATAGAAGTGGGAATTGCAGTAGACTTGGAAAAGTTCCTGTATTTTAAATCATTCCAAAATGGTGCAAACTTCAGATTGCATCCAATGTGTTTTACATGAAAAGAATCAGAAGTTACCTATTAGAGCCAAGATGCGCCAATTGATGTAAGGACCAATGAGATACATTATGGACAGGCCTATGACACCTATCATCTGCAGAATCAGCTGTGGTAAGAACATGATGCAGCAAGTACTTTGTGACCCCAGTTTAATAAGTAGAAGGTTTACATGTACTAGAGCCGAAAATCTCCCCCTGAGATTCTTCGGTGTTATCTCTGCAACGTAAATCGGTACCTGTAAAGGATTGAACTGGGAAAATGTTTATCCATCATCATATATAGTACTGATTAACAGTATCAAATTTATATGCAATCTTTGCAACAATTACCAAATAACCAGCAATTCCGTTCCTGAATCCCAGTAACAGTCTTCCAACATCTAGCAACCAAGGAACCTTTGCAATACACATGAAAATCCAATAATGTAAATTGAAAGTAATCGATTAGTTTATAGAAAACACAGGCACTGATTCAGTACAGAACTCCAACTCATAATGTTTTGATTCTCTTTTTGCTAGGCACACTAAACCATCTTATTCTAGGTACTTTTAGTTATCTTTATTCACCTTTCCAAGGTAATCTGATAAATGGTTCAAGTGAAATAAATTATATGTATGTAAGAAACTCAATTGAAGTCATTTCTTCATGAATTCTGATTGGGCACCATCTGCTATCAAGATTTTATTAGATACAACACAGCACCTCATCATTTCCAAGATTTCAGAAGGGCATATCACATTTTTAATGGAGCATATAACAAAGAAACTTTAGCATAGAGTTGAAGACAAAATAAAAAAAAAAAAAAAGAAAAACAGAATACGAGGAACCTTTGCAAATGCTATTGCAAGCCATCCCACAGTGTAGAACAAGTTCAGCACCCACATTGTCTGATTCAAGAGATTGAGGAGTTTGTAAAGATTTTGCAATTAACACTCAACAGGTGGCTTAGTGATGCTATTACTCATATAGGAATTTACGCATTTACGACCTAGGAGATCGGTTGTCTTCCCACTTACTAGTGCACCTAGAATTGATCCAATATTTACCATGGAACCAAAAAGAGAAAACTGCACACACAAGAGAGTAGTTCAAATTCACTATGAATTGTGTCAACTAAAACAATAACGACTATTGAAATAGGAACAGAACAAAGCAAAAGAAGACTAGTAACATAGACAGAAGCTACAGCAAACTATGTAGCTTAGTCCTAAAAAAGAAAACTAAAGATAACCTTACTGATTAGAAAGGAGATTTTAAAGCTATTGTATTGTTATTCTAAATCTATACAAATTCCTTTTAAACCCAGAATCATGGATTACTTGTCAGAAATGCAAATTAGCAACTAAGTACTCTCATCACAGTGTTTTACCTCTGTAACAGAAAGGCCTAAGTCCTCCATGATTGCAGACTGAGTTGGTGATGAATATCCCACCTGCACAAAGATTATATAAGAAAGGGAAGAAATAAAAAAGCTTAACCAAAATTGGGTCAATTCAATATACTGTCACCACATTAAAAATGCATATTAGGAAGCATAAAACATTGGTTTGAGAAGTAAATGGCAGTAAATACTTCACTTGTTTTGCCTGCCATAGAAGATGGTACTTACAACACATCCAAAACCAAGTGCAATGCAAGCTGCCACAAAGATGCTAAGAATCAGAGTAGAAGTGATACTTGAACTAGTCTTCAGCTCACCACCATGGCCACCACCTTCCTCGCTGAACCTAACATCATCATGTTGCTGCCTTACAAGCAATGACTTGCAGCTGGCGCCCTTTCTTCTCCCATATCCCTTTTTTCCTGGAAGAAAAACTTGAGATATAGGATGGTTTTTATTGCTCCCCTTGTATTAAGTGAGAGAAGTGAACATCATAACTAAAAAGTGTACTATAATTGGTCTGTTTGAGATGTTTTCCACCCTTGAGAAGTACAGAACAAAAGATGGCTGATTGGATTCTACCACTTAATTGTCCGCAAGCTATCCTTTAAGTGTGACGTACTGAGGGTAGGAGCTAACCCAAGCCTCATCCTGTGGCTGGAAAGATTTTGACTCCTGTAACTTAAACTTTAGACATGGGGCCATACTAAAAAAGAAGTGGGCCATTAAAACTGAATTGTGGTCTTGCATGGCGGAAAAATTGAAAGGGGAAATCTTAGGAGGGTTTCACCTAAAAGTAAGACCTAAACGATCAGCTCCAACGTCAGTTGAGCGTGAAGTGGGAACTGGCAAGTCAGAGAAATGGAATGCTGAAACCGTGAAATGATATACATTAGTTGTTGTTTTTACTTGAAATGCATATAGTAAAATTATATATATATATATATACATATTTTAAATATCTATTTTTTTGTAATTTGTTAATATAAAAGAAATTTTTTTTCTTTCTTTGGTAAGAAATTTCAGTTTAAAAAAGTCATTTATTCTTTTGTTCTTTTCGAGTGTGGAACTGTGAGAATTATTTCTTTGGGAGGTTCCATGCCTGACGCCTTCGTTACCTTTGTGGGCCCCTCCGTTGTTTTGTTAGGAATGATAAGGAGTCAGATCAGAATAAAATTTTATTTGTCTCATATTTGATAATTTTTTTAGTTTTTAACATCCGAATTCAATACAATTGGGTATTATATAAACAGCACTTAATTTAATTTAAAATTAATAAAATATTATTTTTAATATAAATATAAAATTAAATAAATAAATAATAATTTTTTTTATATATCAAATTAAATTTATTTAAAATTTGATTTTAATTTTTTTTATAATTATCTAGGCTCAAGACTCGATTAAAAAAAAAAACTAATTCTAAAAAATTGAATAGGATCAGAGCCTATCAGGGACGGCTCTCAACCCTAGTCTACGTTACTCTTTCCATCCTCCAAAGCACGAGCTTCATGAAAATTTATGGTAACTAACAACTAGCTTGTGGTTCTCAAAGAAAAGTTGGGTTCATGGTCTTTTTTTAGCAGAGTTCATGGTCTTTTGTAATTCCTGAACCACAAAAACAGGTGGCTCATCATATTTGAAGCTCAAAATCAAGAGAGCTAAAGCATGAGCAAAAGAGATATGGCCAAATGATAAAGACAAATACAGTAGTGTTTGAGGCTATTAGTCCTGTCGTTTCCCATCCTGACCACTTCACGTGGATGGTTTATAGGAGGAACAATGTTATTAAGACTTTGGAAGAACCTATTTCTTTGGTTCGGACACAAGGACCAAAGCAAGATGCTGCCAATGAAATAACTTGCTTCATTCTGAAGAATGAGTAATTGATGATTGTATTTCTTCCAGTGTTCGCCCTTTAGTCTCTGGTACCATTGTTGCTGCTAGGATGAAGTTTGCCAAACAAAAGGCTGAAAATATGAAGAATATCCCTGAAACAATGCCAGAATTTGGTCATTTCTAAGGTTAAAAGCTTGAGAATATGTAGCAGATTGGATAAAGATGGCATCATCACCTGCTGAGCTCCATTCAATTAGGAAGTTAAAGTAGTATGCAACAGCCCAACCAGTGATATTGCTGATAAAATTACAGATGCTTCCAGCTGAACCTTTTACATTTATTGGAAATAACTGTGACAGAAGCTGGTATAGTTGGTAAATATTGCAGAAATGGATGAATGAATATGTACACAAAGGCTAAAACAGTTAGCAGACCTCTGATAATAACAGCCATGGAATTCCTGATGCGACTACATATGATCCCATATACATCTGTAAGTGTAATAAAATATTTAGAATGTTAAAAAAAAATAAAAGGAGAAAAAGCCAAAATTTAAGGGGAAAAATGGATTACTTACCATTAAGCCAATGAGTGCCAAAATAGGGCTACCTTGATCCCACCAATTATGTTCCTGCTCATTGATCATTGCAACTGAGATGTCAGAACATAGTGAAATGCACTAACAACATCAAAGGGAGCCAAATAAAGCTACATTGTTAGTACCTTTAAGAGGAATGATAGTCCTGTGAGGAAGCAACTGAGGCATAATCCAGCTGAAGCAACCTGAAAACAGATTCCACAATTATATCATTGTTCAACCATGCAATTTTGACTTACAGACAATTATAAAATGTTTATCCCTTTCTAACCAGTAGAAGTGGTCGCCTTCCAGATTTATCGATTAAGATTGTTCCCAAAATGCCAAGTAATGTCTGCAAAACACAAAAAGGAAAAGAACAATCTTTAGTTTCTGATATATGCATCTATGGAAAATTTGCTTTCCAAATGACTATGCAGCAAACCTGAGCAACAGCCAATGTAACGAGTCCAACCATGCTCGATATACCTGTCAATTGTCATGAGCTAGAACTTCATGTAGTTGAATTTTCATAAGATTTCTTAAACTTGTATGAAGATTGTTAAGATCAGTAATTTACCAGCTGAGACAAAAATAACACTGGAATAATATACAAATGCATTGGTTCCTCCCAAACTTGACAGCGCCATCAAGCCAACTACAATCTAGAAGGAATGGAAGAGAAATCAATGGATTATATAACACATATAGAGAAATTGATCAACTTCAACTAAGTTTCATGTCTTACAAGCAAAGGACGGATATACTTCTTCTGAAATATGTCGAAAATTCCTTCCTTTGAGAAACTTTTAAGAGATTCCACATGATCCTATTTATTACATCAATGGAAAGTAACTGATGTAAAATGTAACACAAATATAAACAACAGTAAACTAAAGAAGAATAAACTGAGGGAAGGTGAAATTGTGCTATTTAATTTTTAAGATAGCCTGTCATTAAAATTAATAATTCTTTAATTTTTTTAAGAAAAAATAATAAAGGTTACTTTTATATCAGTTGCTTCATCAGAAATATCAGCTTCCTCTCCCCTTAGGCACAACAGAACAGCTTCAAGGTCTTTGTCACGACCAACCTTTGCCTGCAGAGAAATATTCTCACTAGCTGTAGATCAAAGTTGAGATTAGAGAAAAAAATGCAATCTTGTAGGAATGAAACTTTGGAAAAGCTCCTATCTATTATACATCCATTCTAGGACCCCCAATTTTAATATTTGCTGCCATGCATGCTTTTACCAAAATAAAATCTTTCTTCTTTGAAACTTTTGGCTTAGGATCCACTAATACTACATGAAGCAATTAGTAATCCAATATTTTTCTGTTTCTTTGGACCTGAACTTTTAAGTTAGGCACTGCATCTTAGCTGTCAAATTCACAGAATGTCAGAATCTCAAAATGGACTCACCAGCCATCGAGGCGATTCAGGAATGAAGAAGAGGAGTGGGAGTTGAATTAGGCCAGGAATGGCAGCTGCATGTTGAATCATGTCAAAACTGTTACAACTTTCAGATCACATAACCAATTTCATATACATGACAGGAAATTTAGTTACCTATTAGAGCCAAATCGCGCCAATCGACAAAGGAACCAACAACATACATGAATGACATGCCCCAACAAGCCATCAACTGCAGAATAAGTATTATAAGAACCATGAGGTAGTAAGTGCATTGCAGCCTCTGTTTGATTAATGATAAAGTTTACCGGCACCATGGCTGTAAATCTTCCCCTGAGATTCTTGGGTGTTATTTCTCCAATGTAAATGGGCGCCTGTTTGAGATTGAAATGTAAATTACTATTGTTCATTATGTCGACATTCAACTTGAAACGGATAAAATTATGTCAAATCAAACTTTATAAGAGTTACCAAATAAATTGAAATTCCATATGTGAATCCCAATGACAATCTTCCAAGGTCAAGCAGCCAAGGAACCTTTTGAAAAAACATCAAAACTTTGGTATTATGAACTGAAAGCCAGCAATGACAAATTGATAATAACATCTTAAACAATACCGAACATCCCTTTATTGTTCCAATGTAGCAAATCAAAGCCATCTCTTTTGGTAAGTTAATCAAGCATGTCATAAAGAAAACTTAAAGAGAATGAGCAGATGAGCCGAAACCTTTGTGAATGCTATGGCAAGCCACCCACTGATGTAGAAAACATTCAAAATCCACATGGTCTGATTCAAGACATGGATTGTAAAAATTTAGCAATTCGTATTCAACAGTTGGAATAAAGATTTTTACTATGTCCTGACAAAGCTTACCAATTTCCGACCAAGCAAATCTGCTATCTTCCCACTTATTGCAGCGCCTAGAATTGCTCCAATACTCAGTATTGAACCAAAAAGTGAAAACTGCAAAACAGTTTTATTTTTTTAAGATTAAAACACTTGAAATAATATCAAATGCAATTAAATTCCCTTCACATAGCTGAACATTCCATGTAAATTTGCCGACCAATTGGTCCTCTCCATAACCAAAGTAGGCAATCTTGAATTGAAACTAATGCCATCGTTAATTAAATATAAAATGAGGTTCACAAGATTACAGAAAAGAACTAAGAGAACCCAATAAAGCAAGGATTCACCTAAGTAGATTTAAAAAGCCAAAATCCCTAAAATTAGGAAAGGTGCATTTGGCATGCTTAATTTTGCCCCTTTGCTTTCAAACTTGAAGGGACAAATTGTTTCTCAACCAGATTCTCTTTGTTCAGGATTTTAACAGCAATGTCTAATTGCTCCTCTGCAGGCAGATTAAAATCAAAACATATATAGTTAGTGGATCGATTCTTTTACCTCTGCCACAGAAAGTCCCAAGTCTGCCATGATTGAAGACTGAGTAGGGGATGAATATCCTAGCTGCAAAGCAGAAAACAAGTTCAGCATTGGAGGAGTCCGAGACACACTGTTAAAAACATTCAATAAAAATGCACCTACAGAACATCCTAAACCAAAGGCAAGGCAAGCAGCCTCAAAGGTGCTAAGAGCAAGAATAGTGGTGACAGTGGAAGCAGCCACCGACCCTCCATCCCCAAGACCAACACCACCATTTTCTTCACTGTCTACAAGGTTGTCATGTCCTTGACTGACAAGCAAAGACTCTGTTGCTTCTGTTCTTTGCTGCCCCATAGCAAGTTGGTTTCACTTCAAAGACCCAAAAAAAAAAAAATGTAGTAAATGTTACCAGCATGAAGTAAACTTCAAGTAACTAAATCAAATTTAACGAACTGTACATGGTGCAAAATTTCACAGATTTTCCTTTGAGAATATGGTTTTGGATCCAATAAAGGTTAAAAAGTATGGGACAAGCACTTTAATGCAGCTTTCTTATGATTTTCGCAAATAATTAATGGCTTTTAGGTACCAAAAAAATATTTTTTTTATATATATGAAGATGTATTAAAGTTGATATATATCGAGCAAAGGGTTAGGCAACGAGGAGTTAGGTAGTCTTTTTTCCAGTCCATCTACCACATTCTCTCTACTATTGTTAAGTTTTTGGCAAAGCGTGGGCTTGCCTCTCAGAATCAGCAGGGGACAGGGGTTAGGTTGCATAACTGTGGTAGGTGGCAAATCAAAGTTACATTTTGGGTTTCATTAACATGCAATTTTTTTCCTGCGAGGACGTAGTTTAAAGATAGAGAAAAACATTACATATGTTGAGATTTGAATATAAAATTTATTATATGTTAAGAGTTAAAAATAATTACATAAATCGATTAAACTAAATTTGAGATTCAGCATTTTAATTATGTATGTCTACTTCAAACTACTTCAATCAAATGTCCTGTAACAGCTCAAGTGATCTAGCCTGTGAGGATGGTAACATTGTCTACTATGTTTTCCCTGTAGGCATCATTGGATTTTCCTATTCTCTCTATTCAGTTTGAATAATGGATCAAGATCAGAAGCAAGTCATAATCTCTTAAATTGTCATATTCATCGTGATAAATGTAGGATCATAAATTCAGGAAATTACAACATTATTGAAGCTGTGAATTAAAGCCCTTCCAATTTATGATGCCATAGCAAAAACAAATAATAATAATACATGGCTGTTCAAGAAATTTCTGCTCGGGTTTAACCTTTATGCAGAGAAATCCTTAATTTTTTCTACAAGATATAAAAATACAATTTATTCAAGGAGTCATACAGTGATAACCTCAATGTTACAAGGAACAAGGCGTGGCCCTGGAACTGTAGGAGCTGAAAAACCAGTTTCCAAAATTTTCACAATCTGATCCATTGTTGGCCTAACATGTAATATCGGATGGCAGCAAAGAACAGCAATTAAAACGTATTGTTCCATCACTTGTGGCAATCCAATCTCAGGCATGCCTTGCTCAATAACATCTAATGCTCTCCCTTGTTCCACAAGCTCCCAAACCCAATCTGCAAGCCGTATAATCTTTTCCTCGTTGCTGGCATGTGCAGTTTTGCCACTCAAAAGCTCCAGAAGCAAAACCCCAAAGCTGTAAACATCACTTTTTTCGGTTAACTTGCCATACAAGGCATATTCCGGAGCAATATAGCCTAGGGTTCCAGCTACCCTTGTGCTTAAATGTGTCATTCCTTCTGACTTGATCTTTGCCAAGCCAAAATCTGCAACTTTCGGCTCAAATGACTCATCCAGAAGTATGTTACTAGCTTTGATATCTCGGTGAATAATAGCAGGATGCAGACCATGATGCAAGTAAGCTAAACCTCTTGCAGTTCCAAGGGCAATCTTCTGACGAATAGGCCAGCTAAGTTTCTTCTTCCCCAATCCGAAAAGATGATCGTAAAGGCTTCCATTATGCATCAAATCACAAACAATTATTCTCTGATGACCTTCCGAAGGACCTATTGCAGTACAGAATCCTCTTAAAGCCACAAGATTGACATGTTTTACACTTGCAATGACTTCTACTTCATGTAAAAAGTTCTCTTCTCCAGCAACAGAACAATTCTTGAATCTTTTTATAGCAACTTCAGATCCATCCGGTAATAACCCTTTATAAACATTCCCATATCCTCCCATTCCAATAATATTATTTCTGGAGAAATTCATTGTTGCGTTTTTTATTTCCTTAATTTTGAACTTTATTAGACCAGTGCTTCTACTATACAGTCCAAATCCAAATACCAAACTAGTCTCATCTTTAACAGACTCATTCTTCTCCATAACAGGCCTGCTCTTCTCCTTTTTATTTTTCTTGTGTCGTCTCATCAGGAGGAACAAAATTGCAGAAAAGGCCCCAAGTAGACCAACGACAGAACCAACTGTGACCGCTGCAATTATACTTCGGTGTCGCTTACTGCTCGGTTTCTCTGGTTCTAATTCTAGGGAAAACAAACACTTAGCAGTTGCTCTATCAGTTGGACCAAACTGGTTGACAAATGCAGCTGTGTACATACTAGGATACCATGAACAAGCTGAGACATTCCCTGCTGTGTCATCTATGTCATCAAGGTAAATTTTCCTGAGTCTAAGCAACTTACTAGTACACATTCCACAAACAAAACTATTATCCAAAGACTGAGTACAGTAATATCTTAAAATTTTCAATTTGGTGTTAGGAATAAGGCTCTCAAACTGTGCTATAGATGTTATATTCAAGCAGGTTTTTGAAATCCATTCTGCATGGTATCCACAATAAGTTTGGATATCAAAATCATTTAAAAACTCACCTATTAACTGCTGGTAGGACTCCCAGCATGCCTCAGAAGTGGTAGGAGGGGGAACAAAGTACTCAGTCATCTGGAGATACTCAGATTGAACCAAGTGGATTCCTTCAAGAATGTTTTGACACTGTGCTGTAATGCCAGAAAATGCGGGCCTTGCAGGGACATTGAACAGTTTCCTGAGGATGTCAAAGTTCAATGGACAAGAGCCGTTCACAAGGGTTTCATTTGAGATCTTTTGGCAATATGTGCTGGAAACACTGATCTCAAAAAATGTTATTGTTACCAATGCAAAGAAAGTGAATAGAGATAGGGACATTGCAAATCTAACGAGTTGTAGACATTGAACAGCAATACAGAATAACTTCAATCTTAATTTCTTAATGAAATTTATCAAAATAATCACTTCAGCCTCAACCTTCAGTGGCCGGTTTTGGCAGGTAGTAACGGGCGGCAACTGAGAGCTGGAATCAGTCTCAACTGGATATTTTAAATGGCACAGAATCCTTATCATGCGATTATGTGACTATAAATAATCCTTTACCTATGATCATTTTTCTCAAACTAAGAACATATGAAATACTTCACATATGTGGCCATGACACATATGGCCAGTTCTTGGTACTATATAATTGAAAATGTTCTGTTTGAGCTGGTTCCTGGTTTTAAAAAAAAAATTACTAATTAATAATTAAGTCATATATTACGATAAACATCAATTTATAAAATTTGATTCGTTTTGATCTATTAAATTATACGATTTTAGCTCACAAAAATTTTTTATAAATGATATTAACGCTTATATTCCAAATTAAATTTTAATACACAACTAATACAAAATGACATCTTGCGTGTGAATTTTTAGGCTGAGATCTGAAAAATCATGCAATATGACAAATTATATAATAGTTTAAGAGGTAACCTTGGCCTTATCCAGAAGTAGACTAAATCATAGATAGGAAATGTTCTCAATTGAGGTGATGTTTTTCATGGTCGACCTAATTGTACAGGAGCAATTTCTAGAATACGTGTGAAAGGATCCAATCCTCTCAGTATAAAGAAGACATCTTCAAAGCCTTTGGTGACTTTCCATTCATTTTTCTTTTCCTGATAAATTTAATGTTTCCCAGCTGACCATTTCTTATGTTTTATGGTTTGAATTGGGGAAACATATATAATATTGTTGACAGAAAAAGGACAATGACAGCTCAAAACAGTGAAAATAGAAAGGACAAAAATTAATATAATAAATTTAAATTTATTTTAATTAATTCATATAAATTTAAATTTTTAATTTTAATACCTATAATATTTTTTTATATTTTTTAATTCTTTTATATAAATCTTCTCTAAATTTCAAATTCCAACCAAACATTCCAAAATCCCATGTAAATCTACCCTAAAAAATATAAGAAAAAATAATTATAAAAAAAAACCTTTGAAACACAAATGAAAAATGAAGCTAACACATAAGTAAATTAATAATTTATATTATCATATCCTATAAAATATTATATTTATGTTATATTTTAAATAAAAGTTACACTTCATATTTTAAATCAATACGAAAATATAAAATATATATTTTTAATTTTATTAAATTTATTTATATATTTTTAAAAATTTTAAATTATATTATTTTTATGTTTTTTATTTGTATCATTTTTGTATCGTATTTTAAATTATCAAATTTACACATATAATAGTTTGGCAACAATTTTTTTTTTTGTTTTTAGTTTTTTTAAAAATTAAAAGTAAATATGTGTTTTGGTTTTTTTTTTTTTGTTTTTAAAAGCTGAAAATAAATTTTGAAAAGTTTTGAAAAAAAAAAATTAAAGATGTTTCCAGTTTTTTTAAAACAATTTCGTCACTGTTATTGACAATATCGTTGCAGTACTGATACAATTGAAAATATTTGCTTTTGAAATATTAAAATTTTAATTTTTTTTTATAAGTTTTTGTTTTTTACATTTTTAAAATAAAAATATTTTATTCAAATATTTTTTAAATTTAATAAACTAAAAACAAAACAAAAATAACACAAAATAATTTTTTTAAAATACAAACGACCTCCAGTTATCATAATCATCTACTTAAATTGGACTGTTTGATTTGGTTCGGTTTTATTTTATTTTTTTATTGGTAAATTTAAATTTAAAATTTTCTCTCTTCAAATTTGCGTTTGAAGGTGTTTACGTTTGACAACTATGCAAATCTAACCCCGGATTTTGTGGTTCGGCATCTCCCTTAAACATATTACCGTCCCATGTCTTAACGTAACCGATCTAGCCCTCTACTTTTCTTTATTTTCCGTTTTGGCCTCAAATTTCTTCACATTTTTACTTTTGTCCCCATATTTTCTGATTTTTTTTAATTTGATTACCACAATTTGGACATAGTGTGCTTATTATTCTGATGTCAACAAAAATGCGGCTTGACTTTAAGGCAATGTCAAACACTGAAGATTAATTGGTTGATAGATGTTTTAATTGTAAATTCCTTCTTTGAAAAAAAGAATAAATTTGATTTCTTCGCCACTAATAAGTGACGTAAAAAAATAAAATTTTACATAAATTAAAATATATAATATAAAAAGTGTTTTTGAAAAAAAAAATTACAATTTATGAATAACCTTTTTTATGTAATAAAATGAAGTCTTTTTATTTTTAAATATTTTATGCTCTTATTTTTTCATATTTATTTTTTAAAATTTTGTTTTTTTAAATAAAAATATGGTACATTAATATTATAAAAAATAAAATTTTTTAATAGACATAAAATTAAAAAAAATACTTAAAATAAGATAAAGGGAGGATATATTTTTAACTCTAGGTTTAATTATTTGACAGTTGTTAAGTGATTTTGAGGTTATAATTTTTTTTTTACAAAATGGAATTAGCTTTAATATATATCATAGAACTATTAAATTATTCTCTGTGGCAAAAAAAAATTATTCTCAAACAAAGAAAAACATGTTAATTAGTTGAAAATTTTAATAATTAATTTTGATAAAAAGATACTAAGAGAATTAACTTAAATTTTTATTAATTTATTATAAATATTTACAAGATATAATTTTTGATACGATAAAAATAAAATAAATCTTTTATATTTTAAAAATAAATAAATAAAAAATAAAATATTATTTATTTAAAATTTTTTTAAAATAATGAATTTTTAATTTCATTACCTATCAAATCAGAAAATTTTCAAATATAAAAAAATCCTTTTCAAAGGAGAACCCTATTGAACTTTGCAAAACTTTAAGGGACCCATATGAAAATTTTCCATTTCTTGCGTACACTGCAATTAACATTGGCGAAGAACCGTCATTTCTCTTCCTCTATGGTTCCTTTCTGTTAAAAGGTCAAACCCAACCACCGAAACAGACAAAAAAAAAAGGACTTTTTGCTTCCCGGCGACCGTCAAACACTAAAACGCCGCCGTTTTGTTATTTTCCTCTTATGCTATTGCCGATCGTTTTTTTTTCCCGGTAACGCCCCGGTGGCCGGTAAAAGAAATTAATTTTGGATTATTTCTTGACTATGAAGCGCAACGGCAACATCGGAAACAACAAAGGCTCCAATAATAATAATAATAATAATAATAATAATAAATAATAATAATAGTCATAATAATAATGGTTTTTTGCCAAATTCTTTGAAATTCATATCTTCCTGCATAAAAACCGCCTCTTCCGGTGTCCGGTCAGCTAGTGCCTCCGTCGCCGCATCTATTTCTGGAGACTGTCACGAACACCATAAAGACCAGGTTTTCTATTTTAATTTTTTAATTATTGATTATTATTTGTCGATTATTTAATTATAACCTTAATCAATTTAGGTTTAATTTTTTGTTCATTTAGGGTTTTTTGTTTGGAAAAATTAGCTCCTTTTTAGTTTTATTTTGCTGTTTTATTGCTCAGAAAAAATATAGAGAAAATTAAACGTGGAGAAATTTAATGGTCTTTTCTTTTTTGTTTAATTTAAAGTAAAATTTACTTCTTCTAGTGAATTAGGGCTTAGTTAAGTGAATGTTGTAATGTAGAACTGAAAATTTAATTTCTTTACAAATTTTAATTTTGAACTTAGTTTATTCGTTAATATTTGCTGAAATTTAAGTATGATTGTTGAATATGATGTTTTATAAAAAAAAAAAAAAATCATATGTATAACTATTGTTGTTTTAGTAGCTGGTGAATGGACATTGAATTGTTTTTGTTGAAAATGATGTTTTTCTTTTTGTGAGTTTCTATAAAATGAATGAAGTTGTGAATAATTTATTTAATGAAGGTAAATGAATGACAGTGGATCATACAATCAGCCGATTTAATGTTTTGATTTCGATTTGTTTGTACAAAACCAAACCAATGTTTAGATGATATTTGTTGGAAATAATGTCTTTGGGAGTTTAGGAAATAGAATTAATAATATGTTGATGCTGTAATAATTTTAATCCATTTTCATCCCCGGCTCCAATGATGGTTGTTTTAGAGTTTTATAAGTCTTTATAATGACTGAATTATGTTTTTAAGGTCAAAATAACCATAGAAGCTGAGGACTTAGATGCCATTATTTTGCAAAATAATAATTGACCATTTGCATGACCGATTTACACTTGGAGCTTCGTGAAAATGATTAGGTTATAAACAAGGAAATGATGACTCTGGAGAGTTTAGTTATTTTTGTGAGAGCAGTATTTGATTATTGGACAGAGTAACAGAGTCAATATTAGAATATTTGTCGTGTGCCAACATTTTGATTCTTGTTTGCTCTTTCTATTATGGGCAATTCTGTTCTATTAATTCTAATAATGCAGTGCTTTGAGTTCCATTAAGGTCAAAATTGCCAAAATGGAAACTGAACTGCTGAATTCCATTGTGTTATATGCAAATTGTTTATCAGTTGCTCACCATTTTGATGGCAATAGCTCGGTATAAATGACGAGGACACTAGTTTACCCCTAATTCAAAGAAGGTGGAGTTAATGTGAGATGCTGATATAGATTTACTTGTGTCACATTGCTAGCCATGGGATTTTGTTGCACTCCTCTTTGACGGGCTGAATAACTTATATATGCATTTGCCTGAAACTTGTTGCTACTCTCTCGGCTATCTCATTGGAATTCTTTTGTGAAACAGGTGCTTTGGGCTTCCTTTGACAGACTAGAGCTTGCTCCTTTATCTTTTAAAACCGTTCTCTTAGTTGGATACTCCAATGGCTTTCAAGTTCTTGATGTCGAAGATGCCTCTAATGTCAGTGAACTTGTCTCAAGGCATGATGATCCGGTTACATTTTTACAAATGCAGCCGCTCCCTGAAAAGTCTGAAGGTCATGAAGGATTTAGATTTTCCCATCCTTTACTTCTGGTTGTTGCCTGTGATGAGTCGAAGGGCTCAGGTTTGATGTTTACTGGAAGAGATGCATTTGCTAGAGATGGTTTAGATGAATCTCAAAATGGAAATGTTCTCATCTCTCCTACTGCTGTTCGATTCTATTCATTAAGGTCTCATAATTATGTTCATACATTGAGATTTCGATCTACTGTATATATGGTTAGATGCAGTCCTCGAATAGTTGCTGTGGGGCTTGCAACACAAGTAAGAATTAGCTTATGTTTTTTTTTTTTTCTTTCTCAAACTTAGTTTCAGTACAATTAGTATTCTAACACTTGTCAGAAACAAGTCCAGTCTGATTGATTGATTTTTATCCTCCTCTTTGTCTTATTTTTAGTTCAATGTGCAATTTAAAATAATCAGATTGGAAGGTCCCAGGACTGCTTGTGTTTTATCAAGATGTTGATTGGAGGATGTTTTTAGTTTAGATGCATTCTATATTTCTTTTATTTGACCAATTATGTAGTTGGAGCTAAACAATTTAAACCATGCTAATTTCTTTTATTGGTTGGCAGATATACTGCTTTGATGCTTTCACTCTTGAAAATAAATTTAGTGTCCTCACCTATCCTGTTCCTCAAGCAGGAGGCCAAGGAATGGTTGGGATTAATATTGGATATGGTCCCATGGCAGTGGGTCCTAGGTGGTTAGCTTATGCTTCGAACAATCATTTGCTGTCAAATACAGGTCGCCTGAGTCCACAGAATCTTACTACATCTCCTGGTGTTAGTCCATCAACTTCACCCGGCAATGGGAGTCTTGTGGCTCGATATGCCATGGAATCTAGTAAACAATTAGCTGCTGGTTTAATAAATCTGGGTGACATGGGCTACAAAACTTTGTCCAAATACTATCAAGATCTTATTCCTGATGGTTCCGGTTCTCCTGTATCTTCAAATTCAGGCTGGAAAGTTGCTCGGGGTGCATCACATTCTGCAGAGACTGATATTGCTGGGATGGTTAGTCCTTGATGTATTGGAGAAGCAAATTTTAGTCTTATGTTAGAATGCCTGATAGTAATATACATGACCATAGCATATTAATTCCACCTCGATGTGGAAGGCTACTATTCACATCTTTGCCTCTATGCTTTGATTTTTATGTCAGATACATGTTTGGGTCAAATTTGTCAGAGAGGTATCATATGAGATAAGATTGCTTATTAGGTCTTAGAAATACTAAAATATCAGAGGCTAGGAAAGTTTGACTGGTTAATTATCAACTATGAAAATTTAGGTGTAATTTTAGGATTTTCTTTTTTATACGGTCTATTGCAGGTTGTGGTCAAAGATTTTGTTTCCAGAGCTGTTGTATCACAGTTCAGGGCTCATTCTAGTCCAATTTCTGCTCTCTGTTTTGATCCAAGTGGGACTCTTCTGGTTACGGCCTTAATACATGGGAATAATATAAATATTTTTCGGATTATGCCTTCTTTGACAAAGAATGGATCTGGAAGTCAAAGCTATGATTGGAACTCATCACACGTGCATCTTTACAAGCTTCATCGTGGCATGACATCAGCTGTATGTTCCTGCAGCTTCTACTTTTTCAAAAAACTGTAATGTTTTATCTATCTATAATTTATTTTTTATTTGGTTTTGCTTTGCAGGTGATACAAGATATTTGCTTTAGTGCTTACAGTCAGTGGATTGCCATTGTTTCATCTCGGGGTACTTGCCATATTTTTGTTCTTTCTCCATTTGGTGGCGAGAATGTTCTCCAAATTCTGAATTCTCATGTAGATGGGCCTATCTTATCACCAGCTGTATCTCTACCTTGGTGGTCCTCTCCATCTTTCATGATAAACTATCAAACATTTTCTTTGCCAGCACCACCAACTGTTACCCTTTCTGTTGTTAGCAGAATAAAAAATGGTAACTCTGGATGGCTTAATACAGTTACCAATGCTGCATCTTCTGCATCTGGAAAGGCCTCCTTCCCATTCGGTGCTTTTTGTGTTGTTTTTCATAACCCTTTACCTAATGATTTGCAAAGAGCTCAAGTAAAAGCTAATGTTTTGGAGCACCTATTAGTTTATGCTCCTTCTGGTCTTGTTGTTCAACATAAGCTACTGCCTTCATTTGGGGGAGAGGCAGATGAAAGTGCTTCAAGAATTGGACCAGTTTCTGCTCGACAGGTACAAGACGAGGAGTTACGGGTGAAAGCTGAAGCTATGCAAGCATGGGATGTATGCCGAAGAACAGAATGGCCAGAAAGAGAGGAATGCCTTTCTGGAATGACTCATGGAAGAAAAGAAGCATTAGATATGATTATGGATGTTTCTGGTTCTGAAGATAATGTTGCTGGGCACAAGGACCTGTCAAAGCCCCAAGACCAGTCTCACTTGTATCTTTCAAATGCAGAAGTGCAGATAAGCTCTGGAAGGACACCAATCTGGCAGAATTCTAAGGTAGTTATTTATGACATGTTCATGACGTACTCTTGCTCATCACCGGTTTCACTTACATCTTGTATGCATTTTCTTAGGTATCTTTTTACACAATGAGTCCTGTGGGGTTCGATGAGCATAAATTCACTTTAAATCAGTCTGCTGGAGAAATCGAAATAGAACAGATGCCATCTCATGAGGTTGAAATTAGACAGAGGGATTTATTACCTGTTTTTGAGCATTTTCACAGGATTCAATCTGAATGGAGCGACGAGTAATTTCTGTGTTCTTTTACATTATGACCTTTCTGGTTTTGACCATTCTTATCTTTTTTTTTTTTTTAATCTTGAAAGTCATAGAAGTAGTTATCTAGCTGAAAAAAGGTTTGATGAAAAAACATAGATATTTGGAAGTGAGGTTCTTTAAGAGTCATATGACAGCAGCCTGTACTGCTCATGTTAAGATTGTTCTGATTTCACTATTTGTACTGTCATATAGGTGGTCCTGGTACACTGCACACCAAAAATATGTTGGACTTGCTTTGCATCAAACTAACTGAATATCATCTGAAAGAAAATTGGGGCGATCTTTCTTTTTAATTGTGTTTTATTGGGTTGGTTTTTTTTTTCTTTTTTTTTTTTTTTGGGGGGGGGGGGGGTAAGAGTGGATTAGGATGGTGTTACATGGTGCAAAATGGTATTTATATAGTAGCACCAAATGAATTTTCCTTCACACCGTTTTTATTTTTCTGTGCAGGGGCTTTGATGCTTGAAGTTATCCAATGTCTTCTTCTCATGCTGCCAAAGCAAGATTCTCTGAAGTCACCATTATTTCTCACTCTAAGTTGATGTCACCTAGCTCAGCTGAAAACTCAGATAGTGGTATGACCATGTTTTAAATTTTAATGATTCAATATGCTTCTGAATTCATGAACTCATTTGATACTTGGTGTTTTAACCAGGATCATCAAGGAATTCTTATCCATCCAGCATTCAGTCTGTTAATGATAGTAGTGGGGGGTAAAAGGAAAGAGTTCTGCTTTGGTATCGCGTATGCTTAGTCAGAGCACTCTTAACAAAGATGCTGGTTCAGTTTCTTTTAATCAATCTAAAATGGGTATCTGTCAGATTGAAGATAGTAACTCTACTAATAGTCTATCATCATTAACAAGTGACTCTCTATCTGGTGGAAGAACTGTTGCAAAGGAGGTTTCAATTTCTAAAAAAAGATGGAACCTGTGATGATGCAAAGACAAGTTCTAACCGATCTGATTTAAGTATGAACATGTTAGATTGGGGGCCTGTAAATGCTTCACCGGATTTTGCGCAATTTTTTCACGAAGAGTATTGTAAAGCATTGCCCTTAAGTGCAACTCGTGAATCGTCAGAGGTTACTGATTTGACAGCAGCAACAGTCCTTGTGAGAGAGAAAAATCTGAGGAAGAAGGTGACAGTGATGAAATACTAGGGGGTGTTTTTGCCTTCTCTGAGTAGGGTAAGTATCTAAAGGTGTTATTTGATTGATTGTTCTAATTTCACGTAATGGTGCATTCTATCTAGAAACCTAAGCTTCTAAAATCGGTCTTTATGTCATCCATTGAGACTGAACCTTATTGAAATCATCCTTTGTGGCAGGTTGAGTTGTATCTACTTGTGTTTCTTTCCTGATGCTTACATGCCACGTTCATGTACGATTGCATTGTCGACTTCAGGTTCCTTTTGTTAAACGCCGGCATTGTGGGAGGGTTCACATACTAATTGGAAGTGTGGTTCGTTGATTTAAAAAGCTACTGACTGATTGATTCAAGTAATATGACTGGCTTACTGTGCGGCCATGGTAACTCTCTGATTTCTTCCCTACTAGTGTACATGTTGTAAATTGATATTTATAAGTACGAATGATTTGTGAGGACATTTCTTTCTGTGCTGTGTAACATTATTCATTCTTCAAAGAAAAAGAAAAAATAATAAAAAAGAAAATGAATTACTGTACACTGTGTTCTTTTTTATTTGAAGGAGAGGTATCCTGACAAACTCTTTTAAGTAAGGGACACGTATCAATTATTGAGTAAAATGTTCGGGTTTCAAATTCGGAAAATTTGGTTTCATCTATTTATACTGTTTGAAAGATAACTGTCTGCTTTGTACCATATGAACCTATTTGATTTCAAGTGTTTCCAAATCGCCACAGCTCTCAGCAACAAATTAATCAGCAGGCTACTCTTGGGTCCTTTTGAGGATTTCTAGTTTTCAAGAATAAGCCGAACAGTAGATACCAGACAAAACAAGAAACTTGTAGTACTACATGAATTATATACATCCTACACTATTTACGAGTACTGTATAGGAGAACACCTTCATCCCAACTTTTCTCCTTGATGAGCTTTCTCTCTGTTTCTGTCCATTTACAAAACTTTGGATACCCAAAAACATCCTGCATCTTTGTAGCCTTGTGGCCTGCCATGGCAGCTACGTTTATGGCATGAAATCTGCCACGGAATTTGCCCCCACCTAGACACCCTTCCTATCAAAGGAGTTAGACAGGGAGTGGTCCCTTCAACTCTAACCAATCGCTGAGATACTCTTTCATCATCTATCCCCATCTTCCCAAAATCTTCACTATATATTTATGTATGCACTTCCCTAGAGGAAATATGGCTACATGACAGTATTGACTGGTTGCCAAAGAAAACTTGGAAGGGCTCACATAGGCCCCTGTGACTATGGAGATTGGAGCCATTTTTTGGTGTCCAGTCCCCCTGGAGAGGGTCCCTTTTTTGTCGTTTTAAGGGCTTGAATGGACTATTGAATATGCCACGGAGGGTCCCCAACTTTTGGCCTTAAACCAACCTAATTGCTAACTGATGAGTTGTTCTGATTAACCTCTTTGCCAGGCAATGATTTATGGTTCAGTTGGAACACGTCATATTGTCAACTGTTCTTCAAATGCATTTGATTCGGAGAATCTTGGAGGAATTTGTCTTTGATCTTGGAAAAGGCTATGGCTTCTGAATTCCCAGGATTTATAATTTCAAACTTTTTTTTTTATCTACAAAGATAAATTGAATTTAAAATCGAGGTTTAGCATCCAATAAATTTAAATTTTAAATTTTGATACTCGTAATTTTTATTATATTTTTATATTATAATTTCTTTTTTTTATAAAAAATAAAAAGGTTAGAAATCATCTTTGAATGAATCATGATACATACATTTATTATCGAACCAAATAACTCAGTTCGAAACATTCAAAGTTAGAAGGGCATATTTCCACAATTTTGTGACAACAAAATCATGCATCATTTGAATCTATAAACGGATGCAAATGAAAATCAAGGCATATGCCCCTATCCATAATGCTCTAACTATAAGACACGTTTGCAAAAGCACAACAATGTAAAAATCATGTGTGTCCTTGCAAAAGCATGAAATCCCTAAAATCAAAAAGGAAAATGATTCCTTTACTTTCATCATGTGAAAGATGAAATAACCTTGAGAAAATAATAGCCAAAAAGCAAAGATTTTAGAGCATATTCTATGGCCAGATGTCCCTATTTAACCACTCCTAACCAGTTAATCTATGAAAAATATTACCCAATCAGACAACAACAACATTGCATCGAACAACTGTGGCATGAAGAGCAGCAACAGGATAAGATTCTTGAAAAGATTGACAGCATATAGGCATAAAATGCGAAGGGATAAGAGGGAAGAAACTTAACAGGATAGTGGGTAAAGTAGAAATGGATAAGCGCCTGTAATAACAACAGGTCCAACTTGTTTTAATATATATATATATATATATTATTGATCCCATTTGTTTTTTTAAGATAGGGATGTAAATTTACAACAGATGTTGGCATAGACTAAAAAACAACAAACATTTTTTTTCAACAGTTGCCTAGTCTGTATGTTGATAGAGTGGATCATGGTTCATATCTTAATAATCTCAAATAAAAAAAATAAACAACAGCATCACTCTTCTACTATTTTCTTTCAGAAGAGACAAAATTTTACCCAAAAACAAAATATCTCTCATGCAAAGATGAACCATGGTTTTCCCATCACTTTCAGTTTCTTGCAAAATTGGCTTGAAAATGTGGGTCTTTTTCATCCCATGTTATTAGTTCTTGCAAAATTGTAAAAACAGTTTTACATGTAGTCTTTTCAATGTCCTAATTACCTTGAAGAAAAAAGTCCTCATTCCAAAGCAATAAAATCTTGAATATGTCAGCAAATAAGCATATGCTTGCCCCAATAACAATGACCCAACCTTCTTCTGTCTGGTCTGGTGGCACCAAATTTACTCAAAAGTATTTATTTTTGGTTTCTTGAGACATGAACCAATGAGAAATTGTGTGAAAATATTTGTTTCTTTTGCTGCTGCTATAATGTTTAAGATATTGGATATTACTGCTGACAGTGGAATAAATTAGCTAGAACTGAATGAGGTGTTGGCAGTAATGCCATATGAGGCTGGTTGGCACTTTGCAGAGGAAAACAAAATAATAAACAAGTGACGAAAATGATGGGGAGAGAAACAGCAATAATTACCGAAAGAAAAAGATGGGAAGGTGAATGGTACGTGGAATCAAGTTTTGGATCTTGTGATGCTTTTTTATATATAAATTTCAGAGTTTTCAACTTGCTCATAAATGATGATGTTAAATAGAGGAGGCAAAGAAAACAGAAACACAAACCCAGAGGAGAAAGGGAAAAAACAACAAAAGAGAGAGAGAGAGGTGTGACTTCACATAAACTGTAGTTATTTATAGTCCACTTACTATAATATCCATTTAATCAGGCTCAGCTTTCCTCTCATTTCAAGGCAAGAACATGATATAATTCTGAAAGATCTGCTAGTGGGAAAAGACAACTTAAAAGCTAGCTGCAATGGATGTGCTTCAGTTGCAAAAGCAGTTCGTTGACTACAGAGCTTCACTCTATCATGAGGTTATTATTTTTTTTTTTTTGTTATATTAACAACTGTAGACAATAGTCTTGAAGGAAAGTTGCTTTGTTTTTGCTTTCTTGCTTTTGGATTAGACTTTTGGTAATGAGTTCTTGTTCTACGAGTAGGGTTTTCTGGATGAGCAATTTACCCAACTTCAGGAACTTCAAGATGAAAATAACCCAGATTTTGTGGTTGAAGTGGTGTCTCTTTTCTTTGAGGATTCTGAGAGACTTCTCAACGAACTGACTAAAGCTCTGTGAGGATTTCACTTTCAATTTTTTAACAGTTTCTTTTGTTGTAAACTGAACTATCAAGGACTCTATATTCTGCTATGGTTAACTCTTGACATTTCTCCTTTTTTTTTTTTTTTTTGATTTATGTAGAGAGCAGCAGAGCATAGATTTCAAAAGGGTGGATGCTCATGTTCACCAGTTGAAGGGTAGCAGTTCCAGGTATTTTTCTCGTTTTCTTTATTTTTTATCCTCGGTTTCTAATTATAGCTTCAGTTGAGAACTCTTTCCATTTTGGTTAAATCTCGTTTGCCCCCACTTGTTTCCAGCATGAGAAACACCATATGCACATGTACCACCATGATCTTTGCTGTTTCTCTGTGGGAGAAATATTAATTTTCCTGATGGAATCTTATTTAGATTCATAAGCTTTTAATCAGCTAAAATCCATTCAAATGCCATTGACAGAATGAGTTAATGACAAAGTTCTGTCACTGTAAATTTCCTTTCACAGAGTTTATATTGATGCACAACTCTTAACATTTGTAATGTTGCTGTAATAACTTTGTACTTCTTAAATTTGTATTTTATAGTCATCAGTTTTCACTTGTATGTCCCACACCTGTTGTCATACAACAAATTGTTCTTCATATTTCTGTCATAGTTCTTTCATGGGTAAAATGTTCTCAAATTAACAGCATTGGTGCTCAGAGAGTTCAGAAAGTCTGCATAGCCTTCCGCAACTACTGCGAGGAGCAGAATATCGAAGGGTGAGTTTATTTTATGCCTCAGATCATTTTTGTTGATGTTAATATAGTTTTCAGAAGTTTCAAATTTTGATGTCTTGTATAGGTGTCTTAAATGTCTGCAACAAGTGAAGCATGAGTATTCCCTTGTGAAAACCAAGTTTGAAACTATGTTCCAGGTAAGGTTGAGAAATCTACCTCTTCAGAAGAGATATTCTTTTACCAAACAGGTTTTTATTCCAAGAATTGATTTTCCATTTGTTTGAGTACTGCAGCTTGAACAACAGATCTTGACTGCTGGAGGCTCAATTCCTGTGTAATAGTACTCATCTGCAGAGAAAAAACAAGGGAGCAAAATGGGATTTTGGCTATGTAGAAAAGTTTTTCTCGTCTTTGTTGCTTTTCTTGCTGTTTTAGCGGGGTACCTAAGCTACTGAAGGGTTCTTATCTACTTTCGAGCTTAAGCTTGTATCATGTCCAGTGTATGAGCAATGACAAAGAATGTGAATAAACCCTTCCAGCTGATCTTTCCTTTCCATTCCTCTCTGTTTGTTGATCATTGAGTTTCTTTGCTCTGATAATTATCAATCGATTTAGGAACAAAATATGGAGAAATTAAACAAATCTTATCAGGAATCCTCCATCCTTTGGAGCAAACTTTGACTCTTGAGATCAGAAATGTTGGCTTAGCCAAAAAGAACTTTCACTTTCCATTAAAATGAGTCGCAACTTACATCTAGAGAACTGCTGCTGAAACAGGGCCTCACCAAATCTTGACCCAGCCCCCCAGACAATCGGCTTCTTGTGTTTCATGTTGGTATGTCTCTGAAGCACAAGCATTCGAGCAAAGCAGGAGCAGCATGATGTGGATCATTCTATCAACTCGTAGAACAAGAACAAGCTCTTCCTCTTTCATTTTTCTACTAATCCAACAGTAACTACACAGCATAGTCCTCTTTAACCCTTTAAAGCATAGTTCAGACCATGAATCTTATACTCACCTGGTTTGTCTGAAGCAAGGTCGAGGCAGCTCTTAACCATGCAAGTGTCAATTTTCACATTAAACCCAAAAAAATGTAAAAAATTTGAATGACCGGCTAAAATGAAATGGATATACATACAACAATTTTGGTCAATAAGTTCAACAACCATGTATGTACATGGAGATCTTGAAAAACGAACAAAATGCATTGACCAAATAAATATTGTCACCGACCATTCAATGTTACAGACAAGATATCTCATTGACCTACTTTAATGATTATACAATAGTGGTTACCGTTGCATTTTAGGCATTGAAAATGAAGTCGAAACGCCATGTTGTTGGGGGTGATTTCTCTCCATAAAGTCTCATTTTTTTTATAATCACCATTGATCAGTGATCTCTGTTACATTCATTGAACATGATTATTTTATAAGGTCAACTGTTTTCGCATGAGTGGGATGTCCCCTTAATCAGCTGGTAATCCTGCAAGCAAAGCCAAAATACATGCTGTAATGACAGAATATCAAATAATTTTCTTTCATCTTTCCATATTTTATAAAAATGGATATCATCATCACCCAACCAAATGACCGACCATCTACTTCAATCTTTTTCATGCTTTCAATTCCAAGATCGAACATATCACTATATTAATAAGAGGTTGATTCAAAATTTCAGGTAAAAATCCACCAGAATAAACTGGTTAGCTGGTTGCTAGGATTCATTAAACTTTACAGAATGATTCAAGAACTAAATGTAAAATCGCCTAGGAAATATAGCTTCTGAATCAGAAGAAGGAATTCACTGCAGAGAAATAGAAAAACAAAAGCCATGGGGGATGGCCAAATTTAAAAAGAAAAAAAAAAAAAAAACTGTTCCAGCTGGGAGATTCCACTATATGTTGTATCATGCTAATATTTTAAGTAATAATATAAATGACAGACGAATCCAAGTTCAGGGCTTATATGCATTGTTCATGCACTGCCATGGTGTCACAATTACAAGTTACAGCCACTCAGACATTGAAAGACATGACGCAGTACATTTATGTTGAAGAACCAGGGAGCATGAACGTTTCTTACGCAACTAAAGGTTGGTACATGTCCAAATCATCACACGAGAGCATGATGCTAAGTGCAAAGGGCTGAAATGTAACTATCAGACCTGATAATATCTGAAACTTGATGGGAAAAGATGGTCCTATACATGCTGCAGTATTCATCAAGACTTGGAGTTTGTTTTGACCAACAACAATTGGAAAAGAAAGGATAAAAGACTGACTAACTCAGTTGAGTACCCTTTATAAGAATCTCGAGTTATGTTTAGTCAGAGAATCATTGCTTAATATATTATTCTATGATCACTTATATTCTGTATTTGAAGCATATCTGAATGTTTATTGAGACAGCATTCACAAAAGCACATCTTCAAGAAACATGTTAAATTCTGCATATTCATTTGAGGGAACAGTGGAAAGATTTCCTTTGTCATAGACGTATATAAGCCTGTGTCCAACAATATAACTCCCTGCATCAGAAAATATAAGTAGACAATGTCATTAATGATCCAGGCTTTAGGGTATTCTCTTCCAGGGAGACTGATGTTTCTGTTATGGGGGCAATGCTTTTGAACAATGAAATCAATACCCGTATTCCTCACCTGTGACTTACAACAAGACTGTCATGATATTGTTTATTCTGTGCTAAATTTGTCAAAGGTCCATTGGTCAACGTACTGATCTTTGATCCTGGATCCAAAGACCACTACAGACTGCCAAACATCTTGTGCTGATGGTTGCCTGAGTTCAGGATTATCAGTATCTCCAGGACAGAGTTTTCTGATGTGTATCTGAAAAAGTGATCAACAGGCCACATACATTTAACTTGTTTTTACTCATTCATGTTTTGCGTCATATATGTATTTGAAGTGTTATCGTAGTTTTATTTTGGATTATATCTTGGATGCTAACCAGGGATAATGCCTACACAACTGGCAAAGAGGGGTCAAAGGATTTAAAATGTGAGTTTCCATATTTGAACATTCAACAATTTGCACATATAAGGATGCAAATCTGAAGCCTGGAAATGTTACCCTCTAGGACTTCGAGGTAAGTCAAGAAAAGAGCAAGTCCATATAGTGTGCCAGAGACTGAGTCCAAGTAACCACCACTACCATAGATTTTGTCTTGGCTTGCCCTACCGCAAATGCTTCAGCAAGACCAACTGGAATGTCATTGTGGCCCATCATATGTACGTGGTGCATCATGTACAACATCTATTGTTGCAGGAGTTGCCCAGCCTGTTGAGCTTCAAGAGATAAAAGAGAGCAAAACCATCATGGGTATCAACATCTGTATCGACCAGAACCCGATTGACGCTGACGATCATCAGGATCCACAAGAGCTAACCAAAGTCCCTAGTCCTCCAATCATGGTTACCACCCATGTCACTCATTAAATATATCACACAACACAATCAAACAAACTTCCATTAGTATCCTCCCATGCAAACTTCCATTAGTGACTTAAACATTGAACTTTATCAGTCTATCTCCATATCTCATTTCTCCACCATGAAAACCCTAGCCTTCAAAATCCAAACTCCATCTCCAGGTACTCTCAAAGCCGAAAACGGCCAAAAAGAAGCTGACCCATCAATCCAAAAACCCCGAACTACAAAACCCATCCCAGGAAGCCCATGACCCTGCCAAAGATTCAACATTTACAAAATCTTCCAATCCTTTGAGCCCCCAATCTTCCATGGAAGATCCTAATGAGAAGCTCCAAAATCTTAAGTCTCTTAACTCTTTACTTGTCAAGGAGGCATTTGAAAGGAGACAACAGATTGAGTACTTGGTTCAAGCCAAAGAAGCCCTTGAGGTTGAGTTGAGTGAAAGGAAGCAAATTCAGGGTGAGGAGAGTGAGAAAAATGTGAGCTTGGAGTTGCAAAATGGTTTGCTTTTGGTTTATATGGAGACCCAAACGAAGGAAATGGGTGTTGAGAGGGAAAGGGAGATTGGGGCGTTGAAAAGTAAGGTGAATAGACTAACGGGTAGTCTTGAAAATGAGAGAGAGGTTGAGTTTGGTTTGTAAAGAGAGAGATTTGGCAAGGAATGATTTTGAGTTGCAGGTTAATGAGGGCAGTTTGATGAAAGAGAAGCTGATGGAAATGGAGAAAAATGAGAGGAAATTTGTGGAAGAGATTGAGAAACTGAAAGTGGAATATGATACTTTGGTTGAGGAGAAAGAAGAGTTGAAGAAGATGAATAATTTGATGGTGAAGGAGAAAGATTTGCTGGAGAAAAACATTAAGGATATGGTAAAGGAAGTTGAGAATTTGAGAAGTCAGATTGAAGGGGTTGTGAGGGAGAAGGAAGAGATTGAGATGGAGGAAAATGAGCAAAATGTGAAGATTGATGAGATGGAAAAGGAAATGTGGAAAATGGGTGAGGTTATATTGAGTTTGAGGAAGGAAGAGGGGATTTTGCGGTCCAAAGTTTTTGAGTTGGAAAAGAATTGCGGTGAAGCTATGGATAGGGAGGCTGAACGGGCAATAGAGATTGGTGCATTGGTGGAAGAGAAGAGAGCAAAAGAAAGGAGCATTGAGAGGCTAATGGATGAAAAGAATTTTGTCTCAAGATCATTGGAGGTGACAACGGTGGAGTCAGAGGATAGGCTGAGAAGAATTGAGAAATTATTGGAGGAAAGTGATGCAGCTAGAATAGTGCTGGAAATAAATGAGAAGTAATTAAAGGACATGCAGAAGAAGATTGACGAATTGCTTGGAGACAAAATTGAGTTGGAGAAGGTCAGAGTTAGTCATGAGAATGAAAATGTTGAGTTGCGTAAAGAAGTGAGTGAGCTGACAAATGTTGTGAATAGGCTGCAAGAGGCATGCAAGAATCATGAAAGAAGAACAAAGGATTGGTTTCTGAAGTTAGCCGTTTTAGAGATTCATTTGATCAAGTAACACTTGAGAGGGACAATGCATTGAAAGGATTGGCTGAGGAGAAGCAGAATGGTGTTAACTTTAGATTGAAAGTTTCAGAAAAGGAGAAGATGCTTGAGAAAACTGCCGAAGAGCTGGCGCAGAAGAGAACTGAGTGGCAGAACCTAATCTAGGAAAAGAAGGAGATGGAGAGTCACTTTGGATCAATGAATGACGATAAAGATAGGCTGCAGAAGGACCTTTTGGAGGCAAACAGAAGTTTTAATGATTTGAGGGCTAAAATGGATTCAACCAGCATTAATTATCAGCAAGCATTGACTCTGTTAAAGAACACTGCTTCACGGTTATGTCAATCTAAAGGTGAAAATGCTGGAAAGGTGAAGGAAGAAGAAGCTGCTATTGCTGAACAGAAGCTTGAAGATGAAATTGAAGCATTTGCAGCAGAATTAGAAGCAATCAAACAAGCATTTAGAAATAAAGAGACTGTGGCTCAAGACTTGAAGCAGAAACTTGATTTTATGGAGAAATCTATGTTGGAAGCACAGAAGAAAAAGAGTTTCTGGACTTTTTTCTCCTCAGCAACAACTCTTTTGGTTGCAGTATCTATTGCATATGCTGCAAGAGGACGCTGAGTGGTTTGGTTTATTGGTTAATTTTGTTTCTAGCACAAGTTTTTCTTACTTCTAGGATTAACTGATAAAACACTACGTGAAAACATGCTATGTTGCTACTTTTGAACTTGAGCTCAGTGATAAATAATGCTTTTTAGATAAGTCAATAATCATAACCTCAGAGGATGCTTTTTAACTGCTTTATGAGCATAATTCCTATATGTTAATGCTTCATATTTTTTGGTTCTATTGGTCTGCCGTGTGCTCATATGTTACTCCATTGCTTACACTCTTTGTTTGAGGAAAGTTAAAAAATGAAAATTGCAGGCTATATCAGGTGAACCAAATTGATGATATATGCCATCAAATCAGTTAATATGAAGCAAAAATTTTCTATTTCTTAAACTAGCGCATTCCAAGGACTCTTTTCTTGCTTGATTTGAATATGGTAGTTGTTTGAAGTTCTATGCATTCATTGACTAGGTATGCTCTCTGATGACTATTTCACTGGAACATTTATAAGCAAACTACATCTCATACAATTACTAATATTTATGCTTCACTTTTATGGTAGGTAGACTTAGATTTTGGGAGTTGAACCTTTTGTGAGTTCATTGTACCTGGTTCTACACGTCCAATCATTTTGGTGCAGTAGCTATTATTGTTTTGGACAATCATATGGTACAGCCCTTCAAAACAAGTCATGTATGGTATAATCTATAGACCACAAAGTCTCAACATTCAGAGCTTAAGAAGGTAGGCAATGACAAAACTTGAAAATGAGCCGGCTATTGGCAAATGGTAGGTAAGTTTTGGTTGTGACATTGATATCCCACAGAAACTGGTGTAGAAATCAGATTTTATCCAACACCCTTTTTTGCAGCAATCTCAAAAGATACCATCTATATCTTGATAAGGAGAGAATGCAGGCCACCCTGCAAAAAGCACTGTCATAATGTCATCTGATTCATATTGTGGCACTATAGTGTAGAGAAAGTCAGGCACAGCCATAGTATTTCATTCACTTTCTTCCATGGCCATCATAAAGGCATAATAATTCTGTAAAATTTGACTGGACCTACAGCAGTCAATCCTTTCATTTTCATATTCAAGACCACATTACCGTAAATCTCTCAATGTATACAGATCGTTATCCTAAAGATTTGACATTTTTATATTCTGATGCATGGTATCATCCTGGTCGGAAAAAGGGATTGGCTTTAGAAAGGTAAAATAGGTGAAAAACTTTGAATGCTGGGGAACTTTTAAATTGTTTTAAGTTATAGCAGGTCCAAAGTTTTGTGCTTTCATTTGGAGGACCTGTATCAAAAGATGCGTTTTATGATTAAACTCTTAAACCATCAATAATCAAGTTGGAAATTTATTAGTTGAAATTTCACGTGATGCATATGCAATCCTAGTCAGAAAACATGATTATAAACAAAAACAATCCATTATGTTATTCGAAATTTTGAAGGAGAAAATAAATAAATAAATAAAGAGGAATAGATTAAGCAGAAATGTAGATGGCAACAAATTGTGGACAAAATAAAACAAACTTTAATTTTTATTCCAACTGTTTTTAGTAGGTCCAAAAAAGTCAATTAGACACGGCTTGATGTCTTCATCAAAAACTTAGCTGTTCTTCAACACTATGCTAATATTCTTTTAGCACTATGAAAGTAAATCCTAAAGGTTTACAAAAAGGTCGGTGTGTGCTTCTCAAGTGGTCCACTTTAATGCATCCAAATTGCAACCACCATTGTGAAGGCTTTTTCCCTTTCCAAATAAGCCAAATTTTCTTTATTTTCTGCAGCTTCAAGCTCCAAATTACTCTTCCATTACGGGCATTCAAGAAAAGACAAGAATTCATCAAATCAATCTCAATCCATGGCAAAAAATAAAACGACTAGAATTTGCTTCCAATCATTTATCAGTGTCCAGATATCGTTTAATGGATGAAATTGCAGCACGTTTTGATTCCTCATTCAGTCATCTCAAAATTATCTTCTGGGAGTGAAATTTGGCAGATATTGTTTTTAGGTGTTCGTTCTAATCAATCATTCAGCCAAAGGTTCACCCAGCCCTTCAGGATTAAACATATGGATAAGCCAAAAAGCTGCGAAGTCACTGTTTTTGTGCAACCCTGAGTGGAACATACACATTCCATGAATAAGAAGCTTGAAGCTCATCAACACAGTCTGATCCTTCACCCCAACAATCAAACATTAATTCAGTTTCATGGAATTTGCACTGCCCCCTTATTTTAAATGCTCAAACCTGTTTAATTTGAAAGATCAAAGTTGTGAGTTTATACTACAAATCCAAGAGGAAAAATCTTGCTATCAGAAGGTTCCAGGAAACCAGTAATTTTGAAGTAATATAGTGATCAAGAGTTCAAGGCTCTGCCTTGCTTGTCTACGGCAAAATATAAACAACAGACATGATAAGTCAGAAATCTCTAATTTAAAATTTCTCAAACTTATAGAACATAGTTGTATTTACACTTGCCAAGTAGAATGTCAAACAAGAATATAGAAAACAGAATACTGAACCATAAAAGTGAGGGGAAAAAAGAACTAAAAGACAACGGATGAGACAACATTAAGCAAACACCTTTATATATACTAACATATATGTATAAATATACTGAGCCACAACACCATGAAACCTTTCTAATCCATGTCCTAAAATTAGCTTATGTAACATTAGCCCAGGTCCGATCTCTGATCTAGGCACCGAATGTTATCCATATATTCCTGTCTTCTTCTCCTTTGTGGCAAGAAGCCAGAATTTGTAAGTCTTAGGCTTAGTGGTCTGCTAAACATAGTACAAGCCTCTAACCGCGCAAGAGCTTCATCAAACTGTAACACCCAAAGTCAAGGTGATTGAATGCAGACCAGAACACATCCTTGACCAGCTACATGCTGAAATTCCTTTTCTTCACCAGATAACCAAGCCCGGTAGTCTGTAAATCAGGAAAATGCAGAGCTCAAGAGAGCCAACTAGCAATAACGCCATGATTAATATGAGAGTAAGTAGTAATATTACTACACAATCATAAACTCAAACTTCTTAATCACCACAAGTGGAACGTGGAGCTCCTGCCCTTTATGGCTGCCTATAAGTAAAGTTAATTCTATTAACGGTTAGAACTCACAAATATACTTATCTCACCCATAACAGTATGGAAATGATTGTTATTCGGCAACAAGTAGAAACCAATTGTTGCCTGTTCCAGATATAAAAGTTTAACCTCTTGGCCAGCCTTTTTGAGTCCTTCAACATAAGCCAATTGCCAATCCTGAATAAGGTCCAAGCCAGCAACCACAACTAAACTCTTTGGAAATTTGATTCCTTCAAGACTTCTACCATTAGGACCGAAAGGATTACATGCAGGATGGTCTCTGTCTGCTCCTTCAGGGAGAAAAGCTCTCCAGTACCAGTCCCGGTCTTGTAGAGTAACAAAATATTTGCCATCTAAATGCTTTTCAGATTCAGTTCTTTCTTGTCCACCAAACATTGGATTGAGCAATATATTTCCCAATACATTAATTCCTGATTCTATGGCTCGTGCAGCAACATGGTGCACAATGTTACCACCAGAGCTATCTCCAGCCAAATATATATGTACCTTTGAATCTTTCTGACTTTGAAGCCATGATCTAGAGTTAACCCACTTAAGAGCAGTCCACCCATCATCATAAGCACACGGATATCTATTTTCGGGTGCACGCCGATAATTCACAGATACCACAACAGCCTTACAAATAACTACCAATCGGCGACATAGAGTGTCGTATATAGCACTATTTGCTGAGGAATGTGCAAAGCTTCCACCATGAAAGAAAATTATAACAGGGACAACCTCAGCCGTAACAGGCTTTGCAAGTTCAAAAATGTTCGGCTGAGGCTCTTCAGCAGTAGCTGGTCTATAAATCCGACTAAGGAGGTTTGTACCGCGATCAATGATGACATCAAATGAGAAAACCCCATCAACCGGGTTTGCATTAGCAAGGACTTTCCTATCAAGAAACTCTGCCAAGTGACGATTGAAAGTGCCATCAGGTCGACGAAGAAGATTGTAAGCCAACTTAAAATTGGATATAAGGACCCATGTATTTAGGGGAACCACCATCTATTCAGATACAAAGGTAAGAAGTAAATCAAAAAAGAGCTTCATCTTCCCAAGAAACAAAGTGCAGTAGATATACATACAGCAATCAAGACCTCATGAAATCAAATCTAAAACAAAGAAGATTATTCCTTACCAATTTATATTGACTGTCTAAAGTTACCTCATAAATGAACAGAAAACCCTAGAGAACCCAGAAATTAACTGTACTCACTCTCTCAAGATTCACAAAAAATAGTTAAACAATAAACTAAGATGCAAATAACCAATTCAAAATTGGCCATGTAACTCCATAATTTTAACAAATTATTCAAGTCAACTGTTATCCTCCAAAAATGGTGATCCAAACCAACAACACGTAGGACTCCACCAACTTATATAATCTTCAAAATCCAATCAAATCCCCGAATAAAACTATCCTAAAGATTGAACGAAAATCAGAAAATTTCAACTTTCTTGGAGAAAAAAGAAAGCCACAAACCAATATCACAAAAAACCAAAAACAAAAACAAAACAATCAGCAAAATCATATATGATATTTAAGCTCAAAAAGGAAACTAAATTGCTCCATACCCCAAAAGCAGGAAAAGAATCAATTTTTAACAACTCAAAACCCCCAAAATTAAAAAAAAAAAAAACCTTGGATAAAAAAGATTTGATAAGACTACAAGCTCTAACAAAAAATCAGCTAAAACTCAGCTTTATTCAACCAAAAAAAGCCAAAAATATACATATCAAAATCCATCTTTGACAACCCAATTCTGGAAAGAAATGATAAAAATTGAATAAAAAACGCAAAGAAGGAAAAAAGATCGTACCTTGCACTCATTGAGGTTGACTTCATTACTTCCAGCCATTTCCCCTTCTTTAAAGACTCGAAAACAAAACACAATAGCTTAAAGAAGATCCTTTTGAAGAACAACCCAAAAACCCACAATTCATATCACAAACCCAAATAAAAAAACAACCCAACAAAGATTTTAATCTTTTCTTTTTCTTTTTTCCACTCGAAGATCCCTCCTTTTTTTCTTTTTTCACCCTTTTTTCTTCTGTTCAACTCATTATCAAGTTCATAAGCAAAAAAACAAAAGCTTTTTTTTTTTTTGTAATAATCTCTTAAAAAGATAACAGTGAAACACAGAGTAAACGATAAATTATAAATCTCACTGCAATAAAACAGAGAGGGTTGAATGTGTGTTATTGAGCGAGTGGGTGGAGGACATGCACAACGCGAATGTGGACATGAGAGAAGACAAAGCCACCGCCCGTAAGATAGCTGTTCTATGGGTCCCATAAATTTTGATTTAATTAATATATTTTTTCAATATTTTTATTTTTTTAATCATAAAGAACTTTAAATCTTTTTTGGCCAAAAAGAGCCTCGTAAACGATTGATCGGTTCATAATTTTCGACGCGGGATTATTTTGGATAAATTAATATGCTATTAGAGTAGATATTTAAAAATTATAAATTTAAAAAATTTTAAATATAAAAATTTTTTATAATCAAATATGTTATAGGATAGAAAGGATTTAAAAATATATTAAAAACTTTAAAAAAGTTTATAACTTTCATAAGTAAATTTTATTTTATTTATAATTGTTTGTTTTATTAATAAATTTTAAAATATTATTTGTGATTGTTAAGTTTAAAATGTTTAATAAATGAATATAAATAAATAAAAATTAAATTTATTTATGAATTGTTTGTTGAATAATTTATTCAATTATATTTTTTGAGTTAATGAATCAAATATAAAAAAATCTTATTTTATTTATGATTTATTTTTTAACTAATAAATTTTAAAATATTATTCGTAATCATTTATCAAATTTAATAAATAAATAAAATTAAATAGAAATTGAGTATTTTCAATAACTATTATCATATATTTCGTTTATTTACACTTTTATTTAGTCACTTTTAGTTTGATCAAATTAGAGTAAAAATCTTATTATTTATCAAAATTTAAAATTTAATCCCTATACTTACTAAAATCTCATTCAAAAGAGTCGAGTTAAAAGTAATTAACAAAGTCTAAGGCAAATCAATCCCGATTCAACCTTTTTCTCTCTTTTTTATTTTAGAATTAAAAATATATATTTTAAAATTTTTGAATATTTATTTAAATATTAATATAAAAAATAAATAATATGATAATGATTTGCCATTTATGTCACATATAATTTCTTTTTCGATATTAATATCATATAAGCAACTTGGCTAATATTATTAGTAGGAATTATCAAAATATTTCACGAAATGAAATTTTGAATGTTAAAAGTAAAATTTTATTTTTTTAATATTAAATTAACAAAAAATATATATAATATATAGTTCCTTTGTCCTTTTTTTTTTTTTTCATTGTGAACCCCATTCACCCAAAGAAAATCAATCTATAATGGCCCCAAATGACCAATCCTTAGATAATTGGCCCACCTCTATAGATTTTAACCCATTTTGATGATATGGATGGGAAGGACCCCATCCAAATAGGAACCATCCATCATATGAATTTCAAAAGGAGGATTTTATAAAAAAAAAAAAAAAATCACAAAATGTCAAGGAATATGTGTGTTTATTTATTTATTTTTAAGAAGAGGGGAATCAAAGAAAAAGTACCCGTTGTCCTTTGCTAGAACAAGTACGTACGATTGAGAGTACTTATGAATAGGTTACATCTTTCTCTTTGATTGGTGGACATTTTGATATAAAACGCTTTTCAACAACAAGCCACATTTACAAAAATTCACACACATCCAAATTAACAACAAAATTATCAAATCCAATTGAAGGAAAATGGGTTCCAACTTTCAAAGGGAAGGGTACAAATCAAGTGTTTTGAATTTAAATTCAAGATATGAATATTTAGTTTAGTCTTTTAGAATTAGAGTTTAATTTTTTTTTTCATTTACATATTTAAGAATTGGTATGGCAACCCAAGATTAATCCTCTCATATTTCAAATAGTACTATTTCAATGTTGCATCTAATGATTAGGTGAAAAATATTGAGTTAAAATTTTTTAAAAATTTTAACTTAAATGTATAATATACTATTAATAAAATTTTAAATTTAATTTAATTAATTTTGATATTTTATTTTGATATAAAAGTGAAGGATCAATACCCATCGCATGTCATATGCATACTTAATCTTTTTGACAAAGGTTTTTTTTTTTTAATATTTTAATTTGATTAGCATAATCTTTTTATTACGCTTGATTGTACATTATATTAGGTTAATCACATGGTCATTTTGGAATTTTGCATGAATTTCCAACTAAAGTATGATTTTTTTAACTATTGTCATTAAATTAATTCATATCTTCAAATAATATGTAACTAATTATCAGCAAAATAATTGTTAAATGTAGCTCAATATCATAAAATATGGGATTAATCATGTCATACTTATAATTACAAGCATTACTGTATATTTATATAAAAGAAAAAAATGATTTATGGTCATTTGATCTCAAAAACAATTTCAATGATTAACATTCATTCAACTTCGATGATAAATATTTTTATATTCGAACCATTTGGTATTTTTAAGATTTTATTTTTTCATAAAAAAATAAAATAATTTATATTTCTCAAACATTTTGTAAAATGAAAAAAAAATTATAATTCAGTGGATTATCATGGCTATTTAGAGGTATAAATATTCATAGATTGGATAGAGTGAAATTCAAGTTGAACTCATTTTTAATATTAATAATTTATATATTTATTTTGATTTGATTTGATTCAAAATTTGAGTCTCACAAATTTTTTAAATTCGATATGGATTAAAAAAAATAAATCTTAAACTCACATATTAAATTTATTTTATATAATAAAATTTTTTTAAAAAGTGTAATTAAATTAAATTTAAGAGGATTATATTTAATTTATAGATATAAAAATTTAAAATAACATTTATATATGTAAAAATTAAAACTAAAAACTATATAAAAATAAAAAATTAATTTAATTAAAAATAGATAAAGTTTATTTTTAATTTATATATAATTCACATATATATAAATATCAAATTTATATATATATAAATTCAAATCATTTAGATTCGAATTTTAAAATTTTTATTCAATATTCTACTTAAATTTTAAATGAATTAAAAAATTATATCTAAATTTATTTAATAAATTTTAATTTTTTATTTAAATTATTTTAAAAATTAAATAAAATTTTAAATTTAAACGAATAATGTATCCTTTGAACAAGTAAACATGAATGAAGTGGAATATTGTCCATTGTCCTTGCAATTCTCCTAAAAGAATATGCCCTGTTGGAAACACGTTGCATCAAATAATCATATAACAAAACAAAAATTTTATATATATTATTGCAAAAATGACTCATGAAGCAAAAACAAACAGCTGGCATCTGTCCCTGCTGTCATTGTCCATGGCCTTCACTGTCAAAGCCTCAAAGGGGCAGCTTTGGGGTCTTTTTACCATTATTGTTTTAGGCACCCATCTGTCCTTGCACTGTCCACAATGGTTTTTGAACTTCCATTGGCGTCTGTTGGGTCAACAACATGGAATACTTTTTGAATCTAGTGGCTTAGCTTCTTTCCACAAGGATGCAGATTAGAGGGGAAAAATTAAAAATTATAATATTGAATTAATTTTTTATTTTATTTAAATTAAATTTGAATATTAAATACATATTAAATTTAAATCAAATTTTAAAAAATAAAAAATTTAATTCAATTAAATTATATATTTTTATTAATTTTATATATATTTTAAATTTTTATAAAATAAATTAATTATTTTATACTTAAATTTATTTGATTATATTAAAAATTATATTAAATAATATACTCAAAAATAAAAAATTTAAATTTAAAAAATCAAAAAATTCAATTCAAATTTAAATTAAATTTAAAATTTTAAAATTTTATATATTATTTAAAAAATTAAACCAAATTAGATCCGATCAAAAACATTATCATCCTTAAATTTTATTCCCCTATCCCTCAATTCTTTGTGTATGTCAATGGACCAAATTTCACCACATCATTCTTCCTACTTTTCCTTTTAATATCTTTTGGCATTTCAGCAAAATTTGAACTCAAATCTCTAAAAGATGTCAATTTTTATGTGAATTGTATGATAAGTTTAGCTTAAAATGGTACTTTGATGTAATTAAAAATTTATCTTCTTACTTTCTTAGATATATTGCTATAAGAAAACATTTCCACTATTTATGTAAAAAAAAATGCCAGACTTCTAATTATAAAGATGTTCTATTTTATAGTTGGCAAGCACATGTTTATTAAGTTATTTAATGTATATATATATATATATATAATCCTAGAAGATTGGGTATTGATAAAAATTTGCCAAGGCCTAAGGGGAATCTCTTTGGCTTTTTAGGTTTGGAATGGTTGCATGGTTGGTGTTGGCAATGAGTAAAATTGGGAAGTAGATGACATTTCTAAATCAAGAATTATTTTAGAGATATAAATGGATAGTAGATAAATAGATATATGTTATTGTTAGATTTATTTATATTAAATTTGAATAGTTACAAATGTATAATTAATGAATTCAGATATAAATTTATTATTCATGATGAATTTAAAATAAAAATATGGATAATATTTATTTTATATTTAATATTTAAATTTGTTTTAATTTTAACAAACAGTGATGAATATATGAATTTATTATTTGTTTACGTATCAAAATATATAAAATTTATGTTTATGGAAGGTTTCGAATCTTAATAAATAATTTGTATTTATTATTAATTAAAAATGAATAAAAATTTTAAATTAATTTTTATTTATTTTATATTTATTTAAACCCTAAAGCCTAGGTTAAGTTCCATCTCATGATTTATATTTTGGGCTTTATAGGCCTAAAACAATGAAGTTTTGTGAATGATTTAAAGCCCAAAAACAAGAAGGTGCTTTTGAATAACTTTGGGCTCCTTTAAGAGGGCAACAATTGGGCCACGGGCACCTTTAACCGTACTCCGACACCGTTTTAGCTTGAAACCAAGACACCTACCCGACAAAGAACCAAACAAAATAAGAAGAAGAAACATTTTCCCGCGAAAACCTAAAAATTCTCCTGCCACGTTGGCAATCCTCGTGAACCTCCATTCCACCAATCAAATTCATTCAAGCTCTGCTATATAAACCACCGCAATCCACTCTTCTCAAACATTCAATTGATCTTAGGCCTCTGCTTCTACCATTTCCATCTTTGAACGAAAATTTAGGGTTAGAGATTGAAGATGAGTTCCATGGGAGGGTCAACGAAAGGAGGGAGGGGAAAGCCAAAGGCATCGAAGTCCGTGTCGAGGTCACAGAAGGCTGGGCTTCAGTTTCCGGTGGGGAGGATCGCGAGGTTCTTGAAAGCCGGGAAATATGCTGAGCGTGTCGGTGCTGGTGCTCCCGTCTACCTCTCTGCCGTCCTTGAGTACCTCGCTGCTGAGGTGCGTTTAAAGGAGTTTTTGATTCGTGTTTTGATTTTGGAGAAAGTTGGGTTTTTTTTGGTTACGATGTTAACGTTAGCTGATTTGGGTTGTTAGTTTTTCGGATAAAGTTGTGATCTTTGATAAGCTTGTTCGACCTTGATTACTTGGGTTGTTTTTTATTTGCTTAAGTTATCTCGAAATGTGTTTTTTGTGTGAATTTGGATTTATTTGATACTTTAATCGGCTTTCATAAGCCTTCTTTTGGCCTTGCATTCAATTCTTTTTACATGTTTCAGGTTCTAGAGCTTGCTGGAAACGCAGCGAGAGACAACAAAAAGAATCGGATAGTTCCAAGACACATCCAATTAGCAGTGAGGAACGATGAGGAGTTGAGCAAGCTTTTGGGTTCGGTTACTATTGCAAATGGAGGTGTTTTGCCCAACATTCACCAGACACTTCTCCCGAAGAAAATGGGAAAGGGCAAGGGTGATATTGGATCAGCTTCTCAGGAGTTTTAGGCCTTTTCTTAGTCTTTGTTTTGTTGGTTTTTTAATACAGTTGTATGATATAAAGATGTTTAGTTTTAGGGTTTTTTTATTTTGGGCTTTGAACTCCATATGTTATCTCTTGAGCAAAGCAGTTGAGCATATTAAGCTACTTATGTTAAATTTACCTAGTTCCTTTTTTCCTCTTCTCTCTGATTGAACTGAGAATTGAATCTGGCTTGCTTTGCCCTAAAGCTTTTGTTGTACAAGAATTGATTGATGTATCAGAAACTAAGAATTTTGTGTAAATCTCCTTGTTTTGAGCAAAACTGGACCAATGTTGGATTTTGCAGTGTGTACAATGCATTGCTCTTGGGCTCCTGCTCAGATGTGAACGAACGAAACTAGCTAAGATTGTAAGTTGAATTAGAGGTTCCGATCATAACCTAGTCATCATCCATTTGTACGTGCAAGTACAGAAGAAAGCATCATTTTGCGTTCTAAGCCTCTCTTTAGTTGCTCAGGTCCCTCTCCCAAAGGACAGCTGGTTGAGGGACGCCCTCATTGATCCTGGGGACTCAACACACCTTCTAGTTTTCCTTCCCAGCTACATTATTCTCTATTGCATCAATACATTGGCCAATTGATCTCCCCAATGTCATTGCCTCTGCCAGTCTGGGTCTAGTTTCACTATGGCGGTGCGAGACTGAAACAGTATTCAGATACATAAGGTTGTTGCAAGGGGTTTCTACAATTTCAGAAATAGGCTTCTCTTCAATGTCACATGGCAGCAATATATGAGTTTTCTTTAGAGTGTAAGTACCACTACTTTGGGATAGATACAAGGCCAAATTTGTTTATCTTGTGATGATTTACATATTCTAAGGCGTAAGGTTTTCGGTTGATTTGAGTAAATTTGCTTGCCGGCTCCCCAAAGACTCTACTTGGATGAATTCAGATTTAATGGAATAGAAACTACATCTCTTCTATCACCAGGGGATGGAACTCTTGGTTCAATAGAAAGCAACGGGCAGCTTGCTGCTATCTTAGGAGGTGTTGCAGCATCGAATGCTTTAGTTTTAGGCTGCAGCAAATCCTGTTTATTTCTTTGGGATTCTTGCTTCTGTGGACACTGGACTTGGTAATTTCCTCATGCTGATCTAACTTATTTCTTTCAGGAACTGTCCCCTTCTTGATATCGACTTTACAAGTTTATTCTTATGAATTTGTTTCATTGGCTGAGAAGAGATTTCTTGCTCAGAATTCATTGCTCTAAACATGGATCTATTGGTTGACTTACAAATAGTAATGGGGCAAAAGCCACTGTTTTCTGCAAAATGCTAGTGTTTTGTATAGGTTTCAATCAATGGAGGAGTTGTAGCTCGGTCCTCGACACAATTGGTCACATTTTCAGTCAGAAATACCACATGAAGATTATTCAAGTAAGACCTCTCTCTTTCATTTTCTACTTTGCTGGAATATTGGTCAGTATGTAGTTCGTGGTCACAATGTGTAAATTACTTCCTGTGTATGTTTGAATGCTGCTCTCTCTGTCTAGACCACCTATTAGCTGATTAGTCTTTCATATTGCTGAAAAGGTTAAAACTGATTTCTATAGAGACCAACTACTTACCATATAAGATTTATGTGCAGCGTGAAGCTAGTCATTTCTTGATTGCTTACGTGGTGGCCATTCTTCCCCGAGGATATATGTTAACTAGTTTGGAAACTCTAAAGAAAGAAGGATCACTCAATATTCAAGCAGCAAAAGCTTTAGTTGATTTTGAGTTTCTTGAAGAAGAAGGTTGTTTTCTTCAATGTGTTCATTTATGTAGCTTTCTCTTATCTCTGCTATATTCCACTCAGGTGCTGCAGCTGCCTCCCATTCTATCTTCAGTTTGGGGGAGATAAGGGTTGCCTTATCCAAGGCCCTAAATAATGACCCTAACCCTACTTTAAAGAAGAAACAAATGATATTCTAGCAGAGCGAAAGGCTCTACCATACTTCAGTTAATTGTATCATGGCCATAACCAACTCACAGGTTTATAAGCTAATATAGCCATAACCAACTCACAGGTTTATAATTGGTTATGCCTTGTAAAAAATGGCAAGAACTCTTATGGTAACAATGTTTCTGGTCCAGACACTGAAGAGATTCTAATGCATAGAACTAGCTGGTGTGGCAACTGAATTTATGTTTTACGGATATGCAGAGGAAGGCCTTGCAGATATAACCAAGGTACATAATTCCTTTGCTCAACTTCTATCATAAATCGAAAATCAAGCTGCAGGAGTTTCTCTACTGATTGAACTTTCTGGTTATGGAGCAGTTAGATGTATTGCTCAAAGGCTTGGGATTCACACAGAAGAAAGAAGATTCCCAAGTTACATGGTCTGTGCTAAACACCATCCTACTGTTGCGTAGCCATGAAGTAGCACAAGCTAAACTTGCAGAGGCAATATCCCTGGGAAAATCTGTAGGATCTTGCATCCACATTATAGAGAATAACATCAATGATGCTGACATCTAATTGCAACTGGCTTTACTGGCTAACTTTTTTTTTTTTTTCATTTTTTTCTATTATTTTCCTTTTTTTTCCTCTTGATTACATGAGATTGGACTTACATATACATAAAAAAAAATGCTGTCAATATGGTATATCACTATATCTTCTGGTTTGATTACAAATAAATATATTTAATGTAGCTGATTGAATTCTGCAATTTCTTCATAAATTTCAAGTTCCATGACTATGAAAATTCAAGGTTCAACTTATTAGTAAAAAACCTTCTATTGGAGAATTATTCATAGCATTAATTTTTCTTTGAAAAACAAAGTTTAATTTACTTTTATTTTTTTTTTTTAATACTATGAACTATTAAAATAAATTTCTTAGCCTAATTGTCAAAGGTTTTTTCAAAAAGAAGTCCCATAAGTCAAATAAATGAATTAAAATTTTGGAATTGGAGAATTTCTTCATATTCTGATTAGAATTTTGGTATCTTATCCCAATTCCCAAACGCTAATCAAAATTTCAGAATCCAAATGATCCAAAGAATATTCAAAAATGAAAAAAAAAAAAAAAAAACAGTTTCTGAACGCTTATCCCAGCTCAAGTTTGTGTACTTACGTACCATGATGTCAGAACAACATCCGTGAAACCGAACCCGAACTACAAAACTGCCACATCAACAAACAAAAGGCACCCAAAGGTCAAACCAAGCCAGACCCTGAAAATCAAACAAAAATTTCCCAAATCCCCTTATTTTTACCCTTCTCGAAGACCCAGAAGAAGAAAATTTTTTTTTTCGCAACGATGGCTGTACATTGGGTACTGATATGCCATGGCTTGGTAACTCTTACAGTAGTTGTTTCGTTCCTTTGTGGGCAGTGGCCTATCTTCCAAGGAACACCCATCAGTTCCATCCACCGTTTCATCACTTTTGGAGCCTATCAATACTTCCTGTACTTCTGCACTTTTCTCTGATGGGTTCTTTTTTTTTTTTTCTTCTTCTATTCCAGTGACTGATTTTTGGTTGTTTTTTGTTTCAGGAAGTTTGTGGGGGCTGTTTTTGGAGATAAGGGAACAAATTTGATCCTTTCTGTTGAGTATTATTGTTGTGATAGGCCTAACCCTATCTTGCAGGTAAAATTTAAACAATTGAATTTATAGAAATTGAAGCCCCTGGAGAATGAGTTTGATTTCCTTTTCTGAATGAGTTTGTTTTGTTGTCTCATAGCATGCTCAGGAATGGGTGTGAATGAGTTTTGGTATGTAGTGTGTTGTAATTTGGAATTTTATTGTAGATTAGAAGTGGGATACATAAAAGTTGTGTTCTCTGGAAACATTAGAAAGCAAGATAGCATGGGTAATGGTGTTTAATTTCACTTAATTTGATGCTAAAACATTGAATTATGGGATTCTTTTGGTACATTACGTATGAGAAAGTCCTAGGGTGGAGGGAGAGCTTTAAACTTGGACGTTAACCCTCACAAGGAAGGGTAACAACATCTAGGCCAAGCCTAGGTTGTTACATTGAATTTTAGGATGATTGGCACTGTTCTTTCTTCTCTTTGATACATGGATTCAGTCGATTGGAAATCTTGTGCTTTAAATTTGATGAACGAGAATGTACTGAATAGAGGTTCTGTTCTGTCAAAGCCCTACGTGAACTCCATTTAAATGTCGAAACTCACCGCCATCACGTATGCATCAAATATTAGAAAAACCTTTGCAATATCATAGAAAAAATTTCTTCTGATGCAAATGTAAGAATAGATGATTTAGATGTCCAAAGGTTCTAAATTATCTTTAAAAGTGCACCACATTCTCTTTTTACATATCCACTGCTAAGCAAGATAATCTTGTACTTACGGGTTTTTCTATACAAGAAAAGCAGGGGTGGTGGGGGGCTTCTCCACTTCTATTATAGTAGAGGGGTCATTCTTTTCTCTTACTTTTTCTTTGTAACAGATTATATACTTGGCAATAATTGGAACAATTTATTGCATTATAGCGAAGACCTCCTTTAGCTATATTCCTGGGTATTATCTGAGTGGAATTCATAGGTATGTGCTAAGAAGTTTTTCTAATGTAACCCAATTTCTTCAAAATGAATGCCTTCTTTTTCTCCTCAGATTTTGTATATTTTGCAGGTATGCAAGCATGTTGGCTGTTGGTATCGGCATTCTGCTCTTTATATTGACTAGCTTTTCTGATCCAGGAACTGTTAAGGCAGAGAATGTTTCACAATATCTATCTGCTTATCCTTATGACAATATCATATATACAGAGAAAGAATGCTCAACTTGTAAACTTCCAAAGTACGTTCATTACTTTGTTGTGCTATTTATTGGTAGCTTTTTAATTCTGTAGGATGTGATGGGATTATTCTATTGATTTAGACCTGCTAGATCCAAGCACTGCAGCATATGCAATCGATGTGTTGCCCGCTTTGATCATCATTGTGGATGGATGGTTTGACATCTTGAACTATTCTTTTCTTCTTTATTTTATTTTGTGTAGCTAACTGTTCTATGTGCAGTATGTGAAAAGTATCTGAATCTCATGACTACTTAAGGGGGTGTTACTTTTTGCAGAATAATTGTATAGGGGAGAGAAATACCCGATACTTCTTGGCTTTTCTTTTATGGTGAGTTCTGCACTATTATCAGCAGCTAGCATTCTATATTATCATTTAGTTCACTTAATTGCCTTTCACATTTTTGTTCACCCTTCGACTGGATGGATGGTAATGTTTTCTCGGAGAACATGAGCAGCCTTTAATTACTAGGTGGAAACCACATATCATTACAGCTCTTACCATCAATTAGTTGGTCATAGTTAAGGTTTTGTTGTTAATATGACTGGAGCTTTTCACCATCCAATTTCCATTATTGTAAGCTAGTTGTCAATATCAGGTTGCATTAATTTTAGTTGGAGTGATGATCTAAATCTAGTAATTGAGCATGCTGTTGTTTTATCCTTTAATATAGATCAATTGTTCATTTGTGGCTTTGTTCGAGATTGAGAACACTGCTCATCCTTTTGTACCCTGCTAGTATGAGTTACAAGACAAGCCGCTTTTCCATTTTGGTTAACAAAATTCATGTTAAATTCATATTTAGCATTCTGCAGGCATTTCCTTCTTTGCGTGTATGGGACAATTGCAATCGGATTGGTTCTTGCTGGACAATTGAAAGAATTGAGAGTTATATATATTTTAACTGGTAAACCAATTTGAACTATGGTTTTCTAGTTTCTTAATGATCTGCAGACTAACATTCCATGCCATTTTCTTTGTTTTTCCAGTTTATTATGGTGTAGATAATTCTTTCGGCAGTTTAGCTCCTTACATTGTGCAGGTGAGTGTAACATATATTCTGAATTATTGCTCGGTTTTATTGCTTGATGTGTGGCTACAATTTTTGTTTCGAAACAACTGAAGGAAGATTAACTTCCTAATTCCTATAGTGTCTTCATTATTTTGGGATTTTTCTGCTTTTAGATTTTGGGTCTTACAGTGGATATTTTGAGTTTAATAAATGGTCTTTTGGCTTGTGGCAGTGGCTGTTGGGCTCATATAACACTCAAATACTTCTTATGGTGTTCATGGCCATAGTTTCTCTCTTATTGGCGGGTTTCTTTGTGTATCATGCTAATCTTTGTCTCACAAACACCACGACAAATGAGGTGAGATTAACTTAGACCTTGTTCAGTAGTTTGTTACCTTAATTTGACTTTTTGATGAACGGTTATTACCTTAGTTTGCCAACCCATCCTTTAGCGAACATAAACCTGGAAATACTTGGCTATGCTGATTATGTTGTTAATGAAACCATGAAACTAGAGTAAAATGTTCTCATGTGTTTCAAATACAGACCTTCAAGTGGCAAGACTACATAAGCTGGCGGAAGAAACTGAGTGAAGCAAGAGCAAGTACTGCAGCATTGAAAGCAAGCATCAGTGGGGTGAATGGTGAAGGAAAACCTCCGGAGAGCAAATGTAGATCCTTCTTTAGAAGGTCCCCTCTAGAGGATACTGAAGCTGTCATAAAGAATAATGTGTATGATAAAGGATTCTTTCTCAATTTCTATGAGGTCATTTTTCCAGTTTCGACAAGAGCATCATTTTTGCAGACCAAATCAAAATCTGGCTAAGATTGTCAACTGTTAGTATGTATTCATTCACTCGACGTCCACCGTGATATGTGTTTTCCTCTGGTTATCTTGTTGTCAGCCACAACTTCAAGATCGATGATGACATCTAAATCTCAAGGGTTACATTTCAAGCATACAGCTTCTTGATGCCTGTAGTATTAGTTTTTTAAGGAAAAGGGAAACCCATACATCTTATATTTTGTAAGAACAGCAATTCCACATTGGAATTGTGTCTCATTGTCATGTTGCAGTCTCACCATAATATAAGCAGTGTCTGACTCTTGAATTGAAGAATATAGTGGAGATGCCCTTTTCATTGTGGTTATTTCACTCTTCAGTCTGCAAAAAGTGTGCTTATATTGGAACAGTTGCATTTTCATTTTTATCTTAAACTGTCAATTGCACATTGCACTGGCACTGTAAAAATGCAAACATTTATATTCTTTTATTTGTAGGGTCCATCAACCGATGTTTTTTATACGAATTTATATGAAGGAGGTCGTAGTTTGATGATAGAAGGAATTGCAGGTACTAAAATTTAATCCCAATTCTAACCTTGGTTTCCCATCAACCAAGATTCTCCCTGTTTTGTTTTAATAACCCCACAAGAATTGCCAATCACCAATTTTCCATACACACATCATGATAGTATATCTTTTTGCTGATAATTTGATAATAGGTGAATTGTGGTAACTTCCCAAAAATATGTAGAACAAAGTAAATATTCCTTTCTTCATGATTTTGAGAATCCTGAAAATTTTGACTTTTAAAAGCAAAGAAAATTGGTATGGAAATCCAAACTTTAAAAGATTCTTTTTATACTTTATTCTTTGCATTCTTGATTGGTTTTGCTTTCCTTTTAACTTTTTTTGGAAGAATTCTTAGTATCTTTTGTTTTCGTCTTTGCCACCCATTGCATCTATTTGTTTTTGCTTTTACTGAATGCAAGACTGAAATTCCATTACACTGTAGTTTTATTATTCATTCACTTCTTTGTTTTTTGTTGTTCGCTGTGTTTCTGGTTGAGCAATAATTGAAAAGAAAATAAAAATGGAGTTTGTTACTGGTTTTAAACGTTGCATGTTTAATCATGAGAGTAAGGTTCAGAATCTGAAGAAGCAACTTGACAAACTGACATATGAAAGAGATAGAACGAAGCATTTCATTGAAGTTGCCATGGAAGAAGGAGAAGAGATTGACCAAGGTGTCAAGAGTTGGGTGACTCATGCAGAGGAGACAATGAAGCAAGCGGGAGAGACCGTGAAGGATCTTGAAGTGGAAGCAAAGAAGAGGTGCTTCATCGGCCAGTGTCCTAATTTCAAGTCTCTTAACCTGCTCCACAAGAGAGGCGATGAGAATATACGCGCTGTTATGGAGCTCATTGAACAAGCAGAATCTCACAAGTTGAACAATAAGAGCAACATTCAGAACTTGGAGAATCAAGCTGAAGCTGCTGATAAGAGCAACGTTCAGAACTTGGAGAATCAAGCTGAAGCTGCTGAGAACAGAAACAGGAAGACGGATGTTGAACAGGACAAGAAAACCAGTGATGAGGTAGGGAAGGTGAATAAAGTCGAAGATAAGGCAGAGAATAGAAGTTTGGTTGGGTTGTATCCTAAACCCAAGTCTCCTTACCGGGTCAGTGGTGTAGCAGAAGATGAGACCAAGGCCATTAGCAAGCAGATGAAACAAAGCAGGTTTGATAAAGGTGTATTTCCTGCTGGGACCCAGGAGACAGAATCTAGGGCTACTCAAGGTTACGAGGCTTTTGAATCAAGAAAAGATACTATGGAGAAAATCTTGAAAGCCTTACAGGATCCTGATCTCAAGACCATTGGTGTATTTGGGATGACCGGTATAGGCAAGACCATGCTTGTGAAAGAGGTTGCTAGGAGAGCCAAGGAAGAAAGCTTATTTGATGAGGTTGCAATGGCAACTGTTTCACGGAATCCAAACATAAAGGAAATTCAAGGAAAGATTGCAGATGCGTTAGGCCTGAAGTTTGATGAGGAGAGTGTGTTTGCAAGAGCAAAGAGGCTGCAGCAGTGGTTGAAGAAAGAAGATAAGAGGGCTCTTATAGTTTTAGATGATCTTTGGCATGGGAAAAGACTGGAATTAGAAGAAGTTGGGATTGATTTTGAAGGTTACCACTACCAGAACATTGCAAGCGAAGAAGATCAAGGACCAGTGGTGCAAAATGTCAGTGAAAATGATTTTCAGAAATTCTCTGCTGGTAGATTCAAAATATTGCTGACTTCCACAACTAAAGAAGTACTCACTGATATGAAAACTGCAAGGATGTTCGAAGTCCAAGTGCTAACTGATAAAGAAGCAACGGATTGGTTTCAAAAAATCGTGGGTGATACTGCAAAGCAACCTGATAACCAACAAATAGCGACCAGAGTGGTGACAAACTGTTCAGGTTTTCCTGTTGCTATTTCAGCAATTGCAATTGCATTGAGAATACGAGCCTTTAGCCATTTGGTGGGCGCTTCGCAAAATGAGAGAAAACCAATTTCAACCAAAGAAGAAAAGCTGAAAAATGTTTACTTGACCATAGATTTGAGCTACAGATTGTTAGAGAAGCTGGAATTGCAGTCGTTTTTCCAACTCTGTGCCTTGCTGCCCCAAGGTTCTGACATTCATGTGTCTGACTTGCTAAGATACAACTTGGGTTTGAAAATAGCAAGAAATGTCAGCACACTGGAAGAAGCAAGGAAAAGTATGAATACACTCAAAGATGCAGGTTTACTACTCAGCAGTGACAATGATGATCTGGTGAAAATGCATGACATTGTTCGTGATGTCGCCATTTGGATTGCATCTGAAGAAAAGCGGATGTTTGTTATAGAGGGTGAAATCCATATGGAAGAACTGCTAAAGCAGGGAAAACTCAAAAATTGCCCTGCTATCTCACTGCCATACTGTAACATTCGCGAGCTTTCGCCCAAGTTGGAATGCCCGAGGCTAAAGTTGCTGCTTTTGTTAAACAAAAACCCCTCTTTAAAAGTCCCCGACACTTTTTTTGAGGAGATGAAAGAACTCTTGGTATTAGATTTGGCTGGTATGAATTTTCCTTCCCTGCCTTTATCATTTACTTGTCTAAGAAGCCTGAAGGATTTAGAGCAGAGGAAGAACAAACAAAGACAGCAGAAACTAATCTGTCACTTGAAGTAAATTGGCTCATTTGATCATGAGCTTCATTTCATTAATTTATAGGCTTGAAAAATACAAAAGTTGTTGGCCTAACAGCATGGGTCACTATGCATAGACCCATCATTTTACCTAAACTAATCTGCTGCCAGAATGTTTCAGCAGAAATGCCATACTAACTTGCTTCAACCACTAATACACTAACATGCTTCAGTACTAGCATGCTTCAACCACTAACACTCCTCTTTGGTATTTCTGCTGGAAACACCAAGACCTTTCCTTAATGTTTCAAACCTTGCCTTTGGTAAGGCTTTGGTCAGAATATCTGCAATCTGATCTTCTGACTGATTTTTTTTTTTTGAAATCGGGGGTCGGGTCGGGGTCGGGTCGGGTTTTAGGCAAACCCGACCCTACCCGACCCGATATATATAAAACTAATTTTTTTAATTAATTTTTTAATTTTTTAATTATATATATTTATATAATGATATTTTTAAATATTTATATTTAAAAAATACTATTTTATTAATTTCGGGTCGAGTCGGATCGGGTACGTTTTATATAGTGTCGGGTCGGGTTCGGGTATGAAAAAACAAAAAAATTTTCGGGTAGGATTGGGTTCGGGTTTTTTAAGCATTAAGTCGGGTCGGGTTCGGGGCGAGCAAAATCCGTCCCGAACCCGACCCGATGCCATCCCTACTTGCAATGCACTAGTTTCACTTCATTCTCAGCTTCAACTTCTCTAATAAAGTGATACTTGATCTTAATATGCTTAGTTCTTCCATGAAACACAGGGTTATTGACCATTGCAACTGCTGACTGATTATCATAAAAAATTTCTGTTGGATCATCTTGCTTTTGACTCAAATCCAATAGAATTTTCCTTGGCCAAATTGCTTGATTAACAGCAGCTGCAGCAACTATATACTCTGCTTCTGCTGTTGATTGAGCCACTGTTCCTTGTTTCTTTGAATTCCAGCTGAACACATTTAATCCAATGAAAAACACATAGCCTGAAATGCTTTTCATGTCTTCATGAGAGCCAGCCCAGTCACTATCTGTGAATCCTACCAATCTTGAACTGTCATTCTTCTTGAACCAAATTCCAAGTTCATTGGTTCCTTTGACATATCTCAACACTCTTTTTGCAGCCTTAAAATGCAACTCACTAGGATTTTGCATGAACCTAGAGAGTAAATTTACAGCATACATGATGTCTGGCCTGGTTGCTGTCAAATACAATAAGCAACCAACCAAGCTTCTATAAATAGAGCCATCAACTTTGTTAGCTCCATCTTCCTTAACAAGTTTCTCATTTTGAGCCAAAGGAGTGTTGACTGGTTTGCAATTTTCCATCCCAAACTTATTCAGGATTTCATTTGCATATTTTCTTTGACAAATGAAGATTCCTTGCTGGTCTTGATGAATCTCCATTCCAAGAAAATAAGACATTTCTCCCATGTCTGTCATTTCAAAAATTTCCTGCATTTGGAGCTTAAAATCTTCCACAAGAGCTGATTTGCTACCTGTCACCAGAAGATCATCAACATACAAAGAAACAATCAATAGATCATTACTGTTAAAAACTTTAATGTACAATGTTGCTTCACTAAGGCTTTTCTTGAATCCTAACTTCAGTAAATGATCATCAATTCTGGAATTCCACACTCTGGGAGCTTGTTTTAATCCATACAAAGCCTTCTTGAGTAGATAGACTTTACCTTTATGTCCCTTGGCAACAAAACCATCAGGTTGTTCAATGTAGATCTCCTCCTCAAGATAACCATTCAAGAAGGCAGATTTGACATCAAGTTGGTATATTTTCCAACTTTGTTGAGTTGCTAAGGCTAATAACAGCCTTATAGTGTCCAACCTTGCAACTGGAGCAAATGTCTCTGAAAAATCAACACCAAGCTGTTGGGAGTAGCCTTTAGCTACCAATCTAGCTTTAAGTTTATTGATGGAACCATCAGCATTCAACTTTGTTCTGAAAATCCATTTGACACTAATGATGTTTTTGTTACTTGGTCTGTCAACCAGCATCCATGTTTGATTTTTCTCAATCATTTGAATCTCCTCCTTCATGGCATTTCTCCACTCTGAAAATTTGACAGCTTCTTCAAAGCTTGCAGGTTCAAGAATGGCAACATTTGATCTTTGATAAATATCTGTGAGTGGTCTGATTCCTCTCACTGGTTCATGATCAATAATTTTATTTTCAAACATATAATCTTCTTGATCTTGGAAGCTTATCATGTCTGCAGCAATTTGCTTGACTGATTCTCCCTTTGATTTTTCCCAATTCCAGGCAGCTTGCTCATTAAATCTCACATTCCTACTTACAATCATCTTGCCTGTAAGTGGATTGTAAGTCCTATAGCCTTTGGTGATGTTGCTATAGCCCAGAAAAATACATATTTTTGCTTTTTGATCAAGCTTGTCCCTTTTGATATCAGGAACGAACACATAACAGATGCTGCCAAAAATTTTGAGGTGGTGCACTGATGGTTTGCTTCCATTCCAGGCTTCAAAAGGAGTGTTTCCCTTCAAAGCTTTTGGGGGCAGCTTGTTGAGCAAGTAGACAGAGGTATTGACTGCCTCTGCCTAGAATTTCTTTGGAAGATTCTTCTCAAACAGCATGCATCTTGCCATCTCCATGATTGTTCTATTCTTCCTTTCACTGACTTCATTTTGTTGTGGAGTGTAAGTTGCTGTCAGTTGGTGTTCAATTCTTGCAACTTCACAAAACTCATTAAATCTGTCAGATGTGTATTCAGTACCATTGTCTGACCTTATGATCTTGATTTTGCAGCCACTTTGATTCTCAATCCAAGCCTTGAACTTCCAAAATACATTTGCAACTTCAAACTTTTGTTTCATGAAGTAAATCCAACACATTCTAGTAAAGTCATCTATAAAAGCAATGAAATATCTACTGCCATTCAAGGACAAGGTTCTCATAGGACCACAAACATCAGTATGAACAAGTTGTAATCTTTCAGTTGCCCTCCATGCTTTGTTAATTGCAAATGGCAACTTACTTTGTTTTCCTAGTTGACAGACTTCACACACTCCAGCATTGACTTCAATAGTAGGCATGTTTAATACAAGATCATTTTTATGCATGAAATTCAATGCATTGTAGTTGAAATGTCCCATCTTTTTATGCCATAAAGAAGATTCATCATGTGAAGTAGCATATGCAGAGGAGTTTGCTTCATGCCAATTCAAGGAAAAACATTTTCCTTTCATATTAACAGTAAAGAGTTCATGGTCAGTGGGATCATGAATTATGCATGCCTTGTCTTTGAAGACTAAAGAGTAGTTATTTTCTAGCAACTGTCCTACACTTAACAGGTTTTGATCTATTTTGGGCACAAATAACACATCTGAAATGAGTGTGGTACCTGTTGGTGTCTCAACTGCCACTACTCTTTTTCCTTTGACTTCTATGAAATCACCATTACCTATTCTGACTTTAGAGGTGCAGGTCTTGTCTAGTTCTTTGAATATGTTGATATCAGATGCCATATGGTGTGTGCAACCACTGTCAATGAGCCATGCACTGGAGGAGGTTCTGGTTCCATAGCAAGTTGCAACAAAAACTTGCTCTTCTAGCTGTTGTTGATTGTCAGCAACTCTGGCTTGTTGATCTGGTTGCTGCTGTTTTTTGCTTTTACATACCTTCTCCATGTGACCAAGCTGCTTACAGTACCTACATTGTATGTTAGGTCTGTACCAGCAATATTTTTCCAAGTGAGTAGTCTTTTTGCAGTGAGAGCATGGTGGAAATTTTCTTTTCTTTTCACTGTTTCTAGAACCTTGGTTTCTTTGGTCTCCTTGTTTTCTGCCTTTGCTTTCTGTTTGCATCTTGCCTTTCTCCTTGGCTGTAAAAGCACCTTCTGTTGAATTCTCTTGTCTGATAGCCCTTCTTTGCTCTTGAGCTTGTAGATGTTAGTGGTTGAAGCATGCTAGTACTGAAGCATGTTAGTGTGTTAGTGGTTGAAGCAAGTTAGTATGGCATTTCTGCTGAAACTTTCTGGCAGCAGATTAGTTTAGGTAAAATGATGGGTCTGTGCATGGTGACCCATGCTGTTAGGCCAACAACTTTTGTATTTTTCAAGCCTATAAATTAATGAAATGAAGCTCATGATCAAATGAGCCAATTTACTTTAAGTGACAGATCAGTTTCTGTTGTCTTTGTTTGTTCTTCCTCTGCTCTAAATCCTTCAATTGGTATCAGAGCATTCTTTAAGTTCTTAGAGGATCTGTGAGTTCCAAAAATTGAGTGAAAAGCCATCAAACACTTTCCAGCCAGCCTTTGTCAACCTTAAATGGCCTCAAGCAATTGCTCCTTACCTCCACCTCTTATTTTTTCTAGTGAGAACTACCAGATATGGGCTGTCAAAATGAAGACTTATTTGAGTGCTTTTGATTTGTGGGAAGTGGTGAAAAATGAGAAGGAACTACCACAACTTCCTGCAAATCTAACAGTAACTCAAATGAAAAATTATAGTGAAGAAAAGGTAAAGAGGTATAAGGCTAAAAGCTGTAATGAGTCTTCAGTTTCTGATGACATATTCATTAGAATCATGACTTGTGAAATTACAAAACAAGCTTGGGATGTGCTCAAGGAAGAGTTTCAAGGCAGTGACAAGACAAGCCAAATGCAAGTGTTGAATCTTAGAAGAGAGTTTGAAGTCTTAAAGATGAAGGAGTCTGAAAATTTAAAGGAGTACAATGACAGACTCATGAAGATAGTAAATAAGATTAGATTACTTGGTGAGGAGCTGTCAGACAAAAGAATTGTAGAGAAAGTTCTTGTCAGCTTACCAGAGAGGTTTGAGTCAAAAATCTCATCCCTTGAAGACTCTAAAGACCTGACCAAGATAACTCCAGCAGAATTGTTCAATGCTCTACAAGCTCAAGAGCAAAGAAGGGCTATCAGACAAGAGAATTCAACAGAAGGTGTTTTTATAGCCAAGGAGAAAGGCAAGATGCAAACAGAAAGCAAAGGCAGAAAACAAGGAGACCAAAGAAACCAAGGTTCTAGAAATAGTGAAAAGAAAGAAAAATTTCCACCATGCTCTCACTGTAAAAAGACTACTCACTTGGAGAAATATTGCTGGTACAGATCTAACATACAATGTAGGTACTGTAAGCAGCTTGGTCACATGGAGAAGGTATGTAAAAGCAAAAAACAGCAGCAGCCAGATCAACAAGCCAGAGTTGCTGACAATCAACAACAGCTAGAAGAGCAAGTTTTTGTTGCAACTTGCTATGGAACCAGAACCTCCTCCAGTGCATGGCTCATTGACAGTGGTTGCACACACCATATGGCATCTGATATCAACATATTCAAAGAACTAGACAAGACTTGCACCTCTAAAGTCAGAATAGGTAATGGTGATTTCATAGAAGTCAAAGGAAAAAGAGTAGTGGCAGTTGAGACACCAACAGGTACCACACTCATTTCAGATGTGTTATTTGTGCCCAAAATAGATCAAAACCTGTTAAGTGTAGGACAGTTGCTAGAAAATAACTACTCTTTAGTCTTCAAAGATAAGGCATGCATAATTCATGATCCCACTGGCCATGAACTCTTTACTGTTAATATGAAAAGAAAATGTTTTTCCTTGAATTGGCATGAAGTAAACTCCTCTGCATATGCTACTTCACATGATGAATCTTCTTTATGGCATAAAAGGATGGGACATTTCAACTACAATGCATTGAATTTCATGTATAAAAATGATCTTATATTAAACATGCCTACTGTTGAAGTCAGTGCTGGAGTGTGTGAAGTCTGTCAACTAGGAAAACAAAGTAAGTTGCCATTTACAATTAACAAAGCATGGAGGGCAACTGAAAGATTACAACTTGTTCATACTGATGTTTGTGGTCCTATGAGAACCTTGTCCTTGAATGGCAGTAGATATTTCATTGCTTTTATAGATGACTTTACTAGAATGTGTTGGATTTACTTCATGAAACAAAAGTCTAAAGTTGCAAATGTATTTTGGAAGTTCAAGGCTTGGATTGAGAATCAAAGTGGCTGCAAAATCAAGATCATAAGGTCAGACAATGGTACTGAATACACATCTGACAGATTTAATAAGTTTTGTGAAGTTGCAGGAATTGAACACCAACTGACAGCAACTTACACTCTACAACAAAATGGAGTCAGTGAAAGGAAGAATAGAACAATCATGGAGATGGTAAGATGCATGCTGTTTGAGAAGAATCTTCCAAAGAAATTCTAGGCAGAGGCAGTCAATACCTCTGTCTACTTGCTCAACAGGCTGCCCACAAAAGCTTTGAAGGAAAACACTCCTTTTGAAGCCTGGAATGGAAGCAAACCATCAGTGCACCACCTCAAAATTTTTGGCAGCATCTGTTATGTGTTCGTTCCTGATATCAAAAGGGACAAGCTTGATCAAAAAGTAGAAATATGTATTTTTCTGGGCTATAGCAACATCACCAAAGGCTATAGGACTTACAATCCACTTACAGGCAAGATGATTGTAAGTAGGAATGTGAGATTTAATGAGCAAGTTGCCTGAAATTGGGAAAAATCAAAGGGAGAATCAGTCAAGCAAATTGCTGCAGACATGATAAGCTTCCAAGATCAAGAAGATTATATGTTTGAAAATGAAATTATTGATCATGAACCAGTGAGAGGAATCAGACCACTCACAGATATTTATCAAAGATCAAATGTTGCCATTCTTGAACCTGCAAGCTTTGAAGAAGCTGTCAAATTTTCAGAGTGGAGAAATGCCATGAAAGAGGAGATTCAAATGATTGAGAAAAATCAAACATGGATGCTGGTTGACAGACCAAGTAACAAAAACATCATTGGTGTCAAATGGATTTTCAGAACAAAGTTGAATGCTGATGGTTCCATCAATAAACTTAAAGCTAGATTGGTAGCTAAAGGCTACTCCCAACAGCTTGGTGTTGATTTTTCAGAGACATTTGCTCCAGTTGCAAGGTTGGACACTATAAGGCTGTTATTAGCCTTAACAACTCAACAAAGTTGGAAAATATACCAACTTGATGTCAAATCTGCCTTCTTGAATAGTTATCTTGAGGAGGAGATCTACATTGAACAACCTGATGGTTTTGTTGCCAAGGGACATGAAGGCAAAGTCTATCTACTCAAGAAGGCTTTGTATGGATTAAAACAAGCTCCCAGAGTGTGGAATTCCAGAATTGATGATCATTTACTGAAGTTAGGATTCAAGAAAAGCATCAGTGAAGCAACATTGTACATTAAAGTTTTTAACAGTAATGATCTATTGATTGTTTCTTTGTATGTTGATGATCTTCTGGTGACAGGTAGCAAATCAGCTCTTGTGAAAGATTTTAAGCTCCAAATGCAGGAAATTTTTGAGATGACAGACATGGGAGAAATGTCTTATTTTCTTGGAATGGAGATTCATCAAGACCAGCAAGGAATCTTCATTTGTCAAAGAAAATATGCAAATGAAATCTGAATAAGTTTAGGATGGAAAATTGCAAACCAGTCAACACTCCTTTGGCTCAAAATGAGAAAGTTGTTAAGGAAGATGGAGCTAACAAAGTTGATGGCTCTATTTATAGAAGCTTGGTTGGTTGCTTATTGTATTTGACAGCAACCAGGCCAGACATCATGTATGCTGCAAATTTACTCTCTAGGTTCATGCAAAATCCTAGTGAGTTGTATTTAAGGCTGCAAAAAGAGTGCTTGAAATATGTCAAACCAATGAACTTGGATTTCTGTAAGAAAATTCACAGATTCTTGTAGATTCACAGACATGACTGGGCTGCTCTCATGAGACTGAAGCACTTCAGCTATGGTTTTTATGGATTAATGTGTTCAGCTAGATTTAAAGAAACAAGAAACAGTGGCTCAATCAACAGCAAGAAGCAGAGTATATAGCTGCTGCAGCTGGCTGTTAATCAAAGCAATTTGGCTAAGGAAAATTTGTTGGATTTGAGTCAAAAGCAAGATGATCCAATAGAAATTTTTTATGATAATCAGTCAGCAGTTGCAATGGTCAAGAACCCTGTGTTTCATGGAAGAACTAAGCATATTAAGATCAAGTATCACTTTATTAGAGAAGTTGAAGCTGAGAATGAAGTGAAACTAGTGCATTGCAAGTCAGAAGATCAGATTGCAGATATTCTGACCAAAGCCTTACCAAAGGCAAGGTTTGAAACATTAAGGAAAGGTCTTGGTGTTTCCAGCAGAAATACCAAGGAGGAGTGTTAGTGGTTGAAGCATGCTAGTACTGAAGCATGTTAGTGTGTTAGTGGTTGAAGCAAGTTAGTATGGCATTTCTGCTGAAACTTTCTGGCAGCAGATTAGTTTAGGTAAAATGATGGGTCTGTGCATGGTGACCCATGCTGTTAGGCCAACAACTTTTGTATTTTTCAAGCCTATAAATTAATGAAATGAAGCTCATGATCAAATGAGCCAATTTACTTCAAGTGACAGATCAGTTTCTGCTGTCTTTGTTTGTTCTTCCTCTGCTCTAAATCCTTCAGTAGAGCATTGAACAATTCTGCTGGAGTTATCTTGGTCAGGTCCTTAGAGTCTTCAAGGGATGAGATTTTTGACTCAAACCTCTCTGGTAAGCTGACAAGAACTTTCTCTACAATTCTTTTGTCTGACAGCTCCTCACCAAGTAATCTAATCTTGTTTACTATCTTCATGAGTCTGTCATTGTACTCCTTTAAATTTTCAGACTCCTTCATCTTTAAGATTTCAAACTCTCTTCTAAGATTCAACACTTGCATTTGTCTTGTCTTGTCACTGCCTTGAAACTCTTCCTTGAGCACATCCCAGGCTTGTTTTGCAGTTTCACAAGTCATGATTCTAATGAATATGTCATCAGAAACTGAAAACTCATTACAGCTTTTAGCCTTATACCTCTTTGCCTTTTCTTCACTATAATTTTTCATTTGAGTTACTGTTAGATTTGCAGGAAGTTGTGGTGGTTCCTTCTCATTTTCCACCACTTCCCACAAATCAAAAGCACTCAAATAAGTCTTCATTTTGACAGCACATATCTGGTAGTTCTCACTAGAAAGGTGGAGGTAAGGAGCAATTGCTTGAGGCCATTTAAGGTTGACAAAGGCTGGCTAGAAAGTGTTTGATGGCTTTTCACTCAATTTTTGGAACTCACAGATCCTCTAAGAACTTAAAGAATGCTCTGATACCAATTGAAGGATTTAGAGCAGAGGAAGAACAAACAAAGACAGCAGAAACTAATCTGTCACTTGAAGTAAATTGGCTCATTTGATCATGAGCTTCATTTCATTAATTTATAGGCTTGAAAAATACAAAAGTTGTTGGCCTAACAGCATGGGTCACCATGCACAGACCCATCAAAGCCTTCAAATGCTGTCTTTGGATGACTGTAAGTTGAATGACATTGCCATTATTGGGGACCTGAAGGAATTGAATACCCTTAGAATTCACAATTCTGATATTCAACGATTGCCCCAGGAAATAGGGAGACTAAACCTGCTTAGGTCGTTAGACTTGAGCAATTGTTCCAAGCTCAAAGTCATTCCAGCAAACATCATATCAGGCTTGTTTAATTTGGAAGAACTGTTTATGCGCAACAGCTTTGACCAATGGGGTGTTGAAGGTAATGTTAAGCTTAGTGAATTGAATCCTTTGACTCGTCTAACTGCTTTGGATGTGCATATTCGTTCTGCTCATGACATGCCAGCAGAATTATTCTCCAAACAATTGGACAGATACAAGATTCTAATTGGGGAGGTCTGGGACTGGAATGGAAAGTATGATAAGGAGAGGATTCTGAAACTCAAGCTTACAAAGGGAGTTCGCTTGGATAGTGGAGTTAAACTGTTGTTGCAGAAAACTGAAGACCTATATCTAGATGAATTGAAAGGCATCAAGAATTTGCTATATGAGTTGGATGACACTGGTTTTCCACAACTCAAGAATCTCCATATACAAAATGGTTCAGAAATTCAGTTCATTATTAACTCTATAGCGATGCCTTCTCGTAACATCTTTCCTATCTTGGAGTCATTGTCTCTTCAAAATCTGATTAATTTGGAGAAGATATGTCAAGGCGAACTTGAAGAAATATCTTTCAAGAGATTGAAAATCATAAGCATCAAAAGTTGTGATAGACTGAAGAATTTGTTTCCATTCTCCATGATCAAAATGCTTCTCCAACTTCAAGAAATTAAAGTTACAAACTGCAAAAGCATTGAAGAGATTGCTGTTCAAAAGAGAGAGAAAGGTGCTATTGTTGTTGAAAAGAGAGAGAAAAGTGCTAGTATAGCAACGAATAAAACAGAGTTTCTCCAATTGCGATCCTTAACACTGCAACTTCTACCAGAGCTTAGTAGTTTCTGTTCCAAAGAGAAGAGTCTTTCCATTTATCAACAGGAGCCGGTGAATACAAGGCCTTGGCTACTTTTCAATGAAAAGGTACTACTCCAACTATACTTTTTTATGTTCATTCAATGATAGAAGCTTACTTTAAGAGACTTATATGAAAGATTAAATTTTATTGAAATGATCTTTATGCCTATAGATTGCGTTTCCTGTCCTTGAGAATCTGCGGTTGTCCTCGATCAACATTGAAAGGATATGGCAGAAAACATCTCATTGCAGTCGCAATTTGACAAGTTTGGTCATTGAGGGTTGTGATAACCTTAAACATCTGTTGTCACCATCTATCGCTAGAAGTCTATTGCAACTCACAAGCTTTGAGATAATTGACTGCAAGTGCATAAGAGAGATAATAGTTCCAGAAGAAGAGGAAGAAGAAGAAAAAAAGAAAGCCAAGAGTTTCTTCCCTCAACTAAATTCCCTTAAAATGAAAAATCTTGGGAACTTAGTTGGATTCTGCTCAGAGAAGTATTTTCTTCAGCTCCCTTCCTTGAAGCTTTTGGAGATAGAGAATTGCCCTCAATTGAAGGAATTCATGAACAAATCTATGCGCACAGACGTCACAACTGTCAATGAAACTGTAGAAATAAACATAGAGAGGGATTATCATTTTGGTCCACAAGCTCTCTTTAACGCAAAGGTGAACTATTCTCCATTTTCTTCAATCCATGATTTTTAACTTGCTTTATAACATCAATTGTAGGACTTACTCTTTTAATCTTTTTACTCATTTGCTTGACATTATACAGGTTGCATTTCCTAACTTGGAGAAATTGAAAATCTGCCACTTGAAAACTGTAAAGATGATATGTCACAACCCACACCCTACAGATTCTTTTAGCAAATTAAAAGAAATGAAGGTTGGATATTGCAATGAGTTATTCACTATTTTTCCATCAAATATGGTGGGGGCATTCCAGAGGTTGGAAACACTGATAGTTATCAGTTGTGATTCACTACAACATATTTTTGAAATCAAGGTATCAGATATCAAAGATATACATCCTCAAGCCACACAGCTAAGAGAATTGTATATTTTTCATCTTCCAAAACTGAAGCATGTCTGGAATGTGGATCCCCAAGGCATTCTTACCTTTCCAAGTATACGTGCAGTATATGTTCGGGATTGTTGGAGTCTAAAAACTCTTTTTCCAGCATCAGTTGCAAAAGGTCTTCAAGAACTGGAAGATCTTACAATTGATTGTTGTGGATTGGAAGAGATTGTTTCAGTGGAGGAAGGACTGAAACAAGCTGTAAATAAATTTGTCTTTCCTCAAGTCTGCTCTCTTACCATGAGGAACCTGCCCGAACTTAAATGGTTTTACCCAGCCGTGCATGAAATAGAATGGCCAAAGTTAAAAAAGTTGAAGACTTATCATTGTGGCCATGAAAAGTTACTTGGGATAGAAGAACATAATCCTTAATGCAAAAGCCGCTTGTCTTGTTTGAAAAGGTATGAATCTCCAATATTACTTTAAAGGTGCCTAAGTTTTGTTGGCAAACTTGAATAGAATGGCAGTAGACAGATTAATATCTAGTTGTAAATTTTTTTGCACTTTTTTTTTCTAAATTATTATATGAATTGACAACTAAATGAGGATTTTAATTTTGATTTTGAACAAGCGATGCATGTCTTAAATATTCATGTGAAAGCCTTGACCAGTAAAACTTTTGTATAACAATATTTTCTTTAGTTTCTACTGTTAAAAGTCCTTCTAGCAGCACCTTTTCAAGTTTCAACTGAACTTTCATGGATTTTATTTGTAACATTAATACTTTAGCAGCATTTTGAATAAAACTAGCGTTAAACTGATTTGCATAGAGTGACAAAGACAACAGTTAGATAATAATTAGTACTAGTACACTAATAGTTTTGATTCTTTCGCTATAGTAGGTGGATGACAATGTTATGTTAACAGGCTACTAATTCTGTGAAAAGTTCTCAATTCTTTCATTCCTCAACACATCACTTGTCATTTTCCTCTGCTTCCTCAACAGTGTTGAGGAAACTTCCAACGTGTTTAATTATATTGAATCATTAGCTCTTTGTTTAATTCCATTTATGGTGGTAAGGAGCAGAGTTATGCAGAGGCAAAAGAGAAGAAGAGGATTCAGGGAAAAAATGGAAAAGGAAAGCAAAGAAAAAAAAAAAAAAAGAAATAGATCTCTTTTGATTGAGTGATGATAATATGGCAACTCTATAACTGTAGAGTTGACTACCAGTAAAGAAAGTTTTCTATTTTTTTACCAAAATAAAATGTCATATTGAGGTAAAAAGAAACTAACTCCAACTTGTTTCTATTTGATGGATTCCTAGGTCATCCAAAATCTGGAGGAATTGTCATTAAACAGCAAGGACATTTCAATAATATGCAATCATCAGTTTCCAGCAGACCTCTTCAGCCAAATAAAAGTTCTCCAAGTGCTTTGCTACCATGACAAATCAGCTGTTTTTCCATTTTGGTTTCTCAAAGAATTCAGCAATCTGGAGAAGCTTGAGGTGATTTGTTGTGAATTCAAAGAGCTCTTCAGTAATGAAGGAGATGCCAGTGAAAAGAAACCGCCAAGGATACTTGAACAAATTAGAAAATTAAAACTGGTTAGTCTTCCTAATCCAAGACATATATGGGGGAAAAACTCACAACTAGATCATGTTGTCCCAAATCTGGAAACTCTTGAAGTTTGGAGATGTGATGGTTTTAGGGTCATCCTCAGCATCCTTTCAAAATCTCACTAATTTGGACGTGTGGCAGTGCAAAGAGATTGTAACCTTAATTACATCCTCAGCAGCCCGAAATCTGTTGCAACTAATAAAAATGAGGATTAGAGAATGCATTATGGTGACAAAAATAGTTGAAGAAGAGCAATATGATGAAAAAGATAAGATAAGTTTTACCAGGTTGAAATGTTTGGAACTTCATTATGTACCAAACCTCACAAGCTTCTGTTCAGGGAAATACGCCTTTGAGTTTCCATCTTTGGAACAAATTATTGTGAGACAATGTCCCCAATTGAAGATCTTTTGTCAGGGTCCTCAGGGAGTCCTAAGCACTCCACTGTTACATAGAGTACAACGAGCAGAAGAGGATTATGAGGGGTTTTGGTTTGGTAACCTCAATGCTAGCATATCTCAGTTTCACAAAAACACGGTACTCACTGATTTATAAACTTTCTTTAGCTCAAACTCTATTCTCTCTTTTTTGTTAAAGAAAGCATCAGTTAGTCCTTTCTTTTTCAATGGCATTTGTTCTTCTAGTATAACTATTGCAATAATATTTGGGTTTAATAGGTACGATACTATGAGCCAGAATATTTGAAACTTCATGAGTTTCTTGAGTTGGAGGAAATTTGGAATAAAGTTCCTCAAGGACTTATGGACTTTAAAAGGCTCAAATTTCTGGAAGTCTGTAACTGTAACAACGTGAGATACATATTTACCGCTTCCATTGCTGTGGGCCTTGTGGAACTGCAGCACATAAAAGTAGAAGATTGCAAAGTAATTGAAGAAATTATCAGAGATGTTACGGCAGCCACAGAGAAGATCATATTCCCTCAGCTTAACTCAATAACTCTCAAATCTTGTTTGGGCTTGGCATGTTTTTATTTGGGAAATTGTGCATTGGAATGTCCAAACTTGAAAGAAATTACATTAGTTGACTGTCCAGAGATGGTTGCATTTGCATCTACTGTTTCAAAAGAGCTGGACATAGAGATCACTGATGGAGGAAATCCGAAGATGCTTGGGAAGGGCATATCTGATGTCCCTGTTAAACCCTTTTTCAGTGATAAGGTCAGGCTCTTTTGTTTTGTGAAGATAACTTTTTCACATTTTAAAAGATTTTCTTTTTAAGGTGTCACTTCAAAATGAAAATACTTAGTAAGTGCATCCCTGTTGTCTCTGCTGTGCCCTTTTCAGTGATAATTTTCCTAGGCTTAAAAGATTTTAAAACATAATTCCTCTTCTTCAATAAAACTCTAAAGGCTTTCTCTCCATTGTTCTTTCATTTTTATCACATACTTAACCATGGTCTGTTATTAACATAATCAAAGGAATTTTGTAGGTGTCATTACCTGTGTTAAAAGATTTGACAATCATAGACATGGGGAACTTGGAAAGGTTATGGGATGACCAACTTGAGATGAAGTCCTTCTTCAAATTAAAGCACTTTAAAGTGCATAGTTGTGTGAAACTATCGAACATTTTTCCACTTGCTATGCTGGGAAGACTTCAGACCCTAAAAAATCTGGAAATAGTGGAGTGTGCTTTGCTAGAAGAAATATTTGAACCTGAATTCGCTGAGGCAGAAAAAAACACTAAGTTTGTATTTCCTCAAGTGACATACCTGAACCTTTCTATGCTACCAAAACTGAAGAGTTTCTACTCTTGTGGGCACACTACAGAATGGCCATCATTGAGAAAAATGGATGTTTGTGGATGTGACAAAGTGGAGATATTTGCTTTGGAATGCCCGAGCTCCCAAGAAAAACAAGAACAAAGCCAGCTTGTACCTATTCAGCAACCCTTATTTTGGATAAACAAGGTATGCAAAACATGTCCACAGGATGCATTAAATTTGCATTTCCTATTCTAATGAAGCATATAGTAAATCCAGATGAATGTCTTCTATTTTTATTATAAATCCACGTTCATCTACTCTCTTTTCTGTTTAGCAAGCTAGCTTATCCTGATCTGACTTGAATTAAATGTTCACTAACTAAAAAGAAAAAAAAAAGACGGTGGGGGGTATGAAAAATAGTATTAGTATTATGTGACATTGAGAGTTTCAGGAAAATTCATCCAATGCAAATGTGTCTGGATATGTAATAGGTAGTAGCCATAATTCTACATTCTTTATGTAATTCATCATTGCTTTTGTTTAACACATTTATCAATTGCCCAGGTCACGTTCCCCTGTTTAGAAGAACTGAGATTGGAGTGCAATGGCATCATGAAAGAGATATGGCATGGACAACTTCCAGAAGGGTATTTAAAACTAAAAGTTCTTGAGCTCATAAATTTTCCTGCACAAGTGACTGTTCTTCCATCTTATTTCTTTCAGTCACTATCAAATCTTGAAAATTTTGTTGTGAATGGTGCTTCCTTTAATGAAATATTCCAATGTGAGGAATTCAGTGGTGGAGAAAAACAGGAAAGGGCACTTGCTCAGTTAAGCAGATTGAGGTTATCTAACCTCAATGAACTGACACATCTTTGGAAGGAGAATTTTAAACCTGGAGAAAATTTTTGTAACATGAGAGCTCTAGAAGTGCACGATTGTGGTAAATTAAAGATTTTAGTGCCATCCTCAGTGTCTTTCAAGAATTTGACAACTCTGGAGGTGTCAAGATGTCAGGGACTTAAACATTTAATTGCACACTCCACAGCTAAAAGCCTGAAGCAGCTTACTAGAATGAGTATAACAAATTGCAAAATGATAGAAGAAATTATAGCAGGCTCAGGTGATGAAGTGAAGGAAGGCATTGTTTTCAATCAGCTGAAGTGTTTGGGGCTTAGTTGTCTGCCAAACTTAGCAAGCTTTTGCTCAGGGAACTACACCCTTGAGTTCCCTTCATTGGAAACTGTAACTTTGAGACACTGCCCAAAGATGAAAAGTTTGCCTCGGGAAAGGTTAAGCACACCAAAACTAAGACGTGTGTATTCAAATGAAGGTGGGGATGAAAAGCATTGGGAAGGCGACTTGAACACTAGTATACAACTTTTGTTCATGGAAACGGTATGCATTACTTCCAAAAGATTTATCATCGACTTTTTTCTTTTTCTAGTTTTTCCTTTCTTATTTGCTTTCCCTAGTCATTTTAAACAAGCCATCTTAGTACTTGAAAGGTTTCTCAGGTATGTGGCTTCCATACCACGCTGCATGCAACAATACCATCATTGGAAAACCTATAACAGCAAGATATGTTTTATCTTAATGGCATTTTTTCTGTATCATAATATGTTGAATTTTGTAGGTTGAATACCGTGCAATTGAGTATTTGGTACTCTCTGATTCTTCCAAGTTGATGGAAATAAGGAACTGGAATGCACAAGAAATTTTGGACTTCAAAAACCTTAAATTTCTCAAAGTTTATAGTTGTAGAAACTTGAAATATACATTTAACCCTTCCATGGCCATGGACCTTGTGCATCTTGAAAAACTGGAGATTCATGATTGCGAGATGTTGGAAGAGGTAATAATCACACACGGATTAGCAAAGAAAGATAGGATGAGCAAGAAAATGTTCCCTAAACTGGTCTCCTTACTGTTTATTGCCCTTCCCAATCTCAAAAGATTTTGCTCAGGAAATTACTTTGAATTCCCCTCCTTGAAAGAACTTTGGGTACAGAGCTGCCCTATGTTGAATACGTTAATTTCTAGTTCAGTAACTAGAAACAACTCAGAGCAGAACCTACATACTGACTTGACAGCTCTGTTTGATGAAAAGGTGATTACAAGTCCTTTGCTATACCTCTAGTTTGTCCATGCCTCTTCATATTTTCTTTTGATACTCCCTTCAATGCCCTTTTTCTTTTTTTTCTTTTTTTTTTCTGCTTTTACATTTTATGTCTTCTACATGAAACTCTAATTTGATTTTTACTGTAGAAACTCTTATCCACATGGCTTAGTCCATTTATGTTAAGTTATTGATACAATCTCTTGATTCGGCAGGTGACATTCCCCTCTTTGGAGAAATTAGGAGTCATGGACATGGGAAACCTGAGAAAGATTTGTAATGACCAAATTTCTAAGGATTCATTCTCCAAATTAAAAGTTCTGAAGGTCATAGGCTTGCCTAAGATATCAGCTATCATTCCATCTTGTTTCTTTCTCTCATTGTCCAAGCTTGAAAGGCTTGTTGTGGATGATGCTTCCTTTACAGAAATATTTCAACTTGAAGGAGTCGGAGGAAAAACGCAGGCATGGGAACTTTCTGATTTTAGTGATTTACGGTTGTCCAAACTTCCTGAGTTGACACATCTGTGGAAGGAAGAGTTTCAGTCTCAACCTGGAATACTTTTCCATAACCTGAGAACTCTAAAAGTATTGGAATGTCCCAAGTTGAAGAGTTTAGTGTCATCCGCAATGAGTTTTGAAAATCTAACTACTCTAGAAATATCAAGATGTCATGGATTTATAAATCTAATAGCGCCCTCTACCGCTAAAAGCATGATGCAACTCAAAATAATGAGGATTACTGATTGCAAAATGATAGAAGAAATCATCGCAAATGTGGGTGATGGAGGGAGTGACGGCATCATTTTCAAGCAACTAGAATGTCTCAGACTGCAAAGCTTACCACAGCTTACAAGTTTCTGCTCAGGATACTACTATCGCTTTGAGTTCCCATCTTTGGTTGAATTTGTTGCAATTGAATGCCCAAATTTAAGTGTTTTTTGTAAAGGAGAAGTAAGCACACCATTGCTACAAAGTGTACGTCTAAAAGGAGAAGAAGGTAGACCTTTGAAAAATCATGACCTTAATAACACCATAAGAGGATCATACAGCGAAAAGGTACGTTGATTTGACAAATATTCTCAATGACTTCTGTTCTTTAGGTTTAGACATCCTAAGCATATGAGTTCTCTTAGTTTCCAGAGTTGATGGACCCATGGGTATAGGAGCACTCAAGGAATGTTCAAGACTTGGTTCTTTAATATCCTTAAGTTTATAGTTGTAATTCTAGCAGCTTTAGATATCCTTTAATCACTTACATTGTGCAACTCCAAGCTATGGAACTAAAGACATGAGAAAATTTCTGTTAATAACATATTCCAAACAAAGTCACACCAAACATTAAAACGCAAAAAGCATCATTTCATTTTCTTCCTCAAGTCCTTTCCTTCTCAAATGCTTGTCTACAGTATACTTTTGACCTTTCCCTGTCTCACTCTCTTTCTCTCTGTTACTCAGACTCCGAATTACGTCAAAGAGTTGGAATTTCTAGAGTTGGAATTTCCCGAATGGACATCATCGGATCTCTGGAGACCTTCAGTTCAGTGAAGATCAAATGAATTGCACCTTCAAATTTGGTGTGGAAGGGTATAATCTTATCCAGTCTTGGGCACTTTCTTTTTCTACTTTCCTTAGTTCTGTTTCCTCTATTGAATGGATCAAATTAAGAAATAAAACTGGATTTATGTTATTTGAAATCTAATTTCTCTACTTTATCATTTCCTTTGAATCTGAAATTGTCAAGGTTTATGTAACTATGAAATGAATCCAATCTTGTATGCCCGAGCATTTGGCTCAATATATAGTATGTGTGTATGTATCTTCTTATTCAAAGAGTTGTGTTCATTCCCTAAGTCAAGAAATGAGTCCAATCTTATAAACTTGAGGGTATTTCTTTTCCCTTTTGGACTGAAGCAAACTGAAATAAGTTCGACTTGCCTCATTTGCCTATTCAAGTACTATTATTTACCCCTTAGTCCAAAAATTATTTGTGGGCAAAATGAATGCTACTGCCAAGATGGCTGAGAAATTGTCATTCCAAAACACTAGTAAAGCGTGAATGGTCAACGGTATGCTTCTGTCTTGCAAATATCTTCTTAGAAGTGTATATATTTTAACATGCTTTTGCCAAATACTATGAATTAATCAAACGAGCTCATATCAAATGTCACCTTCTTGTTATGAAATACATTTCCTCACTATTTGTTTTTTGTTTTAATGGAGATTTTCATCTGAAGGCAAGAGTAGAAGCTATGTCACAGAAGGACATGAAAATTCATTGGTTCTTAATCTCAATAGACAAAAAAAAATGTTATTCCATGCCAGATTAGTCGAAAATAAATTCACTTAATAAAAGCCATATCCATGAAGAATAGATTTATTTTTGTAAAGGGGTGGTGACACAAATCTTTTGATAGAGAAGAACAATAGAATTAGTCGAAAATAATCTCAGTTTTACAATGGGGAAGAATTAAGAAAAGCCATTACATACAGGAAGATGCCATGATATTGTATCAGCCGGAACTTGGAAGGCTGTGTTGCGACCTGGACCGCTGTTTCTCCTTCAATATTTATTATTCCTAAAAAAAAGAAAGGAAAGAGATATGGAGAAGCATTGAAAAATGGAGATTAAGAATTAAAAAGCTGTAACATGTGGACAATGGAGAGGAACTCACTCATGAAGAAGAAAAGTAGTTTTTCATGATTGCTACATTGCTATCCATGGTTTTTTCCACATCTGCTACAAATTCTTCTTTCATATTTGTGAGGGTCAATTCCTTCAAGGTCGATAGCTTTTCCAATCCAACAGGCATTTTAAGACTTTTGCAACATCTGATCTCTACTTCTCTTAACATTGGCATTGCTCCATCCTCCACAATCCAGCAGTTCAGTTTATATAGCATCCACAATTTCAAGATCCTGAGTTGAGGAAATCCACCACGATTACAAGTCATTTTTTGCCCCGAGTAGGATTGAGCATAAAGCCTCAGGACCTTCAGCTGCTTCAGCTTCCCAAGCTCACACATTGGATCTTTTGACAGTCGTGTCATTGACAGTGTAAGAATTTCAAGATTTTCAGGAAGATCAGTAGTAACAATTTGATTTGGAAGTTTTCCAAGCAAATACAGCTGCGATAAGCTTGTCTGCTTCCATTTCCGCATGTCCTCTCCTCTAAGGTCTAAAGGTTGATTAAATTTATCTATTAATCTCAAATTCAAGGACTGAAGCTTGTCCATTCGAGAGATCCAGTGAGCTATGACTTCAATTGATGCTTCATTGCATGTTAATTTCAATTTTCTGAGACCAACAAAACTTTCAATCCATTTCCTGTGCGGACTCTCTTCTTTGATCACCAACCCCCACAAAATCTTAAGATTGTTCAATGAACCACTAGCTGATGGCTTTAGAGTAGACAAAAATATCACTCATATACAAATGCTGAAGCTTCTTTGCCTTCCAGATGGTACTAGGCAACTTGGTTATGAAAGTGTGCTTTATGTCTAAAGTTTCCAGGTAAGAAAGTTCACCAACGGATTGTGGGACGTCATCCAAAAGTGTTCGCCTCAAGCCCACGTACCTTAGATATGGTAGTTTGCCTAGTGTATCAGAAAGCACTGGTTTGTAAACTCCTTCTAGATCAAGCACTACAAGCATTCCAAAGCCTTTATCAACAACCTTGCTAAGAAGTTCCTTTACTACATATGTAGGTGCATCTCCTCTTTTCCCAGAGAAAGAAATATAAGAACGAAGTCTTCGAACACGGTTTTCTATGTGTTTGGACTGGAGCAACATATCTAAGTTTTCTGAAAGCCTTCGTATGTTAAACCATGTTGATCCCGATGTACCTGAACTTTCGGAGATGTGAAAAAACCCAACTTTCTCCGTATCTAGAAACATGGTGTCATATATGGTATTTAGCACACGGCATGCCTTGGGGCTTCCATCTAACTTTAGCTTTGTGACCTCAATCATGTTTCTGCTTTGGAGTTCTTTAAAATATTCTTCCACTACCTTTTCAAGAGTTTTCACCTTATCTGTTGGTACCACAAACCCCTCAGCAAGCCATAGTTGATACAGCCTCCTAAGAGGAATCTCATATGACTTGGGAAAAAGACCCAAATAAAGAAAACAGCATTTCAATGATGGGGCCAAATCCAGATAGGCTAAAGCCATAATATCTGAGAGAGGTACTTTATCTGAAAATGTCAATTGATCTAAGTTGTTTGACTGATCTTCACCGGAAGTTGCCTCAGTCAGCAATTTCCTCTTTTCATCTTTTTGCTTGGTAGCTGATGAAGCTGACCGCCTTGGAAAATCGTTTTGATCTTTACTAGCTGTTTCATGCTCCTCCACCATTACTTTCTTGTCATTTTTTTGCTTGGTATCTGAGGAAGATGATTTTCCAGATGGTTTCATTTGATCTTCAGCACTTGCCTTCTTTTTCTTTTCCGTTTTATGAGTGAAACGATCAATCACACTTGGCCATTCATCATTTTCATCCTTCCTAGATAACAAACCTCCAAGCAGAACTATTTGAAGAGGTAGACCATGACATCTTTGCAAGATCTTCTCCTTTAACTTTATATCTATCTGCTTTCCCTTTGCGATTTGTACCTTCTTTAAGAACAATGCCCAGCTTTCATCATTAGTTAGGGGGCGTAGCTCAAGAACTACCTTCTCTGGATTGATATGGTATGCTATATACACCTTCCGAGTAGTGATTATTACCCTGCTGCCATTTGATAAATATGGAAAGACACCATGAAGTCTCTCCCAAGCGTCTGTTGTAGGGACATCATCCAAAACTATCAAGTATCTCTTCCAGGTTAAGAAAAGGCGAAGCCTTTCTCTCAGCTGCTCAAGAGCCAAGCTCTCTTTCTGCTTGGCGTTTCTAAGCTGCCCCAATAAGTCAATCAATAGCAGTCTCTCGTTGAAATCATCCAATTTCCGGGGGACATTAACCCAAGCTCGACATTTGAAGTGCTGCTTACTTGCTACACTGTTATAAATCGTCCTGACAAGAGTTGTTTTTCCTGAACCTGCCCCTCCTAACACTGAAATTAGGAAATGCAACTTGTAGCTGATGAGTGTTAGTTCTGCTAATTCCCTTACTTTATCATCCAAGCCAACAATGCTCAACTCTTCGACCTTAACATCAGAAAGCCTATCGCAGTGCTCCGCACCCTTTTGAGCTGAAAATCTTCTTGCACATTTTTTGAGTCAGACAAGTTTCTCACAGGGATCATTCCTGAGATCAAAGAATTGGTATTCTGTGCCTTGTTAGCTTCATCTTCAGTTGGAGTCAAAATCACCCGGCTACCATTCAACGAATTTGGAAGAGAAAGTCTGAGCTTTTCCCAAATTTTACTTGTCCATATGTCACATAAAACCACAAGATACCTCTTTTGAGCCAAGAAATTGTGAAGCCTTTCTCGTAGTAACTCCACAGTCAGCTTTTCTTTCAAGTTGACACTCGTAACTTGCTCAAAAATGTTAGTTAGAATTTCTTTTTCGTCAAACTTCTGTGGAACATGAATCCAAGCACGACATTGAAAGTGCTGTTTAACATCTTTTGCATTGTAGATTGGCCATAACAAGTTGTTCCCGCCAGAGCCTATCGTACCCTCGATTGAAATGTGGAATAGCAAAATGTGCGGGTTGAGAATTGATTGTGTCAGCTTGTCTGTTGCTGCCTTCTCACTAGTAATACCATATTCCTCTTCCAAATAAGTAGAAGATTGAGGCCATCCATCTAATAATTGCCGCTTCATCTTTCTTAAGTTAGGCAAATGGTGTATCCCACCAATCCGTGAATTAATTTTTCTTGCAACATTGTCACTCTGAACAACAGTAATCACCCGGCTACCATTCAATGAGTATGGAAAGGCTGCTTTGATAGTGTCCCAAAACTCAGCTGTTCGGACACCATATAAGACTATCAAATACCTCTTCGAGACTAAGAAATCATGGAGGATCCGCAGCGGTGACTGAAGGGGCACCTCTTTGCAACCAGTAACCTTTTCTAGAATGGCTAGTAAGATATCTCTTTGTCCACGCTCTTCAGAAACATGAACCCAAGCACGACACTGGAAATGCCTTTTGATATGATCTGCATCATAGACTGTCCTCAAAAGAATCGCCTTACCGAGGTATACCCCATCAACAGTTAAAATGAGATACTGCAAAGTAAGCCGGCTGAGTAATTGTTGACTTAACGTCTTTACACGATCTGTCAAAGCAAACATAGCTGCATTTGTTGCAAGAGTCTCATTGTTAGTTGAGACTTGCAGATCTTCAGAGTCAGTTGATGACTTTGTTGGTGGAACTGAAACTATTGCTGGAACTCCAGAGTCACTTGATGGACTTGGTTGAATCTGCTTGCAATACTCCCTAACTCTCCTTGTTAGTTGCACAATCTTATTGCTTAAAGACACTTCACTTGAAAAGCCGGTGGAAGTATGGCCCTTTCTCCAGCCTCTGTGACTCGGCAGCATTTTTCTGCACATAAGGGTCTCAATATCATCCTCCAAAGAATAAATATTATCCAGAAGCTTGTCCCACTCATCATCAATCCTTTTATTACTTTCATGGCAGTTCTCTGCACTTTCAAGGATTTTCTGCAAATGCTTTAGCTCTTCAATTGAGTTTTTGATGACTTGACCTGTAAAGTTTGTTTCATGACTTGCAATCAAGTTTAGTTTTGCTATCAAAATATGTGTTGTTTCAAAAGCCATGGAACTCAACTCTCAGTATTTGTGTGTCTTTCTTGTGATTGCCAAACTAAAAGCAAACAAGGTTGAATTCCACAAAAATGAAGAGCTGAGATGGAAAATCACATGCCTCCTTGTCCATGCCTCTTTTCATCTAAGGTGTGCAGCTTTCTTTTTTCAATTGTCTCCTGCATTTTCACATGCTTAGTATAATTTGCTCTGGAATTGTATTCTATAATTATGAAAATCAATGTTCTGAAACAAAATCAGAGAAAAAGGAAATTTTTCCATTGAATTTGTACCCAGAAATATACTGACTGGATACAAGTATATTTGGAAAAAGATAATTAATAATCTTTTATTTGTTAATTCTTTTTACATGCAAGAAAAAATGGTAGAATTTGATAAGTTCTTTTTCTTAAAATTCAATCCAAGTATATGAGATAGACCGAATGTCAGACCGAAATACAACACGGTTATATTTTCTTTAAGTAAAACTCTAAAATAATACAAAATATTTTTCATAATAATTAAAAAATTCTCAAATAAATTAATATCCTCAAATAAATTTAATATCTATAAACCAATTAAATAACATATCTCCAAAAAATCAGTGTTGATTAAGACAACTAAACAAACATTATTTTATAAAATTTTATTTGCCAAACAATGTCTCCAATGCCTAAAATTCTTCTATCCTCATATTAAACATAATTAATTTTTTAAATAAATTAAAGGGTTTTGCTAATAATCTAGCCCAATTGACAATTGGGCTAGGTTACTACACCAATCCCTGAATGGATATCCCAAAAATTATTTCAGTTACATTGGTTTGGTATTAAAGTTTTGGATTTTTAGTTATAATTATCATGATTTAAATACAGACATTCTAAAATTAAAAAAATAAAAACATATAATGTTTCAAACATGGTTAGAATTCATTTACAAATTAATGAATTTTAAACAAGAATTTATTTGAATTCTTCCAATTCAACATAATCTAACCCTCTCATCTATTTATTTGCCAGTGAATTGACATGTAAAATTCATTTGGAATCAAATTCAATATTAACGATAGATAAAAGAACTGTTTTTTATGTCATTAAGAATTTGTATTGGAACAAGAACAAATTAATAAATATAAAACAGGAAATTAAATTCTAAGCACATGGAAAGTGTGATGGGTTAGGGAGAAAAACTGAACAGGACTTGCCTTGATTGCCATCTCCATTGTTTCATATTGGAGCTTTGGCCTGTTAATAGTTTTGAGGCAGTAGCTTCAGGACAATGGCAAAAGCCTGGTACAAGTTTCTGCTTTCCTGAAGAAGGTATATTAAGTGAGATGTCAAAGTTTTGGTTGTTTGCAATTAAAATCAACTTTACCCCCCAAATCCTTCCTTTTCTGTCAAGAATAGAATTGAAATTTGCTTCTTTCAATAAAAAAAATTTCAAAGCACTCGAGATTCTTAAAAGAATGCTAGCTCTCCTTGAATCGTTACACGTTTTCTAGATTTGTCTTGCTTTTTTTGAAAGGCTACCTTAAAAATGTGTTTAGGGTATTTAATGGTCCAAAAATTTATTGTGGTTATTTTTTTTTATTAGAGATTATTAATAGATAATCATGAGTATTTTAGATATTTAAGTTGACCTAACATGATATATTTAATGTTACATTAGCTTGATCACATTATTATTGTCTTTCGTTGATCTCTACCTTTCACTTATAAATATAAGTATTATTATTTTAAGTTTCATCTTATTCAAATCTTTTACATTTTTTTTTTATTTTTTTATTTTGATATCTAATTTACGCGTTGGAGTGCAAATGCAAAAAAAAAAATCTCTACATTTGCATCTAACTGCTATCTTTTGTCTCTTATAATTCTAGGGATACCCTTGGGTCGCTCAACACAAGCAAAATGCATAGAATGAAATGAAATGGATATCCCACCTGCCTTGGCCTATAGGAAAAAAAAAGAGAAAAGGAAAATGGAAATGGAATGCATAAAGAAAAAGAAGAAGAGAGATTCCCACATGCCTTGGCCTGCGCTTCCGCAAAGAATATTTCTCAAGAACAAATGTTTCAACCAAAACTATTCCTATTCTTGTTGCAGCTTAAAGCAAAGAAGATCGAATTCTTTATTTTCTCATCGTAACTCTATCTTGACATAAATCCAACAAGCATGAATATAAAGCTTCAACTCTCCAAATATATATAAATAGAAGTTAACAAAAATTGAGCTTCATATTATATTACTAATATCATACACTCATATTTAAGTTGAATCTAAAATTTAGTTAATTCATATAATCATCTATGACATCTAACAAGTTAAAAGTTAAAAGTTCAAATTTCAGCATTTACAAATTTTCTTTTATCCTCAAATTGCAGCTCGTTTGTCAAAAAAAAAAAAAGATTAAAGTTGCAATTAATCTATTTCCTGTAAATGTAGGCAAAAGAAATATATATATATATATATATATATATATATATATATAGATAGATAGATAGATAGATGCAAACAGACCACAGAGAAAATGGAAGCACAAAAGATTGAACAACAATTGGATGGCCCAATGATCCTAGCGGTGAAAGGCCATTCAAAGAAGCAATGGGGCGTAGTAGCCAGCAAGCTAGCCAAACACCTGAAATACCCCCTCATTGACCAAGACGAAATCACCTCACTTCTGCAAGAGTCTCAACATCGTGATGACATAGCCTTCGAAATTGTTCTTAAAATTGCTTCAATCCAGCTGACAGAGTTGAAGCTCGGGGTGATCATCAGCACACCACTCTGTCAAGAAGCCCACTTCGATAATTTAAAGCAGCTGGCAAAGTCCTCGAATGCTGTTCTGGTAATAATCCAGTGCCTGCCGAAAGATGGAAGCCATGATTTCAACATTGTCGGAGTTCCCAGGCTCATTGTTGACACCAAAAAGCAACCCTTTGTTGCAGAGGACTTTGTTTTAGAAGAGTTGGATAAGGTCAGAAAAAGAATTTACAGGCACTTGCATGCCCTGACCTTCAGTAATAAGCCAACGGATGAATCTGAACTCCAGTGCAATCGCTGCCAAGAAGTCATTCAAGGTCCCAGCTATCGATGTATTCTTGGATGCGAGGACTACATATTCCATAAAACCTGTGCAGAGCTTCAGGGTGACTTAGAGGATGTTCGGAAAAACTGCCCTCCATATCTAAGGATGCGTGAACCTGAATATCTGTTCCCACCGGAGCGGAGGCATAAGTGCGGAATATGTGAGTATAATTTCTCAGACAGTTGCCATGATTGCCTGTTTCAAACCAACATGAAAGGTGATGAATTCTTGCCAATCATTGTTAATCATGAATCACATGCGCATCCTCTTAATCTTGTCATGATGCCATTGTCTTACAATTATGAGTTCAGATGTTCTGGCTGTGGTGATTTTGGCCATTCCATTAGTTACAGATGCTATGATTGCAACTTTAATTTGCATGTCAGCTGCATTTTGATACAACGAACAGTTTCTTACGACTACGATAAGCATCCCCTCAGGCTTACCTATGATTCTCTTGAACAAAATTATATGGATAAAAGCAGTTGTGAAGTATGTAAGAAGGAAAGAGATCTGGAGCATTGGTTTTACTACTGTCCAGCATGTGAATCCACGACTCACTTAAATTGTATCACAAATCAGTCAATCAGATCTTAACGCCATGGTTGAATCAATCAAGCATCAAAGGTGGCTCACAAATGAAGCAAAAAAGACTTCTTTTTTTTTAATTTCCACAGTTTGCAATTTAACCATGTATGATTGGTGGCTAATTTAAATAGCCAATGGCCAAATTTCTTCTTTCGTAGAGACTGCTTGTCAGGAAATGTGGTTTCAGTTTGATTCAAAATTTACTTTAATAAGCATACACTTCTTGGTTGATTTCAGCATGAAACTAGTGAATCAATCTAGACTTCCAAATTTTATGCCTTTTATTCTGTTGTTTAGGATGGCTGTTATAAATATGTTCTGACGGATAATTTTAAACATGATACGATAATATGATACAAAACAAGATAATAAAAGATACAAAATCGACAAAATTTAAAATTTTAGTAAAAATTATATATGGATTTGATTAAAATAAAAAAAATGTGTTATATTTAACATGTTGACACAAATTATGTCATACTAATTTTCGTATTTTATATATGTTAATCACGAAATAAAAAAACATGAATACATGAATCGTACTGTAGATTTGATTCACCAAACAATCCCATGAATGAAACGGGGCCTTCATCAAATATTCAATGAAAACATTAGACATTGAAAACATACTAATCATTTACTGAAGCACTTATCCACGGTTAATGGCATTGAGTTGAGTTAATCAAAATCAACGTCAAATGATTATATCAACTCAAGTTTGTTAAAATTATTACAGATTCTTGACATGTCATCAATTAAACCACAAATCATTGCTTTTGATAAATGAAAAGGATATCAATATCAACTTAAATCAATTAATTTTAGTATGTAATCATTTATTATACTTGAAGCATGCAATTATGAATTTATGATAAAACAATGTAAAGATTCCATTTTTTGAATCATTATTAATCATATATATTACCAACAATTGAGCATTAGCATAATATACATATTAAACAAATTTTTTAAAATTACATATTCAAGAATACTTAAGCACAAATATACATGTATATATAGTACCATTGCCAATTTTAGGAAGCTAATAGTGACATCGGGAGAAGTTCACCTGTTAAAGAAAGGAATCTTTTCTTTTCTTTTCCTTTCCTTTCCTTTCAGTTTATCTCCCATTAAAAGCAAAGAATCTAGCATAACTTAGCTCTCCCTCTCAAGTCTCAACTCTCAAGCATACGCTGTAAACCTTCTAGAGTAAAGTTGTGTAAAGTTCTATTATTAGTAACGTAACTATTAAACCTGTCTTAAGGTTCAAAACTGTAGTTTAAAGCAAGTCAATATACCAGGTCTGACCGGAGTTATCTGGAGCAAGAACAGCAACAGCATTAATATTTCCGATGATTACTGCAGGTGAGTAACGGCTTCCTGCTTCTTCTTATTTTGTCATGGTGTATCAAATGTAGCTTCTTGTGTTTTGGTCGAGATAATTAGTAATTGGTAAATACCATGTATTAGGATGTTTCAGAATCAGTTGATAGAAAATTTTAAATGATCATATAATTTATTTCTAGATATATAAGTTCTAAAGACTAAAGTGAAAGATTGATATATTGAAAACAATAACAACACGAGATTTAGCTTAGTCGTTTATTGTAACATCCCCAATCCTACATCAAGAGGATGTGTGGATAAAAAATGATATATATATGTAGAGACTTAATCCCAAATTAGTGAAACATTTTTTGTGGGACAAAACCGTGAGAACCTCGGGTCAAAGCGGACAATACCTCGCAGGTTGGGTGTGGGTCTCTACAAATGGTATCAGAGCGGTCACCAGTCCGCAGTCGTGGAGCTGTGAGAGTCACTAAGTGCTACACGATGGTCTGGTGTAATCTTGGTCCTGTGGATGGACTCGACTGGACAGGAACGTCAAGCATTAAAAGTGAGAAGATTGTAACGCCCCCAATCTCACATCAGGAAGATGTGTGGATAAGAAATGATATATATATATATATATATGTAGAGACTTAATCTCAAATTAGTGAAACGCTTTTTGTGGGATAAAATTGTGAGACCTTCGGGTCAAAACGGACAATACCTTGCAAGTTGGGTACGGATCTCTACATTTATTCATAAAGTTACTTTTAAAAGTAATATTTAATAAGTTTTAAACTCAAATCCGAACACTTAGAACCACTTCCCTTATTCTTAGTCTGCAGCCTTTTTATTTAAAAAAAAATAAAAAACATTAACTTCTTTTTTTCAGAAATGATTACTTTAGTTTCATACTAATTATTGTTTAACGAAGTTCGTAATCAGTTGTTATACTATCTGTTTATGCATATTCAGTTATTACTGGCTTGATTATGGTGAGGAAGAGGAGAGGGGCAATGGAGGTATTTACTCCAAAGCTAATGAAGTTGTGGAAGGATTGGGAGCTTCGAGCAATGGTTGTAGCTAGCCTTTTGGTCCAAATAATTCTCATTCTCTTAGGCAGCCGCAGAAAGTACATTCCAAAGATGAAGATTAGAGCCATTGTTTGGTGTTCCTACCTGTTGGCTGACTCTGTAGCAACTATTGCCCTTGGAATACTGACAAATAACCTGGGAGATATATATGATGAGGGAGGTGTTATTGACTTGAATACAAAACTTACAGCATTTTGGGCACCTTTTTTACTGCTGCACTTGGGTGGCCCTGACACAATTACAGCTTATGCCTTGGAAGACAATCAGTTGTGGTTAAGGCACTTTTTTGGACTAATGATACAGACTGTTGTGACAGTGTACATCTTCCTAATGGCCTGGTCTGATGGCCGTCTTTCATTGCTAAGCATTCCAATGATTGTGGTCGGATCAATCAAGTATGGAGAGAGGACATGGACTCTTTGGAAAGCAAGCAGTGATGAACTTCGAGACTCAATGCTTACTTCTCCAGATCCTGGTCCTAACTATTCCAAGTTGATGAATGAATACAGGCTGAAACAAGCTGAAGGTTTCTTTATGGAAATTGAAGAGGTGAAGGATGTTCAGGAAGGATTGGATGTAACTGCCCCCGAAGAAACCACTCCTGACGGGAAGAATATAATTAAAGCCCATGCGTTGTTTCAAACATTCAAATGCCTGTTTGCAGATCTCATTCTAAGCTTTAAAGATAGGGAGAAGAGCCAATCTTTGATCCAGAAAATGTCTGGTAAAGATGCTTTCGATGTGGTGGCCATTGAGCTAGGATTCATGTATGACATGTTGTACACCAAAGCAACAGTGGTTTATACCCGTTGGGGTATTGCTCGCCGCATAACTACTTTTTGCCTCACTTGCCTGGTGTTGGTGGCTTTCTCTTTGGAGGATATGAAGAAGTATAAAAGGGTTGACATATTCATAACTTTCCTTCTCCTTGTTGTAGCTATTGTTCTGGAGATATATGCAGCACTCGTACTACTTTTCTCGGATCAGACCAATCATTGGTTGATTAAGCATAACAAAACCACAGTTCTAAAAATCATCAACTCTTTAGCACCACTTTTAAAACTAAAAAGGTGGTCTAGTCGCATGCCACAGTTGAGTCTACTTAGCATTTGCCTCAAGGAAAGGGCTTATCTTAAACTACTGGAAAAGGTAGTGGAAAAATGCCCACCTGAAACTTATGTAGAAGTAGATGATCATCTCAAAAAGCTGATCTTCGAGCATGTCAAAGAGAAATTTAATCAGTTTATGAAGAAACAAGATAGTGCTAATTTTAGAGACTTGTGCAGCCAAAGGGGAAACAACATACTCGAAAGGCATAAGCAACGGACTGGACTTAGCCTTGAGTGGAGTATTAATGTTGAATTCGACCAGAGTATCCTTATTTGGCACATTGCCACAGAACTCTGCTACTTCTCAGACATGCCTCTGAGTACCATTTCAAGTGATGTTCAATCATCCCGTGAAGTGAGCCAATGCATCTCAAATTATATGTTGTGCCTACTAGTCATTTATCCTTTCTTGTTGCCAATTGGGATTGGACTCATCAGGTTCCGAGACACTCAGGCTGAGGTCAAGAGGTTTTTCAAAGAGAGATTAGAGAAAAAGAATCCAATTAACTGCAGCAATATGTTGCTTCAAGTCAGTGACAGTGAGTTGGAAGAGGAAGAAGACAAAACGAACAGAATTACGTGCTGCAAGTCATTGCTCCAAGCCATGAAGTTAGGAAAAGAAAAACATCTGCCCTCTTCAAGTAGAGACAGAAAGAAAAGGCTACAATTGTGCGATTCCCGTAAAGAACCAATGATGTACCAAATGATTACAGCTTGCAATATGTTGCTTCAAGAAACCGTTGATGTTCTACCAGGGAAAGTGAAAGGGGATAGAAGCAAGTCTGTGTTGTTCGATGCCTGCAGGCTGGCATCGGCACTGAATGGTGTGACAGACAAAAAGGTCAGATGGGATATGATTAGAGATGTTTGGTTGGAGATGCTGGCTTACGCTGCTAGTCATAGCAGAGGGAGTCAGCATTGTCAACAGCTGAGACGAGGGGGAGAGCTTCTAACTCATGTTTGGCTTCTTATGGCACATTTTGGAATGAGACAGCAGTTCCAAATATCTAGAGGTTATGCAAGAGCTTTGCTGACTGCAAAATAACCCCACATCAGTCTCAACATATGCATAATATTTTCATTATTCGTTTCATTTCGGAACACAGTAAATTCTTTGGTGTTGGTTCTCTTTCTTTCTTGTTATTTTATTTGTTACTACAACAAATTATGAGTCCATTGCATTTTTTTTATTTGACTTGTTGCATTATTATATTAACCATCAATTTTCCATGAGAACAGTTTTAAATTTTTTTAATCATAAACTTAAGTCTCCCCAAATATAAGTTTAATTTAATTTGTTTGTTAATTTTTATAAAGATATAATTTAATATATACTAAAATTGTTTAATTATTCTTTTAATTTTAACTTCAAACTGAGGCACAGATGGTGCAAATAGCATGCAGCAAGAATGAAGTTTCATGTCTCAATAGGTATATGTTGTTAGTAAAAGAACAGGGTGAGGAAAAAGGGATGATTAGGCAACTTCTGTCAATGAATGTACGCAGGAAACGGAGCTCACCTTTGATCTTTCCGGCACGTGAAAGCTTGTAAGGACCTTTTGAATCCCTTTCTTCACACAATTCTAGTGGCATGTTCATGAAAACCTGTAGATGTAAAGAAAAAAGCATTTCAACTAAGAAAAAATGATAAAAGGAATCAAGATGAGAACCATCCAAAAGGAGCCTTGCCTCTATAAAATTAGAATCCAGCAACATTGTATGGCATGCATCTTGGTCTTTCTTATTTGGAGATATTAGACTGGCCACTTCACCTAAATTAGATGCAAAAAAGGATGTAAACAACTCAAACAAAATCATACAAGAACCATGCCAAAAGCAAACCTTGGGCTCCACCAGAACAAAAGCTGAGCTCTAGTAAACCATCTAGTCATAACATTCACATATGCACATTTATCTAAGTAATGGTAATGGTTCAATGTTTAATACTTAGTATGTCCAAACTTCATGTTGTCCTTGTTTACTCATTAAAATTAAAATATATGCAGTGATAAGTTCATACGGCTTGCCAAACTTGCACCAAGATTTGCTACAACACATTAAATGTCTTGTTTGCCAAACCAAAATTTTAACTCGTAGACTTCTATTTCTCAAGAACATACTTACCAACCCAGCGTATATTTTCTGTTCGATCTTCTGCCTTGAAATGGAGATCCTTGCTTAACCCATGCTGAAGATTGTCTCCATCAGGTATGTAGGATAACCTTCCCCTTGTATACAGTTCCCTACTTAGTGAACATGCAAGTGTGCTTTTACCTGAACATTCAAACAAAAAGCTCAAGAAAAAAAAAACATATTGTAACAGTACAGCCCACTTTGATTGTTTGAGCAGCATTTAAATAAATAAATAAATAAAAATTTGAGTGCATGTGTGTGTGTGTATAGTCTTTCCAGTTGTGAAATTTGCAAATAGCAAACAGTAAGAATGCAGTTTCCTTGACAGCAAGTTCTAGTCCATGGATAATCCTATCAGAGAAGAATTTTTCAAATTTAAAGTCATGAGGAGGCAATCACTGCTGCAAAACGTTTTAATTTTCCAGGAAGGATAGTTATAATTCAGAAGAAAACTTAGAAGCGCATAGGAAAATCCATTTGACTATAAACCTGATACACTGAGACCTGTGATCCATAAAAAACAAGTCTTTGGTTAATGAGCCTCTGCCTTTCAAGCTTCCCAACTGGTTATTCTTGCCAAAATATATTCGTTGAATTTCCCACAGTTGACATCTTAAGTTCTGCAGTCTTTGAGTCTCTATCAACATAAGTAAACACAGAATTGGTAACAGCAATCCGATAACCACAAATTGAACAACAGTAAGCCACTTGAAAATAGTACGAGAGGTTTAAAGTGCCCCTTGTATACAGTAGTTACAGAAGCCCAAAATCCAAAATTTTCTAATTTTTTTGAAAATCAAGCTGCTAAATGATACACAACAGCTGATTTTCTTTTTCTTTTTTTTATTTTATTTCATTCATTTTTCTAGTCTGTATTTGGCACCTCCAAAATACGTTTCAAATTGATAAAAGCTTGTTTATTTCTTTTGTTATTTAAATAAAACTAGCCATGACCCTTAAATATTTCAAAGACTTTGAACAAATTAAAAATCAAATTTGTATGAGGTTGAATTTGTTATATTCATATGCTTTTTCTAGTTGTGAAGTTGTATGAATTATGCGAACTGAGTTGGTTGAGTTAATAAAATCAAATACTTTGCTTATAATGCTCGGATTAGATTTTCATTGCTATTGATGAGTGATCTATAAATCCAATATAAATTCTCTTTAAAGTGTGCGATATACCCTGACCTTGCAATGAGATAACCTCCCTCAGCTAAACTTTTTTGTACCGAAAATAAAGAAGTTGTATGAATTGTATTGAGCTTATGATGGTTACCATGGTTGAGTAACCTTTGGTTGCATAAATAAATCGACACGAAGCGTATCTTAATCTAAAGAAGAGGGATTATGTTCTGAATCTTTGGATAGAGTTAGAGCATATTGATCTCTTTACCAATTAGTTGACAATGTTACAGAAGCTCAGTTTGTGTTTCAAGACTTTTTTGTTTTTTTATCATTTTCCTTGATAAGAAGTGTCTATGAAGTTAATTTTGGTATGCTTAATGTATTTTCATGTTTTGATGTCAGTATCATCCTGATGTTAACAAGGACTTACGAGCCGGTGAGGTGTTCAGGAGCATCCTCATGCTTATGAAGTGAGAATTCCCTAAATCCTTGTTTCCACATGATTCACTAATTGCTGATGTTTAGTGTTACTGTAAATTTGAAAGACCTTTACTTTAAACTGGCAAATCTTTGTAGTGTTGGGGTAGATGCAGGGTGACATTGGTGCTTTGCAATTCTTTCATGGGATGGGTATAATAGCATTCAAAACAATGAATAACTGGGACTCTGTTACTTACTATAGTAGAAATTTTGGGATGAGAAGCACGACAGTGTGGGATTTTCAAGCATGAATGCGGCTACTCTATGCCAAATTGCTAAAGGGTACGATAGCATTCAGAGCTGCGTTCCCAGGATTCAACTTTGGGACAACAATACTGAAAATGAACTTGTTAGTAGGGAAGGAGAGCTGTGGAACGCTAATCCTAAGTCTTCCTTTTGAGTTCCTAAGTATGACCAAAAGGTTACTTTTAACTTCTTGTCATGAAATTATGCTTCTGCTTGGGCTGTTATTATCGATGGGAAATTCCTATACAGTTATGATTCGCCTTTTATGAACTTCCGAAATCTGATCCTTTAGCTTCCCTCCTCTCTATTTTCACACTTCCTTTTCCTTTTGGTTTATGTTTTTGGAAATCAATGACAGACATTCTTGAGTATTTTCCCTTCTGAAACAAGGATTAAGTATGATCGTGCACTTACATTTCAAGAAGATGTTGGGAGGTCATATCAAGGAAAATGGAACTATAGTCCTGAGTTTGAAGATGGGGTTAGGACAGACAGGTGGGCTGAAGTCAAATGAAAAATGCAAGAAGAGAGATTTCGAGAACGATATAATGTGAATGAGGAGCATTCTTCCTTTTATGATGAAAACTGATGATGAGGTAGAAGAAGAAAACCTGCAGACCTTTGGGTCTTGTTTTTCTCTCACCTTCAGTAGCCTAATGGCTCTACTGGATAAGAATTTGGATGCAGGATATAAGATTGGTTATGCAATTGCATGGATCTCCATTGCAAGTTGGGTTTGTGGGAAAAAAAGCAGCAGTGTAGTTGTTCTGGTGGTTGTAGCCATGAGGGTTGGCTCCAATCTTGCAAGATATGCTCCACTCCCTCAAAGGTGCCGTCCTCGCACTATTTTACATGTCAATCAAGCTTCAAGTTGATTTAAATTAATGCTTCCATAAATCATGTGCAACATGTATTGGTCATTTGGTCTTGTACATATGTTTCAAGAATGGGGATTCTATTTCCTCCACCTTTTTTTCCTTTCAGTTTCTGTATTTGGTAATTGAACAAAAATCTAATTCCAGGGGCACTGCCATTAGCAACCCCCAAGCTGAATTTAATGAAGATGAATTTTCAAGCTCTCTTCATCAATTCAAGAAACAATTTTACTGCAAAGATTCTACTTGGATAATTTGCATTCAAGCATGGTATAGATCTAGAATAAGTGAAAATTTTCATCTGTTTAGATTACAGTTTCCTCTATCTGAAAAGAACAAGAAAGAATTCACATGTTCATGTGGTACAGTAATCGAAACAAGAAAAGAAGAAGAAAAAAACTAGTTTGACATACTTGTACAATATGTCAAAACTGTTAACAGCTCTTGACTTTTTCATCATTCTTCAGTTCCTTCAGATTCCTCCACAAATACCTCCCACTAGCCATGTCAACAAATACCCAGAATCCATTCTGAGCCATCTGAAATTCAAGAACATGAAAGTTGGAAACAAAAGAAAATAACCCAATCAAGAAAAGCAAAAACAGAAACCAAGGAACAGGAGAAACATACCCTTTTGAAACTGAATTCTTGTTTATCTTTGGCAACCATCTTCTCGGAATCCTCAGAAACTATGTCGTCGTCGATCTCAGATGATGAACGTGCCGTCCTCCACGCTACATACCCTGCTAAAACTGCTGAGAAAAACACCAACAAGAACCTCATAGGACACATTTCTCTTATCTTTTTTTTCTTTTAAAGCCAATGGAAAACAAATCTCTGCCTTGGGTTTCCTTCAATGAGAGAGACAAAGAATTGAAGATTCTAACAACCCCAAACTTCAACGACAGATTGGATTTGTTAAGAAATGGGAGGAATTTTCATTTTGAAGGCACCCTATGCATCATGTCAAAAACCATATACAATATGGAAACCGCGTTGTTGGAGATTGAAGCTTTCTCCTTAATGGTTTTACACAGTCAATGATGGCTCACCAATTACATCATTAATTGGTCAACATTTTACCTTTTCAGTTTGTAGGAAAATAAAATATTAATTGATAGCTTGGGAGTTTCTGATAAAACCCAAAAAATGATTAAAAAAAAAAGAGCCCCACTTTATCAGATCCTACTATCATAATCTTCAAAGAGAACCTTTTGTTTTTATGAACATGGTTTGAGTGGCCAAATTGTGCTTATCCCTCCAATTATGAATTTGTCTCCTCCGCAAAGCTAGGTCTTAGTCAAAAACTTTGCTAGACAGGACAAAATCCAAAGGTTTGGGAGTTTGACTTATTGCCTTGTTGGATAATAGGATTATAGGAACCCAATTCAATTAGGTTGGGCTCACCTGTGTCAAACCCAGTGCATTAGTCTATAGGGCTTCACCCTTTCGTCTAGGGCTGGACCTACATTTTTAGGCTTAAAAATACATGTCCAATAAAGTTGTCAAACTTGGAAACTTCAGTTTTTTTTTTAAGTTTAGAAACTTTAATTAAACTCATTGTGATTTGAATTTTACTGTTTAAATTATTAAGATGATACATACTCTTTAAGATTTAATAAAAAAATAAAAATTTTTGTTATCTTCACTCACTTATGAAATTAAAAATTTTAATGTATAAAAAATGAATTGCTATAAAAATATCTTTGTTCTGATCATAATGATTTTTGGCCAAAACAGTATTCAGCTCAAACAAAGCTAATTAATTTCATTTGATATTTAGGTGCAACAAAGAAAAGGATAATTATTTTTATGAAGTGATGAATCACATCTAAAAAACTGAGTACTGCCTCTTTAATGTGATTTAAAATGAATGGAACCTAAGTGCTATTACAAGTAAGATGGAATCTTCCCATGGTGAAGGTGGGTGAAGAAATGAAGAATGTTTATAGATTCTGAAGGGATTTTCAACTTGTTTCTTTTCTTATTACATCATGTTTGGGGCCCCATTGTTTTTACCAAATGTTTCTTCCAGTTAATGCCAGCACTACTAATAGCCCACCAAGGCCTAAACAATTTTTCGAACACTGCAAAATTTGTTGAAAAAGACTTGCATTTTCTCTAAAAAATTTTCGAAGAAATGATTCATATGAAAATGGAGTTCGTATTGGATTCATGTACTAATTTTTGTATATCCACTTCAGATTATTCTTCTTTTTGTATCTGTAAGCAGTTTTTTCCTTTCACTTTCTTTCAAAATAACTTGATTGAATGTGAGCTTTGTAAGAAAGAGAAAGAAGGTTCTGTCTGGTGTAAGGAAAGCGTCATATTCTTATGGTAACATGTTCCAACGTTCATTGATAGTCACATAAATCCAACTGACTTCAGAATTTTGGGATTTAAAGTTGAGCAAACCCGATTTTTTATGATGATAAGCTCTTTTGGTGGATTCATCTTTGGTTTTTTTGCTTATTTATTCTTGGATTCAGAGTCAAACTTAGGCTTCACTTTCACTCCTTTGTTTGAAGCAGATACCAAATTTCAAGTAGTACTGAATTTCAGTAACTCATGTAAGAGCTGTGATAGCTTCTGACCATTGTTTGTTTTTTAATCTTCTCTTTATTGTATCTTATTTTCTGAAATATAGACATTTTAATTGCTGATGCTGCCCTTAGAAAGTGAAGTTTTAATTTTTCCCCCTTCTTTTTTTGTTTTTTTTTTGGTAATTTCATTGTTTTGTCTATTTGGGGTACTTTACTATAAATACCAATGGAGCTACAACAATGGCTGGGGCTAGTGCCTAGGATATTTTTAAGATACTTTTGACATTGATATTTTCCTCTTGAGCTTATCTCTTCAGTTCCTACCAATTTTCCCACATGAATCACATGATTGTACTATGAATCAGTACTCAAATACAGATAAGATTTCCAGCTATCCTATCATTCCACATCCCTACTTCAATATAGTATGTTTGTTTCTCTTATTATGATTTAATGAATTATAAATGTTCATTATTCATGAAATGATAGTCCATATGAAGCTGAAATTACCAAGATTGGGTGCCTTTTCTTTTTCTTTTTCTTGCCCCAAAAGGGAGAATTCTAGGCCAAATGGTTTAAATTGATTCAACCATTTAAGAAAGAAATCTTAATCTTCTGACTTCTGAGTCTCTTGTTTCACTCTTTTTCTCTTTAATGTGTTAAACTGCTAAGAACAACAATGAATGCATTAGTGGCAACCAACAGAAACTTCAAGCTGGCAGCCCGGATTCTTGGTTTGGACTCTAAAGCTTGAAAAGAGTTTGCTCATTCCTTTCAGGGAAATTAAGGTGATTAAAATTTCTCTATTTTCTCCATTTTTCTCTCATTTTCTTGTGATTAATGTTCAGACATGTCAAGAGGACTTAGAGATAATGTTATGCTGGTCTATGGTAGATTCACTCTATTCTAACATATCTTGCAGGTTGAATGCACCATACATAAAGATGATGGCAGTTTGGCTTCTTTCGTTGGGTTCAGGGTTCAGCATGACAATGCAAGAGGCCCCATGAAAGGAGGAATCAGATATCACCCTGAGGTTGTTTACATCCTGCTGTTTGAAATCTTCTGAAATTTGTTCAACAGTAGAAAGTTAATATCCTACTAGAAATCACTGAATTAAGATTCTATCTTATTACTAACTTCTTTGGGTTCTGATGACGCTTTGAATAATCTAGGTTGACCCTGATGAAGTGAATGCTTTAGCACAACTAATGACATGGAAGACTGCAGTTGCCAATATCCCATATGGTGGTGCTAAAGGGGGGATAGGATGTAATCCAGGAGATTTAAGCATATCTGAACTAGAACGGCTTACTCGACGTTTCACCCAGAAGATACATGACCTGATTGGAATTCACACAGATGTTCCAGCACCTGACATGGGAACTGGTCCACAGGCACAATTTGCCGCAAATATCCTAGTTCTACCAATTTTCCTTTCACTTCTGTAGTTTTCCTTTCCTGCTGGTACTTATAGATGGTATTTTCTGTTGGTTAAACAGACAATGGCATGGATACTAGATGAGTACTCCAAATTCCATGGCTATTCACCTGCTGTAGTGACTGGAAAACCAACCGTAAGTATATATATCCAAAGAGAGAGAGCATTCCACTTTACATTGTATTTCTGCAAATTGAGGCTATTAACACTGATTATTATTACCCTTTTTCCTTTAGGATCTTGGAGGATCACTTGGCAGAGATGCCGCTACTGGCAGAGGGGTGCTCTTTGCAACTGAGGCCCTTCTTAATGACCATGGCAAGACCATCTCTGGACAAAAATTTGTAATACAGGTGCACCTTTGTTGCCAAAAAAAATTAAATTTTGAGACACATACTCTTAAGATAATTCCATTTCAGGGCTTTGGAAATGTTGGTTCTTGGGCTGCTAAACTCATCCATGAAAAGGGTGGGAAGATTGTTGCTGTAAGTGATATCACAGAAGCCATAAAGAACAGCAAAGGAATTGATATTCCCAGCCTACTCAAGCATGTCAAAGAAAACAAGGGTGTCAAAGGATTCCAAGGAGGGGATTCTATAGATTCCAAGTCAATTCTGGTTGAAGACTGTGACATACTCATCCCAGCGGCACTTGGCGGAGTCATCAACAGGTTTCTTTTTCTGCAACAAGAATTTTTTCTGTTTCATTGCTGCTGATTAAAACTAAATATTCTCCTTTGATCTTAATGAAGGGAAAACGCAAATGAGATTAAAGCCAAGTTTATCATTGAAGCTGCTAACCATCCGATTGATCCAGAGGCTGATGAGGTTAGTGCTTGTGTCACGGGTCGAGACTCAAGCTCCGAACCCGTGCGGCTCCGGGACCCGGGCATTCACCCTTCCGGCGTCTCAGATCAGCCTTCCGCCACGGTTCACACCCTTGTGAGGTATTGTCCGCTCTGGCCCCCCTGGCCTCACGGTTTTATCCTACAAAAGGCGCCTCACAAGGCGGAGATGGTGTGAACCCTTTTATACCCCAGGGACCTTCCTATTATGTTCGATGTGGGATTCAGGACTCCCCCTTAGGTCTTTTATACCCCAGGGACCTTCCTATTATGTTCGATGTGGGATTCAGGACTCCCCCTTAGGTCCGTGACATTCTCCCGCACCCAACCTCGTGACGCCCTCGTCACGGAGGCCGGCCACCCTGCCTACCTCCCTCGAGGCGCTCGGCGTGGATCGAACGGTTTAGGGCTGGCTCTGATACCACTTGTCACGGGTCGAGACTCAAGCTCCGAACCCGTGCGGCTCCGGGACCCGGGCATTCACCCTTCCGGCGTCCCAGATCAGCCTTCCGCCACGGTTCACACCCTTGTGAGGTATTGTCCGCTCTGGCCCCCCTGGCCTCACGGTTTTGTCCTACAAAAGGCGCCTCACAAGGCGGAGATGGTGTGAACCCTTTTATACCCCAGGGACCTTCCTATTATGTTCGATGTGGGATTCAGGACTCCCCCTTAGGTCCGTGACACTTGTCTGTAGCTTGCAACTACAATTAACTAAAAAAAATGAGCAACAATTTCATTTCTCTCTTCTTGGCCTGCAGATCTTGTCAAAGAAAGGGGTGGTTATCCTTCCAGACATATACGCCAACTCAGGAGGAGTAACTGTTAGTTAATTCGAGTGGGTGCAGGTATCATATTTGAACCTCTTCTTCTTATATTACAGGCTAAATCTCCATCGAAAATGATCCCAGTTTGTCATTTATAGTTTTCATATTTCAGAATTCTCATTTCCATTATCATCCTTAAGCGATTCTTTTTTTTGACATGCCCAAGAATTTGTTTCGGACAGACAAAGATTTGTTGTCTGAAGCTAGCAGATTTCTTTACATTTATATGTACCAAGCACCAGAGAGTAATGCTAATTGGTCATTTTCCATTGCAGAACATTCAAGGCTTCATGTGGGATGAGGAGAAGGTGAACAATGAGCTAAAGACATACATTGACCAAAGGATTCAAAGACGTAAAAGAGATGTGTAAAACGCACAACTGTGACCTCCGTATGGGAGCCTTTACTCTTGGGGTTAACCGTGTTGCGCGGGCTACTGTTCTTAGAGGTTGGGAAGCATAAGAGTGCTATGCTGGTTTGAATAAAGATGGAGGCTATTATGAAGCCCCTGATTCTTGTCCACTGTTGTGGTAAAACCTCATTCATGTGAGGTGATTCTCAAACAGTTCTGGGAAAGTAACAGTACTTACTCAAAATGTGAGGTTCTTATCATGCTTTAGTATGCTATTCTTTCGGTCCATCATCGAGCATGTACTGGGAAAGTAACAAAGTATTTACTCAAAATTTGAGTCGTTAAACACTGTACAATATAGCATGGATCATATTCAAAATTGATACCGGCCCAATCCACATATTATACCTTTGAACACAACAGTCACAATTGAAGTATTTCAAAGTTGTATCCCCGTGACATCTCCAACAAATCTAGATTCACATCTCACCAAGTGTAACTTTTTTTAACGGTCCTTTTAACTTAAAAAGAGTGAATTTTTTTTATTACGTAAAATATTGTTGGGAAAGCAAAGAGAAGTTGCATGTTCTTGACTAGGGGAGTCGCTTGACGATGGTAGCTAGTAATTTATAACCATTGAGAGATCACGGAAAAGTTGGGAATCATCAGACTAACCATAAAGTACTCAATAGTCATTATCAGTTCATAACATCATAGGATTGTCTGATTCTTGGCAAGCAAGCCTCTTCTTCCTCCCGACATGTCAACTTCGGGTACAAAAAACCTGAAATGGTCAGAGTTTTATCTTTTGTTTTTGATTGCTGACATGGCTACAAACATCAGCTAAAATTTCATATTCATTGCTTGAATTGGTTTCAGAAGATATGTTGCCATCAAGCAATTTCCTTACCATCAGGAAAATTCCAGGAAAATATTGAACAAATGGTGACCAAAAGGCTGAACCTGAAGTCAATGGAATACATAGTTTCATTACATAAAATTGTTAACTGAGTCAAAACTTCTTCATCTTTCAATCAACTGGATGATATGGGGAGGAGGGAGAGAAAGTGAATGATTTCCCACTTAAAGAAAAACACTGCAATTTACTTGCAGCCATTTATGATAATTCAAAGCACATGATAGGTTACCATGAAATGTATGTTTTAACAAACAGCTGGCCATACTATCTAGGATTGGCTCAGGGCATTTTAATCCAACTCTCAAAATTCTATTAATTTTCTCCCTTTTTTTTTTCCTTTTCTTTCCCCCTTTTTACATTATAGCAGAATTAACCCCCACCCATTCTCAACTCAAGGCCAAAAATACCTCAACTGCTTTCAAAATTTGAACTTCGTATTGTTTTCTTTAAGGATTATGTCACAATGTACACTCCAGAATTAGCAGACTGTCCGCCCATAACAAATTGATGCAATGTAGAGATTTTTGGCCCATTTTTCCTGCAACAGTAAACAATCATCACATGAGATAAAAACTCCTCAAAACAAGGGGTAGAGCAGATATAATAAAAGAGAATAGGCAACACTTAGCACTCATTTTTAATGCTTAAAGAAGTTAACCTGCATCGCCACAGGTGTTAAAACATAGCAAGGGGCAAATCTAGGGATATGCCCACCTTTACATGGGTGCTTGGAAAGGCAGATGTACGCAGAGTTTCCTGAGTTTCATCCATCATTTTTCGTCTTGGAATGCTCAGAATGAAGGCAGCTTGATCTCCGGTTGCAGCCATAGATGTTATTCTATAACCACTTTCCCATCGCCGATGTATTCCTTCGCTTGGATACAGAAAGTCAAGCTCCACAACCTTGAATCATTGAAATAAATATAAAAGGAAGTATAATCAGCTACTTTGGAAATGGAAGGCAGTGGAAAACTGAAGATGTATGTCAAGATCAAAAGAAAGGAATACCTGATCAGAGAATCCAGAGTTCCTTGACATTACCACACCCCAGCGACTCCCAGCAGTTGTCATTGATGTTACATGAAAGCCTTCTTTCCACTTCTTATTTATCCACTTGAAAGGAAAAGATTCACTCACCTTGTACGACTGCTGGGTGTAAGGAGTTCCTACGAAAGTCACAGAATTTTGATAACAGCTTAGTAATCAGGGTGGTCAATATAATTTATGTGCTGTAGATATATAAGAATCTCAGGCATGCTCAGAACACATTGCTTTAGCCAATCTCCACTTGCAACCAGCAAGCTTGACGTTGGGTATACTTTCTTGCTAAAGGTTACAGAAAAAAGCCTTAATTCAAAAGTTTTTTCACATATCAAGGATACAAGCTCTAGGCAGACATGTCAACCTATTCATATTTGCCCATTAATAAGTATATCATTAATCTCATGAAGCTCTAAATGTACATGGCAGCAGGTCCAGGAAGATGCACATAAATTGGAAGTGTGTTGAACCTCCAGGCTAAATTGTAATATATGAATTTAATCATGCATGAGTGCTGGTGGTCTCAGCAAACTCAATGACACTACTCAAAAAGTAATTTTATTTAATTTCAAAGTCATCAAAAAGGAAATATATTTAGTACGTAATTTACCAACCTTTTGACATAACAACCAAGGAACTCCCATTATTTGCTCCAGCTATTGAACTAATATAGTAGTTCTTTTCCCACTGCTCCATAATCCAATCCTGATGAAATCCAATTGATATTAAAGTAAGGAGTAAGTAAAAAATGCATGTACACCAAGCAGAAAAAACGACAGGAATTAGTGTTTTAGAATAATAACCTTGTGCAGAAAGACCGTTGACAATTCGTAAACCTGGGAAGAGAAACCGGTTCCCGCATCCATGATCAGGGCCCAGAGATTAGCTGCTGAAGCTACACAGCTAATAAACAACCCATCTTCATTACCCTTCTCTACATGCTGACGCAACCTTGAATCTGCTACATTGTAGTGATATCTACAAGATTGATAAAAAGTTACAGGTAGGATGAACACCGTTTGAGAACTACCTGAGATGTACAAACTCTAGGCAAAACAAATTTCAAAACTCACGGCTAAATATCTCGTATTTTACACTAGGTATGCACGGCAAGACAAACATCAAAGAGTGGCAATCTAATTTTAATGGGCCACATTCAACAATGAACAACCAGTCACTATGAGCATAAAGGTCTTTTGTCATTTACTTCTAATTTTTGCCAGTCACTATATATACTTCATCATCACATAGGAGACATCAATAATGAAAGTATTCCCCAAATATGCTATAATATTACAGTAACGATGAAAACATGCAGAAGTGATGAGATTAACTCCCTGCCAGAGTAACTTATAGCAAATATTGATCATTCATACCACTCAAACTTACAAAAAACATCACGGACTGGACATGTAACAAAATGTTTGAGCAGTTCAAGGAATCAAGATAACAAGCAGAATTAGAAATAAATATTATATTTAACAAGAAAATGCAACCTTACCTCTGCTTCATAGGACGACGTGCATTGTAAACAGAAATCCACTGAGTAGCAGGAGTACCTAGTCGTATTTTTTTCTTAGGCTGCTCATCTTCTTCCAAATTAATGACTAATCTTCCACGCTTTTGCCCAACCTATTTATACAAAACGAAACAGAGAAAGGTTGTTTAATTAAACATCCTATCTAATCCAATTTAATTGGGAGAAAAGACATGACAACCACCTTAAGAGCTCCATCAATTCTAATTGGTCTCAATGGCGTGCATGGTTCAATTAGGCTTTCAAACAAGGATATGAGCTTGGCATAATTGGGCTCCTCATCAAACTTCATATTTGTAACAGCTTCAAGGAACTGCTTAAATGGGGCAGGACAAAAGCAACACATCAATTCTGGAGAAGTGGCCATCTTTTTCTTGCAAACCATAAAACTCTTGTTATCCCCCTGTGAAGTTCCAGACAAAAAGTCAAATAGTTAAGAGGAAGTAAATCACAGATTACGTAAATCTTTAATCAAAACAACAACACAAACCTGATAACCCTGCCATGGTAACCGTCCTCTTATTAGAAATATCAATGTGTATGCCAACGACTCAAGGTCATCCCTACGACTTCCAGTCCGACCTAAATGTGCATGTACACTAGCATACCTAATTGTTCCCCTGATAGAAGAAATATCCCAAGCTATTAACACCAAACATAAGTAGTAATTGGTGACATCTTAAAAAAAAGGTCTACATACCTGAACACATCAGGCCTCTGATCATAATCAACGTGTTGACCAGAGTGTGCATCTTTCCATCTAGAAGCTGATCCAAGAACATGGGAGGCAGACAATAATTAATACCAACTTGTGAATAGCATCTATTCCATCTCAGTTAAAAGATATGACAAAAAATTAGAATATCATAGAGAAATCTTCCATTGAAGAGGAAGAAAACACTTAACAGTTAACCATAATGTGCTCATGCTTGACACTTCAGAAAGAACATACAGTTAACAGTTAAGAAAGGACTGAAGAGAACATACCTAAACCAAGATCAATAAGATATAGCTTCTTCTCATCGGCTGATCCAGGTTGACCTAGTAAAAAATTCTCAGGCTTCACATCTCCATGCACAAACCTTTTTCCAAGCAGACAATAAACAATGATAATCAGTTGAAACTATGCAAAACAGGAGGGTGAATTTAATCAAGTGCAGAATGTTACAATATGACCTACCCCTTTAAATGAAGCTTTTCAAGAATTGATATTGCCTCCACAGCAACACAAGCAGCCATATTTGGTGACATCCTGTCATGGTACAAAATGTTACAAAGATGAAAGTGTATGGTAGATATATGTAGACATGCCTGGGTCGGTATGACAGAGAAAAGAGGAAGATTCTATTTCTTACGATTGTCCTAGAGTATTCCAAACATCCCATAGACTAGGACCAAGCATATCCATTACCTGAAAAATTCATTAATGTTCTTAAGATACATTAAGTAATTTGTGAGTTCAGACACTAAGAAGCTCAAATTCAAAACTCACCAGAATGTAGAAGTCTCCCTGGCGACCCTTATAGTGCACCCCAGGAATCCCATAGCACCCAGTTAGGGTACTTTTCATTTTGTTAAGAGATTAAAAAGAAAAAGCGAGAATTTAGACACTGCTGGAATATATATAGAAACACAAGTTTGACATAAAATTTTATGATTAAAAGTGCCATACTTGTACACTTGCCACTCATAAGGAGGACCATAATTGCAACCTTTACTGTTTCGGTGCTCAAGCTTCAAAGCTACCTGTGATGAAAAAAATCTCATAACATTACATGCCATGTGGTTTGCCCTGGAAAATCCTTAAACACGGGCATGAGTTTCTCAGACATACCTCAATTGCATCTGGTCCAATTCTATCACTACCACCACTTACCCTTCGACCAACATAAACTTGGCCAAAACCACCCTTACCTAATTTCCTTTCTATCTTATATGCAGGAGAATTACCCACTTGTACCTGCAACGAGTAACAAAAATGGCATTCAGTCAAGAGCTTCATTGAGGTGAACAGCTAAATAACTAGGAATGCTTGAGTTTGTAAGAAACTGAGGATTAAAAGACAGGTGACTGAACATATGTTGAAACACCCACAAGTTGATGCTAAAACACTCCTCACTCTTATGCAAAATCAAATTAGAAATGATTATCCAAATAGTTTCAAGCAGATTTGAAATGCTGAAATAAAGAAATCTTTTGAAATTGTAGTAGTAATATAGTAGTTTGCTCTTAGTTGAAAGAAAGCACACTGAAAAAAAAGTTGCATTCAGCCAGTTTTCTTGCCAAAAGTGATGTGTCTCAGGATAAGCAACATAAGACGGAAGATTTAAGTAGCAGATAAAATATATTCAACAAAAGGAAAGATATATTAAGCAATATGGAGCTACCCTTTCAGGAACCGGAGTTGTGCTAGCTTCTTCTTCAACTCCCACTATTTTGTCAGCACTCCCACCCTCCATCGCAATATCTTTATCTGCCACTACCTCGACTCGGTTGAAAGCAGGTTCAGCGGGAGCCAAAGGTGCAGCCTCAGGAAGAACGTGACAAGGCTCAGGGTCTAAATCTATCAACCTAATGCCCCGGCCTCTACCAGCAGCAGTTGGCCTTGTGGGTACACCCGGTGAGGGCCCTTTGGCTACTCCTGCAGCATTCCCCCTTCCTCTTCCACCAACTCTCCTCCTAGTTCTGTTCTGAGGAGGCAGTACCCAATTCTCTGCTTGATCAACTGGTTGAGGAGTAGGCTGAAGATCATCAAGGCGTTTCGATCTCCGGGCTCCACTTCGCAATTCTGGCATCTTCAACCCATGCAATTCACATTCCACTTAATTTCCTCACCACCCTTCCAGATCTTCTGTAACCAAAAAAGTAACCAATATAGATACTAATAAACATGTCATAAGCAAAACACCGCACATATGGAAAGCTCATATAATCAATAACTTCATATTTAACGTTTTTAACATACCCTTACACAAATAACCAAGATTTACATTAGCTTAGTCTATCATGACATTTCCAGATATCAGATTATAAACAATAACGACACAATCAGCGAGTAAATTATCAAAATGATGAAATAAACAATTCTTCCTATGATAATCCATTAAATAGCTATCTCAAAGAGGATAAACAAAAGAGCCTATTTTAGCAAATACCCTTCAAAAAGAAATCTATATGTTCCAGAATCAAGTAGCTATAAAGCAAATGTAGCTAAAAACACAAAAAAAATCTAAGCAAGTTCATCCCCTATTTGATCAAAAGATTCAAAACTTCAAAGATCATCGGAATCAGTCATTTCAGTATCAAACAAAATAAACATCAATAACTTACAATAAAAAAACAACAATCTTTGAGCTCATTAAATCGATCAAACAAAACAACAAACATCAATCAACAATACTCATATTTCATCACCCCCAAAATGATTTAATAATAAAAAAATTCAAAACCTTACATGAAACTTTCCTTTTTATAATCAGTTTAAACCAGATTCTCAGTAACCAAACAATTTTCAATCCGATCATTCAACCTTTCATCAAAAAAACAATCAAAAGCAAAACTGATCATCAAACAAGCTAAAAATATCTTAAAAAAAGAACTCACAGATCAATTATCCTCTAAAAACTTGATGGGTCAAGCTCAGATCCTTAATGAAATGTTCAAAAAATGCATTTTTGGGGCTAAAATTAAAAACCCAGAAATAAAAATCCAAACTTTGAGGAAAAAGCGACAGTCTTGTTCTTTGGATTATTGGGGGATGAAATGAAGATAGAAAGTAGGCCAAAAATTAGGGTAATAAGCAGAGACAAAAAAAAAAAAAAGAGTGATTTTTATTGAAAAATGCAAGAGAAGATAGACAAAAAGAAATTCTTGTAGGTGGTGATTTGGAGAGGGGTATTTTATGTGTCAAACAAAAAGCAAAAATTAAAAAAAAAAACAACACAAAAAATATTTGTGTGGAAAAATGTTAATGGTGGTGATAGTGGTGTTCTTTGTTGGTGTTGATGTTGGTTTATCAATATATACTGATGTCTCTTAAAAATTATCTACAAATAAAAATAAAAAATGATTTTTTAAAAGGTCAGTAACAAATTTTATTTTTTTTAATAAATAATATATTTTTATATTTTACGGGAAAGAAGAAAATATGAAAGTTTTTAAAAAATATTTTTTTTAAATACATGTAATATTTATAAGTGTTAAATCAAATTTTTTATATCTTCTATTTGAATATATGCATTAATGGATAAAAAATAGAAAATTTTCATTAAATATTTGAATTTTTTTATAATTATGAGTTATTTTTTTGCTATATTTGTTTATGTCAATTTTATAATATTAAAATATTAATTTATTTAAATGTATGGAGCATGGGATTTGGCATATGAATTTTTGGATTGACCAAAATGCCATTATGGATGATTCAAATTACATAAGACTTTCCTCTTGTTTGGGGTAGGTCTGGCTACCTTTCAATTTTTTTTTTCTTCTTGAGTTGCCATTTGACAGCAATAATTTTAATAAATTGATAATATCAATATATTTTACCTTTTATTATAAAAATAGTTGAAATTGCTATAAATTACATATAAAAATAAAATTTTATAATTATTTACAAGAAAATCATATCAAATAAAGAATATCAGCATATATATATTTAATATTTCCATCAAATATATTGTAATAATATACAAATATAGACATAATTGAAAGTTTATAATAAAAACATAACATTTGTAATTTTTTTTAAGAAAAAAAAGTAATTTCCTTTCACCATCAATTATTCCTTTTGTTTTTTTTTTTTAATCATGTTTTCCATATTGATAAGTAATAATTATTTATTACTCATTAAATTCCAAATATTCTACTTCATTTACTATACAACTTTAGCAATGGCCATTGCTCAAAACTACATTAGTTACTTTTTCACATTTAATATTTTCAAAATTAATATGAATTCGAAAAAAATTAAATGTATAATATATTTTTATGTAAAATAAATAAATATTAAAAATTAAAAAATATTATTAGTTATTTTTCACATTTAATATTTTCAAAATTAGTATTAATTACTAAAAATTATGAATTTCGAAAAATTTTAAATATGTTGTATATTTTTTATGTGAATTAAATAAATAAAGAAATATTAAGAGTTAAAAGATAAATTAAAAATTAAAAAATATATATTTATAAAACCAACATTTATTACATACTATGGTAGAATAGAAGATATCAAATGGAAGGAATACATTTTTTTTTTCAATTTTCAATTTTATCCCTTTATCATGAATAAAATAAAAAGTACAAGTAGCTTTCATGATGAAATATGAATGAAATATTTTTGTTTTTAAATCTTCACCTGTATTTGTACTAGTTATTGTATATATTCATATATTCTTTAAAGCTGCGTGACATAATTTTTTATGGAAATTCATGTTCTAACAATATTACTACATTGAATACCTAAAGTACTAACAAGCTCTTTGGATTTTAACTTTAAATTTGAAAATTCTCATTTTAGACAAATAATTAGGTCTGATTATTTGTATACTTATATCATATAAAATATTAAAATTTGTGTATTTATATAATATTTTATACAAAAATTTCGTATTATAATTTATGTCGATACGAAAATATAAAATATTTTTTTTATTTTATTAAATCATATATAATTATCATTATAATTTTAAATTATATTACTTTTGTATCTTATTTTCGTATTGTGTTTATGTTATGTTTTAAATTATCAAATCTACAAACAATAATCGATATACTATATAGAACTTATAAAAGTTTGAACAATATTTTTAAAAGAAAAAAATTTTCCATTACATTTATTGTCAAATACTATAATTACTATTAAAAATTACATTATTAAAAAAATTCAACATAAAAATAAAAAAATTGTAATATTAAGATTTAAATATGAAATTCATCTAAATATTGTATGGATTAATCAAAATAAGCTTTGAGTTTAAAATTACATTAATTTGATAAAATAATAATAATAATAATAATTATTATTATTATTATTAATTTGTTCATATTATTTATAATTTATTAATGAAAAGTCATATTTTAATTTATTGAAATTGTTTTGTGATTAAAAAAAAATATCTTGGCATGTCATGTTTTGGGACACAACAAACATGGCCTAGCAATAAAAATCCAACTTTTATTGGTTTTCTTTTTAGAATTAAAAATTCAACTTTGTTAACAACCTCAAAAAAATCGACAAAGCTCATGGTGACTACAACACCAACTCGGAGCCCCGAACTCCGAAAAGACCCGGTAACGACTTGGAAACTCTTCATCATGCCTACTCTGCATTTATAACGAGCACGAGTGTGCGCCCGAGATATTTCGGGTCCCGCCAACCCGAATTGGAAACTCCGGGTCATCGAGAAGTTGTATCCAGCTTTGAGCAGGACTCTCGAGCACTCAATTGCCCAAAATGGCGATTTGAGCAGTCAATTGGCCGTGTGGGGTCCGGTCGTACCCGGTTTCGGGTTTCATGATGTGATTATTGAAACTCCGATTCACTCGGTTCAGTTGCCGGATTTGGCTCCGATTGGTGATGTTTTGATTGCTTATAAAAGGAGGATTGAGCAGGTTAAAGGGTTTGATTCAATTAAATATGTTCAGCTAAGGAAAAAAAACGTTTCTTTTGGTAAAAGAAAACTTTCAGAGCATGGAATTGGTTTTGGATTGAACTATGTAACATAGTAGAGTTTTTCTGTTCTTTTGATAATTGAATATGCATTTTATTTTATCAAATGATTGATTTAATTCTCTGTTAGTATTTGAAATGATTGATTTCTTGAGGTTCCAAGTTTTTAGAGCTGATTGCTTTCATTTCCATATGTTTTAATTCTAGCATAACAAGGCCTAAGGTAATGTTTTTAATCCAGGCATCCCATGTCTCCATCTTTCATTCTGTATTGTGTTTGGCATGCTTGTAGGCATGTTTTTTTCAGTTGTTCAAGAACCATGGAGCTTCAGCTGTGGCTTCAATGAGCCACTCTCACAGGTAGATTCTTTCTCTTCCAATTGTTCCTCCTAGTGTTTCTCTTGGTCTTGACAGTATGAAGGAGTATTTTAATCAGACAGGGACATGTAGTCTCTGTGAGGTTCATTCAAAGGACCTCTTGATTAATGAAACCGGCCATTTCATTTCAATTTCCTTTTGAGATATGGATAATTCCCATTTTTATGAACTAGATAATGAAAAGGTAACTAATGCTTCCTGGTTGTGTTCTTATATGGTTTCACCTATGTCTTTCTTTGTATCACCCTACGTCCTAAGTTTCACTTAGCTTGTTTGAACTCTCATTGTCACTGATTCAAAATGGAACTAAATCGACAAGAAAAGAAGAAATTAAACATCAAATTGTTGTTGGATGCTTTGTGAGTGTTTCTGTGAGTTATTACTTTATTGTTAAAAGAAGTTCCTTTGAATCATATTGCAAGTGTTATTTCTTGGTATTTAGTGAACCCAAGATGGCCTTTTTAATGGCTTTGCTTTGGTCTGTTAGCAATACTAGTTTCATGATGCCAGTTTCGTCTCTAAACCTGCAAAGGAGATTGGGATTCTTTACGGAGACATAGCCATGTTGTCGGAGTGCAAAACTATCATGACTACTTATTTCCATAATTGTTGTAGTCTTATAAAGATGGTATAACACAGGTGATGCAAAAGTTGAACGAAGGGGGTAAAGGAATTCGGTTTTTAAGGAAATTCCTATAAAAGTACCCGTAATGACTTAAAAAAAATTAGTTTTCTGTCGATTTTCCTCATGTCAGCTCCAATGCATGTCATATTGTAGAGATAATGTTTGCTCATACCCAAAATAATAAACAGATTAGCATTGCATTCTTTTTTTTTTTTTTTTTGGCATATTTCCCTAGATTTTCAAAGTTGAGTAACTCATACCCTATTTGATTCACATGAATGCAGGCAGTTGATCTTGGTGGCTTGCTAAAACTCATCCTTAGAAAGATGTCTTTGCAGTTGAATAACCCACCATTCAATTTCATGATTCATTCTTCACCACTTCCGGTTCCTGACTCAGAGTTACCTTACAATAACTGGTTTTACAGATAGTTCCTCAGTTAACTGGTGTAGGGGGTTTTAAACTTGGATCTGGATGTTACATAAATCCTGTTTTTTCCAGAAGATGCTGCTAAACTTTTGAGGTAAGTTGATGTTCCGATATTCGGATTAAAACTGATTATCATCATAGTACTAACGTAAAATCATATCTGAATAAGAAAAACCAACATTTTACACGAGGAAATCTCTTGTGGATCTGTTTGGGCCAGCACTACTTATTTGTATTTAAGAAAAGGTGGATAACATCCATGTGTTTGCAGCCTTGTCACTTTTCACTTCAGTCTAAATGCATGAAACTGTTCAATGATGTAACTAATATAGTAACTTGAAATCTAACATCAGTAGCCTGATGGGATCCAACGCAGCCATCATCCTTGCTTCTTACCCTTTTTGACTTCAAAAGGCTCTTTCATAATCAATCACCAGGGGACCTAAATTTGGGAGCATATTTTTGTCTTAAAACTTGCATCATCCCTAGATCTTGGTGACACTCTTACCATTAGAGATGTCAATAACATTTCCCATATGAATTTTCATCTCTGAACTTTTATATTATACTCATATCTATATTTATATCTAATAAATATTTTAAATTTATCTTTATTCTTATCTCATATATATTTAATGGGTACGAACAATATGAATTTTTATCTCTGAACTTTTATATTATACTTATATCGATATTTATATTTAATAAATATTTTAAATTTATCTTTATTCTTATCTCATATGTATTTAATGGGTATGAACAATTTTCATACCTGTAATTTTTTAATTATTTTATTTTTATCTAGTATATTTAAATTTTTTTATCAATATATAATTTTTTAATAAAAATATATTAATTTAAATTAATCTAAAATAATAATTTATATTATTTAATAAAAAAATTATTTATTAAATATATATAAATATATATGTACGATATAAATATGAAATGAGTGTTATATTATTTATTTTTATTTTTATATTCAATAAAAATTTAAAATCATATATATCTTTATTCTCATAATATAATATTTATTTTTATTTTAATAAAAAATTAAAATTTTTATTAGATATAAATAAAATTGACATCTTTACTTATCACAAAATCAAATACCATAACAAAATTTACATGATGGGTAAAATTAGTAAAATTTAAAATTATAATAAAAAGAATTGTAAGTGAAATAATCCCGTATAACAAATGACTCCGATAGATTTTGCCCTTCCCGACACGACGGTTTAAACCGTTAGATTCCATTGTCCGCCCCAGTTGAAGCACATAGACAAAGACTACGAGTAGAATGTTTAAAAGTCATTCGGCTGCAACTTGTAGTAAGCATCCAATTGGCTTTAGCGTCCATTACCAGAGAGTAGCGGCTGCCTCAGTTTAGAGTGGGTTAAAATTTAAAGCCGATACAAGAATGTGTTGGATGCTCAATTTAATTATTCATTTACAGATATTACTCTTAAAATGAATAACATGGAGCATTAAAATTTTAATTTTAATAATTATGAATTTAAATTTAAATTATAATTTCTCAAATATAAAAAAAAACTTATAAAATGCTTTGTTATTATAGATTAAGAACTTTAAGATATGTGACCTAATGCATTTAATAAACTAATTATTGTGAATAAAACTTATAAATTTATGAGTTTTGGTTTTTTTATAATAATAAAATAAAAAATAAAAAAGACAAAACCTTGATTTTTTTGCTGATTAAGGCGTTGGCCCAATTTAGACTATGTTTGAAAGAGTCAACTTGATTAAAAGTCGGATTATATGTTTAATTTCAAATTTTCATTTAAATTATAAAAAGATTTTAAAAAAATTTAAACTTATTAAATAGACATTGATATAATTTTAGATCAAGTTAAATTTTGAGTTGAAAATTGAACAAAAATATTAAAATCCAAGCTAAGCTCAATATAATCCGAATAGAATATATAATAAAAATATTATAATTATTTAAATATATATGTGAATTTTTTATATTATATTTTTTCAAAAATTTTAATTTTTTATTATATAAATTAAATTTAATGAATTAATTTAAAATTAATTTTTTAATTTAAATTAAATTTTAAAAAATTTAAAACCCAAGATATAATACCAAATTATATTTAAATAAATATATAAATTATTAATATTAAATATGACTCAAATTCAATTTATGAATATCTTTAGACTGCACCCAAAACAAAAAAAACCCCAAAATCAAACAAATTAATCTTTGGAAGTACGACAAAAAGAAAATACTCGAAAAGAAATATCCTGGAGTTGGAGCCACAGAGTCATTTGAATCACTGTTTTTCCATTTTAGTGACCACCCAAACCCAAAGCAAATCTAATCTCTCGAAAACCAAAAAAAAAAAAAAAAGAAAAACTTGGGAAAAGGCAATGACTTGGCTGTTTTTCTTAATGCAATAAAAAAACGTTTTTTCGGTCCCTCCTTTGTGCGTATTCTTAAACCCCCCACCCTCGCAACGCTTTCGGGTTTTTTGGCGGCTATCACTTCTCCACGCCCTCCCTTTTTTCTCTTCCCTAGCTTTCCTACTCTTTCCAACTCTAGGGTTTTTCTTTTCTTTCTTCTTCTCCTTGTTTCTCTCTCTACTCCTCACTTTCTCTTTCTAAATCTACGCCTTTGATCTTTGATCATGGCCACCTCTGATCGTATCCTTGCCAACTTTTCTCCTCTGGGTATGCTTTGGTTTTGTAGATTTCTGGATAAATATTTTTTTTCTTTTTTATTTGTTTTTAGTATTTTTCCTTTTTGTTCTTAAGGATTTTCTTGTTGTTTTGAGGTGTTAACTCATTAATATACATATTTTTGGAATAACCTTCAATGGGTATTTGATTTTATATGTGGGTTCTAGTGGGATTTATTCAAAAGTTTGTTTTTTTCCTATTGGTTTATGCTAAATTTCATTTATTTATAGATTTGGGTTTGATGGTTTTTTGAAGTTCATGAATTTGAATTTTTTTATCTTTGGATCTTTGCCGTTGAGATTTTTATTTGATTTTTAGATGGGTTTTAGTGGGGTTCACTGAATTTTTTTTTAATAATTGGTTCATGCTTAATTTGTATACTTTTAGGCAAAAACTTTAATCTTTTTTATAGATTTGGGTATGATGGTTTTTTTGAGTTCATGAATTTGATTTTTTATCTTTGCTGTTGAGATTTTTATTTGATTTTTAGATAGGTTCTAGTAGGGTTTACTGAAATGGTTTTTTTTTTTATAATTGGTTTATGTTTAATTTGTATACTGTTAGACCAAAATTTTAATCTTTTTAATAGATTTTGGTTTGATGGTTCTGGAACCTAATGACTTTGAATGTGTTTTATCTTTGGATCTCTGATTGTTGGATTGAGTTAAATTTATTGGGTGGTTTTTATGATATTGATAGCTTGAGCCTTGAAGCTATGGTTTTCCTTGTTGCCTTAAGTGATTTGCTTTGGATAAATGTGAACTTTTTTGGAGTTTAATTTTTAAATTATCGGTTTTGTTTTTATCCTTCTAAAATCACAGATGTTGCAGATTCACTGGAGAACTTGTCTCTGGATTCACAAGCCAAGAGCACAAAAGTTCCAGAGCCTGTCAAGAAGGTAGAACTTAGATTGTGAGATGCTCATTTCTTATTCTTGTTTTTGATAAAAAGTTTTTCATTTTGTTAGTTAGATAGATTAGTTGGTTAGTGATTTTATTAGATTCTGTGCAATTCAAGCCTCTGAAATCTAGTGGGCTGCCTGGTTAGTTGTATAAACTGGGTTATAGTCAACAGCGCTTTTTGTGTGGGTAAAGATGCATGTATTGTCCTACCGCATGCTGTTAACTCAAGATTATGATGCTGATAATTGGTGATGGGAATAATGCAAAATCTTTGAGAGATAAATGGATCTGTTGTAGTGATTATCACTGTTGATTTAGGAAGAAGGCTAATGCTTTCTTGAAGCTGCCCTGAAACTTATCATTTACAATTTGGTTTTTGCATAATGGTTTGACTAACATTTAGGTGGTGTGGAGTTTGTATAATGGTCATGCTAACATCATCATTTTGATGGATTTTGGATTTGGAATTTTTGGGTTGGTCATGATAACATGATTAATCGTTAACCTGTCAATTTGCTTTAGGGATCTATACATAGAGAATTTTTGGTTTTATGATCAGGCTGAGTATTGTATTTGATAAGCTTAATGTCTATTGACAGGATTTTTATGGTGATAATGGCTCTTACATGTACCAGCAAACTTATGGTTATATGCCATATGGGGCATATTCTGTGCCCAGTTCACCTCTTCCTGCTATGGGACATGATGGTCAGCTGCATGCGCTGCAAGAATACCATTATCCAAGCCCTTATTACCAACCACCTCCGCAAAATAGTCAAGCTAATGTTTCTCAGGTAGAGGTTTCAACTTCTGGTGCAGGTGATCAAGCTTCCTTATCCATTGAAACAAATAAAGGAAATTCAAGCAATATAGCAAGTGTTGGGGGTTTGAGTGGTAATAATGGGTCAGGGACATTGAAATCAACTTTCAAAAACTCCTCCCTAAATCCAAATGCTTCCTACAAAAGAGGAGGCCTGCCAACAGGTAATCTATCCCAAGGTTATCAGGATCCAAGATTTAGCTATGATGGGTTTCAGTCAACAAGTCCTTGGTTAGATATGTCGATGTCTTCTAATGGGCAATCCAAACATGCTGCAAATAGTGGGTTCTCTTCATATACAAACAACCTTTCATCTGGCAGGAACCAGAACCTTCATCCCTTCCCTCATGTCGTGGTATGTTCAAACTGCTTTGTTTCTTAGATTTGAACTCCTGCTTTATAGATATCTGAATTCTAACCAAGACACATGCACTGCTGAAGTAGTTTGATAGTCGTACAAGGTAGATAGATATGAGATTTTCTTGTCTTCTTTCATTGTCAGTTGACCTAATTGTTCTAATGATCTGATTGCAGAATTTGCACAGTGCAAGACCATCATCTGGTGTAGCCCAAGCATTTGGATACATGAACCACATGTACCCAAGCAACATGACATTCGGTCATTATGGAAACACTGTCAGAGGTGGCTCTGGTTTTGGATCATATGGCTATGATGCCTGGAAGAAAGGAGTAGGGTGGTATACTGTTGGTAACAACAACAAATCTAGGGGTCGTGGATATGGAAAAGAGAATGTCGATGGTTTAAGTGAGCTGAACAAAGGACCTAGAGTAAAAGGGTATAAGAATCAGGATGATCTTGGACCTGAAACACTAGCTGTCAAAGATCAGAACCTTCTACTGACCAAGAGCAATAAGGAGAACAGTGTTTCTCTTGTTCCAGATGTCGAGCAGTATAATAAAGAAGATTTTCCTGAGAGTTATTCAGATGCAAAGTTTTTTGTCATTAAATCCTACAGTGAGGATGACGTCCACAAAAGTATCAAATACAATGTGTGGGCCAGTACATCTACTGGCAACAAGAAACTTGATTCTGCATTCCATGAGGCCAAGGAGAAGCCTGATGGCTGTCCTGTATTTCTAATGTTCTCGGTGAGTATGATTAACATTATATCTGCTGTCTTGATTTAGTGAGTATATGATTTGTTTGATTTTTACTAAGCCTGCACCTTTTCCAGGTTAATACCAGTGGACAATTTGTTGGATTAGCAGAAATGGTGGGCCCAGTTGATTTTAACAAAACTGTAGAATACTGGCAACAAGATAAGTGGACTGGTTGCTTCCCTGTGAAGTGGCATATCATCAAGGATGTGCCAAACACTTCATTGAGGCACATAACACTTGAGAACAATGAGAACAAGCCTGTCACTAATAGTAGGGACACCCAGGAGGTAATCTCTCTCTCTCTCTCTCGCTCACTCTATGTTTGTGTGAGTGTGTGTATTATTTCTCCTTTTTTGCGATTTTCATTCTTCTCATTGTAAAATGGTTGGTGGCTGCTGTAGGTTATTTTTGAGCAGGGGATTCAAATTCTCAAAATCTTTAAGGATCATTCCAGTAAGACATGCATTCTTGATGATTTCGAATTTTACGAGGATCGACAAAAGATAATCCAGGAGAAAAAGGCTAAGCATCAGCTGTTACAAAAACAGGTATGTCTGACTCTTAATTGAATCTTGTGTCTGAATTTTGCTTTTTAACCCACTTATAAGATGTTTTTCATGCCTTTTATCATATAGAATCTGATAGATATGGCTTGCATAAGCCGTTTAAATAATAACTACTTTATATTCTTCCTAACCAGGTTTCGAGTGGGGAGCCTAATGATGATGTTGCAACTGGTAACAAAGAAAATACAGCAATAGCAAAGGAGACTTTGGAAAAATCTGTAGAGGCAGCCTTGATAGAAGAACCAACAATTGCATCAACAGCAGAGATATCGAAGGCGAATGGAGATGTGAAACCTGTAGAAGAGAATGGATCAGTTGCTCCAACCGAAGATGACCCCTCGAAATCAGTTTCCATCGCAAGTGCATGCTAATTGGCTTCTTAGATTTAGAATAGGATTGTAGTTTTGGTTGGTTATTAACAAGCTAGCTAATCCACATCAGCTATTTTGAGTCTCTTTTATTAGCTGGGAAGGAAGTAGCAGAAGGCAGCAGCTTTCAGCCTTTCCTTGTAGCAATTAGTAGCATGGTGAGACAGAATATGACTGCTCAAAAGCCTGAGATTTTCATCTTCTTGTCATTTTCATCTATTTTTCTTTGTTTTTCTTAATGAGAAAGAGCTGAGGAGAAAAAAAAAAAAAAAGCCCAAGCAGAAGCAAGTTACTCCTTTTTGCATCTTGCATTTGATCAAGACATGGCTTTTGTTTTACCTGCATTTCCAATATAGATGGAAGTAAAAGAGCAGTATTGGAGACATTGTGCTTTACTTGTTCTCTATCTTGCATTATGGGATGTTGTAAATTCCTCAAACTTTTACAAATACTAATAATCTTTAAATTTGTATGTAATTATAATTAATATTAATGCATGAAAAGAATTACTTCACCATAATTGTAATATTTATTAATTTTAAATATGATAATCATGAAATATAAAATGATATAATTTAAAATTTTAATAAAAATTGTATATGAAGTTAATAAAAATAAAAAATATTTTTATATTTAATGACAAATTTTAATATAATAATTTTGATTTTTTTTGGTGATATGATAATTTTTATATTTTATTCTTGTTTGATGTAAAATAAATAGATGAATTTGTTAATTTAAAATATGATATAATAATATGATATAAATACAATACGAAAATAAAAAATAAAAGTGATATAGTTAAAAATTTTAATAATAATTATATATAAATTCAATAAAATCAAAAATATATATTTTATATTTATGAGTTTATATGAATTATGATATATAATTTTTATGTAAAATATAATATAAATATATTAATTTTAATATTTTATATAATATTAATACACAAACAGTATAGCTTAAATGAATGAATTAACCAACGTAATATAAATCTAATATTAAAATACTTATAAAAATTAATTTTACAAAAAAAATCTTATAAAAAATTTTTAAAATTATATTTTATATGATATAAATATATAAATTATCTGGTTTAGACACAGAAAAATGAATGAATCGGTGTAATACAAACCTGATTTCAAAGTACTTATGAAAAGCAGTTAAAAAAAAAAAGAAAAAAAGGAAAACCTTATAAAATGCCACCTAGGCTTTTTCTGTGACTTACAGTATGCTTTTCCCTCTTTTTCAAGAAACAAAAGAAAGTTTCAATTTTCCCTTATTTCTTCATTTCTTGGGTTTGGGTTTTCTGACTCTTTTTTCTTCTTCGATTAGGGTTTGAGTAAAAAGGAAGAAAAAAATGGGGTTCTCAATGCATCCGTATGGCATGCAATCCATGCTGAAGGAAGGTCACAAGCATCCCTCAGGTCTCGACGAAGCTGTTCTCAAAAACATCAATGCTTGCAAGCAACTCTCCACCATCACCCGCACTTCCCTTGGCCCCGACGGTACCCCTCTCTCTCTATCTGTTTGAAATATGGATCAAATGTTCGTTTCTAATGCCGCATTTGCTTTAATGCTTTGCTTTAATGTTTGATTTACTGTTCCTTAGGCATGAGCAAGATGGTTATTAATCATTTAGACAAGCTTTTTGTCACCAGTGATGCTGCTACTATTGTCAATGAGCTTGAGGTTCAGCAGCAGGGGGCGAAGTTTTTAGTTTTAGCGGGTAAGGCTCAGCAAGGGGAGATTGGTGATGGGGCTAATTTGACGATTTCCTTCTAGGAGAGCTTCTCCAGAATGCAGGGGAGCTTATTAGGATGGGTTTGCATCCGAGTGAGATCATCAGTGGATATACTAAAGCAAGTAGCAAGGTTTGCCTTAAGCATTTTTCCAACTATCTTAAATGACCCGAGTGTTGTTTAATTATTGATGATCAAGTGTCGCGATTTGCCATTCTATTTTTAATATTTGTAGGCAGTTGAGGTTTTGGAGGAACTTGTGGAGAAGGGTTCTGAAAATATGGATGTTCGGAATAAAGAGCGAGTTGTTACTTGAATGAAAGCTGCTGTTGCCAGCAAACAGCACGGACAGGAAGATATATTGTGTTCCCTTATAGCTGATGTAATTTGCAACTTGTTCCTCATGTGCATCACAAATCAATTATTCTATTAACTGTTCCCTTTTGAAGGATATCGTGACCTCTTATTTATTTTTGCATCGTTGGCGTGCATCCAAGTCTGCCCCAAGAACCCTGCTAACTTTGATGTTGATAATGTCCATGTGGCATAGCTTGTTGGAGGAGGTTTGCATAATTTTACGGTAGTTCCGGGGATGGTTTTAAAAGGTGATGCTGTGGGAAGTATAAAACGTATGGAGAAGGCGAAGGCAGGGATTTAAAAAACGGTGGAGAAGCGGAATAAGGGTCCCTATTTTGGGGTAATGTTAATGTTCACCGTAGCTATTGAAAAAAAATTCGGTAAGAATGTCATTCACGACAGTAATGACACGTCACGATCGTAAAAAATGATCTAACAGTAAAAAACGATAAAAGCAGATCGTTGTTATTGTAATTTTATTTTTTATCCAAAAAAAAATCTTAATTTTCATTTGAGAAAAACCAAAAGATAAAAAACACAATCTCAATTAAAATCAAAATTTATATTAAGATCAAGCACGAACAAATAAAGAAGTGAGGTTTCAAACTTAAAAAAAGGTACACTACTCAAGGAGAAAAGGAAAAGAAAAGAGGAAATGTTGTTTTAAGTTGGCAATGAATAAAGCAACAGCAAGTGATGGCTGAAACTGAAAGTTGCACCTCGAGTTAGAAAGAAAGAAGAGGGCGTCACTTGTGAGAAAAGAAAGAAGGAAGAGAAAAAAAAATGGATTATGGATTTGTTAAGAGCTAAACGGCATAGTTTGAAGGTTAAGGATAAAAAAATTAGAAAAACAAAAGAGGGCTTGGATTAAACCCATTTTATGTTTTAACACAAAAGTTGACAACTTATTTTGTTTTTGGGCTAAATGGATTTATGGTTATAGGTTTTAATATCAAAACTTAACTTAATATAATTTTTATATTTTTTAATTTTTTAATTTGTAATTTATTCATTTTTAATTCATAAATACAAAATATTTATAAATAAAGAGATATATTATTAATAACTAGATAAATATAAAGCTGTTTGGAATACGAAGAACTCTTATAATGCTAAAAAATTATGAATATTAATTTTTTTATATAAATAACGAAGTCATAAAATTACTTTAAAAATTATTTAAAAAAATTTATAATTATAATTATTATTTTTATAATAAATTATGTAAAATTAAAAAAAATTCAGGATCGATATGAACGCAATAACAGTGATAATAATTGTTATATCCGTACTTACACTAAATGCAACATAATAAAAAACGAGACCGTTATCGAAATTTGAATCCATGGGCAAAAGTACAAATTTAATTTTCTCTCTCTTTCCATTTCTCATTTATTAAGTATTACAATAGTTTCTCTATAATTGTTAATTGGCAAAGTTAAAAGTCTCTGTTGTTGTACCTTTGTATTCGCTTCACCTTAGGTGGCTGTGTTTGCCAGTGGTGTTGATACATCTGTTACTTAAACAAAAGAACTGTATTAATACACTCTGCTGAGCAGGTAAATTTTGAGAATTTTCTCATCTTGTTATTTTTAAAATCTATGAACCCTTCAGGCATATATATATAATATTTTTTCTTTAGGTATGCTAGATCTTTCACTTTGTGCCCATTATGGTTATTATTTGTCTATTATGATTGTCTAGCTGTCCATCTTTATGTTGATAAGTAAATTAGCATTGGGGGCTTTAGCTGGTCAAATATGTCTAAATTTGTAAGGTTTTAGCTTGCTGTTTTTGTGCAGCTAGAGAATTATGCAAAAATTGAAGAAGCTAAGCTTGAGTAGCTCATCAAAGCAGTTGCTGATTCTGGTGCCAAAGTTATCGTCAGTGGAGGAGCTGTTGGTTAAATGTCATTGCATTTCCGTGAACGTTACAAGTATATTAAGCTTCTTTTCCATATTTCTAATTCTGCTCTTTGTTCTCTCTCGTCTTGATTAAGGTTGGATATATGCATATTTAGATATTTGATTGATACTTATGCTATGATGTTGAATGTGAAGTGTAGATAGACTGGCCAATTTTTCATAGTCATCAATATTTTCTTGGGAGCTTTTGCAGTCTAGTTCCACATTTCTAATTTGGAATCTTTTTCTTCAGGTTAATGGTTTTGAAAATCAGCTCAAAATTTGAACTGAGGCGTTTTTGTCGCACAACAGGCACTGTTGCTCTTGTGAGCATTTTGTCTAGATTATGTCAAAGTAAAAAGATCGTATTTTTTGGTTTTTTCAATATAATGAGTCTTTAATTCTTCCAACAGTTGAAACTCTGCCAACCAAAGCCAGATGATTTGGGATTTATTGATTCAGTTTCAGTTGAGGAAATCGGTGGTTCTGGGGTATGTTTTGAAGAGTTTGCTTTAGTTATATTTTGTTCCTAGCCTTTCGCTCACTTTATTTTGCCTTGTCTTTTGAATGTAGGTCACTGTTGTGAGAAGTGAAGACGGAGGTAGCAGGGTTGCCACTGTGGTTCTGAGAGGAAGTACCGATAGTATATTGGATGATCTTGAAAGAGCCGTTGATGATGGAGTGAACACATATAAGGTTATTTTTGCCTAACTTTTTTCTTGTTTCTACGCATTCCTCCAAGTATCTGTAATGTTTCTCCTGTATAAACCTTGTTCAGTTATGTTCTTCTACCTGCTGAGATAGTTTTCTTTTCTTTTTTGGATGTAAGTTTCAAGGAAAATATCATGATCACATTCTTAATTCCTATGTTTTTCTGGTCAGGCAATGTGCCCGGACAGTCGTGTAGGCTAGAAGATTGAAAGAATTCTCCTTTGAGGAAACAGGGTGATCTATTATTTTCCCTCTGCTTTAAACCCCTTATTTCAAAGTATCATTCTGCTTAATTATGTGTTACGCTTGCTTGAATGTCATATGAGAATATTTGTGCATTGATGGCAGTTTCCCTGTCTAACCACTATCTTTTGGACATAGTAACACGTTTTAATCTTATACGTGGGTTGTGCTGGATATTTGTCAATTGAAGCAATGTTGGCATTGTTGACTATCAAGTTTATTTTGCGTTACTACTATATATCTTGCATTTGTAATTTATATTTTCATCTCTGTTGGGAAATCTCCTATAGATTTTGGAATATATAGTAGGTATGGATTAAATACAAGAAGAGTCTATCAATATTAACATGGGATATTTTGCAGATTGGATCAGTATGCCATTGACAAGTTTGCTGAAAGTTTTGAAATGGTACCAAGAACCCTGGCAGAGAATGCTGGACTAAATCCAATGGATATCATATCTAAGCTGTATGAAAAGCATGCATCTGGAAATACCAAAGTTGGCATAGACTTACGGGGAGGTGAATCTGAGGATGGTGTTTGCAAGGATGTCTCAACCCTGAACATTTGGGATCTTTATGTCACTAAGTAAGTTGCTATTTGCATCCTCTGAAAATTAACTTTTCTGGCTCGAGTCTATTATTCTTCGAGTCTGGAAAATTAACCTTTAATACTTTGATCATAAATGTGTCACAAAAGTACAAAGTTGACTATTTTTTCTTTTGTGTTTGTATTTTCTTTTTTCTTTTGGCGGGTTTTTTGCTCTCAAATATGCCGCGGATGCAGCCTGCACAGTGCTACGAGTAGATCAGGTAATTAACTTGAAAACAAAATCTTGAAAATGGATATAACACCGTGTTTGTTGGTAAGATTCGCATTCATATTTTCCTTCGGAAAAATTTTGTTTCACCAAGCTCACCATGCCCTTCATTCAATGTTGCAGATTATCATGGCAAAACCAGCTGGAGGTCCAGCAAGGACAGATCAGCCTGCAGGAATGGACGAGGACTAAAGGCTTGTGCAGCGTATGTGATTACCTTCCTGTTGTATCTCACCTAGCCTGTTTCCAGGCTTTGTTTAGGCATCTTTTGTTTTTTTTTTTTTTTTTTTGAGATGCTGTAACACTTTAGCTTGAAAAAATAATTAAAATCAAATTAATTTGATCGAATTCAATATTCAATCAATTTTGATAAATCAAATCAGTTGAAAATTATTTATATTCACCTTTACAGAATGTGTATCCACCTATTAAAAGGAACATAAAATTGGCAAAAGAAAAATATATCAATAATAAATACGAATTTTCTATCGTATTTTATCTATGGTCTAAGATCTGAAAAGTGAAGTTAATATTTTGTAGATATGAAAATTTTATCGTATTTTATAAATATTTTGTAGATATGAAACATAAAACGGGTGGGGATCCTTCTGACATAAAGGTTTAGATAAGAGAAAAGTGCTTAAAGCCAAAAGCCAAAAAGCATATCCAAACAAACAGTTGTTAAAAGGATGAGCCTGCCAACTTAGTCCACTGCAGTCCTCCCAACAATGGCTTCTCTTCTTTCTTTCTCTCTTCCAAAACCAATCATAATCAAAGCTGCTTCAGCAACTACTACTATAACTACCCTTCCGATTCCAGAGGCTCTTGATGAAAAATTTGGTCGTAAAGGCATCAAATTCCTGGAGTCCAACAACGTTCCATTTGTTGAGCTGACAGTAAGAAATGGAAGCTCGCTGAGACTGAGAATACCTGATGCTCATGTCACTTCATACAAGCCTAAAGTTTATTGGAAAGATGACGGCTTCGAGGAGATTCTTTATACTGTTCCTGCTGGTGGACCAGACTCTACCAAGGCCAAAGGAGGGATTGGTTTGGTTATCAATGATGCATCTGAAAAAACTTCGAAAGGGTCTTGTCTTTCTGGTTCTGAGTGGACTGTAAGGGATGCTGATAATGATGCCATTGATGCTCTTCAGGTATTTTCTTAGTTGCATTTTGCCCTCCAAGTTCATGTAGCTCAGAACTTATCTTCTTTGTTTCTGATGCTTTCTTTCAGGTTGAGTTGAGCTGTACAGCTGGAACTCTAGATATAAGTTATGTTGTCTCCCTTTATCCATTAAGCATAGCAACAGCAGTCATAGTAAAGAACAATGGCCGCAAAGATGTAACTTTAACTAGTGCCATACTTAGCCATTTGAACTTTAAGAATAGAGGGGGCACAGCAATTAATGGACTCCAAGGCTGTTCTTATTGCTCACATCCACCTTTATCTTCGCCTTTTGAACTCCTATCCCCGTCTGAAGCAATGAAATCTGAATCTTCCGGATGGTTTGGTTCTGGGAGTGAAGGGAAACCAGGTGTATGGACTAAACAAGATGTACCATTCACCATCTTGAAGAACAAGCTCAGTAGAGTATATGCTACTCCTCCATCAGAGAGGCTAAGGGCAATTTATAACACCCCACCTTCAAAATATGAAACTCTTGATCAGGTAAAATAAACCATTTTTCTATTTCCATTACTTGGGAACTTTTTGATTTGCATTGCCATCAATCACCAAATGCAACTTATCATTTTGCATCTGCTCAAAGTATATATTGAAGTTTCCTTTTGTTGCTTCCTTTTCCAGGGCCGAGAACTGTTCTTTAGGGTAATACGAATGGGATTTGAAGATATATACTTGTCCAGCCCGGGTTCCTTATCTGAGAAGTATGGGAAGGATTATTTCATCTGTACCGGTCCGGCTTCGATGCTGGTGCCTGTGGTAGTGAAACCTGGTGAAAAATGGAGAGGAGCACAAGTTATTGAACATGACAACTTGTAATTATGTATTCCACTAACAGAAATACATATATTTTTTTGGTTTCTTTTTCAATTTATCATGAGAAATATTGGTTTTAGAAATCATTAATGTTACTGCAGTTCATTAACTCATTGAGTGTGATTTATGCTTGTAATAACAAAGCAGAAAGGTTAAAGGTTAAAGGTTGCTGTCAACATTTGCTCTGCAATTACTACAACATTTGAGTCTAGGAGCTATATATTTGATGAAACTGTTAAAGAGTTAAAAGGAACCAAACCAAACTGGACTCCAACTAGCTTGTTTTGCTTCCTAGTTACCTTTCTTGTAACACATTGAGACTAAAAGAAACAGTGTCTGAAATGTTTGAATTTTAATTATAGCAAAAGTGGGGCACACTGAGAGAGAGAGAGAGAGATGAGAACCAAGAAAAACAGAAATCAAGATAAAAACTGTTAAGCCCATTTTCTACCATCTGAAAAAGATAAGGTTGAGTGCTTGGCAGAGGACTAGGTAATAGTAAGAGGTGATTCTGTCAAAAAAATGAAGGGATATAAAAGGTAAACTGAAATATCTATCCAGTCACCAACACCGGCGTAGTCTATTGGTAGAGTGCTATATTCTTAGTTTCAGTTGTTAGACTTCAAATCCTGACAACCAAAGAAAAAAATATCTTTCCAGTCTTCAATTTGAGCCAACCAAAGATATGAATTGAATTATCCTGAAGGAAACCAAGGGATAAGGGGCCACCCTCTTTCCTCTCTTGTTCTAAAAGACACTGCTACACCTAGATGCAACTACATATAAAAAGATCAGGAAAGAGTCTTGTTACAACAAGAAAGAAAGTACAACTATGGCTTACAGTTCAATTTTCTCAACCAACTTCACTCGTTTTTCCTATACAAGACCAGTTAACCATCAGTTATCTTATCCCCCTTCCCTCCCGTCTACATCTCTTCAATACAGCAATAACAGGAGAGAATTTCCAGTTCCATCTGTGGCTTCGATTCCTTACCAACCAATCAATGTGGACTATCTGGAGGGAGAATTCAGAGGCCATGGGGTCACCTTTGAAAGTATTGATGATAGTTGTGTTGCCAAGATGGCATTGGATAATGGCAGCACAGCTACTCTAATGCTTCCAAGTGGTTTGATCACATCTTACAAGGCCCCAATGTGGCATGGGGGCGCAGTTGAGCTCCTACACACATCGGTTTTCGAAGGAGATGAAGGTGAGGCTGTAATACAAGGAGGAGTGTCTTTAGCCCTCAACTGTGAAGGTGATAATGAAGTTTCATGGTCTCCAAGTAATTGGACACTTCGTGATATTAGAGGCAATTCTAAGGACTCCATTAAGGTCAGTTTAATATTAATTTGTTAAGCATATGATATTTAGAGAGACGAAACTATTCAGAACATTGTGAACTCTATTAAGGTCATTATGAACTTGATAAATGCAGGTTGAAATGATAAGCGGTGATTCAGAAAACCTGGTTGAAACAAGACATATTGTGACACTCCAAGAAGATGTCTTAAGCTCAGAGATTTTAGTCTCAAACTCGAAACCATCACCATTACAATGGACAGGATCTATTATGAGCCATCTAACAGTTAGCAGTCCGGAGGCAACATATGCACTCGGATTAGAAGGATCAAATTTTCTCAACATCCCACCCTTTTTGTCAAATTTTGGTATAATTCCTCCAGATTTCGACCAGCAAATTGATTCTTACATTGGCCAACTATGGAGTCAAATGGGACTTAAAAGGTTTTTCAGTGGCTCGGCACAAAGAAACGAGAAGAATGCTAGTAAAGTTAAAAGAAAGCAGAGAGAAAGTGAAGAAGAAATGGAGGGTGAAGAGGAGGATGGCTATAAGCAACTAAATAAGCAAATGAGCAGGATATACACCAGTGCACCTAGATTCTTTACAGTCATTGACAGGGTAATTTTCTAGCAAAATTCACAATAGCTACCCAAATAATGAAATAAGTTACTCTTAAATCCCACTCATCAAAAGTCATACTGATTTGTGATCTTATGAGGCCGATATTGCTATTCTTGTTTCATTTTTGTATATGCACACTCATTTGCTATATTTCCTTTTATGGAGCAGGGTAGAAGAAACTCAATTGTGGTAGGAAGAGATGGATTTGATGAAGTGTATATGTTCAGCCCTGGTTCAAACCATGAAATCTATGGTGAGTATGCTTATATATGCATAGGTCAGTCAGCCATGCTTAAACCTGTAATCTTAGGCCCAGGAGAAGTGTGGCTGGGTTGCCAGCATTTACACAACCCAAATCTGTAAATCATCCTTAAACCTGCTTTTATATTCATCAAGTAAACTTTCGTGCGTGTTCAGCAAAATGTAAGCTTTCATGCCTGCGATCCAAAGGTCTTACTGTTGAGTATTGACTACCATTGACAGCAATAATATCGCGTTCTCATTGTTCAAACTCTGATTGAAGGGAGAAGATTAAACTAGCAAAGAGTACATGCAGAAAAACCAAATCTTATGAGAAGCAGAAATGTTTTGCTCCTGTTAAATTCATTAAACAATGAGCTAATGACATTGTTCAGTAATTGAGTAACAAATATTGTTACAGATAGGGGCATTGTAATGACCTACTCTCCAACATGCTTCCCACTAACAGTATTCCTAATTCACTAGGATTGAAAGAGTTTAATGCAACAGGATGAGTGAATTAAGTTGGAACAACATAGAAGCCTTCATCCTGAACTTCAGTCCACAATAACGAAGTGAGAACCACAACTATAATTAAAAAGAGGCCAAAAAACATTTTTGACGCTGTCTTCTTGCGAGCTTTCTCATTGTGAAACTCTTGAGTTTGAGTTTCAGTTTTATTCACGGGAACAGCATCGTCGCGAGACCCTTGGAGATCAACATCAGCAGGACTGTCATCGGTTGATGACACAGATTCAGAAACACGTTGAAATTCCTCACCATCAGTATGCATATGTCCATTCCCTTTGACCTCATAAATCATAGCACGCCGAAAATGGTTATGGTTTGTGGTTGGGCTCCATTCAAATTTCTCTGAGCATGGACTTCTGAACCTTCTGGATTGTTTCTCACAGTAATCTGAGTTAAATTCAATAGGATCTTGAAGAGAGTGGATTAGCTTCCTTGGAGTTGTAAAGAGGTTGTCTAAATTAATCCGAGAACGTGACCTCTGAAGCACAAAACATAAAAAGGCGAATGCAGTTTATAGAGTGATAATATCAACAAAACCAAAAATAAACAACAAATAAATAAAGTAAGAAGGCCAAATCTAAATAGACAATATTGAGCATTTCACCTGAGGACTGGGAGTGGCACTTCTTGGTAGCCCGTTTCTAGAACTTCTATGCAAGAATCCTTCAAATTCCTCCGTGTACTCTGATCCATGATTGCTAAGTTCATGATGATTAGAAGGTGAATCACACATGGAACTTCCCTGAGCCATCAAAGGGAACAAGCCATCCTTAAGGGATACATCTACACCTCCATTTTCATATCTCCAAAGCTTCCTGTTCACACTCCTTTGATCATATTCCATGTTGCGAGAAATTTGAGTCATTGAAACCGGTGACTCAAGCAAAGAATCATATTCCATAAAGGAATCAAGAGTCTGTGATTCAGGTGAAGCAGTTGCTGGTGATCTATCGCCAGTAGGGACTAAGTTCCTTCTACGACTGCAGTCTCTCCTACCAAAATTTGAACCAGCAACTGAACTGCTACCATTCTCAAATTTTGATCCTTTATCTTGTGCTATTTTCTTTGCAGTTTGCAAAGCTTCATAAGCAGCCCCCTTAACATAAGCCATCTGATCAGATTGACACTTCTCCATCTCTTCCATAATCAACTCCACCTCTGAGAATATGCTCCTAGGATCCAAACACTTCATTAAGAAATTTATCATTTGTATTGCTGAAAATCGTTTCTGAGAATTACCTTCCGCAAGCCCAGCATTTGATATTCTCAAGCCAGATTTTATTAACAATCTAGCATATGCTTCAACAATCAGAGCATTATGCTTTGCTAAAGCCATAACCAGACCCATATGTGGATTGGTCTGAGTGGACTTCTCCTCCAAAGCCCCAGCCACATTTTGACAAACCTCGTTCACCATCACATCAGAAGCAAACCGCCAGTTATCCGATTCCACAAGGGCCTTCAAACAAAGTGCAGCCCCTGAACTCAAACTTTCTTGGGAGCCCAAAAGAGATTCTGAAAGAGGCTTACAAAGTGAGTGGATTATATGCCTTTTCTTATCTTCTGGAGTGGTTGGATCAATCCCATATCTTGCAATTGCAGGTACAACCTTTGAACATGCCTGTTGAAGAGGGAATGACCCTGCACTTGAAGCCAATGTCTTAATAATAGTCGACATGATACTATCAATCTGAGGAACAATCTTCACACCATGGACGCGAGCAAGAACCTCATAAAGTGAAATTGTGTATTCGCCAGACAAACTCCCGGTTTCTTTGGTCTCAGAAACTTGAGCAAGAAAGACCGGTATTGCCTTTGAATCCAAATCTCTCACATATGATTTCAGTGCCTTCATTGCTGATTTACGACTATCAGCATCTTTGTCAAGATTGGCCAATTCTCGCCTCAGTATTGGGCTAAGATTTCTACCCATCAGCTACCTGAAAACACAGAACAAGATAATCCATTTTACTAAAGAGTTAAAAAGAAAAAAATGTTTGAGTGTTGTATGCAAAGTATTGCAAATAAATGCAAGAGCTTTCCTTAAATAGTAGTAAAAAAGGGTTTGTTATTTGAAAACAGCAAACTCAACACCCTGAAGTAATGCCGAGGAAACTGAGAAAAAGACAACAAACCAGAAATCACACTCATTGCTTAGAACTGAATCAACCAAAATATCTAATAACCACTTGAATAAGCCAATTTTATACAAAACAAGCATAAATCTAAGTTCAAAGTTACAATTTTTGACTACTTTCCTATCTTTTCCTATGAACCTAACATAAAATTAAACCTTCTTAATCTGTAAAATTACCAAAAGTTTTCAATTATTTCAGCACAAAAACACGTTATCTCAAAATTTTCTTAACACATAACATCCAGATAAAAAAAAACACAAAAAATATTAAATTTAATCACAAAACAAAAACGGAAATTAAAAATTAAAAATTAAGAAAATTTTATTAAGTAAAATGTGTATTTAGATACAAGCTAACAAAATCTATAAAAATGTAAACCAAACAAAAATAATTCAAAATCAAATCCAAGAAAAAAAAAACAAAAGAAAGGAAGAGCAAGAATCTTGGGTTTGTTTCTGAAATGATAAAACAATTAAAAAGAAACCAAACTTATGAAAAGGGTAAGCCAGATTTTGCTCTAAAACTACAAAAATGAACTAAATATGCTATAAAAAAAACTACCTTTCAATTTTTTCTCACTCTTCTTGATCTTCTTCTTCAACTGGCAAAGCACTTGTCTTTGTAAACATGCACCAAATAAAAAATTTTGAATCTTTGAACAAATTTGAAGAACTTTCTTAATCTTGGAACTATAAAAGACAAGACCAATGATTAAAAAATAAATTTTTTGGGGGTTTTTCTGTAATGAAAGTTTGTTGCTTTTTTAAGTATTTTGGTTGGTAGATGGTTGGGGTTGGGGACTGAAAGTTCAGAGTTTTAGGGTTTTTCCTATCATTAATTGTTTTTTTTTTTTTTTTTGGAATTTCCATTGATGGATTTCGCATTTTGCCTTGAAATTCAAATCTTTTTTTCAAAATTCCACCGCTGTCCCTCATCCTGTGGGTCCCACTGTGAAAATTGGTCTTGCCCCTTTGAAGATCATCGGACAAAGATTACAACGGGATATGTCCAAGCTTATAATTCACTCTTCCTTCCTGCCCTTTTCCCTTTTTTTTTTTTTTTTTAAATTAAAAAACAACTGTCATAATTTTAATCGCAATTATTATTTCAAGCAATCATTTTTTTTTTAAATACCATCTTATTCCTTGACATAATCAAGATTAGACTTTCATAATTTTTTTTACTTTAATTTTTTAAGTTTACATTTGTATATAATTTTTTTTAATAAAAGAGTGATTCTTGTAATTATCATAATACTAGAACTATAAATTAAGGTTTTATTTTAAAAACTCAATTATAAAACATTTATTTCAATATAATAAGAGTTTTTCAATCGAATTCTCATATGAATAATAAAAATTTTTAAAAATTAATAAAATGCTAATAATAATAATGTGTTATGAAAATTAAAGGACTGATAAGATAATCTTTGTTTTGGCAACTTAGTAAGTACAAGACATTGAATGATTGAAAAGTAAAAATCAGTACAAATATATTTTCATGATTATGAAGAGAAAATAAAGTACTATATGAAGCTTGAATTTTCATTAATTGTAACCAAATTTGATGGAATATAATAAAAGTATCTGATCAAGTTTTAATTTATAGTTTCGAAATAATTGAAAAATGACAGTTAAGATTATCCATAGAGAACGATTACTTTGTTGTAAAAATATTTGAATTAGTAAAAAAAATTTTCAAATCAATTATTCTAATAAGATAAAATTAAATTTAAATCTTAATGTTTATATTTTTCTTTTGTTATCCCACAATACGATTTTCTTATAAAAATATATTAGTTGCATTTGATTTTTTATTTAATATCTAAAAATAAAAAAAATGAGGAAATTTTTATTTTATTTTTTGAATAAAAATTTAAAAACAAAGAAAGTTGTTTCATTTCTAAAATTATTATAAATTATAATTTAATTAAATTTTTATTTATAAATTTTTCATACTTACAAATCATCTGCTAATAAAAAACCATTAAAAGATCCAGTGTTAATGCACCCACCCTGGAAACCCTCGTTGGCAGAAAATTTTAATTTAGTAGGTGACTAAGATGGCTGAGGACTGTAGCCATAGAGTAGATTAATGAAATGGCAGAGATTTGATCCAGTGCCACATCTGATTCTGTAATCAGTTGGGTTTTTGTCTTCGGACAAGGGTAGTTCCGTCATTTTAAGTTATTGTATTTCGAAGGACCCACAATCTTTCAGTTCCCGCCGTCCCCCATTGCTGGATTCTAATTCTTCACAGATTCAAAGGAGGATAAGACAGAAAGTACCAAAGACATGAGCAAAACAATCCTTCAGTTTTGAACAAAGCCTTTAAATCAAAGAAGCAATGAAAACATATGTAAATCAATACTTATATCTACAAAATAATGAAAAAAAGGCAGAACCTGATGGCAGATACAATAAGTAGGTTCATTTGGATCTATGGGTTGATCAACATCAGGAGGGGTAGCAAAATCTTTTTCATGGCTTCCTGGAGGAGTCAGCAGTTCGAAATCCCTATCAGGCTCTTGATCCCAATCTCTATCCCTGCAGTCCAGCCTCTTTGATTGAGGTGTTCCATGAAAGGACTTGCGTTTATCAAGCTTAGGAACAGGCTCATATGGTGAAATTTTTCCTTCTGATAAAATTGCAGGAAGAAAAAACATGGTGACAAATTGATAACCACCCAAGGCAGTATTTTAGCCATCAAAGATGCTCAATTGGCAGGCTCAATTTATGCTAGATGTGGTCAGAGGCAAGATGCATATACAGCATTCAGAAAAATTGACATAAAAGATTATATATCATGGAATGCATTGATATCAGGATTCGCACAGAGTGGATTCTGTGAGGAAGCATTGCAGGTTTTTTCTCAAATCAATACTACAGGAGTGGAAGCTAATCTATTTACTTTTATATCCTCCATTAGTGCTGGTGCTAATACTGCTAATATAAAACAGCGAAAGCAGATCCATGCCACGATCATAAAAACAGGTATGACTTAGAAATCGAAGTGTCAAACGTTTTGATCACATTGTATGCAAAGTGTGGTAGCATTGATGATGCAGAAAAAGAATTTTCAGAAATGCCTGAGAAAAATGAGATTTCTTGGAATGCTATTATCACGGCCTATTCTCAACATGGATGTGGCATTGAGGCAATAGATCTCTTTAGGAAGATGAAACAGGTCGGTGTGAAACCAAATCACGTCACTCTTGTGGGAGTTTTATCAGCTTGTAGCCATGAAGGTTTGGTGGATGAGGGCCTAGGCTACTTTGAATCCATGACCAAACAACATGGCTTAGTGCCTAAACCTGAACATTATGCTTGTGTTGTTGATCTTCTAGGCCGAGCTGGTCATTTGTGTCGGCAAGAAAATTTACAGAGTATATACCTATTGAACCGGATGCCATCATTTGGAGCACCCTCTTAAGTGCTTGTGCAGTTCTTAAGAATGTAGACATCGGAGAATTTGCTGCTCATCATCTTCTTAAACTGGAACCTCGAGACTCAGCTAGTTATGTACTTCTCTCTATTTTATATGCAGTGTCCAGGAAATAGGATTCTAGGGACCAGACAAGGCAAATGATGAAAAAAAGAGGTGTGAAATTATGAGTACTTAGAGGATCTGAATAAACAAGCGGCTAAAATCGCTCATGTGCAAGACCGTTATAGCCTTTTCAGTGACGTGGAACGAGGACAGAAGGACCCGACTTGTATATTCACAGTGAGAAGCTAACTATTGCTTTTGGGCTCCTTAGTCTGCCCAGTGCAATTCCTGTTTGTGTGATTAAGAATCTTCGTGTACGTAATGATTGCCATGATTGGATTAAATTTGTGTCCAAGATATCATCTAATCGGCCCATTGTAGTACGAGATGCATACCGGTTTCATCATTTTGAAGGTGGCTCTTGTTCACGCAAAGATTACTGGTAACTAAGAACTGAAAGAGCATGGACTAATGGGTTGAAAATGCACCATGATTTGATGCCAGAGGATGATTGCGTCATTTAGCCGACAATTCATTGAGATAAGAATTACGCCCTCATTGATTATCTCCACAAGAGCGTGCAGGATTTTTATGTCATGTACTTTTGAAACTTCTTGCCATCAGGTGCTGTCTGATCATCATTTAATAGTGGTGTTGCTTGTGCAGAGGTAACTGGTAAATTTTTGTTTTTATTCCCTTTTTCAAAGGCTTGTGAAACATATTACAGTTTCTAATGACTATCATTTACTCTTTATCTTGTCTTGCAAGGTGAAAACATCAACAGCACATATGAGGAGCTTATTTGTTTGAGCCCCGCTTCCCTGTTTGCACAAATGGGTTGAAGCTAGAAAAAGTTCAAGATGCAACAGCTAATTTATCCCACAGATCATGTATATGCTGATCTCCATCCCTGGTCAATATCTTTTGCCAACCTCTTACATCATTATAGCAGTCTTTCAGGTAGATCTGCTAATTGTTTGAACCTTGTGATATATCTAATTGTTTTTTGAAAAAAAAAATTCTGCTGGACAAACATGCGTCGTTGAATACGTATACCCTCACTCCCCAAACGGCCCTTTCTTTTGCTTTTCTTTATGGTGCATTTAATGTGCCAAGCTAAGACATGACACAGTGTGATTTGTTTATTGACTTTTACTCAAGCCATTCTCTCTTCTGAAGTTTCAATAAACAACTTGAAACTCTAGATAGATTAAGAAACTTCAAAGAGTTCGTTCAACGATGGCAACTTAGTTTGGTTGTAGCAATTTTGTTGTCAGGTGCAAAGGCTGAATTGTTTATCTCCGCTCCTCTTTCACATGTGGCAATTGGGGCAATTTGGAAATTTTCACAGCATAGTACTGGGGGAATGAATTTTGCCATAAAATTAGAACCAACTACTCTCACGTCAGAGCCTTGACAGGCTCCATTTGTTCTGATCAGATATAAGTATTGTTGACACCCATTCATTTTCCTCATTTCTAAAATCATTATTTCAGCATTTTTGCTGCAGCAACAAGCATGGCAGAGTCATCATCTTCCCTTCCACTTAAGGACCGGGTGGCAATAGTTACTGGTGGTTCTCGTGGGATTGGCCGTGCCATTGCCATTCACCTTCATTTTCTAGGTGCAAGAGTTGCTGTTAATTATGCTTCAAATTCTAGTCAAGCTGATCTTTTGGCATCTGAGCTTAATGCCTCGAATTCTCCTGATCATCCCAGAGCAGTTGCTATCAAAGCTGATGTTTCAGATCCTGATAAAGTCAAGCTACTATTTGATAAAGCTGAACAAGAATTTGGCTCAAAAATACATATCCTTGTCAACTGTGCTGGGATGATGGATCCAAAGTATCCAACCCTGGCAAATACAACAGTGGAGGACTGGGATATGACATTCAATATCAACACTAAAGGATCATTCCTTTGTTGTCGTGAGGCAGCTAACCGTTTGACACGGGAAGGCGGGGGAAGAATCATAATGATCTCAACATCTCTTGTGGGATCTCTTCTGCCAGGATATGCAGCTTATGTTGCTTCCAAGGCAGCTGTTGAGGCTATGACCAAGATCTTGGCTAAGGAACTGAAAGGCACAAAAATAACTTCTAATTGTGTTGCTCCAGGGCCCGTAGCCACAGACTTGTTCTTTGCTGGTAAAACTGAAGAAACTATCAAGAGATTTGTGGATTCCTGCCCTTTAGGTCGATTGGGTGAGCCCAAGGATATAACAGGGATTGTGGGATTTTTAGCCAGTGATGCCGGAGAATGGACCAATGGGCAAGTAATTAGGGTCAATGGAGGAGTTGTTGTATAAACAGCATCATGATATCTTGATAATATGTCTTTTTTTGTTCATGCTCATGTATTGGGAGCTGAGATTATTGTCTCCACCGAACCATCTAAAATTTTCTTTTTGCAAATCTGATAATAAAATAGTGAAGCATATGAAATGAGACATGGAAAATTTCCATTTTTAGAAAAAAATGATTCTGTAGCCAATCCAGCGGTTCATTTGGTCAGACAACCCTTTTAAAAAGAAACAAGAAGAAAAGACAATATCAACTCAAACAGTGCTAGCTATAATGTCTTAGAAACAGTTGAGATTTTACTTTCCTTAAATGCTTAAAAAAAAAAAACCCTATTTTCTTTATCTCTCATTTTTTCATATTCTTCAAAATTTTTAATCTTTTTGATACCATGGCTTCCACCACCGGCACCAACCCTCTGCCACTCAAAGACCGAGTTGCTATAGTAACTGGATCATCGCGTGGTATAGGCCGAGTTATAGCGACTCACCTGGCTGAACTTGGTGCTAAGGTCGTTATTAACTACTCCTCGAGCCCGGACCAAGCCGATCTCGTTGCTACCCAAATCAATTCTCGCTATCCTGGTGACTGCCCACGAGCTGTAACCGTCAAAGCGGATGTTTCGGACCCTGCCCAGGTCAAGTTTTTGTTTGACTCGGCTGAGCAGGCGTTTGGGTCACCGATTCATGTGCTGGTTAACTCAGCTGGACTGATCGATCCTAAGTATCCTAAAATTGCCGACACTTCATTGGAGGACTTTGATCGTATTTTCAGGTACTCCTGTCACTTAACTTACACAAAATTTCATAGATTCTGATGAAAAAATTTAGAATATCTTAGCATATAAGAGTTAACTATGGAGAAATATGAAAGATTATGTTGTAGCGTGAAAAATCATCATCTTTGTTGATTTGAAAATGGGAAATAAGAATTCAGATTATGAAATTAGAAGGTTTTCTTTTTTTTTTTTTTGGGATGAGAAAAACCAAGCCTAGAGTAGATAGGTTGCTTAAGAAGTGTCCTACTGAATAACCTAGGAATAATGGCTGGAGGTGTCTCAATGACTCCAACAAGAGGCTACCAGCTGGTCTGAAATCTAAGGCATTTAAGTTGAGGGGAACGATGCTTGTCAATTGAACTAATCCTTGTCGGTAAAAATTAGAAGGTTTACTTTGTTTAGGAATTGGAATTTTTTACATGCTCCAGGCGGCATGGTACCGGAACAAGTCAAATGGTTAGAGATTATAGTTCATGTTATCTAAATTTTTCATGGAAAATACCCTACTTTCTCTTTAATGGCTCCATGGGTTTCTCTGTGTTATGAGAAGGGTCATTTATAGGATTTTGCATTTGAAAATTGGAAACTATATTAGTGACTAGCTAGATGCAGCATGCAAGAACGAGTTCAGTAGATTTTATAGATATTATAACATGGTTGCATTTGCCAAAATTCTTATTTTTGCTTGATTTACTTGAGGCAAAATATAGTTGGATTCGATTCTTGAGTACCCTTAATTATTTAGTTCCAAAAATATTATTTCAGTGTCAACACAAGAGGGGCATTCTTGTGTGGCAAGGAAGCATCGAATAGGCTGAAACGCGGTGGTGGAGGTCGAATTATATTGCTGTCATCATCAATGGTGGCTGCACTGAGGCCAGGATTTGGAGCATATGCAGCATCAAAGGCAGCAATAGAGGCAATGATAAAAATACTGGCAAAGGAACTCAAAGGGACTGGCATCACTGCAAACTGTGTGGCACCAGGGCCAATTGCAACAGAGATGTTCTTTGCAGGTAAGAGTGAAGAAATGGTGCAGAAAGTGATCGATGAGTGTCCACATAATCGGCTTGGTCAGAGCGAGGATGTTACTCCTGTTGTTGGGTTCTTGGCTACTGATGCCAGTGAATGGGTTAATGGGCAGATCATTCGTGTTAATGGTGGCTATATATGATACTTGTTTAAGCGCTATGCATATTTTTCAATGAATGATAGTATGCATCAGATCAAGGACCAAATTCATAGGAAATAAATCTGATGATTATTGTGCGCACATTATAATATCTTATGAAGACAAATTTTGACAACGAATCTTGTAATGTTTCATCCCTTTTCCTAGCAGGGCTTTGGTTTATGGTTTGCAGCTCTTATTCCTATTTAGTCATCGTCAATTCCTTATGCTGCAAAATAGTGGATTTTTAGTCAAAACTTGATATCAGTAAGATGGTTTTTGTCTGTCATAACAGGGATGCAAAGTTTAGCCATGTAGTTGTTAACTGAGTTTCTGTTCATACAAAATGACAGTTACATTGTTCATCCTTTCTTTATCCTTTAATTCTGGAAGATTTGTCGTCGGCATCTGCTTTTAAGTGATAGATGTAACATTGAGGAGTGAGGTTGTGCAGGCAGCAAGCCCTGCTAAATGGTTTTTGCAGTCATTAACTCTTTTGGGTGCTATAAAGAGGAATATCTAAATGGTCAGTCAGTTGAACCAAGATGATTAATCTTTCAATCATCATTCCTCTTTTTTTTCTCAATTTTTTTATTCAACTTTGACGCACTGGGTGACTTCATCAAACAGATGTTTTGGCTTCCAATATTTTATTTACTAAAAACGAGTTTTGTTATAAAAAAAAGAACCCAATTTTCTTTGTCTATCATTTCATCATTTTCTTCAAATTTTTAAACTTTTTGATACCATGGCTTGCACCACCAGCATCAACCCTCTGCCACTCAAAGACCGAGTTGCTATAGTGACTGGATCATCGCGTGGTATGGGCCGAGTTATAGCGACTCAGCTGGCTGAGCTTGGTGCTAAGGTCGTTATTAACTACTCCTCGAGCCCGGACCAAGCCGATCTGGTTGCTACCCAAATCAATTCTCGCTATCCTGGTGACTGCCTACGAGCTGTAACCGTCAAAGCGGATGTTTCGGATCCTGCCCAGGTCAAGTTTTTGTTTGACTCGGCTGAGCAGGCGTTTGGGTCACCGATTTACGTGCTGGTTAACTCAGCTGGAGTGTTGGATCCTAAGTATCCTAAAATTGCCGACACTTCCTTGGAGGAATTTGATCGTATTTTCCGGTACTCCTGTCACTTAAACAAAATTTCATAGATTCTGATGAAAAAAATTAAAATATCTTAGCATATTATAGTTAACTATGGAGAAATATGAAAGATTATTTTGTAGTAAGGCCTGTTCATGATTTGGATTGTCTTGGATACAAAATTTAATTCGAAATTTTAAATGATTTGGATATAAATATTAAATCTGTTAAAAAAGTTTAAATAAATAAATGATGATAGATTAAAAAATAAGATCAAATTTGAATTTTATCTTTTAAGATTTGAATTTAATTTGATTTAATTTGAAAATTAAAAAAATATTTTTATTAAATGTATAATGTTTATTTATTTTATTATTTATAATAAGATTCGTGCAATTTTTTTATGTAAAATATTAAAATAATAATTTAATTTTAAATTATATTTAATAAAATTAAATTAGATATAATTCAAATAACTCATAAATTTAAATTAAATTAATAATTTACAAAAAATTAAAAAAAATTTTTAATTTTAAATGTTAGTATTTTGAACGAGTTTAGATTTTATTGTTATACGTAAAAACAAATTTGAATAAAAAATGAAGCTTAAAAAATCGGATCGAATTAGATCTGTACTTACTTAAAATACTAGAATATCATGTTAAGGTTAACTCGATCCGACTAATGAGCAACTCTATTTGTAAGGTGAAATATTTTCATCTTTGTTGATCGAAAAGTGAAAAATAAGAATTTAGATTATGAAATTTGAAAGTTTTCTATTTCTTTTGGTATGAAAAATCTAAGCTTAGATGGGTTGCTCAAATATCCCATATTGATAGCCTAGGAATAATGGTTGGAAGTGTGTATTCGAGATGATTATAACAAGAGATTAGCAGTTAATCTTAAACCTAAAACCCTTAGGTTGAGGTGAATGATCCTTGTCGATTGAGCCAACTCTAGTTGGTAGAAATTAGTAGGTCTACTTTGTTTAGGAGTTGGAATTTTTGACATGCGGCAGGGGCATGGTACCGGAACAAGTCCAATGGTTAGAGATTATAGTTCATGTTATCTAAATTTTTCATGAAAAATACCCTACTTTCTCCTTAATGCTCCATAGGTTTCTATGTGTTATGAGAAGGGTCATTTGCAGGATTTTGCATTTGGGAATTGGAATCTATGTTGGTGACTAGTGAGATGCAACATGCAAGAATGAGTTCAATAGACTTTATAGATATTCTAACATGGTAGCACTTGCTGAAATTCTTGTTTTTGCTTGATGTATTTGAGGCAAAATAAAGTCATTCAATTCTTGAGTACCCTTAGCTTATTTAGTTCTAAATATGTTATTTCAGTGTAAACACAAGAGGGGCATTCTTGTGTGCCAAGGAAGCAGCGAATAGGCTGAAACGCGGTGGAGGAGGTCGAATAATATTGTTGTCATCATCAACGGCGGCTGCACTGAGGCCAGGATTTGGGGCATATGCAGCATCAAAGGCAGCAGTAGAGGCGATGATAAAAATACTGGCAAAGGAACTCAAAGGGACCGGCATCACTGCAAACTGTGTGGCACCAGGACCAATTGCAACAGAGCTGTTCCTTGAAGGTAAGAGTGAAGAAATGGTGCAGAAAGTGATTGATGAGTGTCCACATAATCGGCTCGGTCAGAGCGAGGATGTCTCACCTGTTGTCACGTTCTTGGCTACTGATGCTAGTGAGTGGGTTAATGGGCAGATCATTCGTGTTAATGGTGGCTATATATGATACTTGTTTAAGCGCTATGCATATTTTTCAATGAATGATAGTATGCATCAGATCAAGGACCAAATTCATAGGAAATAAATCTGATGATTATTGTGCGCACATTATAATATCTTATGAAGACAAATTTTGACAACGAATCTTGTAATGTTTCATCCCTTTTCCTAGCAGGGCTTTGGTTTATGGTTTGCAGCTCTTATTCCTATTTAGTCATCGTCAATTCCTTATGCTGCAAAATAGTGGATTTTTAGTCAAAACTTGATATCAGTAAGATGGTTTTTGTCTGTCATAACAGGGATGCAAAGTTTAGCCATGTAGTTGTTAACTGAGTTTCTGTTCATACAAAATGACAGTTACATTGTTCATCCTTTCTTTATCCTTTAATTCTGGAAGATTTGTCGTTGGCATCTGCTTTTAAGTGATAGATGTAACATTGAGGAGTGAGGTTCTGCAGGCAGCAAGCCCTGCTAAATGGTTTTTGCAGTCATTAACTCTTTTGGGTGCTATAAAGAGGAATATCTAAATGGTCAGTCAGTTGAACCAAGATGATTAATCTTTCAATCATCATTCCTCTTTTTTTTCTCAATTTTTTTATTCAACTTTGACGCACTGGGTGACTTCATCAAACAGATGTTTTGGCTTCCAATATTTTATTTACTAAAAACGAGTTTTGTTATAAAAAAAAGAACCCAATTTTCTTTGTCTATCATTTCATCATTTTCTTCAAATTTTTAAACTTTTTGATACCATGGCTTGCACCACCAGCATCAACCCTCTGCCACTCAAAGACCGAGTTGCTATAGTGACTGGATCATCGCGTGGTATGGGCCGAGTTATAGCGACTCAGCTGGCTGAGCTTGGTGCTAAGGTCGTTATTAACTACTCCTCGAGCCCGGACCAAGCCGATCTGGTTGCTACCCAAATCAATTCTCGCTATCCTGGTGACTGCCTACGAGCTGTAACCGTCAAAGCGGATGTTTCGGATCCTGCCCAGGTCAAGTTTTTGTTTGACTCGGCTGAGCAGGCGTTTGGGTCACCGATTTACGTGCTGGTTAACTCAGCTGGAGTGTTGGATCCTAAGTATCCTAAAATTGCCGACACTTCCTTGGAGGAATTTGATCGTATTTTCCGGTGCTCCTGTCACTTAAACAAAATTTCATAGATTCTGATGAAAAAAATTAAAATATCTTAGCATATTATAGTTAACTATGGAGAAATATGAAAGATTATTTTGTAGTAAGGCCTGTTCATGATTTGGATTGTCTTGGATACAAAATTTAATTCGAAATTTTAAATGATTTGGATATAAATATTAAATCTGTTAAAAAAGTTTAAATAAATAAATGATGATAGATTAAAAAATAAGATCAAATTTGAATTTTATCTTTTAAGATTTGAATTTAATTTGATTTAATTTGAAAATTAAAAAAATATTTTTATTAAATGTATAATGTTTATTTATTTTATTATTTATAATAAGATTCGTGCAATTTTTTTATGTAAAATATTAAAATAATAATTTAATTTTAAATTATATTTAATAAAATTAAATTAGATATAATTCAAATAACTCATAAATTTAAATTAAATTAATAATTTACAAAAAATTAAAAAAAATTTTTAATTTTAAATGTTAGTATTTTGAACGAGTTTAGATTTTATTGTTATACGTAAAAACAAATTTGAATAAAAAATGAAGCTTAAAAAATCGGATCGAATTAGATCTGTATTTACTTAAAATATTAGAATATCATGTTAAGGTTAACTCGATCCGACTAATGAGCAACTCTATTTGTAAGGTGAAATATTTTCATCTTTGTTGATCGAAAAATGAAAAATAAGAATTTAGATTATGAAATTTGAAAGTTTTCTATTTCTTTTGGTATGAAAAATCTAAGCTTAGATGGGTTGCTCAAATATCCCATATTGATAGCCTAGGAATAATGGTTGGAAGTGTGTATTCGAGATGATTATAACAAGAGATTAGCAGTTAATCTTAAACCTAAAACCCTTAGGTTGAGGTGAATGATCCTTGTCGATTGAGCCAACTCTAGTTGGTAGAAATTAGTAGGTCTACTTTGTTTAGGAGTTGGAATTTTTGACATGCGGCAGGGGCATGGTACCGGAACAAGTCCAATGGTTAGAGATTATAGTTCATGTTATCTAAATTTTTCATGAAAAATACCCTACTTTCTCCTTAATGCTCCATAGGTTTCTATGTGTTATGAGAAGGGTCATTTGCAGGATTTTGCATTTGGGAATTGGAATCTATGTTGGTGACTAGTGAGATGCAACATGCAAGAATGAGTTCAATAGACTTTATAGATATTCTAACATGGTAGCACTTGCTGAAATTCTTGTTTTTGCTTGATGTATTTGAGGCAAAATAAAGTCATTCAATTCTTGAGTACCCTTAGCTTATTTAGTTCTAAATATGTTATTTCAGTGTAAACACAAGAGGGGCATTCTTGTGTGCCAAGGAAGCAGCGAATAGGCTGAAACGCGGTGGAGGAGGTCGAATAATATTGCTGTCATCATCAACGGCGGCTGCACTGAGGCCAGGATTTGGGGCATATGCAGCATCAAAGGCAGCAGTAGAGGCGATGATAAAAATACTGGCAAAGGAACTCAAAGGGACCGGCATCACTGCAAACTGTGTGGCACCAGGACCAATTGCAACAGAGCTGTTCCTTGAAGGTAAGAGTGAAGAAATGGTGCAGAAAGTGATTGATGAGTGTCCACATAATCGGCTCGGTCAGAGCGAGGATGTCTCACCTGTTGTCACGTTCTTGGCTACTGATGCTAGTGAGTGGGTTAATGGGCAGATCATTCGTGTTAATGGTGGCTATATATGATACTTGTCAAAGCATTACGCATATTTGTGAAAAACAATAGTATGTATCAGATCAAGGACCAAATACATAGGAAATAAATCTGATGATTATTGTGAGCACGTTACAATATCTTGTGAAGACAAATTTCAACAACGAATCTTGTAATGTTTCATCTCTTCTCCTATCAGGGCTTTGGTTTATAGGTTGCAGCTCTTATGCCTATTTAGTCTTCTTCATTCATATCAGTAAGATGGTTTTTGTCTGTCATAACAGGGAAGCAAAGTTTAGTCATGTGCTTGTTAACTGAGTTTCTGTTCATACATATTACAGTTGCTTTGTTCATCCTCTCTTTATCCTTTAATCCTGGAAGATTGGTCGTTGGCATCTAATTTTAGGTAAAATGTGCTCTTTTCTTTTTATTAGTATTTTTGTACAAATGTGTAACATTGAGAAGTGAGGTTCTGCAGACATGAAGCCCTGGTAAAGGGTTTTGGAAGCAATGGCTTTTGCAGTCGTAACTCTTTGGGGTGCTATAAAGAGGAATATCTAAATGGTCACTGAGTTGAACCAAGATGATTAATCCTGCAATCATTATTCCTCACTTTGACGCACTGAGTGACTTCATTAAACAGATATTTTGGCTTGCAACCAAAGGTTTCTTGTTGACACTACGTGTCACATCCAGGTACACACTATCCAACAAATGGTTTTCCTTTTCTTTTTTTTTTTTCCTTGTTTTTCTTTTTCCATTTTGATAATCTTGTTACACTCTTCTATCTGGACCACTGGTACTAATCCATGGCTACCAGCAGTAGTGACAAGCACAACCCAATCTCATCTCCCCCTCTTCAAGACCGAGTAGCCATTGTCACCGGTGCCTCTCGTGGCATTGGCAGAGCCATAGCTCTCCATCTGGCCTCTCTTGGAGCCAAACTAGTTATCAATTACACCTCTAACAAGGTCCAAGCAGATCTTGTGGCAACAGAGATTAATTCTTCTTTTCCCGGTAGCACCCCACAAGCCTTGACAGTCCAAGCCGATGTCTCTGATCCTAGCCAAGTCAAGTCCCTCTTCGACATAGCTGAACAGTTCTTTAACTCACAGCCTTACATCTTGGTCAACTCAGCTGGTGTTAGCATTGCTAAGATTACCCCCGTAGCCGACACTTCACTGGAGGATTTTGATAGAATTTTGAGGTAACGTGCAATCATAAAAGCATCCAAAAGGATTCTTTTAGTCTTACATTGTATGTTGTTTCAGGGTAAACACGAGAGGGGCTTTCTTGTGCGCCAAGGAAGCATCAAACAGGCTGAAACGCGGTGGTGGAGGGCGAATCATATTGGTATCATCATCAATCGTGGCTTCACTGAGGCCAGGAAACGCAGCATACGCAGCATCAAAGGCAGCAGTAGATACAATGGTGAAGATACTGGCGAAGGAGCTCAAGGGAACTGGCATTACTGCAAACTGTGTGTCACCAGGTCCAATTGCAACAGACATGTTCTTTGCAGGCAAGACTGAGGAAATGGTGGAGAAAGCGATCGATGAGTGCCCACTTGGTCGGCTAGGCCAGAGCGAGGATGTTGCTCCCTTTGTTGGGTTCTTGGCCACTGATGCCAGTGAGTGGGTTAATGGTCAGGTCATTCGTGTTAATGGTGGCTATATTTGATACTTATATAAAAGTGTGCCATGTATGTTAGTTTCAAACAATGGCTTCAACTCCGTTGTAATAGATTATAATCTAATCAAGACAAATTTGGACAGTGGACATCTTAATGTTTCATTCATATATTTTTTTCATTTGGAGTAGAGAACTGGGAATGTCTTTTTGAGGAAAAAATTTATACATTATAGGACAAACTTAAGGATAGTAATTAAGTTGAATTAGGTTGATATATTATCAAATTTAAGCTTGATTAACTTCGAGTTTATTTCGTAATTTAAGCTGTTTAAGCTTGGTTAGATAAGTTCAATAAAATTATAAATATTAATATTAAACATTTTATTTTTATCATTTATATATATATATATATATGTTGAGAAATAAAAATTTGATTAAGTCTAATCATTTTAAGTAAAATATTAAATTATTTAAATTTGATTCAATAATAAATAAATTAAGTTTAAAATTTTTTTGTATCAAATTCGAATAATCCACGAATGATGAGCCTTAATGTTTTGAATCAAATTTGAATACCTTGAGTTTGTTTTATAATTCAATTAAATAGATTGGATTCAATTAGATGATTTCAATAAAATTAGAAATATTAATACTAAATATTATATTTTTGTTATTTATTTATATATATTAAGAAAAAATTTTAAATCTAAAAATATTTTAAATAAAATATTAAACTATCTGAATTTAACTCGATAATAAACAAATTGAACTCAAATTTTTTTAATCAAATTTAAATAACTAAAAAATAATTTAACTCAAACTAAATTTTACAACTCTATAAATAAACCCAAAGAGGCATATCATTATATCAGCCCTCTAACCCAAGGATCCAAGCCCAAAAGATAAAAGACAATCCACCAAAGGAAGTCTTTTCGAACAATCCAACCCAAACTCCCAAATCTACCCTTCCCGGTTGGTAAGTACGAAACACGAGATAACGTTAGCTTGGGTCAGCAATTCCCCCAACATAACCGGTAAAAACCCGTAACGCTCACCGCTTAACCGGCTCAACGTCTATAAATATGGAGGTCCAGGGTACAAAATGCCAACCCAATTGAACCACCGCCTTTATCTCTCTTTATACCAATCTCTCAAAAAATCTCATCATCAAAGCGAGACCCTCATGAAATCCATATCTCAAACAAAAACCTATAAAAGACTCGCCTTTTCAAACATTTACCCTCAATTTTCCCTCCAATTTTATGTAGATTTACCTCTTTAAATCCCCTAATTGTTGTTTTTTTTTTCCTTGAAAAAGATAGTGAATTTGATTAGATTTGGGTAAAACTGGATCCGTTTTTGTTTTGGGTATTCCCTTTATTTCCTCCAAAAGTTGTTGATTTACCCGTTTAAAAACCGTAACTTTTTGGTAAACGTGTTGAGTTTGATTAGATTTGGGTGAGATTCGATCTGGGTTTTTCGGTTTGGATATTTAGAGAAAAACCCATCTTTTTGGGGGGAAATTTGGGGGGGGGGGTGGTTTGGGTGAGGAACCAAAAAGGGAATGGCAGAACAAGGTGGCTTGGAAGGGAGCCAACCAGTGGATCTTTCCAAGCATCCATCTGGCATTGTTCCCACTCTTCAGTAAGTCGCCTTGTCGCCTCTCTTATCTTAGATTTTGACACGTTTTTTTTTTTTTTTGTGTGTGTGTGTATAAAGTTATATATGCGTTAGGTTTGATTGAAAAGAGTTTGTCCATGGGGAAGATCTTTTAGGTGTTATTGCACATGGGTTTTCAACTAAATCATTGATAAAAAAAAAAGGTGTTTTTGGGATATGGGTCTTTGAGATTTTGGTTTTTTTTGGTTGAATGGGATGTTATTTGTTGCCTAGAGTTTGTGGATGGGTCTGATCTTTGGGTTATTGGAGACAGGTGGTCAATTAAATCATTCAAAAAAGGGTGGTTTTTGAGAGCATATATCTCTAATTCATGCATGACCTTTTGATGATGATAAGTTTGTGGATATGTACTTCTTGTGTTGGATTTAGAGAAGAGGCATAATTATGCTCTTATTGAAAATTTTAAGGACACTTAATTGTAGTCTTGTAATGTAATAACTGGAAGATTTCATCAGATATCTTTGGATTAATGCTTTTCCTTTGATGTACTTGATGTAGTAATAAAGTAAATCAATTACATCAAATATCATTGCATAAGCCTGGCCCACTAGCCTGCGAGTGAAATAGTACATCACTTGAGCTTAGCTGGTTTATCCACATATTACACTTGAGTCTTGTTCTTAATTGGAATCAGCTAGCGGAATGAATTGCAAGGGGCTTGAATTGTTTTAAGCCCGATTACAAGTTACTAACTAATCTTAACGGGAAGTTGAAAACTGTTGCATTTGGCTTTCAGAATTCAGACTTGACAGAAGTTTTGCATAGGATCATATTTCTTTTCTATGCTTGTAAAGCTGTAATGATTCAGCGCCTAACTAAGTGTGAATCCATATTAAGCTTTCAACAAAAGCAAAAAATGGAAGTTTCTTCTAATTGCTTCTAATTATAACTGTGCTGTGGTTTGACTGCAGTTTATATATAGAAATCTTAGTATTATTCTTACTGTGTTTCTAGGAACATTGTATCAACTGTGAACTTAGATTGCAAGTTGGATCTTAAGCTAATTGCTTTGCAAGCTCGAAATGCAGAATACAATCCCAAGGTACGCTTGGGATGGTTAAGTTCTGGCTATTATCTTTTTTTTAAGTTTTTGCAGTTTCTGGTTCTGCTGCTGTTACTTGCTTGCTAACTTTTTTTATTTACGAAAAACCCTATAGCGTTTTGCTGCTGTAATTATGAGGATCAGGGAGCCAAAAACTACAGCTTTGATTTTTGCCTCTGGAAAGATGGTAATTCCTATCTTATTGGAAATTACATTAGTATGCATTTATTTTGTTGTTTTGTTTAGCGTCAAGATCTTTTAGCAAATAACAAGTGCTTGCTCCAATTGCTTGAGCCAAGCATGTTGTTGTTGTTCAATATTTCATTTAGTAAAACAGTTTTCCTTCCTTCTTCAGGTCTGCACTGGTGCTAAAAGTGAACAGCAGTCTAAACTGGCTGCGAGGAAGGTATATATATTACTTTGAGATGTTTGTGCCTTGAATGTTTACGAACTATGTTAGAGGTCAATTAGCTCCATAATATTTGCTCTTATCATTAGGATAGGTGGATGCAATCATGAAGTTGGCTATAACTTACATTGTATTTGTGCTTTCAGTATGCCAGAATTATCCAAAAGCTTGGGTTTCCTGCTAAGTTTAAGGTACTGCCACTATTTCTTTTTCTTTTCCCTCATGCAAAACATGCTCATAGAATCTGATTTATGGACTAATATCTCCTCCTTCAATAGTGTTTTTCCCTGCTTATTTGTTTAGCGTTCTTGTTGTCATTACAGGACTTCAAAATTCAAAACATTGTTGGGTCCTGTGATGTTAAATTTCCTATCAGACTTGAAGGCCTTGCATACTCCCACGGTGCCTTTTCAAGTGTAAGTGGCAGTCATCGTTCGTTGAGTTGTTTCCTTTTATGTTAGAACATTGGATATGCATGTTTATAGGCAGGCATTTGGGATTCTCAGGTATGAGTTCCCTACAGCCCATGCTGTTCTCTATATGTGTTTGCACATACAAAGTTAGTCTTCTTGTTTGAGCCCCTTGAATTTCATTTACCATTTCTTATGGCTTTTAAGCTCAGTGGATGGTGGTTAAATTTTTATTCAAATTGTTTTGAAACATTATTTGCAATAACGTTGAAACTGAGCTTTTATTCGGTTAGTGAACAGCCGTGGAAACGTGAAGATAAGTTTGGGCTTGTAATACTTAGATTTAGTTCTTTTTTGGTATGAGTTAAAGATAATTATAAGGCGTGCTTATTTGATGTCAAGACATGTTTGTTTAGGTCAAGGATTGGGACTTATCTTCATGATGTTTCATGCAGTATGAACCAGAACTCTTTCCAGGTCTGATCTATCGTATGAAACAACCGAAGATTGTACTTCTTATTTTTGTGTCAGGGAAGATTGTGATCACTGGAGCTAAGGTGATTACATTGGGCCTTTGGTCATACGTCATAGGTGCTCTCTCATGGAATTTTACTAATTCTCTTTGAGTGTCTCAGGTGAGAGAAGAGACATACACAGCCTTTGAGAACATATATCCTGTCCTTACAGAGTTCAGGAAGAACCAACAATGGTAGGATGCTATACCCTCTCCCCTGTCTTTGCACTGTTTGAATAGTGTTTATTTTTTTCATTCATCTCAGAAGAATGTTCTGGACTTGCATCTGACTGATCCGTAATTTGCTGGCAGATATACCTTTGAATGGGACTTTGACTCTGTTGTGGATAGTAGGTTTTCCTCTGCCATTGTGTTCGGAGTTGGATTAGAAGTGTGAATATAAGAAGAATTGCGCCTGGCTTTTTGGCTATGGTTGTCATATGGGGTCTGCTTTTTCCTTAAAGTCAGCATGGTACTTAAATGGATGGTAAATCCCTGGTGTAATTAGTAATTTATGAGGGAAGAGCAAACTCAAAAAATACAAAATGTTCAGGGATCGGGGTTAGCTGTTGCAGACATTTCACTTTCAATTAAAACAATAGCAACTTAATTAAAATTTTGACCGTTGGTCATACCATTTATTGCTCAACTGTTTTTGTCCTCTCGGACTCAGAGTTAACTTGGGTATATGCTAAAGACTATAAATTTGTAACTTGATGCTAGGAAATGCCTAAAGCCAGTGAAATTTTTCATTTTTTATTTGTTTTTATACTTGTTATTTAAGAGATACATGTAAACGTAATGGACACACGTTTCTTTTGGCTCTTTCATTTTGGATGTGCAAATTTCGTCAAGGTGAAAAGTGTTTCAGTCTTGAATAAAGATGGGAGGGGACTTGCCATTTGTTATTCCTTATTTGTTTGCAAAAGATATCCCATCGAATCTGGAGGTTCCTCTGCAAAAGATTCTTCGTTTCAGTGTGGTACTTCTCACTAACATCAACAAGTTGAAAGAATGAAACTATGATCTCCCAGTTTTTACTAATTTAAAGCTTCTTTTTTATTGAAAACTGTTTACCAAGTGAAGTTTTCTCATATCAAATCAAAATCAAAGCAAATCGTAAGTTTCAAAGAAAATTTATATTTTGCATGCTAATCTAAAGCTAAGATGTGTGAAAATGGAAGGAAAACGGGGTGGGTAAAATTGTCATTTTACTGACTACGAAGAAGAAAGATATTTCCTGTGCCATGGGCGCACGTGCCAGAATATTTTGTGGCAACGGCCTTTTCCGTGGAGCTCACTCTTCTCGTTTCTTTTCTCTTCTTTTCCTCCTTACAAGAAACAAAGATTGTTCCTTGCTTTCTCTTCTCTCTTTGTAAATTGTAATATTAAAACACCCCCAGGACAACAAAATTAACTACCATAAACAAACTTCTTTGAAAGCTAAAGCGGAACCTTGGTTATAGTTAATGGCTCAATTCACACCACAAGGACGTTTGAAGCTGCTCTTTCATGGTGATGGGATGGAATCGAAAGACCCTTTTCATTACAAGCTTGTTAGCAATGTTTTTGGTGGTTCTGGTGGGCTAAAATCACTTCAAGTTCATAACAGTACTACTAGGAGACTCTACTTTTCTTATTCTTTGAAGAAAGGCAGTAAATTTAATGCAAAGGCATGTCTGAATGCGAGTAATGAAGGAATATATGATGAAGCGGATTATGATAGTGAGTTTGAGACCGATGATTTGGCTTGTTTTAGAGGTCTTGTTTTGGATAGCTCTTACAGGTAGAAACCCTTCTTAATTACCCATTTTTTCTTGTTTGATTTTGATGCTTTGTTTTGGGTATTTGTTTAGAAACATTTGGAGTTGTAGATATGTTTGGTTTTTTTCCATTTATTGTCGTTAACTTGATTTGAAATATCTGAAAAGCGTCTGATGGTTGATTATAAGGAAGTAACTCAATTAATTCTCTCTAGGTGATTATATGGCTAATTATCTGACATCATTTTTCCTTCTGTTTCAATCCACAACATGATTCTTGCTACCGTTGTAATAATTTACACTGGCTTTTCTCACTTGTTTGGGTAAGGATCTGATCAGTGTCATTCCCTGCCAGGCCAGTCAATGTTGTCTGCTGGAGGCGTGCTATATGTTTGGAGTTCATGGAGAAGGTTGGATTAGTGTGGATCACCTTTTGATTTTAGATGCTTGGGTGGAAGTCATGTGATGCGTTTTAGTCTTCAGCTTTAGCAGTTGTTTACATTTTCTTCTAAATTAGATATCCAAAATGAGGAAAGCTAGTGAAGTGTTGATTTCTGCACTTGTTTAGAGTACTTGTTTTTCCATTTCATTGTATGATAGCATAAATGTTTGGAAAACATGGTGGTAGGTTAATGTCGGACTTCCCCTGCCAAAAGAATCTCAAATATTTACCCTAAACACTTGTAAAGCATTATGCCGTCATCTACTTCTTTGTCTCTTTGATATATGTGTGTGCTCAGATGCAAAACTAACACTCACATTCATTAATGAAACATGCAAAGAGAATTGTTCTCTTCAACATTTAAGTTCCTTTACCTTGGTTTTATCCAGGCTGATGTTCTAGAATATTATGATCAGACTGTAAACTCCCCAAGTGGATCCTTCTACATACCAGCCGTGTTAAGGGTACGGAATTGAGGATCATTTATCATTTATTGTGATCCTTTGGCATCTTTCTTTCAATTTTCCTGTAACATTCTTGTTACTCTTCTCACACACTTACTGTTTTAAGGCTTTTTACCTTCTCTTCTTAATGTCTCTCATCCTCATATGTGTCTTAGTTCACATGACTTGACCTTATTCTTTACTCTCCCAGGTTCCCCATCTACTGCAAGTTGTTAAGAGAAGAAGAATCAGAAACAATCTTAGCCGCAAAAATGTTCTATTTAGGGACAATTTCACTTGTCAGTAAGTTGTTTACAATTACACTTGTCATAAGTTCTCATAAATAATACCCTTATTAAGTTAACCTTATTACATTGACATAGTTTGTCCCCATGGTTCCGAGTTTTAGAAACATATCAAAAGATTTTATAGATATCACCTGGTGAACAACATTAATGATATCTTGACTGTCTATGTTCAAACAACTGTGCTAATTATGTTTCTGAGTTATACGATGTGGAGGTTGCTCAATATGCATGTGTAACTTCACAATTGAGAGAAAGTGTTGGACACAAAGCTTTGTTTCTTTCACAGTACTTGAGAAAATGTTTTATTATTAATTTTTTGGTTTAATTTATGGACTTGTACCTCTTTATGTTGAACTTGATTTAATGACATGATAGTTTCTCATCCTTCTTTCTTGTTTCTATCTTCAAAATTCAAAGTGGAAATTCCTGATGGGAGAAAAGAAGTCTTGTGCTGGTTGCTGTTCAGTAACGTCCCTCTTTCATGTGTTAAAGCCCACTTGCTTGTCATGTTTATAGATTTTATTTCTGTCATCTATATGACAGAAAATTTCTTAGCCAAGACTTTTCATGTTCTACAAATTTTTTTGCACTTTTCTAAGTCAAAGCCGGTAAATCTCCTAATTTCAGGTTCTCATTTTCCTATACGTGATATATTATTGTTACTATAATTTCTTAATCAACTATCTGTTCTTCTTGTTCCTTTTCGTATCAAAGAAAGATCTCTTATCAATTAAGTTATAGCAATTGTTTGTTTCCTTATAAGCATCTTACAACGGCAGTTTTCCTTTTTCAAAAGGTATTGTGAAGCTGATGAGAACTTGACCATAGACCATGTTCTGCCAGTTGCAAGAGGAGGGGAATGGAAATGGGAAAATCTGGTAAGATGATGAATTAAACAGATAGATGACTCATTATTTGTGGATTATCTCAATTACTCTTGTTTGAGCTTATAATTGGTGCTTAAGAGTTAGACACCTTGCTGTTACGTATTCTTCTCATCTTCTGTCATCTGATTGAAAATCAAGACTAAGCAGAAGGAAGCACATAGGAAGAATGTAAGAAAGATCACAAGAGAAGAGGAAGAGGTTTCCTTTTCACCCGTAAAACACAACACAAAATTTGTTGCTTAGTTTTTCTCGTAATCATATTCATGCTATGAAAATTATCCTACATCTGGCCATAGTTAATGCTGATTACATGTCTTCATGGTTAGAAGTTGTTTGCTTCTTTCCTACTAATTATTCATTAGACATATAAGCCGGACAAGGCTTGAGGAAAAATGGGAAACATTGTACGGGGAATCTATGGAAGATGACTACAGGTGTTACAATGCAGAAACATTGTTGCCTTAGAAGAGTTATCACATTGCTTGAAGCCATTGGTTCTTTTTTTTTTTTTTTTTAAGATGAACTTTGAATTAACAGATGTGTCATATGCTTACTTAAGGTGGTATAAAGTGATCAATATGAATATAGTCTATGCCCTTATGTATAATTTTGTTGAAACAAGTCGATGTTTAAATGTACTTAAATAAGCTATGGTTCACTTTTGTGCTGCATTACATGTCATCTTTGAAAGATGGATATCAGAGATGCTTGATGAAATATTGAAATGACTGAAAATCTTAATGAATAGCTACATTTGATTGTCATTACTTTAAACATTTTATGTAAAACATTTCTGTCAAAGCAGACAGTAATGCCATTTATCATGAATGAGAGATTTGTTTTCTTCTTTGTTTTACATTCTGGAACCATAAGAAACCTGATCAAAAGAGATTTAAGATATATTTATGGTTCTACCCACCATGAATTTACGAATTTTATAGTTTTTTCTTTCGTGTGCCTGGTACAGGTCGCAGCTTGTGCCAAGTGCAATTCAATGAAAGGTCAAAAAACTCCAGACGAAGCAAATATGAAGCTGATTAAGGTTCCCAAGGTACTTTCCCTACTCTTGTGAAAACTGTAAAAGTTTCATTTGCCTAAAATCATATATATGAGAAAATGGTGTCTTCTGCTATAGATGGCATTTGGCAAATAAATGAAAAAGGAGAGACAAAGAGAGAAAAGGCCATAGTTCACAGATAGTGTCACCTTTGTCTTTTTTCTCAGTGTGAATGGACAAAAGGATGACATTGAGATGATCAGCAAAACTGGAAATCTTAATTTTTTTGTTTCTTTTTTGCATTAACTATTGATAACTATTAACACGGGGATGATTTCATCTTTGAGAACTAAGATATCGTCCCCCTTGGTTGTCCAGGCCCCAAAGGATTATGAAATACTTGCCATACCCCTAACAAACGCAGCAATAAGGATGTTGAGGAAGAGAAATGGGACACCTGAAGAATGGCGTCAATATCTCTCCCCTTGAGCCTTAGACAGCCATCTATACAGCCTGTTGTACATTCTTATACATCAGATAAACAATCAATTATAAATTGCATCCAAGGTTGTCTTATATTTCGGCTTTTGATTCATGAAATGGGTGTATTCATGTCTAGAAAATGCTTAACATAGTAATTTTAATATTCTTTTAGGATTTCTTTGGCAATGTTTTAAGGCCAAACACTCGATCCCCTAGAACTAGTTATCAATAAAGGTGTATCATGTTATTGATGATTAAATAAATTGATGATCATTTTAAGAAAGCTCTCTATTCTCTTTCATTTTTATTTTTTTGTGCGAACATGCTTCTTGATCTTGACTTGTTGCAGAACTGGTTAATGGTGTGAGTTACAAAGAGCTAACTAGCTCAAAACAATTTGTATGCGCTGCAATGTTCATATTTCCATTAATGGTTCCAACTCGAAAGAGACAAAGGAAAGATAATTGCGGTAACATGCATCCATATGCTCAGATTGAGGCACGTTTCTGTGACCTTATTTGCTTACAGCTCAAGCTCAACTATCTCTTTCTGGTTGCTCATCCAAAATATTTTGTGCTTGGCTTAAAATATTTTAGTGATTTTTAGTAAGAAATGGTCATAGGATCATAAAGAAGTTAATATCTTATTGATTTGGTATTCAAAATTTTACATCTAAAAGGAAGATTCAAAGTCTGAATCCAATGTCTAAATTTATGTTTTTTTCTACTAGTCTCCCTCATGATTTTGCAGTGATTAATGTGGACAACAAGCTCAACTTTTCTCTTTCTTCTATGAACAAATTTGGATTAGACAACAGACCCTGGTTTTTCCCTTTTTTCCCTTCAAATAATGCAAAAGATTCATATTGGCCAACTGATTTTCACCAACAGTGATGCAACTTCAAATTTGATGTAGAATCCCAAAATCAGTCGTTATTCAAGATTAGGCAGCCTCAAATGGAATCCATCCCAAGGAGCATATATTCAACTACTTGTTTTATGTTTAGATTTTCATTATTATGGAGAAAGAGATAGGAAGGATGGCTGGGGGGGACTGGTGCTATCATGCTTGTGGACTTTTGAGCATATGGCTGGACAGAATCATATCCTTTAGGCACATATTTTTTCCCTCCCTACCTCATTATTATCATTCAAAACCTTCCCACCCTTTACTCTCCTAAAATAATTGTTGCATTGTCCTATTTCTACATTGACGGTAGCTGTTGGGATGACTCTGTCCCATTGCCAGACAAAAAATGCAGCCCTGATCAGTCCAGTCAAAATTATGGAGACTACTCAAATTAAAAGTCATTTGATTCAAAATTTAAACATAACCCTTATTTTCTGTACTAAAAACATTCAAATTTCAATACTTGTAACCGTTTTTTATCTCAAATTGAAGCCTCTTTTGCAAATTAAAGAGTAATATATTGAATTAGGAAAGAGGGGAGAGTACGTAACATTATCTTTAGTATAATTAATCTGCAAGAAAAAATAAAGGGAAAGTTCAATGGGGTACTTCTATATGGCCAAAATAAGGAAAGGCAAATAGGGAGATGGGGTTGTGATAAATGAGATGTTCAAATTTTCTCTAGTGTTTTCACATGGCTGATGATCAAAAGTGGTCAGCATGTTGGTTGAACTGAATTACTGTTTATTGACAGTGCAATGATCCACCATTTGATGGGGACATACTTCAAGCATCCTGATAATGGCTGATGGAGTGATGTGGGGTCCATGCATGATTCGTGCATACATTTGATGTATGTATGTATACCACAGAATTATTTTACTAGTAGTTAGGATTATTGAACGGTCAAGGAGGTAGCGGTGCCCTGCCAATAAGGATTAGAGCAATACCAGAAACCATTCCTCTGCAATACATTCATCTGTATATATAAACATATAAATCTAACAAATAAGACCCACCAAGCATACCTTTTTTGTGGATCCCATGTTCAATTTCTAGAAACCTACTTCCCTGATATAGCCTTAACCTCTTGCCACGGGTTCACTTCTCTACACTGCCAGTCTGCCATTGTGTTTTGATTTTTGAACCCCGAGAGTGAAGTGTCATTTTCAGCTATATTAGCTGGTGGTTCCTGCTTCTTTCCTTTTAATTAGATTTATTAAGGACAGAGTCATGAAATCTGATTTAAAAGGACAGCTTATGGTTAGCATGTGAGGACATTCATTAGGAGGGAACAGCCAATTTAAAGACACGGTCTTGCCGAAATAATTCAGGCAACTTTCTTGGAAAGTATAATAACATATTGACTGAAAGCTGGATGCTTATATAAGATGATGTTCTAACAGCTTCTTGAAAACCCAAATCAAACATTGCCGTCAAAACAATAGGTTTGGAATTCCATGGCAACCAATAGGTTGTAATCAAAGTATTGGTGGTGTTACAGATAGAGAATTGATGATCACTGAGAATTCTGAGATGGGAGTCTTCTGAATAAGGCTGCACCTGCACCCCCCAAATATCCAGGGCCTAACATAGATTGACTGACAATATATCATTTGATATGAACATTCATTGTGTAACAAAATGATTTTGATCAGCAAAGTCACTTTGATCAGCAACAAAATATCAATGCAATTGATCTGAAGATCAGTAAGCAAACCTTTCACACTGTTAATATTAGAACTTGCCTTCCTGGTCCCATTATCCCAGTAGCCCCCCAATGGCCTTTTTTTTAATCAGATGAGGCTTCAGTGTCAAAGCAGGCTCACAGATTTCTGGCCCCACTGATCAAAACCTTCTCCACAGCTGCACTCAAAGGTTTTCTCCTCTCCCTCCTTAACCTCGTCTACCCAAATTCAAAACCAAGCACATGGGAATATAAAACAACAATTAGTATATTAAATATAATTTACTAAATCCAAGAAAAGGAAAAAAAAAAGGAAAAAAGTCTTATTTTCTTGTATATATATGGGCAATTCAGTTTTTGTCTCTCTGTTTGTTTCATTGTGATTGTGATTTGTAATGGATTTGAATAAGCTTTGATTGTTTTCTTTAGCTTTATCTGCCGACAGAAAACAAGGCCATAAAGAGGGCACATTCAAGACAGCTGAGCAAAGCCACTTTTGATTGTTTCCTTTCTTCTTCTTCATCTTCTTCTTCATCTCTTTTTTTCTCTCGAGTGTTTCATTTTAAGTTTCCATCTTTCACTTTCTTTCTTGGAGGGTACCAACAAAGTACAATTTTTTTGCATTTGTTTTGGTTCTTTTGTTGCAATGGATTTTTGCCGGAATGTGTCAGTCTCCGGTGAGTACCAACCTGAGCAAGTCCTTTATTCACCCTGCTCTAAACTTGGACCTACCTTAGCTGCTGCTGCTGGCTCTGTCGATGACCTTTTTCCTGCTCAAAATACAGTCAGTTTCCTCGTCTTTTCTCTCTTTCTCTTCTTGCATGGCTTCCAAAGTCTGGGTTCTCCTAAATGGAACCAGAAGAGGAGATTTTGGTAAAGTTTGTCTTTTTTTATGGGTTTATTGAAGTTTTGAACTTTGATTTTGTGGCTAAACTAATTGCAGGAAGTGGATATGAGCTTGGAATGGTTGTCTATATTTGTAGAAGACTGTTTCTCCAGCAGTGGAAACTACATCCCAGTTGGAGCAGCTGCAAATGTTCAAAACAAAAGTACAACTGCAACAAAGCCTACAAAATCATTAGAGCAAAAACCCCAACAAACCCCACCTTCCTTGCAGAAATTTTCAGTTCCAGGCAAGGCTAGAAGCAAAAGAAAGAGGGCAGCCACAACATTATCCAAAACCAAAATGAACCCATTTTCCAGCTGGTCAAACCACCTCAACTCACATAACCCAAACCTCCAATTGGCTTGCTCTGACCCTCCTTTGCTTCAACAAGCATATTGGTTAGCTGAGAGTGAACTCATTGTGCCCAAAAAGGAAGAAGATGACTGCAAAAATAGTAGCAGTAACTTGATGGGAAATAGTGAGGTGGAACAGTCAAAGAAAGAGGAAATGAAGAAAGAGAAGGTGGTGGTGAGTAAAGAGAGTTTAGGAAGTGAAGAGGGTAATAGTGGGCAGCAGCCAAGGAGGTGCACTCATTGCTTAGCACAGAGGACTCCACAGTGGAGAGCTGGACCATTGGGTCCAAAGACTCTATGCAATGCATGTGGGGTGAGGTACAAATCAGGGAGGTTGCTGCCAGAGTATAGGCCCGCAAAAAGCCCCACTTTTGTGAGCTATTTGCACTCCAATTCTCACAAGAAAGTAATGGAGATGAGGATGGCTTTGTTGTCCTCAATTCCTAGTGAGCAGTGATGACTTTTTTCCTTTTTTTCAAACTCCCATTCCCCAATGTAAATCAAAGCTTTGATAGGGTAAATTTGCAGAAATTCTTCACTGGTAATGTGGTAATTCCCTCATTTGTTGAGGCATTTTAGTGGCATGATTGTAATATCTATATTATTAACTTTTACAAATTTTGCCTTAATTTTTTGAACTTTCAAAATTTTTCTTTCTCAAAAAGAATCTGAAACTGTTTCCATATGAAGCCTTGGAGCAGCATATCCTTTCTCCCTGCTCATTGCTTCCTTCATGCTTCAGTTTGCCATCATTTGTCCTATATCGCATCTAAATATTAAGACATTGGCTTTTTAATAGCACATTAAATCAAACCAGAATCCTAAGAGAAGTAGTGGTGAAAGCTAAAAAATTCAACAGATTTGAGGATTATATTATAATATCCTAATTTTTTTTATCATCATGTTGTAATAAAAAAATTAGAGAATTTCAAATAAAATACAGCAAAACATACATATTCATAGTTGAATTGTCTGTGTTGTTTCTAACTTGTTTGGGCTTGGAAATAGTTAATCTTAATGAAACAATTTGTGCCCCTTAGGACACTGCAACTATATTATGTTGGTTAGAACATTAACATAACATGACCAAATGCGTTTAGTATCAAAATGGGATTGTTGGATTTTCTTTAATTTTAGACAAAATAGAAAAAAAAAATCATTTCTTGGCTACCTTTGAGTTTCATGGACCCTGTCTTAAAAAGCACAAATTTAAGCAAAAAAAAAAAAAAAAAAGGCAACAAGAAAAAGAAGTATCTATTACTAAGAATCCAATTACTAATATTTTTTTGAAATTTTAATTAGAGTAATCTAGTATTATTAATAATGTTTTTTTTTTTTTCTAGAATATGGATTTTTGGCAGCTATTGGCTAACAGGGGATAAGTGATGGATTCCAGCATGCATGTGACTTTTTCATTATTGGAGGCTCATGTGCCTAAGCATGCTTCTATTATTGAATTATTTGCCTCCTCCTTTTGTTTTAATTTATATTTATATTTTTGGTGGTTTTGCGATGTTGAATTATGAAATATAAAGAAACAAATCAACATCCATCTTCAATTTATGTGTTTCTTGCCTTCCTATTTCATGAGAAAATGAATATGAAAATGCAATGCATAGGCAAAAGAATAACTAAGAAAGTTGTGGATGTCCAAAAAGATTATAACTATTATTATGAGATTTCACATCCAATTGAGAGAAGCTCAAATGGCTTTGTTGTGTTGGCAGGGACTCCATTGGGATTTATTGTTAAAATGTTTTTATCATTATGATTTATTGGTAGAATTAGAGATATAAACAATAGAACTTTTGAACATATTTAATTTATATTATTTACATTCATTTGTTAAGTTTAATATAATATTTTTTGTTTGTTTATTAAATAAATCAAACACAAATAAAAATTTATTTGATTCATTTATATTTGTAAATAAATTCGTTTAAAATTTATTGTTTGTTTACTATTCATTTATAATAATATTAATAAAATTATATTTTTATAATTTATCAAAATCTTATTTTAAAATTTATTTATATTTGTTTGAATTCATTTATATTTATTTTAAATTTATTTGATTATAATTTATTTATTATTTATAAACATATTCGTTTATATTTATTTATGAATATATTCATTTAATGTTTATGAACGAATTTATTTAATTTAATTGAACTAAACACGAATCATACACAAATTAAACGTAAATATCTTATTATTTAAACGAATCGAATTTGAATAAATAAAATAATTTTTTTATTAAATGTGAATAGAATTCAAATACTTTTAAAAATAAATAAATAAATTATAAATATAAGTATATTTATTTATATTTAATTCGTTTCCAGCTCTAGGAAAGAAAGACCACTAAATTTTTTATTCGAGTGATTAAGTTCATTCTCTTCAGCTTTAAGTACAAAAAACTGTTTTTATTCATATAATAGAAATGGAAGTTTGGCCTTAGGGTCCCACTGGAGCACCCTTCCAAAAGTGAAAGATAATGGATATTGGTTGTTGTGTGGAATCCTCGATGTAAAATCAATAGAAACAAACAAATTCAATTTTTTTTAATTTCTTTCCCTATAAAAAAGATTTAAAAAAAAAAAGAGAAAATTTTTTAAGGATAATTTGTGTATAATTGTGGATATCAGAAAAAAGGATAGATATTTGGAATCCCTATCTTTGAGTCTCAAATCACTTAAGAAGGTGAAAAAAGCGGTCAAAAGTCGATGAAAAAAGTTGATAGAAGTGGGACTATCCATAGCCCATCAAAGTTGTCTATGAAAAGAAATGGAGTTTTTGCATGTGATGAATTTGAAATTGAGGTAGCTACTAATTGGGTTTTTCTTTGTGGTAGTGGTGTAAGTAAATCTTTATTCTTGGCTGACTGCTATCATGGAAGAATTTAGTTACAACTTTTGATTCACCAACCTATCTTTAGGAAAAACTAGGTGAATCCAACAGATTCATGGCTTTCTTGGTTCATCAGTGATCAGAAACTGCTTCCTGCTATGTTAGAATGATATAATCTCAACCTTTAAGCACCAAAGAACAATAAGAAACTAGAATGGTACCTTATGGCATATTGAGGTACCATTCTTCCACTAGAATTTGAAGGTTCCTGACAGGAAACGATGCATTCACTACCGGCTAGGTTTGGGAAAACTTGAAGACCGGCAGAGTTTAGGTGCTGCAGAATTAAACGTCACTTGGTCAGCCGAAAAAGGATTGAAATTCACCTAAATGTATATTTACATGATCCAGAAAGTCTGTCATGAGACATCCTAACACAGGCGAAACCTCCAACCAGTTTGACCATAGAAGTGAGAAGCATGACATTGATCAAGTTAGTGTTTTGGTTAGAGACTGATAAATTCGAAGGATTTTTATTAAATCAATCCATAAAATAAATAACCCCAAGAATCTGTAACATACAAAAGAAACTAGGAAAAATAAACCGCAAAAATAGTACATCAGAGTTGTCTATAGAATCAAATTTGTAGTACAAGAGATGTTAATACTGTTAAAAATGCTATTCTCACCAGTGAGGGACCGATAGAAGATGAAGAAGAAGAAGACGCAATCTGAATGATAAAATTGCAACTCCCTTGAGAGAGGTTCTGTGTAGTGACCATGCCCAGACCTTGAAAATTACAGGCCAGGTCATTCTGATTTTGCACCTGATAGTACATATTAAATGCGTAGGAAGCATTTCCATTGACATCGAGGTTGTTACAAGAAGATTCATATCCAAGTGCTGTGCAATCTGAGAAGGTGCAAGCATAGTTTATGTTGTCTGCAAGTTTGCTGAGGTCCTTAGCATTTGGATTAAACATACACCATTGTTTAGGAAGATATTCGACATTCTGAGCACCAATAAGAAACTTATTTTGATTCTGACCAGAAAGATCAAGTGGAAATTTAGGCTGCCCATCATACCTATAGATTCCCCAATGACGCTCAAAATTTCCAGGAGCAATGCTCTTGGCATCCTCATCTATAAGGCCAAACAAGTAAACTTCCATATATCCTGGCCGCAGAGGCGTGCCAGTGTTGGCTGCAAGTCTAGGCATAAGCCCATTATAAAATCTCTGAGCATTAGCCAAATTGGCATTCTTGTCTCCATCTGTGGGCCAACCTACCTCCCCAACAATAATGGTCATGTTCCCATGCCCTACTGCTTTCAGAGCTGAAACCAATGTGTCAAAGTTGGCATCGAAAACATTAGTGTACCGAATCCCATTATCGACAATAGGGTTTCCTCCATCAAAGAAAGCATAATTAAAGGGGAAGTTGTCATTTCCATATAGACTGAGGAAGGGATAGATGTTCACGGTGAAAGGTGCACTGTTATTGCTTAGAAAATTGACAATTTGCGTCATAATTCCACTGATATCACTTCGGAACCGGCCAGCGGATGGAACAGGGTTGTTATTTGGTGAGTTGTAGACATCAGCATTTAAGGGCACAGTAGCCTTTATGGAGTCTCCAACACCAGCATCATTAAGTGCATTTTGAATGTTCTGAAGTGCAGGGAATGTGATGTTTATGAATGAGCCATTGTAGGATGTGAGAAATGGCTCATTGCCAACACCTACATACCTGTGCAAAGATAGTAACAGATTCCATAGATTAGTTGCAAGATAGCATTCTGAACAATCCACCAATTAGAATTTGATATAAGTATATAATATATGTATAAATTGGATGATGATGCAAATTTGTTAACAAATTCACCAAAAAAAGTGGTTGCATTGCAACATCAGTCAAACATATTCCATACTTCACCATTACCAGAAAGTAACATCATTAAAATCTTTCAACAATCAGCTTTTAGTGAAGACACGCTTAGAATCTCGCCATTCCAAATGTTAATCACATTGCAAAATTTCCGTAAAAAACTTCCAAGAAACCTTCACGACGGCGGTCAATGAAGTTTGTAGAATAAGAAAGTACAGATCAAGACTAAGTAGGTTTCTCACAAGGAAAAGAAATGCTGATAGGGCTATCAGTGGCAGGAACTCTAACTATTGGCGACTCCCCTAAATTAATTAAAAGGTCATAAAGCTCACATAACCAATGTCAAAAGCTTAACACATGCAGTCAAGAAATCTCACAATTTTTTGATGAATTGTATATTTCTCTTCAGAAATAGTGCACATTGTGGGCAGATTCTAAAAAGGTCCTTCCAATTTCTATACTTTGATGCTAAGAATAAAGCTGCCAAAGAAAAGCACATATTGGAGGAATCTAGTGCTATCAGAGTCTACTATCTGTACAAAAGGAAACAAAAGTTGGCATCCATGACAAGTTGAAATCCTGTGGCAAGATTCCTAGCAAACTTTTCCAAGAAGTTCACATCATGTGCTATTTGCTCATTCTCACACAACAGATACGTTCATTTACATCTAGGGGAAGACAAGTCAATCAAGCTCATTATTTGCGCATAATTGTGTAAACAAAAATGGGGAACTCATTGAAAAGTTAAATAAAAGTAACTTCTCTTATTAGCATCAAGAATCATTAGAACTTCCAATAGGATGAGCAGCTCCTATAATTGGATGGTTTCTGGAATCTAAAAAACCAATCACGGAGATGCAAAACAAAGTTGTAATTCTATACAGCAAAAGGAATAACTTTGAGAACAAGAGAAATCATCTTGCAGGATGTCAAAACCCTCTATAGCCCCAATTATCAAATTCAAGCATAATATATTGACAACTATTCTATGGGAACATAAATCAAATACAAATTAAACTAACACCAAATACTTAAACATTCAATGCCAAAACTGGATTTGGAACCAAAAGTCCTTACTGCCAACGCTAACAATTTCCAAATTAAGCATTACATTCATCAAAATCCTCAATACAAGATACAACAACATTTTATCAATAGATTAAACAAATCTTAGAAATTGTCTCAACACCAATAAAAAATAATAATTCAATAAACAAAATCCTGCAAGACAAGCCTGAAGCCAACAAAAGTTTTTTAAAAAAAAAGCAAGTCAGAATTGAACTTACTTAATTTTAACACCTCCATTGAAGTTATATCTTGTGACATTCCTCGTCACCCATTGTTTAGCACGATCATAGCTATTCATAGCAAGAAGCTGATCATTAGGAATAGCAACCATGACTTCGATGTCAGTTCCTGCAAGAGCACTCATAGTATTTGAATCTGCATCAAAAAGCTTCACTTTTTTTATCCCATTGTCCTTTAACATCTGAACCACTGTTTCGGGAGGCAGTTTATGGGTTGCCATGGTACCCCAATTCACCCCAAGACCATTAACAAAACCATCAAAGCAAAAAAGACAAAGGAATATTGTTAATAACATTCCTAGAAATCCAGAATTACCCATATTTTATTTGGCTTTTTAATGAAAATTTTGAAAGTTTGTGAAGCTTAAGTCTGGGAAAAAGCGAGGGAGTTAGCAAAAGAAAAAAAAGCAAGGGTTTATGTTATGTGGTTTTAACTGTTATCTATTAATGAAGTTATCAACCGAAAATCAAGCAATTTTTGTGATCATGGGAGAGAGAGAAAAACAAAAAGAATCCAATAAACGAAACTGAAAGATAAGAGAAAAAAAAGAATATAAATATCCTGAAAAAAAATAGAAAATTTATACCAAAAAAAAAAAAACCCAGCAAGGCAGAAACAGAAATGGTTTTTTGGGGGAATCAAAGGGACAAGATTGAAAGTTCACTGAATATAGAAGGTGGGTTTTGAAGCAAATCTTAAAACAGAAAGGGAGTTTTGAGAAAAGAGGAGTTGAAGAACAGAGAAGAAAGAGGGGATGGGAAGAACAGAATCAAAGAGACAATTTCAAATTTGGCAGAGAAAAAAATTATGTGATTGCATTTCAAATAGAATGTGAATTTCCAAAAACCAAAAGTACATCAGAAGAGAAAAGTTAACAGATCAAAAAAGGCTGAGACTTGAAGGAGAGAGAGAGAGAGTAAATTAATAATAGTCCATTTGATTAAACCCTTAAAACTACAAAATCAAATCACCACAAAAAACAATATATGCACGCAAAACATTAATTTGCATGGACGATGACGTTGAAAATAATACTAAGAGTGAGATTAATTATCTCAACATTAAATTAATTTCAACTATGAAAAAATGTGGTTGAATTCAAATCAAATAGTAATGATGAAATTAAATATAATAATTGATTATCTGATTTAAGTTAATTATTTTAAGATTATATTTGATGTATAGGATAATAAATAAAATATAATGATAATTTTTTATATTATATTTTATTTAGACTTAAAGAAAAAAATAAAATTATAAAAAAATTATCATTTTTTATATAGGATGATTTAATTTTTTCATTTTATTATACTGTTAAAAATTTATTAATAATTTAAATTATATAAATTTTTAAAAAATAATTTTAACTAATAAATAAATTATTTAATATTAATTTTTATACACATCAAATATAAGATAAAAGGATATTATTTAATCTAATCTTATCATAATCTTACATATCAAATATAATTTAAATATAATAAATTATTAAATTCTTCACTTTTCGTTTTTAACAGGAGAAAGAATGAAATTGAAAGCTCTCAATTGTATTATTGAGATGCTATTCAAACGAATTTCGCAATTTAATTGGAAATGAAAAGGGTTCTAAATTTGACAATATTTGATATATAATTTTTTATTATAATTTAATTATAATAAAAAATTATATGGATGTTTATTATTTAAAATATAATTTTTTTTATAAATTCTACATAATATTAAATTATAATTAATCAATTATATTATAATAATTATAAATAATATGATTCTTAGATTTCATCGCCAGATGATCCTAAATTTGAGGTTTTTTTACTAAGGAAATGTGAAAATTTTGAAAAAAAAAAAAAGGGGGGTGGGTTTGAAGGAAGTGTCAACGGCTATATAAATAAGAGGTTGTGCTTTGAGATAGTTTGTGTTGTTGTCAATAGCTTAGGTTCGATAATCTCTAGGGAAAGGGCGTATAATAAATAAATAATATCAATAATTATGAAATTTTCATTTATTTATAAAAAATTTAAAAAATTTTCAAAGAAAAGTGCCCTTTTTTTTTTTTTTTTTTGTTGATTTCAACGATTTTTTTGTTGTTTTCTTTCTTTGTTCAACATGTACGAAAAGAGAAAGAGACAGCCGACAGCTCTTTTGTCTTTTTCTCGTGTTTTTCTTTGTCTTCCTTGTTGAGTTTACTGTATTTAAAACTTCAAAAACTAAAATTTGTCGAGGAATAATAAATTATATTTAATAAAAATTTATGATTTAACAGTTAATTGCTTATTTTTAGATAATATTTCTTTTTACTTATGATTTTTAAAAAGCTTAAAAGTTAAAAAATACTTTTGAATTATAATTAAATTATCACCTGAATTCTGGTTGTTTTATTATAATTAAATAAATTTTTTAAATTTTATTTTCATCTAAATGATTTTTTAATTAGATGAAATTTGATTATTGATTATTACAATCACATGATTTATGTGATTAATTTTTGTTCAATTAAATATTTAATTGATAAAAAAATTCAAAAATTGAATTGATTATAAAAAATAATAATTTAAATTTTAGTTAAAATACTTTTGTATTATTTCATTAAAATTATTAATATATTATCCAAAAAAAATTTTGCTTTCTTAAAATAAAATTCAATTAACCTTACCTTAACTGAACTTATTAAGGAAAGGAGATAAAACGGCACAGTTTCAAAGTGTCTCTGTTGCTCTGGATATGGGTTGATGACGTGGACCACTGACAACCCACGTTTTTTGAAGCACAATGTTCTATGGACGATCAACAAGCGAGTGTTTCGTCATCTGATTCATGTTTTTGCCAATTTTCTTTTCTTTTTAAGAAAAAAAAAACTATTTTATTGGGATTTTAATTTTATTTGGGGATGAGAAAGCAAATATTTTTTTTTTTAGTTTAGGTTGTCGGTCACCGACAGGGTTACACGTAAGATTGGGAAAGGTCAGTTTGGAGATTGGGACAACACTATGGGAAGTTTTTTCAAACTACTTTTTGGATACTAAGCTAATTCTTTTGTTGCTTTTGGGAGACTTGCAAAGTGAAGTTATGTAATGATAGTTTATGTGTCTAATCTCTTTACGTTTCGCATTCGATTTGAATTTGAATAGAATTTAAATATAGTATTAATAAATTTTAAATTTATTTAAGTTTAATTTGATTTGAAATTAAAATTTCATTTTATTGCTTAAATCCTAGTCATATTTTAAAAAAAATTTTAGGTTCATTCAAGTTGGCCATATTTTAATTTAAAAATAAAAAAATTTATAATAAATATTAATTATATTAAAAAAATCAATAAAATAAAATTTAAAAATAATTTTTTAATTTAATTTGATGTTTGAATAAAATTGATAAATATAAATATACGGTATTCAAGTCGAATTTAAGCTTTAGATATCATGTCTAAAACTCGATTCATTTTTAAACAAATTTAAAATTTAAGTTCAAAATTATTTAATGAATTTAAATTTATATCTAAACCTTTTTAAATTTTAAATAAAATTTAAAGTTTAATTGTGTATTACCCTTTTGAATTTTACTATTTATTTCCATAAAAATAATATATATATCTCTTAACTGATGACGGAAAAAAAGTATGATGTCAATTATATTAATGAACCAGATTAATGCTCCAGATGAATAGTTGTTGGGAAGAAATTTTTATCGTATTATAACATTGATTTAATATTGAACCCTTAATAAATTAAAATATTATTTCATGATAATTCCTTTTTATAAGTGAGTCGTTCATTTTTTTTTTTATATATATTTCATATCTTATTTTTAAGATTTGACTTTCGAGATCTTAATCGATATAAATTATAACTGTTGTTTTGCAAATTTTAAGATAACAAAATTATATAAAAAAAATTATACCATCCATTAATAAAATATTAATTTTTTAATTTTAATAATTAAATTTAATCTTTAACAACGTTAAATAATTTTTAAAAAAAGTTCAAAAATGATAAATTTTGATTAGATTACGGCTAAGGATTAAGTCATCTTGCTTTATGATAATTTCACCTTTGCTTCCTTTCAAAATTATTTGGATTCTGTCATTAATTTTCAATGTTAATTCTAGATTGTGACAAATTTAAGCTTTGAGAATGGACATGAATCTTCAAGTTTTGTTTTACATAAAAGTTGAAAGTGAGGGAAGATTTCTCTAATTCCAAGTTAGGGTAGATTATAAATCTCAAAGAAAATGACTTATATTAAATATATAAATTGTCTGCTAACGAAGATCGATGATAGTGAGATTAAATTAATTATTAATTATTGTATTTTAAAAAAAACTTCTATCAATTATTGTATTTTGTATAAAAATATTATTTATAAATGATAATTTAATTTAAAAGTAAAAATAATTTTAAAACACTCGTTAATAAAATTTTAAAAATTACGTCATGGTAAGTATTTTACACATCAAAAGACAAATATATAATGAGAATAAATTTATTTAAAATGTGCAATGCATGCATGTAATTAGTTGGCACAACTTATATATGATTTGATAATTTAAAATAAATATAATAATATAATATAAAAATATACGAAAAATATATATAAAAGTAATACTTTTTAAAATTTTAGTAAAAATTATATATATTTAATAAAATAAAAAATTATATTTTATATTTTTATATCAAAATTAATTATGATACATAATTTTTATATAAAATATAATATAAATATAAAAATTATTAATATATTATATAATATAAATATACGAATTATCATATTATGAGAAAAATTATCGAGGGGAATGGGAGTTTGCTTTTTTGTCTTATTTGATTTTTCCTTTATAGATTGCTACATTTTCAAAATCTAAATCTTAACACCCACGATTTTTTTTTTTAATTTTTAGATTGCAACTTTTTTATGGAAAAAAAAAAAAAAAGAGTTTTGAAAAGTTGCCAAGGTGTTATTGTGTGGTTCCACATCATTTTCCATATTCAAGTTTCTATTTCATTGTTCTCTTTGACAAGGTCCAAATCCTTTTCTAGTCTCCATTGGAACTTCCAAATTCAAGTCAATCATATTTCATCATTAATTAACATAATATGGTTCAATAGTTTGAGATAACAAATTGCTTTCACTTTAATAACACCCTTAGTTTAAAAGCCAATTAGAAGACCAACCCACCAAATTAATTAATTTGATTATAGGGCAACTATAATAGTTTAAAATTATAAATTCAAAAATCTTTTGTCAAATGGTCATGTTCAATAAAAAAGCTTATCCTTCTTTGAATAAATCAACATTTAAATAAAATAAAATATAATATAATGTATGGAAATTTAACTTGTATTTTTTAAATAGAAAACTTGCATTAATATTGATATAATAAAAAAAGTTTTTAATATAATTCAATATCGATCAAATGATTTAAACTCAATTATTTTATCTGAGATTAAAAAAAAGTTATAGACACTAAAATTTGAATTTGGACATTATTAAAAGTTTCGTCACTTTCAATGAATGAATAAATTATTTAAATTAAATTTCGAATTCAACTCAATCCACTTATTATTATTAATAAGATAATGAGTTTGCTAATTGAATTAGGTTTTATTGATATAAATAATAATTAAAAAAAAAAAACTCTAATGGCTTCATTAAAAAAGGGCAAGGTCTTGATAAAATGCACAATGCAAAAAATAAAATAAAATATGTAAGAATCTATGTTTGACACGTAAATGCAATCATCAAAGAGATCAATGGATTGTTCTTATAATTTTATAAATCAATTAAGCGTAGCTGCATTATTTGTTAATTACAATCTGATTGAGACTTGTCCATACTTTTTAAACAATTTAGTTAAGTAATATACTAGAAACTCATTCAACGGCCAAAAATATCAAATGAATTAAATTAGAATATATAATGTTTTCTTCAAGACATTTTTTGGGCATGAAAGTTGAATAATTCAAGGTCCAGACCAATTCCAAAATCCCAAATGTCATTTAATTTTTTTTGTTGAATATCATTAAATTTTAATAAATAATAATTATGTATGATCGGTTGATAAAATATTAAATTTTTAAAATCTTAATTTTAATGATCGAAATTTAATCATCGATAACTTCAAATAAATAATTTAATCTTTGACAACTTTGCAAACTTATTTTTGTTATGAGCAAGTAATTTCGGTTTGGGAAGCTTTAGTTTTACCCATTGTTTAAATATTGTGTGATACTTCAATTTCATATCAGAATAGTTTAAAAATCTGTTAAGATATTTAAGTTGAGATTTAAATTTATATTTGTAAGATATTTTTTATGAAACAAAATCATAAGATTTGTAAATTAAAACGAATAAATTTCTCAGATAAAATATGAATCTTTACATATTAATTTCACATTTTGCATTGTTAAACTCTCGACGAGAAAAAAAGTAACAGGTATTAAAATTTTAACTTTAAATTTATTAAATATTATTTATTAAATTTTGGTGACTTAGTAATTTATCTACATTGCATTTTTGCTTCAATGGGATGGCTCTATACACTTTTAAGGACAGCATGACCTCATGGGGGGCAACAAATTTTTAGGACAGCTATAATTGACATTTGAAATTTCCTTTTCTTCAACTTAGACATTGTAAATAGGTTTATTACAATATTGTGTTGAAGTCCTTCTATCAGAAAGTTTCCCTTTCTCCGATTTCTAGCCGTTTGATCAAGATGTTGCTCCCTTAAAACTTACCCTTCCTTCTATCAACTGATAGTTAGGTAGCTTCCTCCATTTTTTTTCCTTTCCAATTAGAATTTTACGTACCCTTTTTGTCCCATTGATTTGTCCCCCACATTTTCCCTTTAACTAAACAAAAGGGAAGATGGAGTTTGAAGCAATGCCAACAATCACAAAACTCTAGATTTCAGGTGGATAGATCTTCATTTGAAAGCAACCCTTGACTACCCTACTTCTTTCATTAGCATATCTTTTTCCACATTTTAGTTTTGTTCATTGGTGTGATGTCTTCATTCCCACGGTGGAAGAATGAGTATATGATAGGATGTCTCCATTCCCATACCTTATATATATATATATATATATATATATAAACTCAAATTTATAAGACATCTTTTTTGGAATAAAATTGTAAGATTTTTAGATCAAAACGATTAATATCTTATATATTGAATACGGTTCTTCACAAATTGTATCAAAATAATTATCAATCTGATAAAAACTAAATGTTATATGATAAGAAGCCACCTCTTAAATCTAGTACTACACAATGGGAGCCATCTTTATAATCTTAGCATCTGGTGTGATATTAGTTTCTAGAAGTTAGTGCTATACAATTGAAGTAACTTTTAAGATCCTAACGTTTGATGTGATTCTAATTTTATGTATCTAAGTGTGCTTTGTAACAAAAAAAAATTATAATGCTCCAAATCTCATATTGAAAGAATACGAAGATATGATATGATATATATATATATATATCTAATCCAAATATGTGTGATTTTTTTTTAGATAAAATCGTGAGACCTAATTCAGTTTCTCAACTATAAATACAATTTCATGTTGTTTATTGATTATTTGGGCTACTGTTCTTTTGGTTTGGCCTCTTTTCTTTTGATTTGGGGCTTTGTTCATCTGTTCATTTGGTTGGTTTTTTTTCACTTTGGGCTATCTTGATGTTGTTATTTGGGCTGCTTTTCTCAGTCTTGATTCTCTGACACCTGAAAATAAACATGAAACAGCATTTTTTTTATTAATAAAAAAAGAATAACAAGTTGACATCATAAAATGAAGTGAAAATGTGTAACAAAAACAAGTAGGGCAATTTTGATTCAATATTTAAGTTATGTCATACATTAGCATGTTAAATCGAAAAGTTATCCTGGTAGAAATGAAAGCAAGGACATTTAGCACCTAGGGATTGTGCTTTAATCAGATCAAGCCATGTTTCCTGTAATAATCCATCAGGTCTTGTCTTAAATGATACATGATCAGATAGGAAAAAGATTAAAAAAAAAAAAAAAACAAAACTACATCGATTAGCAAGAAGCAATCCAAATTGATTTTGGTTTGGCAAGCTGGCCCGAATCCGAAAAGCAGCATTTCTTCACCGAGTTTCCTCTTCCGATGTTTAATGGGAATTGGATTATCAATATGCTGAACTTTGTCTCTTCACTTTCTCTAGTCATGAAGATGAATAATCCCTTCAGCTCCAGCTGAGACCATTCAGGTCAAACTGTTTGCAGCTTGAAGCTGCATCATTTTCTTCATGGACATTTAAATCTAGCTTTGTTACAAAGTAAGGTAGTCTATCAACTGTATCTGCCCTTTTGTTTCCTTTTCCCTCAGAAAAGCTGCAGTTGTTGCTGCCATTCCCTTTCTCTCCTTGTAATCCTACACTCATGGATAAATCACTGGAGCTTCTATCTGCAAAAAACATTTTTCTCTCTGCATCCTTGCCTATTGAGGATAGAAACAGTTTGTTCTTTTTTATGTCCTCAAAGGATTTCAGCTCAGTTTGCAGTGGCAATGGATCTTCTGCTATCTGACCTCTTTGCTCCAAGAGTGAGCTGCTACTGTAAGCTCTTAAACAAATCCCATTGTTGTGTATTTCTTGCTCCTTCTGAGATCCTTCACAGGAGGTCAAGCAACTATCCATGGAACAATCAGTGGGTGGAGTTGCTTGTGTTTGCTGGTGGCTTAAACCCTGCAAGTCTTTCAAATCTGAAAATGCTGAATTCAGGCATTGGTTGGACACTTTAGACACCAGTTCGGATAGCTGAACTTTGGCTGCTTCAAGCCCCACGGTACCCAAATTTTGTCCACCAAGAGTCTCTTGGGCTTTCTCCAGCACTGCCTGTAAGTATTTCCCTTGAGCCTCAATACGAAGCTGTAAATGTCGCTGTACCTGGTTCAGTTGAGAAATTATCAGAATGAAGCTAACTGACCGACCTTAAAATCATTTCCAAAGTTCTAATAATATGTACCTCAAGCTGCTCATGCAGCCTTCTCTGGACTTCAATTTGCATTTGCAGTGCTTCACCTATTTGTAAGCCTCTGGATTTATGAACATCAAAGTCAGTATATGAAGAAATAGATGACTGAATGCAAAACTATGAAAGGCTATTTAAGTTTCTTACTTGTTTGTCTGGGGTCCAATACTTAAGTTATTCATGTGCATCCCATTTGCTTCAGACATTCTGTCTCCTCCCATTGCAACTGCACCTATATCCATTGAGTTAAAATTTAATGTTCAGAATGAAAGCTCTCAACTGGATAATTATCAGAAAATAGTTGAAAACTTGTCTAGTGCAACAGGGGAACAATGTCCTCTTACCTATTTTGTTACTGCCATTATTAGCTAGTCCATGTAGATTTTTACTGAGCCTGTATTTCTGCAGCCAAAATGTAAGATTTTACTTAGTACTTTTAACACATAAAGTAATAGGATCGTCAACAATTTTCAAATTTTTACCACTTTTTTTTTCTTTGAAGGGAGGGGGTGTTGCTTGGCATGTTGGATTGTATGAAGACAATTCTCTAGATGACATTGATAAATTACCTGAAGGTGACTCTTGAGATGATATAAGGTAAGGCCAGGAATCCCCATTAGTTTCATGACTGTTTTAGGAGTAGCCTCTGCAATAGAAAAATTACAACTATTTGTATTAGCCTAAGGCAATTTATGCATGAATCAACTCTGGTACTTCTTGAGACTTTTGTGTACTCACTGTCTGCTCCTCCAAGCTGATTGACAGCTTCTATGAAGCGTTCATGAAGGTCAGGCGTCCACTTCAGTCTTGGCTTCGCATCAGTTGAGAGGACAAGACCACAATCTCCAGTGCCATTCCCACCTTGCAGGAACAAATGCCTTGCAGGAGGAATAGGCATTCTCGAAGAAGGGTGGATGTTCTTTCCTTGATGCTGATGGTGATGGTGATACATTTTCTGTCTCCAAAAGGAACTCAAATGTAAGTTTAGCTTGTGTTGAAGCACTTACAACTAAATTATCATGCCCGGTATCAACTTTCTTTTTACCTGATGCGCTTGTTCTTTCCTCTATTTGATCTCTATCTGCTAACCCCTTACTTCTGGAGCTTCAGTATCCTATGTTCTTTGATAAAATTTCACCCGCTGCTCTTACTTATCACCTCTCTCCTATGGCCAGTTCCCACAAGCCAAAGGTGACCCCAAGTAAGGCTTTATAAAGCAGTATAGAGGGGGCTGATGGGTAGAGTTTTGTGAAGCATAGAATCTGGGACAGAAGCTGATGGAACACCTGATCCAATCCAATATTCACAGTGACTGAAAAAGAGATATTGTCCCTCCTACTTTGTTAACTGTGGGCCATATACCCTTGAATTCTGCTTTCCATTCTAAGACAGTGCAAGCCATTTGAATTAGCACACAAAACAACTTTCTGAAACACCTCAGGACATGCATTAGGTACTGGAATTGATCCTCCCCAAATTTTTTTTTGTATGCATTTCTGTTCGTCCCTACTGGCAAAAAGCAAGAATCTTATTCCCCGGATTTTAAAGGGGAAGGAATTTTCTGACTTGGATTAGAGGAATCCACTATCTATGTTGTCTTGAGACATTCAAAAGCTCACCCTCCATGCTCTCAACTTCATGGAAGATTCTTAGAACTCTTTTACTTTTGTTCTTCCCCTTAGAGTCGATTTTTGGTTGTCAATGTACACAGTTTAACTAATGAGAATATAAATAAGGTTTACTTCAATGTTATCTACATTAAAGGGAGTAGATGGAGACTCAAAAGAAAGTTTTAACTGGTTATATTTGGAGAATGCAGAAGAAGATTCTTCTTTTGACTGGAGCCACCTTGAAACTTTGGAATTAAATACATACAAGAACAAGATAATGAAATGGGAGAGGAAAGATGCTCTTCCTTGGAGATTCTTGGGAGGCGAGGAATGGAATAAGGAATACATTCCATTTTGTCTCCTTCAGTAAGTTTGGTACTTATTCAGCCTTTACAGTATAATTTATAAGGAAAATGAGGACCCAAATCTTTTGCATTCTTCAATTAGTATAAGACAGCTGGCCCCTTGACGGCGAATCCTGAGCACCTTGGGACCCGGTGAAAAGAAGAGAAGAAGGATTGTACTTGTTTCCATACTTGCATTTGTTGAAATACATGATAATCGCTGGCCCTGGAGACGACAACTTGCCCTTGACCTAGTGCTTTGGTGTGCTTTCCTGATTCTCTTGTATGAATCTATAGGCTCTTCTTTCTCTATTTGATCACTTTCTTTGTCTTAATTAAGCTATTAGAAGAGGTTTCTTAAACATCCCTCTACGTATATATACAGAAATGTCAGATGAATGAATGTACAAATCCATGAACTCATGCAACTTATTCCTTTTTCTCGTTCCTGGGTGAACTGGCACGTAGAAAACATGGAATTATGCATTAGGCAATCTGAAATACTTTAAAATCAGATATATTTTGTCTGTTATCCTCTCTGTAATCTGCATAAACAAAAGCTGAAATATACATGGCTTGGCCTCTGGGACAAGTTCTATCCATGCTACCTACATACTAGTCAACCATCAACATGAACTGATACAAGAAAAAGAGAACTTTGTTTTGTCTATCTTGAATTTCAATTGGCGGGCTATGCAATGTGCCAACTGCAAGTTCATTATGCTTATGCTATAGCTAGAATTGCAGTGAGGGATCCAGTTTTTGGCGATAACAGGGAATTATACTATACCTATTTAAAATAAAAAGAATAATATCTGCATGATCAACGGCTAATGCAGAATAAATTCGTATATTAAGTTATGAAGTCCAAATATGCCATATCATATAAACCAACAAAATAGAGAAATAAAACTTGTTGGAGAATGTGGATATGTCTGATATGCAGATACCCCCATTAAATGAGTGCTTGAGAAATTTCTAAGAGCAAACAAACATTAGCAATCTATGCAGAGATTATAGTAGTTCATTTCAAAGCAATTATAAGCAAAATTCCAATTCCTTGTATAATGTCTTCACATTAGTTTCAACTGGCCTTTTCGGAAAATCAATTGATTCTGATATGTAAGGATAGTTTATGCAGTTTGGGAGAATCTATCAATACCTTTAGACAAAGAATTAAAGCAGAATCCCAAAACAGTTTGCTGGCATGTGGATAGGAATATAATTGCAGAAGAGGCATTATCTGGTGCCCCTGCAAGTTACAATATTAGATTGCTTCAATTTCTGATGGACATTGATCAAACAGAAGGGAAAAAATCACAGCAGCAAGGGTAGGATAAATTTGGTGAGTGCATTTTCATGTAATCATCTCCCTTTTTTTCCATTCCATGACTAATTGACTATGAAGAATGACAACTAATCCACCATGAATAAAACATGTGAGAGCATCGAAAACAGGATGATTAAAATCTGATAATTCTTTCTAGTTTTGAGACTAATCAAAGATGTGACTTTACCAATCTCAACCATGTTTTTAGGCTGCACCAAAATTGAAATGAGAATTCCAGCAGTCTTGTTTAAGTTTTGTATTTTCCCACTTACAGTTGGTATTATGTTGACAGACAAAATTATTTATGTTTAGACAAGCAAGTACTTAATTTGATGTCCAAAAAATGCATGTACCAAAACCATTTGTAGGATAACAAACAAGGTCACACGGTTTTGTCCTACAAAAGGCGCCTCCCAAGGCGGAGATGGTGTGAACCCTTTTATACCCCAGGGACCTTCCTATTATGTTCGATGTGGGATTCAGGACTCCCCCTTAGGTCCGTGACATTCTCCCGCACCCAACCTCGTGACGCCCTCGTCACGGAGGCCGGCCACCCTGCCTACCTCCCTCGAGGCGCTCGGCGTGGATCGAACGGTTTAGGGCTGGCTCTGATACCACTTGTCACGGGTCGAGACTCAAGCTCCGAACCCGCGCGGCTCCGGGACCCGGGCATTCACCCTTCCGACGTCCCGGATCAGCCTTCTGCCACGGTTCACACCCTTGTGAGGTATTGTCCGCTCTGGCCCCTTGGCCTCACGGTTTTGTCCTACAAAAGGCGCCTCCCAAGGCGGAGATGGTGTGAACCCTTTTATACCCCAGGGACCTTCCTATTATGTTCGATGTGGGATTCAGGACTCCCCCTTGGGTCCGTGACACTAGTACTTCATTTCATGTCTGTTAAGGACACAATGATCATCATTCCAACATTAGTACATAAAAAGTACTTAACTTTCACTGATGTTGTCAAAATGAAATTCAGTGGTGCAAGTCCTTTTGTCCATATATCTCTAAACCAGCTGTTTTTGTAATGTTACCTTCACTGTTGCTACCTTCTGATCTCTCCAAGGATGTTATTCCTCACTGTAAGCAGAGGGGAACATTGATATTTGTTCTTCCTTGTACTTACATTTCCTTTTGATGGATTCTGTGTTAATATAATTTTACTTTTTCAAAGACTAGAGAAGAAGCTCTGAAAAGAGCAAACACACCACCAAAGCTGAGAATATCAGATTAAGGACTAGTTCAATCATAAGCAAGACAAGTGTAAGATTCTTACTGGTCACCACTTGTTGACCACACATGATAGCATTGGCTGAAATAGAAAGTGAGAAATGACCACGGAATACTATTCCCTCGTAGAAAAAAGTTATTAAAGATTCCCAAGGAATAGGAATGTAAGAATCTTAACTCAAACTAAAGCCAATGAGTCATATTCTCAAGTCAATAATTTTTTTTGGTTATTCCTCTCTACCCAAAGCCACAAAAAATGGGTTCCCTCCCCCCATCTTTTTTTCCCTTTTGATCTAATTTAGTTGGATGCTTTTCAGCATTCATGATTAGTGTTTAAATGTTCTCATAAGTTGAGCCACTTGACAAGAATATTGCCTGGTTTAGAGATTGCTTATGTTTTTATCAGATATATATAACTAGCTTGAGTCTTTAAGCTTCGATTGGCTGACAGGAACAAACTGATCTCCTTGGCTCAATCATGATCTAGCCATCATTCTATACAACAGTTGAAGTGTTCAAAGTTTTTGCAATTTGTTCTGTTGCTTTGAAATATATGCTTCCCTGTTGGAGTGTAGGTTGTGATAAGACCATCCCATTTCACTTGACAGCACCACCATTTATATATCTCCAACTATATACAATTTTCATTAGAAAGCATTGATATTGATTTCATCACCAAAGAATATGATTCCAACTCCGAAGGGTGAACATAAAACTTTGAGGTAGGCATGAGATTGAGATTATACCGCGCCGCCATCCCCATATATCTTCAAATTTAACCTCTATATTCTCTTATAAAGAGTTCCAGCATCAAGGAAAAAGAAGGGAGGGGAAGAAGAAAAAAAAAAAAGAAAGCTGAAGGAATTATGATATATGTCATAGTAAAGCTCAGTGAAGCTGAAGCTTAATTGTTCTTTTATGTATATGAATTAGAAGATAGCTGAAATAGTGGCATGAAAGATCTATCAACACATGGAGAACGTGACTGTGTTTTTAGAATTTCTTTGCTTGATCTCTCTGTTTCTCTAATATTAATCATACAATTGAAGAACTAAATCATCAAAAGGGAGATATCCATTAACATTTATCAGTCGTCATGGTTGCAGAAAGAACAATGGAGTGACCTTTATTAACCGAATATTAGATGAAAGACGGCTAAAATTTGAGCGTGTTTCAAATAATGGCCAAAGGGAGTTTAATTATAAGATGCAAATGAGCAAAGGGTGTTCCAAAAGTCACCAAGTTCACAACATCACATGTAACTGTGTCTCACACAAGGTTAGCAAGTTCAATAGGCCGATTCTTCTCACGGCGTTACTTATTTATGTTTTCATATTAAATACGTGTAAAATATGAAAATTATCTTATCAAATTTATGTCAACAGATCAAACATAAAATAATTTTTTTGGTTTTTATCAAATTCATTATCATATCAAACTCATATACGTAAATTTATTAATTTTTTTCATATTATTTTTATATCGTACGATACAATGTTTAAAATTATCAGATAAGGGCCATTCAAGGATCCAAAATTTATCTGCATAAATGACATAAATTCGAAGATCCCATGTTAGTCAGTCCACGAATTGTTCACTTGTGTAATTTGCAGACATAGGAGAAAGAGGTCTTCTGTTCTATGAAGTCACCCTTACCCAAAACCATCCATCTCTCAAATTCACACTCCTAAAATACTTCCATGAAAGCTACTAAAATAATGTTTATTATTATTGTTATTTTTTTTTACATAAAAAGCCGTGGATTAGGAATAGGAAAAAAATTATAAGTGCTAAGATCTAAATTTCAGACATATGGGATGTTAATTACATGAACCAACTAAGTAAAACTGTAATTCATGTTTACTTTCACTGCTCCGATTCCCTTGCATACTTTCTGCTAAAGAGTCGAGCTGTCCATTTCATGCATATATTCCGAGCCAATTTCATTAGTTGGGGCAAGCCAAGTTGCTGTTAACATGATAATACCAGGTCCAGTATACTAGGCTTCCTGGTCCAACTGCATCTTCTATATATACATATATATATATATATATATTTTTTTTACTTTTGTCCCTTCTGATCTTCCCCTCCATCCATTCCTTTCTGTTTAAAGAGATTTGCTCCAACAATAAACAAGATGGGAACAGATCAGAACTTGAAAGCAATGGGTGTGTGTGTTTATCTGAATGATGCCCCATTTGCCGGATGGAAAAAGAAAGATGTGGTTTTCATTTCTGTTTTATGATGCACTATGTCAAGAATATTCATAGATGAATTTGAAAGTTACAACACCACCAAGGTATGGATATATTAGAATATGATTTTTTTTTTTATCAACCAGAATTGTCCCCTTACAAATAATCTAAGGTTTAAGATGCATGACATAAATTAGATTATCTTGAGTTTTTTTGTATTGCAGGAAGTAGCAGGTTATGGTGGAGAAGGTCCAAATCATGGTGGTCCAGGAGGCCAAGGTGGAGCCATTGCACCACCAAAACAGTCTTGAAGCAACCAACAGCAGCACAGAAAATTCACACTGCAAATAAACTCAAAATCACAATTCTCCTACAAGGTTTTTTCCCCTGAGAAGCTGAAATATACCCCATCAACTCAAGAAATATGTATACTTGTACAAATAAGTCTCAAGAAAGAGATTGAAACAGCAAAAAATGCAAGTTACTTGAAACATTTTTCATTCTGAATTCACTTATCAACTTGCCAAGCAGTGACCAAGCACCGATAATGTCACAAAAAGACAGCCTCTTAAGATGGGAAAATGTTGGAGTGGATAGTGCTGCTACCAGGGCTTTGGAAGGGGTTTTTGTAGGATGTAATCTAACTTAAACTAGGATCCATCTATCAATTCACATTGTCTCCCATGTTAAAGTTTATTCTCCAACAGCTGTTCTTCTCAAACCTACCATTCTCAAAACTTGTTTGAATGTCCAAAAAGTGTTATAAGGTTAGGTTAAACTTCCCCCATTGATCACGTTTCCCATGGCAAACAATTTTCTGCATACTTCAACCTGTTTTGGCACAACATTTGAGGTAAGCTTTAATGGTGATTGATATAAAAATTTGGCCAAACTTATAAATAAACAATCATAAAGATTTTTTCTTTCTTTTCATTTTAAAAGCATTAAGGGCAAGCTTCAAGAGCTTTGGTTCAGAAGAACCTATACAATTAGACATAATTTGATCTAGTTTTTCTTTAACTGAAACAAAACGAGGAAAGCATTGGATTTTTTATAAAAGAAATCGTAATCTGAACATAAAAAAGGGGTTACAATTTTTGTAGCTAAAAAAGAATTGCCTGGAATGAAGAGAAATGAACAACTTCTAGTTTTAAATACAAATATCAACAAAAGAAGAATTGAAGGATTTTTTCTCTTATGCTGTCCAGCCTCCATTAATCTAAACAGTGTACAGTTTGGAACACAGCACTTTAATAACTGAGAAACAAAAATATACATAACAGTGGAAACTTATCCTCAAGGTCCCAACAAATTTGAGAGCTTCTTTTGGTGTAAAAAGAATAAAAGGTAAAGGAAAAAAATATAGAAAAATTGATTTCAACCCTGGAATGCATTTTTAACAAAACAATACATGCTTCTATGAAAAAACAAACAAGAACCTATTAAATATACTTGCATTGAGTAGCAGTATGACTCCATGACACTGTCAGCAAATGCAATCGACTGCCTTTTCATAGATCGCCTTCTTATGTATGCAATGAAAGTTTAAAGTATGGTTTTCTTTCCTTTAACCCGGGTGTCCCCACTTTTGTCTTTTTGGGATCCCGTTGGAGGTTTAGATGGTTCGTGCAATTTGCCTGCAACATGCTTCTTTCGCCTTGGAGCGCCTGTGCTGGCAGAGTCAACCAATGGACCTGACCAAGTTTGAATTGGTTCTTTTGAATAAGTGAATGATGTAGAGCTGAAGGGGACATCAGGAGGAACAAGTGCAGGATCAATGTGATGCGATGCTCCTATAGGAAAGCCAAGTGCTCCATCCTGGTGTGGTGGGGGGAACTTTTCACTTTTGCTTTTTGCATTTGCATGGGTTATTAGGCGCCTTCTCTGCTTCACACAAGGGAACCCCAAATTAGTTAAAGATATCAGAAAATTTTAACAGATGTTCAATGTCAGTCGCAGCTAAACCTAGAATCTGTTGGAGTGGACATCTTATTAACATGCCTTGATATTTGCAAATACTCCAATCAGATGTCATAAAGGGGCAAATAGACTAGCCAAACCTGTGTTATCAAATTTATTCAGTAGGCAGAATGAAGCTTAAGCCGTAACGGGACAACATATCTTATAAAGAAGAGAGAAGATGCAAACTTTCAATGCCATATCTCCATAAGAGTCATAGCACATTCAATGCATATTTAAACAATAGAACAACTAGCAACAAAAAAGCACTGCTTTCAAAATCCTGTCTCATTTAGTTAGGGGCATGTCTGCCTTTAAAGAAAATATTATTTTCAAAGTAAAATATGAAAACAAAAGCATCTAAGCATACAAGATAGTGGTTGTTGACAAAGTGAAATATCAAACATACATCAAGATTAGACAGAAGCTCAGCATTGGCTTCTGGAGCAGGAATAGCCCTTGCACGATTGCGTGTCCGTGTCTTCCTTGCACCATCATCCTGGGCTTTACCAGCAGCTCTGAGTCTGCACATTAATACCAGAAAGTTTTCATTGTTGATTACAGTTGAAATACATACAGAAGATATACATGACTTGATGCTTTGAAATGTGCATTTGCCTGTGCATGTGTGTAATTAGGAGCAGGACAAAAGTTAAGTATGAACTGCAACAACTGTATCAAAATAGCTTAGATTGAAAATTTTCAAGTAAATAACCGTAGGCAGAATACTAATTACCATACCATTAACAGTGAGTTAAACTCAAATGGAACAAATGTCGAACACAGAATGATGACTAAACTTTGAAGACATGGAAGTTGCTATGATCAATTGTATGCAAGAGTTCAACAGCTCCCCATTGAATAATTCAAAATCATTGCATATTTTTACATTAGAGTATCCAGCCAACAGCAAAATTCAATGCTCCTCAGGTCATAACAAGTTTTATCATCTACACATAGGGTAGAATCATTTAACATAATCCAGAATAAGCACATAAGATCCAGAAAGACCTGAATCTGTGTATCTATGCTTGCAAACCACATTAGTTTATACATCTCTCTCTAAGAAAAGACATGTGTATGCGGGTGAGGCGTTTCCAACAGAGAATTTGCTTAACGGTCTGTAACGTTTCTATGAATATGCATACAAGTGAATATAGCATCCTTTTGGTCATGACAATCCATCAAATTAAGAATTTCCAACCTTAATCAGCTAGCACAGTTTTATAAAACAGCCAGTGATTAAAGTTAAGAGAGAGCAAAAGTACAAGAATTGACCTCCGAGCTTCATCATCTCGTCGTTTTGCATCCATCTCTTTACTGGGTGGATATTTTGGGAGGCTAGAAGGTTCGGAAGCATAAGGTTCTGTAGTGAAGAACTGCACAAGAAAAATAAAATGGTGAAAAAACACTTTGCGAAAGCTTATCTTCGCAATAAACCAATCTTTATAAATAAAAGATAAAAGAGGCCATGAACAGAAGGAAATGGAGAGTGTTCATCAAAATCAAAGAACTCACTTCACTTCTTAATGCAGCCGTGGCAGTCAGACGTTCTGCCGGATCAATTGCAATTAGAGTGTCAATAAGTGGCAGCGATGATGGTGGGAAATCTTTGAATGTCTCTTTTATGCATCTTTTATAAGGCTCTCGAGGCTTAAATAAGGTTGCATTTGGCAACTTTGATTTTTTCCAGTATTCATCTGATGGTGAACCACATAACTTGTATATTTTATGTAGTTGCTCTACCTAATAGATCAAAAAAAGGAAATAGTTACTAGCAATAAAGTCGCAGTACAACTGCATAGAATATCAACTATTCATTTTCAACATGTAGTGATCAGCAAAGAGAGAATAACAAAGCAATTCAAGATAAGATATGTAATTTATTGGTTGCACGATGTCACCCTCCACTAAACACAAACTATAGCAATTTTTCAAGAAATTAACTTAAATCAACAAGTAGAAGGAAATAACTTCCTAAATGAATAGTGATGCCAAAATCCTTCCACCTAAAATCTTGCATAACAATATGCAATATAATCAAAAGCCTCTTAAACTGAAAAAACAGCAATTGAAGCAAAAACCTACCTCTGTTCGACCAGGCATAATAGGCTTCCCAGCCAAGAGCTCAGCTAAAATGCATCCTGCACTCCAAAGGTCAATACCAACACCATAATCTGTAGCCCCAAGAAGAAGCTCAGGGGCCCGATACCACAGGGTAACCACCCGACTAGTCATGGGATGCTTGCGGTTGGGATCAAAAAATGTAGCCAGTCCAAAATCAGCAATCTTAAGTGTTCCTCCATCATCAATAAGAAGATTTGACCCCTTAATATCACGGTGAAGCACTCCACGGTTGTGACAGTGCTCTAGGCCAGAGAGTAGTTGATGCATGTAACACTTAACCTATAATGTTAACATACTTTTTAAGCATACTTCTAGAGTCACTACCTTGCCAAGGATGTAAGCCACGGATTTCAATATAATTTAAATCACAAGACAAGTTGGGGCTAACCTGTGGCTCTGTAAACTTTACTATTGGGCTTGCTGCAAGCCCAGCCAAATCATGCTCCATGCACTGAAATACCAAATACAAACTACACGACATCCTTGAAGTAACTAAACCTTCCAATTTTACAACATTAGGATGATCCAACCTCCGCAGTATGAGAATCTCTCTAGCCATGAATTTCACACTCTCAGGTTCAAGATTATCAAATCGAACCTTCTTTAGCGCAACAATTTTACCAGTTACCATATCTTTAGCTTTGTACACATTGCTATATGTTCCTGAGCCAATCTATCATCAGTAAGGAAAAGGTAAGTATCTGAATCAAAATACAAACTTCAAAAATATCAATAAATGAAGAACAAGACCAAGAACTAAACTGCATCCCAGACGATGTAACAAAAGGCAACTGTTTCAATTTAAAGACAAAATTGACCATTCATATCCCATAATTAAACAAAGAACACAAACTAAAATGGCACAAACAACCAATTGGATTCACTATCATTTCAAAACAAACCACCATTGTAACATCATCGTTCAATGAGGACCAATAAGAAAAGCACACAAATATTGAACAAAAACAAAATTGCACACCTTATCAATCTTCTCAAATGTGTCAGCCCTCCGTGGAATCCACCCATTAAGTGCCTCCCCACAGGCATCTGAAAGCCATGAAGGCCATCCAGCTGCCACCTGTTCTCCACGCAAATGCTTTGGTAGGTTACTCAACCTGGGGTTTGGCTTTGACCTTCTCCTTTCCACCCTTTCTTTTCTTTCCCCATCAGCTTTTTCCTCCTTTTGGGTACCCTCATTTTCAACCTCTACAACATTAGCATCAGTTTTTGAAACTATAACACTTTCTACTTTCCTATTGGATTCAAAGCTAGCATTTTTACTCTCTCTAGACTCTGAAACAATCCCTGAAGATACTTCTCTCCCCAAAACACACCCCATTTCTTAAATCTAAACCTCATGTCCTAACATATTCTAACCAGGGTCTTGCTCTAAATCAACAACTAATCAATAAACAATTAACTGCACAAAAATCAAGCAACTATAACAAGCATGATCAAACCGATAAACCTGCAAAAAAGAAAATTGAAACAAAAAAGTTGACTGCTACATGAAATTACCAAAACCCAACTTAACTAATAATCTAAGCTAGAATTCACAGCGCGAAAAGTCATAAAACCCTACCCTTTTACTGCTACAATTTGGGAGCTTCTAAGATTCAGCAAAAAATCAAAAAGGGAATCGAAAAGAAATGATCTTGGAGCCAAGTAAAAGAGTAAAATTGATGAAAGAGTGAAACTTGATAGGTTTTAAGAAGAAATTTGGGAAAGTCAAATCGAAAATGATCTGAAAATAAGAAAAAAAGGAGAGTTTTTTTATAGAGAGAAAGTGGGAGAGTTAAATAAAAGACATTGTTTTTAAGCAGTTTGGAAGTGAAGTTTGTGTTTTGTTGTGTGCTTTGTAAGAGAAATAGAGAGAGAAAGAGCAGAAATTGATACTTACTTTGGTTGAATCTGAAGGAGAGAGAGAAGAAAGAGGAGAGATACTGTTTCTATTGGTAAAAGGCTTTTGGCCTCTTTGTTCTTTAGTGTTTTGGAATTTTCTTCTTTTTGTTTTTTATTTTATTTTTTTAAAAGAAAAAAATCGAAATTAAAAATAAATGAGAGCAAGAGCTTTTACCACCAAAGTCAAACCTCCCCCTAATTCCTTTCATTTCCCACTAATTAGAATCAAAAGTTTATTTCATAAAATAAAAAAATAAATAATTTTTATTCATTAAAAGTAATCAAGATCGTTTAGTTTAAATACCAAATTTATATTAAAAAATTTGCTTGAATCGATTTAAATTTATTAACTGAACATATAATTTGACTTATAAATAAATTTAATTGTGAATAATTTCAAGTGAACTATATGGTATAATTTAAAGGATGATTATCTTTGAAAGGGGGCAAGATTTAGTGGTTTGATTGCTTAACATAAAATGAGAAATTATTGTGTTGGATTGCTGTCAATGTTTGTGTTCCACCAAAGTAATTTCTTTTCTCAATCCTTATTTTTTAGTAGATTTAATAATTCATATTTTCGTATCATATAAAATATTAAAATTTATATATTTATATTATATTTTACATAAAAATTATATATTATAATTTATGTTAATATGTGAATAAAAAATATATTTTTTAATTTTATTAAATTCATATATAATTATAATTAAAATTTTAAATTATATCATTTTTATAATTTATCTTTATATAATATTTATATCATACCATCTTATTATATTTAAAATTTTCAAATTTATTTTCTGGTTAAGAGCACCCACTTGTTCCACCTAAGCCAATTTTTTTCCTTTTTTTTTCCCTTTTTCTTTGGTTTTATCTTTAATGCTAGCTCACATTCACCAAGGTAAAAAATTTATCAAAGTGCCCAAATAACATTAAAAAAAAAAAAGGAAATTCACCAAGGTTGCTTTAAAAAGAGAGCAAGATACTAGTATAATTCATGTACCAAAAAGCTTATATTATTAATTGTTAATACTAATTTTTTTTTTCTTTTTGGATTATTAAATGATTGAACTGAAAGTACCTGCCAGTTCCCCAACATTAATATATTTTAATTTGTATTTTATAAGCTATATTCATGAATTAGTGACCTATTCTTTTAAGGCAGGTCCTAAATCTTTTTATATGGAATTTTTAATTTTATTTATGTAATTATTTTTTTTTAAATAAAAAAATAAAAGGACAAGTAGAGGAATAGAAAAAAAAGACAACCTCTCTTTTTTTTATATAAATATATATTAACAGGTAATATTTTTTATTTAGATACGATAATTTATATATTTGTTTTGTTTAAAATATTGATAATTTTTATATTTTTATTATATTTTACATAAAAATTATCTGTCATAATTTATGTTAATATAAAAATATAAAATTTTTTTATTTTGTTAAATTTATATATGATTTTGTTAAAAATTTTAAATAAATCATTTTCGTATTTTTAATTCGTATCATTTTCGTGTCACATTATCGTATCGTATTTTAAATTGTCAAATTTAATATATATATATATATATTTATAGGGTTGGATTTAAATGAAAATAGTTAGCTCACTTTTACTTTATTTTACCCCTCTTCTAAAGAAAAGAAGATAATGAGAATGCTAAAAGTGCTTTTGTGCAAGTTGGGAAGATAAAAATCAAACAGCAATAAAAATATTAACTTAAATTAACATTTAATTTAATTAATTTTAAAAAATAATTTATTATTTTAAAATGAGAAAAATCTTGTTTAACTAACAACTAAACTATTATTTAATTAAGCAAGATCTTCTTTAAGTTTAGTCAAAGTCACTAAGAGCAAGATATATTCACCTAATATAATGGACAATCCAAGTCACAACAGCTCATGCTTTGTCTCTTACTACAAATACAATAGTTTCTGCAATTGAAGATTAGTTAAAAACATACACCAATTTCCTTAATACTCAACTTAGGCTGTAGTTTTTAGCCAATTGAGAAACTCCCATGTCCAAAAATTTTATTTTATGATTGAATCTTTAAAAAATTTAACTATAAATGTTTTTTTTATGCAATAACTTGTTAATCTTCTTTCACTACCAACTTTTTCTTTTCTTTTTCCTTTATGTCTTCTGCTGTATTTTTCTAAAGTTAGGAGTCAACATTTCCTCATCTTTTTGCTTATTTTCTGTAGCCAAATGATTTATTTCCGACAGTTGTCAAAACCTGAGTTACCTGACAACCTTGTTAATTAGCTTTATTCTTGTGCTTCACTAAAAGGAAGTTTCTCTGCTGTTTCCTTGACCTGGTAAAAGGAGGTTCTGAATCAGACTTTTTCTCTCTTCTTTGGGACCATTTTTTTTTCCATCCTGATAAAGCAGTGGAATATGCTGATTTTGCCTAAGAACAGAATCTACTGAAGGTTTATGTAAGTTTGCAATGAAATGCAAACCTTTAATTTTATAATACTCGAATCTCACCTCAAGATATTTTGAAAATTTATTATGATGTATATATATAATGATCCAAATTTATACTTATGAAATAATTTTTATAAGACAAAATTATAATACTCTCCGATTGGATAATATCTTACAAATTTGGTATAACTCTCCACAAATCTTCTCTTTCCAGCAACCTTCTTTTGACCCTTGTCATAGATTTTCACCTTTAGTTTGCCTTTAGCAGACACAGCTGAACGTCTCAATTCTTAACCAAGGCTCCTTGACCATGTTCAGAGCTAAAAATATGTATAACTTCTAGTAAGTAAGATATTTCTTCTGACAATAACCAAAAAAAAAAAAAAACAAATTTGATCTCATCCGGGTTTTTTTCTGACCGATGTCCCACAGAGTTATCCCTTTAGCTTTGGTGCTGCCTGAAAAACCATAGATGCATGCTTGGTAGATATGAGCATGTAAACTTTGTCTTAAGAGCTCTGAAATGGGCATTTTTTGCTCCAGGAATCTGAATGCTGTTTCCAGGCTAGCTGGTTTGTAAGATTCAACAAGCTGCTACCATAGGCAATGAGGCAAAGCACCATCTAGCTGACCCCTGAGACAAATTTTAGTGCAACAATGTTCATCTGATATTATGGTTCTGCTAGAGACATTAACACCATGCATCATAGTAGACCTTCATCAGGTAAAAACCACTAGCTTCATTCCCCATCATAATATCTGTGAAAAGTTAAACAATATAATTAAAACAAGAAGAGGAAGAAGAAAATCATAAGGCATTACCATCATTGTTGTCTTCACACGAGATAATATCACTATTGCCATTCCGCCCCCGAAGGCCGGGGTTTGCTCATAATTTTAATCTTTCATTTTCTACAATTTTCTACATAAGGCAATTATGCTATTGTATAAGAACTGGAGATGAACCTGTCAAGGAAGATCCTAGCAGGGCTTCCGTTTTGTCAGTTTGGGTACTGCTTCCAAGGCGTCCAGGTGTTTTTAAACTTTGTGCCATGAAAGCGTGACCAATTTCTGAAGAAAGTTAATAACATATGTCAAACCAACAAGTAAAACTATCCATGAGACATTCTGGCAATGGCAACTTCAAGAACATAGCAACCGATCTATTTCAAGTTTTTGTTTGGTACAAAAGAAACTATCACCTGAAAATTAGAGGAGTTATGTAGATATTGAAATTTGAATATCATATCTATTGAATATCATCTCTTAAAAATAATAATTACATAAATTAATTAAATTAAACTCCAAATTCTATTATTTCAAGTTTCAAAGTTTGTAATACCAATTACATGTTATTATCGTGTAAAAACTTGGAAAACATACTTTTTTTTTAATTTCTTTTTCTACATTGCAATTAACCAAAATGAAGATGAGGTCCAAGTGCACCAATACAATAAAGCTGGCTAGTTTCTCGTATTATTCATAGGGAAAATGAAGGCTTTTGGTTACCATTTCCATATCATTGCAAAAGAAAATTAAAAAAAAAAAATTCTGATATTCCCTTGCAATTGCATCCATGAGGAAGTTGAAAATACATCAAAGTTAGGTTTAAAGAACACTACCAGATAATTATCAACTCAACAAAATGTCACATTTTACAAGCAGAAGTGCCTAAGCCTATATTACCCAAAACTTGTTTGGCAGCCAATCACCACAAACTCTGGATTTTTCTCAATCCTCACTTCTCTTCTTCTTCTTTTTCTCTTTCTTGGTCTGCACTTCAGTTTCTTCTTCTTCCGCATGCTTTCTTTTCTTCTTTTTCTTCACTCCTACTTCAACATTCTCCCCATCCTCAGCCTGATATTTCTTCTTTTTCTTCTTTTCCTTTTCCTTTGGAGATGGCTCTTCACTTTCTGGTTCATTTCCATTAGTTGGCAAACCTGCCTCCTGATCAGCTTTCTTCTTCTTTTTCTTCTTCTCTTTCTTTTCTTCAATAGCAGGAGCTTCTGCTTCCCCTGCCTGAGAAGGTTCTACTTCAACCTTTTTCTTCTTCTTTGGGACTGTGTCTTGCTCATCAAGAGCAATGGAGTTTGTTGTTTGCCCAAGAAGAGAATCTGCTGCAGGATTGTAAGTCTGTATACAGCAACTGTGTCAAAATAAACCACCTAAAGAAGGACAAAAAAACACTAAAAGCAACAAATGATGAAATTCAGATGCAGAAACCTTGGCCAGAGTTATCAACCCAGCCCCCTTCTTCCTGTCCTTGTCATAGACTTCAATCTTAGGCTTGCCTTTAGCTGAACCAGCAGATCGTCCCAATTCTTTTCCTTCAAGAGCCCTTAATCTTGCTTCAAGCTACAAAGTATAGAGTGCAAGAAATACCTTACATTTTTTTTGGAAAGGGGGAGGGGGGGCGCACGGGGAAAAATAAGCCAAACACAAGTTTATGATTTACCTTGGCTCGGTTCTCAAGTCCCATAGAGTTATCTTGGTCGTCTCCAAGGGCATCACATCTAATTGCCAATGCAGCCTTAGCAGCAAGTGATCTGGAAATCTTCCCCTTGTGCTTTGGTGCTGCCTGACCAACCAAGGATGCATGGTAGATAAGCCCATATTTGGGAGTTGAATGCTTTGTCTTAAGAGCTCTGAAGAGAGCCTTTTCGGCACCAATAATCTGAACAGTACTTCCAGGCTGCTTTGCAAGATTTAACAAGCTGCCACCATGAGCAATGAGGCGAGCACCAACAAGTTCGCCAACAAGAGCAGTCAAGTTTGGTGCAACAGTGTTCATTCGGCTCTTTAAATAATCATACAGCTGAGCTCTGTATTCAGCAAGTGACAGAACCTGATCACATAGTTCTTTAATATTCATAAGATCAAGGTCATTAACTTCAGTTCCCATGGATATGACTGCTGTCTCCTTTAATTCTGTCTCAACTTCTTCTGGTAATATCTGTGAAAATTTAAGCAACAAAACTCTGTAAAAAAAAAGGAAAAAGTTTCCTTCAAGCACTTCATGTCAAGCTCAACAGTGAGGACAATACGATTTTTCACAAGCTACTGGCAAGCTTCATATTGATGGACTGGAACACTTGGTAAACAAGCTTGAGGTATTAACTTACTGATTAGTGAATCAAAAGTCTTACCTCAGAGAAGTCAAGCTTGGCGGCATTAGCACGGTCACCCATTAGCTTCACTGTCTTGGCATAAAGGATATTGTCCTGTACAATCTTGGTAAGCTCTGGAAAATGCCAACCATACCATTCGTGAATCCTCATTGCATATATGTTGAGCTCTTTATCAAGATCATCAAGCAAGCCAATGGCTTGAACAATCATTGTATCAACCTAAAACAATACGAGTAAAGTATACTGTCACAATAGCTCTAGAGAATCAAATGTCTTAAAATTAAGTAAGTTCTTTAAAAACAGAACAAATATTAGATAGCACATGAATTCCACCTTATAGTGGCACACCATCACCCCATATTAATGCCTCTATCATGAAACTTCAAAGCCAAATAAGAGAGATGCAATTGCTTTCGAAGAGATTAATGCTTTTAAGCATTTTGAGAGAATAAGACATAAAACATAAACAGGAAATTCTTTTTTAATGAGTCCTTAATCAGTATCTTATATAACACCATATTACTTACACGTTAAAGAATTAGCTTTAGGAAAATGCTCAACTCATTTTACATTTTTTATTGCTTCATCCAGTGATCAATAAGGTCACTGATGTCAAATCAAACAACTGCAATGATCTACTGCCTAGACTGTAAACTGAAATTTTACCTTGCTAAACTTAACTCTCCTCTGGAGTCTTGAATCTTACACCAACTTATTTATATACTACTATCATTGGGAATTGTTCAACGAAGTCCTCACAGAAAAAGCTCCCCATTCTAAAGGAAACAGACAATGCTTAATCAAGGGAACAAGAAATTGTTATTACTTATAAGTACCTTATCAGCACTGAACTTCAGCTTATATCTAGACAGGCTATGAGACAAACCCAAACTCATCGGAGCCAAATCTTGAGCACCTAGACCAGATATGAGTTCTGTCAACTGAGTTCTCACACCTCTCAGCAACTCCATAACAGCGGTATTGTGAATGCAATCAATTTTCTGCAGACAAGTAATTACTTCTATTTAAATAAGATTCAACTGAATGGAACAGAAAGAATATCACCATAGAATCCCCATATGAAGAGTATTAACAGACCAGTTTTTCCTTAATTGCATTTCCAAGCTTTGAATCAGCCACTCCTAATGTTTCACCATTGCAATGAGCACGCAAGAATTTGCGTAGACCTTTGCTGGGTGTGCTTTCAAGTAGTTTGGTTGCGGCTTCCAAAGCTTCTGCTGTGTTTTCAAACTTGGAAAAGGCTTTCAATGACACAACCTAACAATATTAAAAAAAATTGATCAGCTCCTTAGTTAAAGGAGATCCATAAGGCATGATACTAACATGAAGGAAACAAATTTGCTCACAAACCCTAAAAAGTCATACCTTTCTTGCTGAGTCAGCAGCCAAGAATTCCTTTGACAAGTCCTGCAACAACAAAACCCAAATTTCAATACAAACTTGGAACTGAAAAGTTCCATAAACTAAAACATAAAGCCACTAACTTCATTTAATCAAAGTACTTTGTACACAGTTCATAACCCCATAAAAAAAGCATCTTCCTCTTAATGCTCACAAGATTTGAAGATGAAATTACCTCAACTTTATTTAGCTTCCCTTCATCCAATACTTTGAAAAGGGCAAAGCCCGCCGGAGTCTCGAACAACACAAGCATTTCTCAATCTTCCAAAAAAAAAAAAAAAGACCTGAGAAACTATAACCATAAACTTACTGTTAACAACATAATCAAACTTCAAGTTCAAACCACTAAACTTAGAGGCCCAAATCATGAAAAAAAAAATTATCCAGATCATAAAATTACCTCTTTAATTCGTAATCACAAACAAAACTGCTAAAAATACAATATTTAGGCGTTTTTAAAGGAACCCATTAGAGTTGAAGTTACAGAAAACAAAACCAAGAATCCCAATTAGCATCATCACAAAGAAGTAATAGGAAACCAATATTAAACAAACAAGGTAATGAGCAGTGATGAAATGCAACCTTGTTCAAGAAGAAACCCTAAATTCCTTTACCTAAGTCCTGGTTTGGTCTGCTTCGTTGTTGAAAAATAAAGAGGGAGTGATGGCGGTGAACGGAGGTTTAGGGTTTTAAACCACCGCTTATATAGCCGTATTATTCATAAGGGTACTTTGGTAATTATGTTAAAAGTCCCACCGGTAAAATCAACAGAATTGACGACGATGATGACATCACAAACTTTACTAAAACTAATCATAGCCGTTCATAGTAGTATACTTTAAAACAAAAGTGATTTAAACCAAAGAAATAATTGTTCATTTTGAGAGAAAATAATTTGAACTATTCACAAATGATGAATAAATAATAATGAATTAAGGCTAATTTTTTAATTATTAAAATATTTATTTATTTTTTTTTACATATTTTTATATAAGTTAATAATAATCACATTTTGTTTATAATAATAATAATGCTAATAAAAAATAAAATTTTAATGTTCATGCCTTCAAATTCTTTGAATCATAATAGATTATTATTCAAAACATAATATTAAAAATAAAACTATTTCACTAATACAAAAAGGATCATTAATCATTTATATATTTTATATCATAATTTATTTAATTTTATTTAAATGGTTATATAACATAAAACAAATAATCTTAAAATCATTCACCACATGCATATATAAGTGATTAATATTAATCAAATATTTTATTTTTTAAAATATAAAATGCAAAAATGAGGTCGTAGTTAAAAATAAAATGCATCCTGTGGTATCTATGGACTATTATACTCCATTTACATGCTAAGCTTATTAAGTTCTGAAGCTGCAGTTGACACATCCTCAGGTGCTGTATCTTTCTTCTCTTTGTCGGGCAACATTGCCTCCTGGTTGAAGCTTGGTGTTTGTCTTGGTTGTGGGGCTGAACACACTGGTATAACTGATCTTATTCTAACAGGCGGTGCCACCATGGAACTGGAATGCATACCACCAAGATTGATTCTTTCAAACCTTGGTCTGGCTGAAAATGGTGGAGCTCCACTTCTCATTCTTGGGGGGACAGGCACCTGAGTTGTCAGCTTTTGCGTGTTCGGTCTTGTGGAAGATATTGGGCTGACTGTTCTGATCATCACAGGAGCTGCTGCCGAGGATGGTGTACTAGAATTTCTGTAACTGGCTCTTGGGGGATGCTGTGGTCTAAGATGAGAAGACTCGAAAGCATGTGGATTTTGAAACTGGTAGTTGACAGGCCGGGTACCAGCATCCAATTTCCTATGACCATTTTCACCTTTGCTTTCCAAGTCAACATTCTTCTGTTTGTGATCTTCTTGTTTTGATTCCTCCATACCCAATTCAACATTAGTTTGAGCAGCAACAGGGGGATCTCTAACTACAGGCGGAGAGTGTTTGGATGATTCTTCTTTGACCTCCTCAGGTATCTCTTGAATAGTCACTGTAGACCTACCCATGATTGGTTGTGAAGCTGTATGATTAGAGAAGCAAAGAGAAGGGCATGAGGTAGCAATTGCAAGCCTGGGAGCCGTAAGGATAGGCTTTTGGTCCCTAGCTTGAAATGACAGATGATGATCCGGATGTAAACTAGACTGCACGTATGGAAGAATCTGAGGGCTAGCAGCAGGAACTGGAGAAATGGGAAATGTAAACAGGTGGTTTTGAAGCTGTAATAATTGTTCGTGCTGCCACATTTGGTATATGGGCATGGCTATTTCAGGGGAAAAACTAGGGTAAGGCCAACTTTGACCCTGCATAGAATATAAGCTTGGGGTTGGTGGGGTTAGGTCTATACATACATGAATTGATCTCTGCTTTTCATACTGACAATCATTTTGCAAAGATTGCATTGCTTCTGATGGTCGTAATGATGAAAGGAAACGAGCAATGACAACTTGCTCTTGTTCTTCTTTTCCTTTAGACTCCAATGAAGGTGATGAAGACGAAGATGAGCCATGGTGAGACACTGCAGGCACAATGATATATTAGAATGTTCATGCTAAAGTTAAGTTAGGTTGGGGTACACGCAAAACATGCACACAAAAACACCTACAGAATTAAGCGATTTAAGTAAAACTACAAGCCATAGAAATTGAATAAGAAAGTTTTCCACTAACAACTAACCATAAAATGATTTTTTAAGCTTTGATTGAAATACTTTTGTTGTGAATGAATATAAAGAAACATATATCTAAAGAAATAGCATGGTATTATGTACTAATACTTATGTTTTCTTCATTGTCTAACCCCAAAAGCCCCCGCCCCTCCATGCGGTTGTTTGATTCTAAATGAAGTAGAGCCTTTAATAAAGAAGACAGGAATCATACATTTTCTCAAGGCTGACCATGCAGCCATTGCTGCATTCTTCTGCGCTTGTTTCTTAGTCCTAGCAGGTTCCCCCATAAAGCTCATCCCTCCAAGCTCAACCATTCCTGAAAAAATAGGAACATGGCCTGGTCCAGATCGAACAGTGGCGTAGACTGGAAGGTTTAAGCCAGCTCTATGAGCAGTCTCTTGAAGCAAGTTTTTATAGACACCAGTTTTATCCTGTGCAGTACACACAAGCTCAAGATTTTATTTTATTTTATTCTCCTAGAACAAGCTGAACAAGTGAACAGCAATACAAGGACACAAATTAAGTTAGCCACAGATCCAGCTCAAAGAGAGGGGGGAATACACTTAAGCACCCAGATTTTTTCCAGCATCCCCATCACTTATATAGAACTACAATTGGTAATGTAATGGATTCAAAAACTTCCTATAAATAGATCAGCAATTTTGAATAAGTCATCAAAAACCAAATCCAGAAAACATCGTTTTAAAAGGAAAGCTTTAACACAATAAATATGCTATGCAAGCATGCAGATATTTGAACCACAAGGTATTTTAAACCTCAGATACCAACACATAATGTATGGTTGCAACTAAAATCTTCCAACTGAGGACTGTCAAATCTCATCAAGTTCAAGGATGCACCAGATGATTACCTCAACTTCTAAATTAAACCCTTACATATATTCCATTTTTCAACAATAAAAACAAGTTAAGTCATTGCTTCCTTAATTTAAGTTTAAGATATGGTATTGGCATCTCTAAGGTTGACAAGTTACCAAAGAAAAAGCATTGTTAATAGAGATAAAAAATGCCAACACAAAGAAGGTGTTCTTCATTAGTCAAAATCAATCTGAGAAATACTTAAAACAAGAGTAGGTTTTGGTAGATATGGTCAGTTAGCTGTTACTGAAGCTTAGTTGAAGATGAATCAAATTGAAGAGTTAGATCTCCAAGAACACTGGTACAGATCATTAATATCATCCATTAAGAGGAACTAAAAGTTACTGTTTTGTCTTTGACAATGATCAAAGCAGTGCCTAAGACTAGGAAGAAGCATGACAACAAAATGATTGCTGATTGCAAATTTCGGTAGGAAACTGGCATCTAGGTAGCTATAACTAGGAAAAGAATAAAACTTCAGTTGAATGCATACCAAAACTCTTGCAGCCAATGCTCTGGACAGGCCTCTGTTGGCAAGTGTATTTAGAGCTACTTCGGCTGCAGCATGTTCTGCGTGTCTCAAAGTAAAGCATAACATAGGGCTTTCAAAAGTCTCTCCATTAAAGTTGACAGTAGCTTTAAATCGAGGAGCATGATCAGGTCCTTCCCGGATGCATGAATAAGACGGCAGATTAAAGCAACTTCTTTGAGCCAACTCTTGCAATTGGTTCTTATACATACCTAGACACATAAGACTTATATCTGCCAGAAGATATAACCACTGAAGACCATACTGAAATTTTCAACCCTAAAATTGAAATGAAAAATCAATGATTTAACTTCTCTTTCATCTAAAACATTTAGTAACCAAAAAACACAAAAGGAAGATAAAAAAAAAAACAAACAAACAAACTAGTATTCTATTATCAAATCTTTACTTTTCTTCCAGGTAATGTAAGATTTCATCAAATTCTCAAGTGTCCCTCTCAAACTGTATAGAAAAAGATAAATCCAGAATTAATCAAAACAGCTAAAAAAAACCAATGGACCAAATTCCACATTTATCAATCTAACATCAAAATCCGTATAACAAGATCATAGGACTCATAAGAAACTTAAAACCTCCATTTGGCAGCTAATAAACTGTTCAAAATCTTATTATAGTTCAAATGATCAAAATTAAGAAACCTAAAACTCCATTGGGCAGCTAACAAACAGTTCAAATAAGGTGCTTTTGACTATAGTTCAAATTATCAAAACCACCGAACTTGCAAAGACCTGCATTTTCTTTCCGTTTTCTACACTTTCTAACCAACCAAACAAAACCCAAAGTTTCAATAACACCCGCCAGAATACCAAAAAAAAAAAAAAAGCACCTTGTTCACATGATCTAAACAACCAAATTCGTAAATAAAACAACATAACAATTCAAAGCAAAGAAAAAAACAAAATTTTAAACATAAATCAATCTGCGTATAAACCAAAATTTAAATATGAAAAAAAAAAAAGAAAGAAAAGGGTAACTGACCTTCTGGGAATCTAAGCTTTCTCGGTATTTCTTTATTCTTGAGTACTTCAAAAAATCTCGGGAAAATGATCGGAAAAAAATCTGGGTTTTAGTGAGAAAGTAATGCTACTAGTAAAAAAAAATTGAAATTTCACTTCATTCCAAAATATAAAAGAATTTTTTTTTTCTGTTGAAATTTTGGTTTCTCCGTCTAAGGTTTTAGAGAGTGACGATGACAAAAAGATGCGAAATTTACAAACAAAAAAGCAAACTTTACGAATTTTATAGTGCGTGATGTTATATATATATAAAATAAATTTTTCCTACTTGGAAATTGAAATTAAAATTAAAATAGTATTTTTACTTTTAAAATACTAGCTTTTGATTTTTTTTTTTAATTTTCAATTTACATACTTTAACACTGGTAATTTTTTTTATAATTTTTTCTCCGAACTTCAATTTTTTGTTATTTTTATTTCTTATTAATTATTAATTATCATATTTAAAATTATCAAATCCACGGACAAAATCACATAATGCTAATGTCTATCTTCCAATATGTACTACAATCAAACCAAAACTCCATCTTTATTCTCTGAAGTTAAGATGCATGAAAAGAAAAGGAATTACAAGAAGGATTCTTAGCTAAATAGAAAATATCATTAGGGAAAGCTTATTGTAGTACATAACATGGGCATCCCTTAACACGACTTCATTATAATGACACCAAACAAACTATATAAAGTTGCTCAAAAGCAGGTATGAAACAGAGACACAGGTGGATTGACCACAGTTGATTGATCCCATAGGAAATACTTATATCAGTGCTTAAGCCTAGTTTAATAATAATAATAATGATAATGTTAATAATCTCCAATAGTTTCTTTTCATACTGTTGTGCCACGATATTTTCTTGCAGCCTCTCTGCTGTCAATAGTTCTGGTATAATTGTCCGTTGGACGAGATGAAAAATTGAAGTTGCCATATCTCCTTTCAGCTTCCTTGCTGTCAATGGTTTCAGGGTAGGTATTTCTCTTTGGCCTTGTTGAGGCCGTTCCTGTATACCTGGAAGGTGGAGGAGTAATACCTGAAGAAGGGTTGACAGCTTCCTTCAAGTATCCGATGGCTGTGTTGATGTCGCTTGTTGGTTCGCTGAGGTTAGCCCCTTGTCCCGCTGACCCTGCCCCATTACTTGGCTTACCCCATGCACCACCGGTGCTCATAGTTGGCTCCAGATATTTCTCTCTTTTGAAGGGATCATAATAGTTATCTCTTAGGGTATAACCACTTGGATTCTGCCCTTCCTTGCTCGACTTACTTTGATCACCAGAACCAGGCTTAGCATGATATGAAAGAGGATTAGGCCTCTGAATCGAATTTGTAAGACTTGAAGGCCCATACTGTTTATCTTCTTGAGAGCAAACATGATTGGAAGAACTATTCCACTTACCCGGATCAACATCACCAAAGTCAATCAGAACATCAACTTTCACAGGAGTGCTTTGTTTGTATCCAGGGACAAAATTAGGTACCTCAACGATCTCGGTTTTTGTAACATATACCTGCTGGGACACAAGATCCGAGGTATAGCTTGTTTTGCTCCATTCCTCTTTCCTTGGAGGTACAGTACTATTGTCGGTTACGTAGCCCCCCAAATATGTATAACCATGACCAGACATTTCCGAACTCTTAAGGTTGGAAATTTCCTTTCGTTTTTCAAACCACTCTTCGAAATTTTCCTCACTTATCAATGATGTTTGAAGCTCTCCTTATATAGAAAATTTTGTTCTTTAGCTTAAAACTGAATGACGAAAGATTCAACAACATCTTTTGTGTGGGAATTATGTTCTTTTCATTTTTTTTTTGGATAATGACTTCCATTTGCTTCCTGAAATATGCAATCCGATAACTATTCCGATAAGAAATGGTCCTTCACTCTGTAGAATATAGGGTCCAAAATTTTATGAGAATAAAAGAAAAAAGAAAGAGAGAATCACTTTAACTTGATGTGACCTCTGAAGATATAACCTCTGAAGACCATACTGAAATTTTCCACCCTAAAATTGAAATGAAAAATCAATGATTTAAATTCCCTTTCATCTAAAACATTTAGTAACCAAAAAAAAATAGTATTCTATTATCAAATCTTCACTTTTCTTCCAGGTAATGTAAGATTTCATCAAATTCTCAAGTGTCCCTCTCAAACTGTATAGAAAAAGATAAATCCAGTATTAATCAAAACAGCTAAAAAAACCCAACGGACCAAATTCCACATTCACCAATCTAACAGCAAAATCCGTATAACAAGATCATAGGACTCATAAGAAACTTAAAACCTCCATTGGGCAACTAACAAACTGTTCAAATTTTACTATAGCTCACATGATCAAAATTAAGAAACCTAAAACTCCATTAGGCAGCTAACAAACAGTTCAAATGAGGTGCTTTTGACTATAGTTCAAATGATCAAAACCACCAAACTTGCAAAGACCTTGCATTTTCTTTCCGTTTCCTACACTTTCTAACCAACCAAACAAAACCCAAAGTTTCAATAACACCCGCCAGAAAACCAAAAAAAAAAAAAAAGCACCTTGATCACATGATCTAAATAACCAAATTCGTAGATAAAACAACATAACAATTCAAAGCAAAGAAAGAATAAAATTTTAAACATAAATCGATCTGGGTATAAACCAAAATTTAAATATGAAAAAGAAAAGAAAGAAAAAGGTAACTGACCTTCTAGGAATCTAAGCTTTCTGGGTATTTCTTTATTCTTGAGTACTTCAAAAATTCTCGGGAAAATGATGGGAAAAAATCTGGGTTTTAGTAAGAAAGTAATGCTACCAGTAAAAAAAGAAAAAAATTGGATTTTTCACTTACATTCCAAAACATAAAAGAAAGCTTTTTTTTTTCATTTTTTCTTTATGTTAAAATTTTGGTTTCTCTCTGTCTACAGTTCTAGGGAGTGAGGATGAGAAAAGATCCGAAATTAACATACAAAGAAGCAAACTTCGTTGAGTTTTATAGTACGTGATGTTATTTATTTATATATATATATATATATATTGTAATACTCAGCCCAAATAATAATTGGGTTAAACTAATAATAAAGTTTATCAATTTATTAAAATATTATTTAATAAAAAAAAAGGTTAAGTATTAGATGAAAGAAAATCTAATTATAGTAAAACAAAAAAGGAAATAAAGTTTTTTCTTCTCATCTTCCTTAGGATTAGAGAATATGAAAAATTAAGTTAGAGATTCACAATCAAAGGCTACAATCAAATTAATCCCTTAAAGGTGAGTACATATCCTCTTTTTATTTGAAAGAAATATTAAGTTGATTACTATTATTTGAAATTGAAATTTTGAGAAAAAAATCAAGAAAAATCATGAAATCCTTCATTAATCTTGATGATCTATTTAGGTAAATTACTGGGCTTTGTTTATTTCATGTTCTTAAGATTTATTGATGATTATTAAATAGAGTTTGAATGCTGAAAGTAAGGATTTGAGTTTTTAAAGATTAAAAAATAAATTTTATTTTTGGATGAGATATTGTGATCTGTAATAATGAATTAAAATAGAATTTCGCATTAATGGATAGATTATTGCTATGATTATTATATATCATTGGAAAGTATGTTGAATCTACTTTTTAATGAAACAAGCGGAATTGAATTTGGAGTTTCTTGTGAATAATTATATAATTTTTATTAGAAGGTATACAGTCTGTTTGGCAGCAGTATATGACGAGGATTTCAAAAATTGTTATAATTAATCTACAAGAAATTACGAGGTGTGCCATATATGATTCTTATCAAGTCTAGTTTCTAACGCATTAAAGAGATCATAATTCCGATTTAGATATATTGAGATATGACTGTTTTAATGAAAAGAGGTCAGGCTGTCAGTATTAATTAGTTAAGTTAACCCTTGTGTAACTTAGTTGATTTTTGTATAAATGGTCTCAAAAATGGTTGATTAAATTATGATATGTTGAAATGATCTTGGATAGGCCATTAATTATTTTGGAGAAAAACTAAATGGTGGAATCGAATGGAAGTAAGTAGAATCTCACACACTTTGCTTGTTTTCGAAACTATGTATATATGTATGTTTCTAATTGAATGAATATTTTATTTCATTATTTTCAATGTATGAAAATAGGATCAAGCATATGATTATTTTGTGTTTCTTTATATAAACGGTGAATCATGCTTATGAATGAAATGAGAAAATGGTTTATGTTTAAAGAATAATTTTATGATAGCTACGTTTTTACATCCCTGAGAAATGGGATCATCAATATCAGAACTAGTTCTACGACCCTGACTAACAGGTAATAGTAGTTAGCAAAGACATGATCATACGACCCTGGCAAACGGGTAATAGTAGTTAGCGTATGCACTGGCTAATGGGTTATAATAGTTAGCAATGATCATGAGAATGAAATTGTCGATACGGCCAATATCACAGGTTATAGCAGTGACCGTAGCTAACGATAAACCATTGATAATGATGATTTTATGATTATGATGATTTGCGATGATTTTTAATGATTGATCCATGATTTGGTTTGATTATGATATTTGAATGATAGCATATTTTATAATGATTTATGAAGTGACATATTTTGACATTGATTTATGAATTTATGAAATATTTGACAAAAAGATGATCTTGAAATATTTTGATATTATGATTTGATGAATGTTTTGAATGATTTATATGATGTATAAGAAAAGATACTTGATCTAGTAAGGTGTGTGAGTCTATACTTACTAAGCTGTGGTTTGTTCATTCTCTTTTTACTTTTTCTTTATAGATGACTAAGTGATAAGTTTGGTTAGTCTTGTGTGATGCTAGAAGATGAAATAGGAAAGATTACTTAGTCGTTGAAGAATATGTTGACCAATGAAATCTTAAGAGATAGTTTTGTATTTTATATGATTTGTATTTACACATATAAAGATGTATCATCAGTTGCATTAAAGATATGAATTTTACTTAGATTGTTTTATTGAAGAATTTTAGAATGTTTAAAAACGAAGGTTTCGTATTACTTTGAGATTTTCTTCAAAGTAATATGACCGTGCTATGTCTTGATCTCGAGGTGTGATATATATAATATAATTTTTTTCTACTTGAAAATTGAAATTAAAATTAACATAGTATTTTTATTTTTTAAAATACTAACTTTTGATTTGAAAAAGAAAATCTCAATTTACCTGCTTTTAACACTTGTAATTTTTTAATAATTTTTTTAGACTTTAATTTTTATTATTTTTATTTTATACTAATTTATTAATTATCATATTTAAAATTTCAAATTTAAATCAAGTAAAATTAATATATACCTTTCAATATGTACTACAATCAAACCAAAACCTCATCTCTGATCTCTTAAGATGCATGAAAAGAAAAGAAATTACAAGAAGTATTCATAGCTAAAAAATATCTATAAGGAAAGCTTATTGTAGTACATAACAGGGCATCCCTTGACACAACTTCATTATAATGACATCAAACAACTATATAAAATTGCTAAAAAGCAGGTATGAAACAGAGACACAGGTGGATTAACCATAGTTGATTGATCCCATAGGAAACACTTATATCAGTGCTTAAGCCTAGTTTAATAATAATAATAATCTCCAATAGTTTCTTTTCACACTCTTGTGCCAGGATACTTCCGAAAGCAGTAACTACGTTGCACCAGACAACTCTCTCTTGTGACGGGGCCACCTCCTAGGGTATAACCACCTCCACCTACTGGGGTATAACCACCTCCACCACCTCCACCTCCACCTCCTAGGGTATAAACACCCGGATTCTGCCCTTCCTTGCTCGACTTACTTTGATTACCAGATCCAGTATTAGCATGATATGAATGAGGATTAGGTGTCTGAATCGAATTTGTAGCAACCATAGGACTTGAAGGCCCATACTGTTTATCTTCTTGAAAGCGAACCTGATTGGAAGAACTATTCCACTTACCCTGATCACCATCACCATAGTCAATCAGAGCATCAACTTTTGCAGGAGTGCTTTGTTTGTATCCAGGGACAAAATTAGGTACCTCAGCGATCTCGGTTTTTGTAACATGTAATTGCTGGGTCCCAACATCCGAGGTGTAGCTTGTTTTGCTCCATTCCTCTTTTCCCGGAGGTACAGTACTATTGTCGGTTGTGTAGCCCCCCGAATATGTATAACCATGCCCAGACATTTCCGAACTCTTTAAGGTTGGAAATTTTCCCTACTTATCAATGATGTCTGAAGCTCTCCTTATATAGAAAAATTTTGTTCTCTTTAGCTTAAAACTGAATGACGAAAGATTCAACATCTTTTGTGTGGGACTCATGTTCTTTTCATTTTTTTTTTTTGGATAATGACTTCCATTTGCTGCTTGAAATATGCAATCCGATGACGATTCCGATGAGATATGGTCCTTCACTCGGTAGAATATAAGGTCCAACATTTTATGAGAATAAAAGAAAAAAGGAGAGAATCACTTTAACTTGATGTGAATGTTCAATCCTCTCTTATCAAGCAAAGAACAGTAGCATTAATCCAACAAGGATCAATCCATAAACAGAATGAACATGCCATGTTACAGTCCCACAAAATTCTTGTAAAATTTAATTGCAGGACAAGAATGTAAGAACTGTTCTTTTAATTAGGCATCACTTTTTCCAAAACCTGATTAGAATCCTTCTACAAGACTTAGAGAAAAATGTATATTTTCCAGGAAAACCACAAATCAATTACTTGAGGGACAGGTTTTGAAAAAGATTCATGGCTTTAAGATGGAGAATCTATTTATCCTCAGGTTTTCGAGTTAGAACCGTGACTAACAATTTACGAACTTTTAATTTTTATTATGGCAAATAACTTTTATGCCGATAACTTACGAAAACAAGCTGTCGTCAGATTATCATCAGTGTCCCAAAACTGGAATCAATAGCCAAGTTGGCTTTTCTTCATCCTTATCCTCCAAGAAAATCCAAAAGCATTATATTCTACTTTCATTTCCCTTCACATCTTTATGTTCTTTCTTCAATCAACCTTTAAAATGGGAATTTGAAGAAAACTTGTTTCTTTCGTAGAATAATGGCAGAAAAAGAATACAATTAATATATTATATAGAGAAAGTAGGGATTTGAAGAACAATTTATACAAAACTACCACCATAAAAAGCTAAATACAGAGTAAAAGAGGAGAAAAGAAAGTGCTGTGACTCCAAATAAACAAATAACTTAGATATATTAAATGGTTTTTTCTTTAAAGGCTAGAATACGGACAGGTGAACTTAATGAATGCCAAAGCTAAAACAGGTGCAGGGTATGGCTGCGGCTCTTGTAGATTCAAAAGAAATAAACAACAGGAAAGTAGAGACCAACCCATCTTACTACATAGCTGGGAAAAAGGATTTCAACTTTTCATTTTACAACAAAGTAAGAAATCACTTAAAAAAGCAAACTAACTCCTTAAATAAACAAAAATAGTGCATGACAAATTGTGTGTGTGTGTGTGTGTGTGTTTTTTTTTTTTAAATTTCATTACAAATAAACAAATAAAAGAATCTAGCATAAATTGTTGCAAAGAAAAATATCAGCCGCATGAAATCCTCTCCCCAGAGTGTCTGCTCAGTGATATGCATGAAATTCAATTCAAAATCTAACCGGCTATTGTAACTAACCTAGCGCAGCATTAAGATTTCATTTCCTACCTCAGAAATCTACTGAATCATACACAAGAAAGCATTGAGAGAAATGTTCTATAAATATACGACTGATTAAACACAAATTGATTGTCTTATTTCCAGGAATAAAAAATAAAGAAAAAATCAACTTCATACAACAGTTTCTTTGACTAGGTATTGTACCTCCCACAATACACATCTACAGAGCTTTCGACATCTTATTTCTAATGATTTGTCCCAAAAAGTACCACTTTTCTTTCAGCTAATTGTCCCCAGGAGTATCTAACTCTTCTGCTGCTTGCACTTCCACCCCATAGTTTTTTTTCTGATGTATGGCAAAAGCATGCACCTCTTGACTAGACAAAAGACCAAAAATTTATGACAGCACCTGGCCAACTATGAAAACATTAACCACGATCCTCTTGAAAAAAGTCTGGAGAATGTCCCCAGATCGAAAACCAATGCCTGTCCAAATATACAAGGATCCCAGATACTTCTGATCATGATAGGCAACCTCAGAAGAACAAAATAATTCCCAACACTTTACAAAAGCATGAGATTTCCATCCCAATATACTGAGACCAACCTGCAGCCCAATAGGTAAGATAGGATACAGTTAAAAGACTAATTGAGCTGATTGCTTGCTACATATATCCAATGGCCGGACATGCTCAAAGAAAAACTATTTGTTGTTTATTCACTGATCAAAATGAAGCAAACACGATTCCATGTTAAATTGACAAAATTATGGCTGAAGAACTAAATTACCAGCATGCTTCCTCTCTCAACAACTAACCACCCTCCCCCCCTCCCCCCTTTTTATTTCAAAAAACAAAAACCAAATCCAAGTGAATACAGGCTTCCTGCGTTTATCATGACAAATATTCTCCGAAGAAGTTACCATCACATGTGTTATTCTGTTAAAACTAATACAGGTAACTTAACAAACATGAATAAGTTGCCACTCACCTGCTCCCAGAAGTCACTAAAATCACCTGCCTTGGGTCACTCTATAATTTAGTACCAAGTCCTCAGGTTTCTTCCATACGTAAGCCCGCACGGTAGCTAAGCTCATGTCTGGAGATAATAACTGGAACATGTAGTAGCAATTCAAATAAGTGACCAGCATAATATGATTGAACTTGAACTAAACAAGTTGGTCTAAAATTATTTTACTATGTCGATTTCAAACACCATATAGTAAAATCTAATATTGGTGCCAGAAAATGAGGAAAAAACACAACTTTGACAAAGAGATATTAGGCTCCTAGCCAATGGCATTATAACATCCAACATGCAATTGACTTGCCTGATTATTGCATAAAATTTCAATAGAAGGCCGACGCTTTTGCCAAGGCTTCAATCCAGACCGAAAAGATCCATCTCCAACTGTTGAATGCTGCAATTGTCCTCCAAGTCCAGGAGCAAATGTCCCATCGGTATTTACACTATCAGTTGCTTTATCAAGCACCATCTTTTCTATGACATAATTAACAACCTACATAACCACAACAGAATGAATGTACATTACATTACCAGAAAACCCATTAAAAATTGATATACAAATACAATCTAGAACCAGCTGTTCTGCATTAATATCAATTTAATGTCTTGAAAAATACTACATACATCACCTTCCAGTGCACCATTTATCAGTATCTCATATCCAAAATTAGAAAACCAGAGAAGAAAAGAAAATCTAACAAACCAAAAGGCATCTCCCTCTAACATTCAAGTAACTAAGCACTCAACAAAGCTAATTCAGAAGATTATTTATCCTAATATGTTCCTATCTTGTTTTGTTTAGAAGTGAGCACTCATCAGTTTAAACCGGAAAAAAAAATAAAAAAACTCAATTAAAATAAATCAACCTGAATTTTTGGTTTAGTAGGTTAATCATTTGATCTTCTGTCGGTTTACAGTGTTAAGTTATTAGACCGTAACCGGTTTAGAAAACCAAAATTAAATATTTAAATGTTTAAAATAAATAAAATATTATTAATATCTTTTTACCAGGTGAAAACCTAAGAAAATACTACTCTCATCTCATTTACCTCGCACCCTTTTTGCCTGCCGCTCCACCTATCTCCTCCTCAGTCCTCACACACTCACCAGACGCCACCAGACACCAGTTCCCTTTCACCTCTCACAGTTGACAGCCACCAGGCTACCAAGCCTCTCTCACCAGCCCACCAAGCCACCATATCACATCACACCCATTGACAGGCAGTTCTGTTTAACCTTTCCTTTTGCCCGTCTCCTTTCAAGTTTCAACCGAAACTCAGCAGCCTAGTCACAACTCACAAAAGGACTCCACCAATCAAATTCTTCCTATTACTCATATTCAGGTTTGTCACTTTCTCACACTTGAGCTTTTCCTCTTTTTAGGAGCCGTTACAGTGACTGAACATTGAAGGGTAAGAGGGTTACTATTGCTGGAACGAAGAAAGCCCCTTGTTAATGTAATTGCTTCTGTTTTGATGAAGTGATAAATTTAGGCAGTGTTGTTAAGTCCGATGCTGAAAGCTCCTTGTTTTATGATCTTTAATCATGTCATTAGGGTAAAAAAAAGCTTGCAAATCGAATAAATTTGAAGATATATAATCTTTACATAAAAAATTAGGCATTCAGAGATAAATCACAATTTAGGGAATGAAAGATAGGAGATAGTTGAAATTGCAAAACAAATGCTTGATTTTCTTTGGGGAATTTGATTGCATATATGAGATAGGGTTCACTTCTGATCCACTTTTGAGAGCAATTGCCATGTTTGTATGGGGAAATAATATTATAACAGAACATGAATTTGAACCATTTGAAACACTTATTTGCTTTCTAAAATACAAAAAACCGACAATACCCAACCAACTTAAGTCGGTTTGGTTAATTTCAGTTTTCAACCTATTGGTCGGTCGGTTCGGTTTTCGGATTTTTACAACTAAATTAACCAAACCCACAAAATGCTCTGCCTTAGTTCTGGCTACAACAAAGTTAAGGTCCTATCAATGTATACGTAACCTAAAATAACATTTTTAGTTACGTAACATTGCCCTTTTGGCTCTTATGCCATCCATGCTCCAAAATATGAAATAGATTCTAGTGTATTAACCCAGGTGATCTAAATTTGTATATTAACAACATTTGCTACTTTCTACAAACACATGCCATGCAAAGGAAATTGCCTTTTACAAGAACTAAGAAAACTAAACAGGCATACCTTATGTATTTTCAATATCCGAGGTGCACTTAACTTCGCTTGTGTGAGGATCAGAACAGCTGAACCTTCACATGGATGAAGATAGAAGCTGCACCTGAAAAAATGAAAAGTAAACTTTATCAAGAGAGACTGAGGGAGGAAGGATGAAAGGGCACCGTACTTAACACCAGATAAGTAAAACAAATAATTATCCATGGTTCTGAACGTAGTGCAACAATGTAAAGGAAGTACATTTTTTTTCTAAATAAAGAGAAATGCAGATATCCACGAGAAAAAAATCAAAGAATAAGGACTAAAGGCACAACAAAACCAAAACACAGCAAACTACTGGACTTCATGACACTTCTTTAACTTCCTCCCAGTGTAGCAAGCATATTGACAAAGAGGTCAACCAATAAGCAGCTCAATGTATGCAAATTTCCTCGCAAACCTTAAGATTTAATTAAGCAAAGGAAAGTTTAATGAGGTCATAGAAGTTACTTGGTGTTCTCCCGTGGTGGGAGCCGATTATTCAATACACAATCCAAAACCCACCAAGGGAAGTCCTTCTCATCCTCAGTTCCATCCAATTCAGTAATTTTCTTTCTCCAAGGACCTCCTTGGGAACCCTCAGTGATAATTGAGGGAGGGGAAATTGTAGAAAACTCAAAAGGGGGATAGACAATGGAATCATTTTCAGCATTTCCGTCTACCTCAATTCTTGAATGACTTCTTGCAGTCACATCTTTTCCTGATAAAACATCTCCATTAACTAAAGCCTGGGAACCAAGTCTTTGCCTTCTTTTGGTCAGCCAATGAACCAACAGACCTTTGAGGGATTCACGAGCTAGATTAACCTGCCAAAGACAAGTCAACACCAGATGCAAATAACAATCACAGAGATTTTTCACAGATATCTGTCTTAAGATTGCCACAATCAATGGGAGAAAAAAGAAGATCGCCATAATCAATGGGAAAATCTAATACCTTATCATCCTCAGGCTTGCCAGTTATGCTCAGATCTGCAGAATACATCTCTACCGAAAAGCATTGGGGTGTGTCCAAATGAACAGACAAGCTTCCAAGCCGGGTATCCACAGTGAACCATGCAGGAATGCTTACCTGGAATGGTTTTAAACAAAAATCAAAAGTAAATTACATAAAAAAAGATGCATTATATTCAACTGATATAATTTCAAATAAATAGTTATCGCACCATCTCAAACAACTGCTCCTTTTTCTCGTCAAATGAAACCTGGACATTGAAGTCAAAGAAATGGATAAATGCATACAACTAAAAACACAACCGAGCATGTACAAGTATGTCTGGGTGCGCCAAACCTGTAAGTGAAAAAAAGCAAAGTGCAAGCCACTTCTACTCAAGAAAAAAGGAAAGATAGAAAGCAGGAAAAGAATCTAGTTCACCTGTCCATAGTCCTTGATCACAATAGCCCTGGTTATCTCCCATAGCTTTACTGAACCAGCAGTATCCTGTTAAAGAAGCATTAATATCATTTAAGGAAAAACAATTTCCCAAAACAAAATCTTTGGAACGAAAACCCAACAAATAGAAGTACTACCACATTTACCTTTGTCAATACATGCCTTCTGTTATTTAAAATTTCATGCTGAACTATTGCTGGAGTTCCAGGAATGGTAAAGATAGGATCTTTATAAACAGGAGCCTGTGTATAATTGACAATGTCAGCACATCAATGAATGGAAAGGGATAGAAGATAAATGTTAAAATAAATTCCACACACAGCCAAAGTTCAAAGAGATATCCACAACAAAGCATATCATGATAATAAAATGAAAATCTAATATTTGTTCTTTTTTCTCAGGGTTGGGTGAGCAAGGAACAAATAAAACAGAACCATTAATAATTCAATGAGCAGCATCAGATTTACTAAAATTCAAGTATATAGAGAAAAGAAGTGCTCCCACACTGCAGAGTATATTTCTTTAGAAATACTAGAAACAAATTAATAAAAAAGAGAAAAGAAGGATTTATGAGACAAAAATTCTCGTGATAAAAAAGGTGATGTGCTGTAAGCCAAAACACACACACACACAACATACTTACTGGGGTAGACCCTTCTAAGGAAACTCTTGCCCTTGAAAAAGACAAGTTTCCAGCCAAGAACGAACCACCTCTTTGAAAGACCTTCTGAGGATTTTTTCCTTCAGCAGGCCAACTATGAACTGAAGAATCAGTCGTTGCAACCCATATGCTATCATCATGCAATGCCAACTGCAAAATTGGGTGTTCCTTTGTGCAAAGCAAAAGACTCTCTCTTGTTGTCAAGTCTGTCAAATATAACTGATGTATGTACAAAAGTAAGCACAAGTTGAGAGTTAAAGCAAAATATTTAGAACTAACAGACAAGGATGTCAACTATTGGTTAGCTTACATACTTAGAAAATTTAAGAGTATGGCCCTTATTTGATGTCAGAATTGTTCAGAAACTTATTTAAGCTAGAATAGACATTATCAAGTCTTAACATTAAGTTTCATTGAGTTAAAGTTGCAGGGTTTTATTTCATTTTCTGTTTGCTTCATTTTAAAATTCAAACATTTCTGGTAGTTTCAAAAAATTTACAGGAAATTGAAGAATTTGGAGCTATGAATCATATTTACTTGAGTTTGTCTTATGTTATTAGGTTTTTATTCATTGTTTAGGAGTTGTAATTGTATGAAGTCAATTTTGCAAGTTTCCTATTTGGATTCCATGTCCTTGTATGAACATTATTACTAGAACTCCATAAACTGAGGATGATCTACTTCAATTACTAGACAAAAACTTTAGAAGAAATTCAGCAACTTTTTTGCCAACCCTTGCCCTAGGGAAAAGTTCAAGGAATTCTACGTGTGAAGCCTAGATCACTTATTCATCTTCCTTACTCTAATATCTGGCATAGGTTTCAATCTCAAACCAACCTTGAATCCTTGCAACAAACCCCCGCCCCATACACATAAATTCATTATTAAATTAAACATCAAATAAAGGCCATTAAAAAGTATGAAATGAACATGTACTTACAGAAAGATCTCTACCACCACTATAAACATGACTAAAGGTTGGGGTGCTCGCAAGTGCCCAAACAGAATCTGTATGCACGGCATATGAATGCACACAACGTTGCTGACCAAGGTCCCATAGCCTACAAATTAAAATTACAACCACTTAAAAAGCAAGGTCTTAGATTCCTTATGGTTTGAAAATGGCATGTGATTATACAAAAATGAAACCAATGCACAAATAATGTACCTGATCATAGAATCAGAGGACCCTGATAAACAATATCTGAAAGAATACAAAGTGTCTGTCAAACACTTCAATAATAAAATCAATACACCACGGAAAAGCATAAAATCAAATAACAGAATTCAATAGCAGTCAATCAAGGAAGAAACCATCGGACGACAGTAGACTCCCTGATATGTTCAAAGAAAAAGTATTCATCCCAATTTCACTTGAAAACAATGTTGCAGTTATAAAACAAATGTGGACATGCACTTCTACATAAAGCCATATCAAGGTTTAGTCTCAACACTTCAACCACTCCTTTTGTTCTCAAAATATTTAGCATCATAGGACCATTGGTAACATATCAAAATTCTCTTTTCTAAAATTTCCAAAATTTTCAAATCAACCAACAAGTTTATCCTACTGCTAAAGAGTTCAGCAGTTACAAGATAAAAGAATCAGATGAAAATTATGTATCTTATAGTGAATACTAAAGCTCCATAATTGTAGCGTCCAAGTAACATCAAGCTAATACTATTTTAACTTAGAACTAAGGACTACAGGGCTGGATTCATTGTAACAACCTGCCAGTAGAATCCAGAAGCAGAGCTCTAATGTTATCTGTATGCCCTCTTAACTTCATAGTCTTCGTACCAGTTCTTGGGTCCCAAACTCGCACAACCTATATGAAAGTGGCGCATGAAATTAAGATTGCTACTGAAATTGTTAAATCAAAAGACCAAAATGATACTATGTGACCAACAGAGGTAAAGATAAGACCACTCCTTGCAAGATAGCATAGGGGGAGAGAGACATGTTATTATCAGAAAACTTGAATTTAGTAAGAAGTAAAAACTACCTTCTCAGTTCCACCAGAGACAAGAAGGTTTCCACTATCACTCATTGCCAATGCATAGACTGACTCTTTATGGCCTTTGGCAGCAATGGGGACATATCCATGACACTGAGTTGTGTGTGCAGTAATGCTGTTACTCAAGTTAGTTGTTTGCAAATTTGATATTGGTAATGAATTTACAGAACCATTGATACCATTGGAACAACCATCTTCCATGACATCATTGGACTTTGAGAGAGGATTAACCGCAGCTTCAATATCCCATACGAAAACCTCCCCACCAAGACCCCCAGAGGCAACCACATTGGTCTAAAATGTACGACACTAAAAAAGAATCAGAAAGTAACTACTAATAATAAACATCCTTCCTTGAAGCACAACCTATGCACCAAAATTAAACATGAAACTTAAATAGCCATATTGCACTAACAGGAACCTTTCATCCATGCAGCTAATAAAATCCACAGAAAATTTTACATAGAAATTACATTTTTTTCAGCTGCAGCTAGACATGTAACATAGTCAGAGTGTTGACGAAGAGTCCTCGTACAAGTTCCATCAGACAAGCAATTCCATGTCTGGTAAATCCAAGGAAAGAGCATATCAATACTTAACGAAATTAGTCAAAACAAAAAAAAAAAAAGAACAGCCAAAGATTGTGCATTAGTTAACAGCAAACCTTCAATGTGGTATCTGATGAGCAGGAAACAAGTGTATTACCACCAGCAATTACAGTGTCATTTACCTGTACAACAAGGAAATTGCTTTATTCTCAATCATAACTTACACAGTTACACAGATATATCATATATATAAGATAAATGAGTTGTGTCCAAAAAAAAAAGATATATGGATGGTGAATTCCACAAACTAAAGAAAAAGAAGATAAAAGAGATCTCTCAACATTTAAATCGAATATTGATGTAATTGAAGTGCAAAGTGAAATACTTGCTCGAGATTTTCCTTTTGGTGAGATGGGTTGTTAGTAAGCAACCATCCATTCATATTTGGTAATACATCAAGATGTGACATTCTAGTGGAGCAAAAACAGAAAATAAATTAAATTATCACGCCCTCTCAACCACATTATAGCAATAAAAATTTATCAGCTAAGCATGACAGTCATGCTCATAGCCAAAAGTAAACTGTCATGGGCAAAAAAGAAGGTACCCAATCAACATGTGACTCAAATGTAGCAGAGCAAGTGGCAGCATCTTCACCCAGTGCCCATCTCTTAAGTGTGCCATCGCGGCTTCCAGTGAACAGATAGTTGCACCCATCAGAGACAGATGACTTTAGGATAGCCAAACAATTTATGCCAGAACAATGCTGCAAAACAACATACCAAAGTAGAGAAAAATCAGTGCCTAGTGCCTATACCCAAAAGAAACTGATAAAAGGGTCAAATACAATCCAAGAGTTTTTTTTTTTTTTTTTTTTTTTGAGAATATAAAGCAAAGGATTAGCAGAATAATTCAATTTGATTGTGAACATGGTCCTAAATTAATGATGGATATGGTCAATAATATAAAGAATTTATAACTGAGAACAGAGGCCATCATTTTCATTTTAATTTAGTGTAACGAAAATCTTAAGGACAAAATGCATCCAATAATGACACTTGCACAGCATTACCTTGGAGAAGTAGGCTCACTAGTTCCAAAAATATTTGAAGTTTATCAACATCACAAATATATAATAAACATTTCTTACTCAATCTTATGGAAAGTAAATATGGCATGGTATTATAAACCTACACAAGGATACAAAAAAAGCTCTCATGCTCAAATGGTTATTCTATGGATCATTTATAAATTTGAGTGCCCCCACATAAGAATACATATAAAAACAAACACAAGCTTCAAGAATTTAAATATTAGCTACGATATGATTACATAAAAAGATAAGAAAAGGCATATAAATCTAGTGATGCAGAAACACCAATGAATGTAAAATGTGGCATTACAGTGGAAAACAAAGATAAATAAATTAGAATCCTAATGAAATCTGAATTTGCAAATTCCTTGAGATAGCCAAAAACATATCAAGGAAGACAACTTACTCGCTTCAAAGAGAAATAACAATGAGGTAAATAATGAAAGGATTAAAAAAACATAAAACCACTTCACCTTTGAATCATCAGTGTCATTCAATACATATGTCAGCCTCTTTTCTTTACGTGGGCGGTTAGAATTGGCATTGTTCCCTGCACTGCCCACTCGGTGCATTGCAGTGACCCCTACATAATCAGTCAAATGAAAATTAAAACCTTTACCACCCCTATATTTCATTCCTCACTAAATTCTTGAATATTCCAATCCAACACCATACATTAAGTTAGAATAACTTATATTCTGTAATTAAAAATCAATTTAAAAAAAAAAAAAAGAACAAAACAAAAGAAATGTACCAAAATAGACCAAAATTATCTACCCATAAATGATAATTAACATTTTAAAAAAAATAAAAATCATTCCACATGATTCTGCAGAAAAAGATTCAATCAATCAAAACTAAACACTCATGAAGACCAAATTTCCACTCCAAACAAAATCTACCAAATGACGTGGCATTTGAACAATTACTATAATCGCAAATATTAAAACTAACATTTGATTTCTTATTCCATTTGAATTAAACACGTATTTCCCAAAAAAAAAAATCGATGAACTCATTGAAAAATTCAAACAAAAATTGACCAAAATTATCAAACTAGACAATTAATGTTAAAAATAACCAAAGAATAAACATAGATTCAACGACTTTTCAGCAAAAATAAAATCCAACAACAAAGTCCACTAAATAAATACACAAGGAAGCAAACTATAAATTATCGGCAAGAACGCGCGAAGTCGACGATGGGAGAGAAACAGTAAGGCTTTGAACTTACCGGACGGTCGTCGAAGATGAAACCCAACGGCGACGGAAACGAATCGGTGAAGAGAGAGATGAAATTAAACCCTTGCAAATTTTGGTGTGTCTAGATTTAATTCTATTTTTTGTTTTGATTTTTTTTTCCTCCTTTGCTATTGAAAAGAGAGAAGAACGGCACAGAGAGAGATAGAGAGAGAGGGGGGGACTAGGAGGAGAAGAGGGGGTCGGTGTAGTAAAATAAAATACTAAATGAAACGGCGTCGTTCTAGAAAAACAACTGGGAAGTAGGAACGACGTCGTTCTGAAAAATCATGACTTACAGTTTAAGCCTATGAGGTTCGTTGTTGACTAAGAAAAGATGATGGACTATACTTGGAATCATTAAATCTATTAATTTATGGTTACCTCATGAATGTTTTTCTTTTATAAAACTTTTAACAGCCAAATAAGTCTATTTTTAATAATTAAGAATTATTTTTTCAACCACATATTTAAGGAATCAAATCCTTTTATGGATTTTTGTTCACATTCATAAGCGAATCTACATATTTAATATGGATACCTTAAATTTTTTGACACTCCCAAAATTTTTTCATAGACACTATTTTCATTAATAAAATTAATAAATTCAATGACAATTATATATATATATTAATATTCTTTTTAGAATAACATTTATATTTATATTACTATCAAGAAATATTATCATAAATGTATTAAAAAGTTATTATTATTAATTATCTAATGTAATAAGTAATAAAAGACATAGAATTAATGCAATTTACCCTTCAAATTTATAAATTTTGAATTCTTGCCTAATTTACTGTATTTATTTTTTAAAAATATTTTCTAATTTAATTATATCATTATTATCAACTTATTAAATGGCTCATTTTTATATCTTTATTTACTTAATTAAGTTTCATTTAATTTTCATAAGTAATAAGAAAATATGAAAATATATTCATGCGTAATTAGTTTTTTATTTAGTTTATTTTTTTAACTGTATTATTGACTAAATTAATTGTAATTTATACATATAAGGTAAAAATATTATATATTTAAGATGTAATTAATGTAATTAATTTATTCTAACTAATTATAATTTAAGTAATAAAAATATTTTAAATAAATAAAATACATTTATTAGAGAATACATGGTGATTTTTAAACCCATTCATATGTCAAAAATATAAACTATCTACATTAAAGTTTTTTTTTTATCAAATGCTTTGACTTATACATATTTATATAAGATAAAATAAGAAATATGAAAGTCAAGCTACCATTAGTGTAATTGAGCATATGAAAATGACAATATGACATTGTTTCATAATTATTTAAATACGTGATAAAATTGATTTTGATAAAATTAAAAAATACGATAGAAATAATATTAATTATTATAATAATAATAAAAATGAATATTGTATTGTTAATATTAAAATTAATGATGATAATATAAAGTTGGATGTAGACATAGTGATAATAGTGAGATAAATTATAATAAGATAAGAAATGATAATTAAGGATATTAGGTTAAAATGTGTATTTAATAAAATTGTTTAAATTATTTAACATTTATAAAATTAATAAATTATTTTTATGTCAAATAATAGCTTTATTAATAAATAAAGAAAAATTAATAAAAATAATATTAATATATCAAATATATTTTTCTTTATTTTTATTATTTTATGCATTTTATGTATTGTTAATTATAAAATAATGCCGTAAAAGTTTTTATATACTAATAAATTTTATTTATTTATTAGTTTATTATATAATAATAAAGTTAGTTCATTTATTTATTTAATTTATTATATAATAGTATTATTTATTTATTATATTAGATAATAACAATAATAATAATAAATTATTATTATTATTTCACAAATTTTAAATAAAAAATCAAAATTAAAAAAAAAGGGGAAAACTTTCTCGACACTAAAGTAAAAAATAAGATCTTGTGAGCCAAGCTGAGGTCGCTACTTGTGCTTCCACTGGTCTAAAGGTAAAGAGAAAAAAAAAAAATCTTATTAAAATAACTTATTAAAATGATGTTATTTCATATTAAATAAATATTTAATTTATTATTATTTTAAATTTAAATTTGCCATTTACACTTACTACTAATTAATTATAAATTAAATACTTAACAAAGAATTCTGAACCAATATCTCAAAAGTTGCCAAATGTGCCAAATGACACTATAAATTGCCAAATATGTATCATATAATAATTTTAGACAATTCAGCTACCTTCCAAAAGAATCATGCCTTTATTTTTTTTTCCCTTGTAAACCAATCATTTATGCAATATTTTTCTTTAAAAACTTCATTGGTACAGGAAAATTTTCCAATAACTTTTCACCATCAAGACAAAAAAAGGGTTTTTAATTCAGGAAAAAAGAATGATGAAAATGTCTTTGATGAAGTTGGTTTTTAGCTCTGCATTAATGTTATTCATCATGGTTGACGCAGCAAAGTCAGATATTGTGTCCTTTGATCGTTGTACGATGAATTGTTTGAAAGCAAATTGTAACTCACCCTGATCGTTGTATGATGAATTGTTTGAAAGCAAATTGTAACTCACCCCCCTATGAAACCCAGATACAAGTGTCTTCTCAATTGCGAACTCAATTAGATACAAATTCGACCTATCACTTTCATTAACCTCGTATATAATTAGAGTTGACATTAGATTAGATTCGGGGTGAATTTTATTTGTCTCAAATTCAACTTGATTTTATGTGTTATCAAATTCGAATTCGATATTACTCGATTTTTTTTATTTTTTTTATATCCGAATCTGACCCGAAATTAATAAAATATTTTTTTAGAATATAAAATATTATTATTTTTAAATATAAGTATTTAAAATATTATTTTTTTAATATAAATATTTAAAAATATCATTATATAAATATATTTATTTAATTAATTAATTAAAAATAATTTTTATATAATATCGGGTTGGGTCGAGTTTACCTAAAATCAAAATCCAACCTGACTTCGATTGTTTCATAATCTTATCCGATCCGATTCAAAATTCGAATTTAAAAAAAAAAAAATGATTTCATTGAATCAGATCAAGTCAAAAATATGTTAAAAATGAATTAAATTACCGACTCTAAATATAATGCTGCAAATAATATATAAATAGAGTTATGTTTTACGTCATAAAAATATCGATTAAAGCTACCAATTGTATGATTTATTGGTAATATTTTGAATTTTGAATTTCAATAATCAGAATTCAATTATAACAATATGAAATCTAAAAAAAAAAAAAAAGCAAAAATTTATGTTTTGTTTGATTTTACGTTAGATAATTTATTAATTTATATGGTTTTGTAAATAATTTTTTATCGATTTAAAAAATATATGTTAATAATTGTTTGATTGTGATTGTATTACATGCGAATTAAAAATCGTGTAATTGTTCCTTACTTATATATCTTATGTTCCCATTTGTTGGATGCAACTCCACAACAAACCCATGGATGTGATCAAAAGAAAGAGTCCTATCATTCCAAATGATTTATCTTCTCCACAACAAACTCATGGATTTAATAAGATGAAAGAGTCTATAAAAAATTGATTGCAAAAGCTATAAGCTACAGTTACTCCTTCCAAAATGCATTTAGCAAAGATAAGGGATGAATTTTTGTAATATTTATACAATAATAATTTTTATTGTTATGAATTTCTATGATATTTATAATAATAATAAAAAATGGAGTTGGCGAAATAATGTTGTATTTGTCTACCAAAAATTGATTGCCAGAGCTATAAGGCCACAATTACTCATTCCAAATTACATTTAGCAAAGATGGGCAATAGAGCTGATACAAATTTGATCACATTGTTGCATATTATTTTTTTAAAGTCAAAATAGTAAAATTAATTTTTTTATTAATTTTAAAATTTATAATTCTTTGAATAATAACTTTTTCATTTCACTAATTAATAAATATTTATAATAAAATTTATTATTCTATATATATATTTTTATAAATTTTCGCTATCTCACCTTCAAAAAATGAATTTTTGAATAGTCATATACCTTTTATGAAAGGTATATGACTATCCGAAAATTCATTTTTAGATAGTTATGTGGTTTTTTATAAATCAATTTTCAAAAAATCATAAAATTTATTGAAAATAAATATATAAAAATTTGTGAGAAAAAGTAATTAAATAATTTTATTTACAAAAAAAAAAAAAAAAAACTAAAGTGTGAAAAAAACGAAAATGCATTAAGCTCCTCTCTAAATTATTATTTTTAGAAACTACCCATTAATTTGGTTGATATTTTTAAGGGTAAACCTCACTTGCATGACATATAATTTGGATGTTTTTCACATAACGTCCTCGTGTGGTGTGTGTTTTTTTTTTAAATAGCCTCCGAGATAACGCCTCTTTCGCATAAGGGTTTCATCGTTAATTTTATTTGCTAAAATATATTACTCACTTACCCTAAAATCATGATAATTTTTTAATTAAAAAACCATGGTAATTTTAAGAAGCATAGATCCCTATAAAACTATAATACTCACTTACCCTAACTCTTGTCATTTAAAAGAGCACAAAGATTAACTCATAAAAAATAACTCTTCGCCCATTCAAGCTAGAGGATGCTGATGATTTCCTGTGATTTGCCTTACAGTTGTGGAATGATCTCACTTTCGAACCATTTCTCAACAGCAAAATGTTAGATTTTCATTTTACAGCATCTGATATTTAGGGAGAAATGGTTTAATGCTGAATCTTGTTTGTAGGATTTTTACTAAATCTGATAATTCTAAATACGACATAATAATACGATACAAAAACGATATGAATAATAGATACAAAGATGACACGATTTAAAATTTTAATAAAATTTATAAATAAATTTAATAAAATAATAAAAAACGTATTTTATATTTTCGTGTAAACACAAACTGTAATATATTATTTTCATATATCACACGATACGAATATACAAATTATCAATATTTTACACAACAAAATACACAAATTGACAAGTTTAATTTTTGTAAACTTCTATTTATTTTTCTTTTGTCAAAAGCAAGTGGTCTCATTCTCATATTTAATTCAACTAAAGGATTTTTAAATTTAGGGTTTTCAACTTCCAGAATGCTGAACCAATTACTCTCAAAAGTTGCTAAATGAACCTTTTTGTTAAAATTTTCATTTAGGATCACACTAAAATTTTGATGCATATGCCCTGTAACACAAAAAATATCATTTTCCACCAGTCTACCTAAGGCAATAAAGGGGGACAATAATTTAATTATATCATAGATATTCTCATGAGCTAAATTTATAAAAAAAAAATCTGCACCCGAATTAATCTTCTGATAAATATGAACAAGATTTTTCATAATCCAAATATTGTACAAATTGACTGTCAACAAGTACTTTTGCCGATATTAAAAACTGCCAAATATGGGTACAAATTAAAATTATTTACCAAAAATAAATAAAGATTACTAAATTTAAACAAAATTTAACAGAATCATGGCCTTTTTTTCCTTTATAAACTAAATATTTGTGCAATTTTCTCTGAAAAACTTCATTGTCGTAGGAAAATTTGCCAACATCTTTTCAACATCAGGACAAAGAAAGGGGCTTTGATTAAGGAATGATATGGCAAAATTTTCTATGATGAAGTTGTTTTTGTGCTGTGCATTAATGTTTTTAAGCACAGTAGAAGTAGCAAAGTCAGATGAACATGATGTTTGTATGAATGAGTGCTTCGTAATGCATTGTCCATCGCCCCCTGGGTTTTGGTGTAATTTGACGCGTGACTTCCATTGCACACCATTATCAGGAGGAGCTGCCTCTGTCACTGACTCTGTAAAAAATAATCCTCAAGATATGCCTAACAATTTCATTTTTTTTTCTAAAGTACAGAGAAAAAAAATATCTATGAAGCATTCGTCTCAATAACAAGACACCATGTCTAGGTTTAAGTTTCCTTCAACTTTTTATTAGATTCTTTCATCGATTTGGGTTTTTTAATTCCATAACTAATTTTTTATCGATTAATTAATAAATATATATCGAGAATTATATCAATCAAACTACGTGTAATGAGAAAAAAAATTTTCTATAAAGCATTTGTCTCAATAACAAGAAAGACATAATGTCTAGGTTTAAGTTTCATTCAATTTTTTATTAGATTCTTTCATCGATTTGGTTTTTTTAATTTCATAATTAATTTTTTATCGATTAATAAATATATATAGAGAATTGTATGATTCAAATTACGTGTGAATTAAGAATTATGCAATTTGATCATTGGTCATATCTCTTATATTCATATTAATTTGTTGGATGCAACATCAAAACACCTTCCTAATGGTGCATGATCTTCTTCAACAAACTAATGGATTTGATCAGAAGGTAGTGTCTAGCAAAAATTGATTACAAGCTATAAGGCACAGTAATTCCTTCCAAAATGTGGGCAATGGAGCTAATACAGATTTGGTCACATTGTTGTATAGGAGAGAGCAATTGAAGGGGATTTGAATGTATATTCAGGGTGAAATTCATGAAGATTAATAAAAACAGAATATTTTATTATTCTATTATTCTATTAATAAAATGATATGATGATTAAGGAATTAGATGAAAAAGTGGTTGTTTATAGAAACGAGTGGCATAAGAAAATTCATACTACAACCTAAGTTGATTCTCTTATTTTGGTTTTTCATACACTTAACCCCAAAGTATGAGATATAAGACTTGGTGTGTTGTTGTATTCTATTATTACATTAAGGGAGAGTTATAATTTGTCTCCCTTTAATTTTGTCATGATTTATGGTTATTGTAATACTATAATATGAAAATATTTTATATATATGATTCTGTAAATGAGGTTTTTCAATTTTTACAAAATTAAAAAAATTGACACATATACTCCTTTATGTGTTTTATAGAGTTTTGACATATAAATTACAAAAGTTTTATTCTTTTAGGCAAAATTTAGGACATCAGACTGTAAAAAACTGCTGCTATTTCTTTCTTGTGCAGTAGGAGCAGCAACATGAATATATACTATATATATATATAACACAGACACTCATTGAAAGGAACGAAACAGAATGGTTCTCATTCACAATTGAGGAACTCAGACATTTTATTTCAGAGTGTAGAATTTACCGAAATCTCCTGTGGGAGAAGATAGCTTGATGGGTCTTGCTGCAATGGGATAACAAGCCTTTGCAAGGGCTTTAAAGCTACCGTGAGCTTTGCGAATGATGGCCGCAAACTTGGATCACTGGAAACAATGGAGTAATAAGTTCGACTGGATTTAATATTGCAAAAATGAATATATGCTTCAAGTTTTTGTTTACTTACGTCTGCCAGCATTCCCAAATTATCCTTGCAACCATAGGATCAAGTTCCTTGGGAATGTCAAGCCGACGATTCTGGAAACCAACAGCACCCACAACCTGCATTGGATTCATGCCGCTCCATGGCAGTCTCAGAGTAGCAAGCTCCCAAAGAATGACTCCAAAGCTATAAACATCGCATCTATACATCCAACAAAATATGTGAGTTAGTTTTAAGCTTGGTTATTTTACCAATTCAGCATCTTTAAAATCCATGAGTTTCTGCCAGAAAATATCAGCCACTCTTAACTCCAATCATCAATAACACTGAGTCATAGTTAGAAAACCCCAACAAACATTTCTGTACAATAGTAAAACAAGTAATTTATATATAGACGATAGAACACGACACTGACAGTTTTTCATGGTGACTTCCGAACTGCTAGAAAGACAGGTAATTTTAACATTTTCTTATCTTCACCATGCTTTCATAAACAAAACAGAACATTAAGCAACCAGAGTGAAATATTAATAGATAGAGCAATCTGCTAACCGAGGAGAAAGAACAGGATTAAATGATATTGATCAAAGAGAAATAACTCACTTCTCATTTGAAGGCTCATTGCGAAGTACTTCTGGTGCCATCCACTCAGGCTAAAACATAAAAGGCAACTCAATCAGAGACATGTAGAAAGAATATAAATATAACAGAAGCTATATATTCTATCTATATCTTCAGAATTTATAACATATTGCACAGTAGGCCAAGATACTGACTGTTCCTCCAGTTGATTTGGATGATAGAAAGGTATTATGCTTCAAGCGTGACAACCCAAAATCAGAGACCTGCATAGTTCAGTTTTGCAATCAATCAGAGTGCACTGCATGAATTTCACAGCAGTCATACTTCATCTCTTATTCTTTTCCTTAAAATGAAAATGTTTAGTTTTCAATTTCCAAGCAATTACATCACGCATAGTTACACATTTAATGCATTAATAACCTCAGCTAGCTGGGAAAACAACAAAAAGGTAGTTCCAAAGGATCCGTGCCCTTGTTCCTTTTTTAATTCTTTAAGGTTTTATTCTTGTGGAGTTTAAAGCCAGTGAAATTATTTAATTCTATATGGGATAAGATTATGAGCATAAGTGTAAGAATGTCAGATCAGATATGTCAATCAGTGTAACCATTCTCCAACAAGGTTAGACAATTCATATTAAACTATCTCACAACTTATAAGTCGCCTAAGTGATGCATAAATCAAAAAGGATATAGGCATGGACACATATGGTAGGTTGCAAACCTTTAGTTCTAGAAAGTTTAGAGAAGCAGGCACAAAAAGACTACAATAATACAGACTTGTAATAACTTACCACTTACGCACCATGTATTTGATGTTTTTTATATATTAAAAACTTTCTATTAGTTTTCCATTCTGAAACTAATAATATACAAAACAGTGATTCACAAGATAGAAAAGTAAAAACAAGTGGACAATAAAAATAAGCTGCCAAAATTAAAGTTTGCAGCAATAAGAAACAAATTAACAAATCCACAAACTGAGATAACTGCTATTCATACATAGGCATTAGACTACCAGAAAGAGAGAATAGGAAGTAGTCATTATAGCTCACTAATCAAGCCACCTCCACTAGATCAGTAAGATCAAATGTCACCAGATTTTGCAATGATTACAGCAAGATTGAGAATGTTTGGGGAGTAACACTTAAAAGAGTAAAAGTAAGAAACATTTGGAAGCATAAAAAACTAAAACATAGAAACAACATTTACCTTCACAGTCCAGTTTTTATCAACTAAAAGATTAGGAGACTTCAAATCACGATGAACAATGGTAGGTGCGCTGGTGTGTAGGCAATTCATGCCCTTCGCCTGCAAAATGGAAACAGATTTGAAATTTTATGTGGTCATCACATCCCAAACAATAGAATTGCAGAAGCAATCAATTTCATACCACATCAAGAGCCATCTTAATTCTAAGCTTCTCATCAATTTGAGAATGAGGACGATGAAGAATCTTATACAAGCTTCCTCTGGAAAACCAAATAACATTTGCACAATTTAGAACATCAAATATTATCTCCATGTGTGACACATGAATACATGAATGCTGGTAGTCATAGACTGCCAACCTCATATTGCATCTGGATTACTTTGCATAAAGCTCAACTCAATAAGAAGATAAGATGACAATATGCAGGCAGAGACTATTACCTCGGAAGAAACTCGGTAATGATAGAGAGGTTAGGAGGGCGAGTCACAGCACCCATAAAAAGAACAACATTTGGATGACGCAGTGTTTGCATTATTCGCACCTTAAATTATAGAGAAAAACAAAAATCAGGAGTGATTTGGACTTATTTAACTGCCATGATCTTAGGCAAGGATGTTTGTCTGAAGTTTGTATATGGCCAGTTATAACAATAAAAGAATGAATAAACTAAAATATCTGAAAACACATTTTATTATCATTTTGATATACAAATAAAAGCTTAAAAGTTGCTTACCTCTCTTTTGAACTCAGCCAAAGCAGCACCTAAAAAATCCTGGTCTAGGAACTTCTTCACAGCAACCTCCTGTAATTCAATAACCATTACCACCCACAAAATTATAAACTGCTTATTCTTTTAATTTAGAAAACAATTCTTAATAGTTTGTGCAAAATATCATTTCAAAAAAGTACATCTATAATTCAGTTCAAAACACGGCCAATAGTCCTCACCATGATGCCTTTGCCAAATAATTATCTAGCTAGCTTGAAACCTAACTCCTTTAGTACTAAACAAAGACAGCACAGAGTGACATACAAGATAAAAACTGTGAAAACTGTAATAGACTGAAGTATAAAAAGAGTATAAACTAACCGTGCCATTCCAATCAGCATGGTAGACCTCTCCATAGGAACCTACTCACAAGAAAACAAAATTCAATAAGAATTAGAAAACTTCCAAAAAACAAGATAAAAGTTCTTGCAAAGCAAGAATCAGAATACTTTACTGCATTTAAACTCTTAAGATTTTAATGAGGAATAACAGGAGCTCTTGAATATCAACAAAGGGGGAAATTCCAAAATAACAGACACAATATACAAGTATGGCTAACTGAGTCAACATTTAGTTTATAGACAGAAAAAGACCTTAAATTAACTACAAAAATTGCCACATGTAATGAACTTCAATGAGCCATATTCATTACCTAGTCCAATTCTTTCACCAATGTCCAAGTCTTCCCAAGGAATTTCACATTCACCTACATCTACATCATCAAATAGTTGATCAACCCTGCCTGTGCCACAATCAACTGTTGAGCTAGGACTTTCTGGATCCTTTAATTTGAGCTTATTCCCCATATATCTATCATGAGCATACTTTCTACGATTGTGGAAACCAATCTCATTATCTTGCTCTTTAGCCAAATCCCCCGTGTTATTTTGTAAATCATGTCCATTCCTGAGATTTTCTTCCTTAAATTTAGTGCTTGCATCCTCATCCAGCTGTGAGCTATTGAACTGACTGGTAGTGGATGCGAAAGATGTGCTAGTACCAGACAAAGAATTCCTGATTTTATTATCTCTACTTAATATATCAAAGTCACCATGTGACTTAAAACCATGAGGATAGACCTTTTCAGGTTTGGTAGAGCTGGTGGAAGCTGATGATGACTGATTAAAATCATTAGGTTCACGATTGGTTTTTGGAAGGAGGCCCTCCATATAATTGTAATCCTTTTTCTGAGGAACCTCATTATAAGCAGGCCGATTCTTCCACATTAACGGTACCGGGGGTTGCCCCCCAACTACATTATTTCTCTGTCTCTGAAACTCATCAACTTTGGTCTCAGAAGGTTTGTTCTGCTGGGAAGTTTTGCCTGTACCTTGTATCTGGAATGGATTAATATCTGCAAAAAGATTTTTTGGGTCATCTTGACTGCTCTGACCATACGGCACTACATTGACGTTCATCCTCAGGCCATCACCAACTACATTGCCACCACGACTCCCCTTATAGGCTGAAGCCCCAATGGCAGTAGAGGGAAGATGGTCCATCTGATTAGGGGTCACTCTGTTAGATAATCCAGAAGAACCAACATAGATATAACCACTCGGACCTGATAATGAAGATGATTCTGCGCTTCCAGAACTTGACCTCCAATTGAAGGGCAGATTATTGATCACAGGATGCTGACTACTACCTTCTCCGTTAAGTGGCTTTGCTCTTGAGTAAACATCATCAGACGACTGAAGATTGCTAATTATTGGATTGTATGGCTTAAAAGTTGTATCTTTTGCGCTTAAAATGTCAGCAGGTATAAGTGTACCAGGAGCTGCCATTAAATCAACCAAAAACTCCCTGTACGTTAAAAAACACAAGATTAGACCTAAATAGATGTAAAGATTAAGTTAAGAAATAAACACAAACTATAACCTTTCATCTTCCAGCTTTATTATATTTACAGCATCATCCTCAACACCAGTGTAATGACTGCCTTTTACCAGTCTACAAGGTAACCTTATGCTATCTGACAACGCCTACATTAAGAGGACACAAAGAAAATAAATAAAAACCTTACAGATAGCCCTATTTACATTAAGAGGACACTAAAAGAACCAAGTTAAATCATCCAGTAGGATAAAATCAGAAAAAAGCTTAGAGACAAGCAATTTCTGTTTCCAGAACTTAATATTTAAATATTAGAACCTGGGGCATAGCGCATAGCCCCGTTGGTTTGCCCATCCCCTTTAGAGGGTGGTGGCAATCCTGCAGAGAAGGGCTTCTAATTCCAGCCCCTAAAAAAATTCAAAGGATTATCCCTTAAAAATTGCTCAGAAAAACAACCATATGTCAGCAGAATAGCATATGACAGTTTTGAACTCAATTAAAAGATAGCAACTGTCTAAGTTAAAAAACTAACCTTGAAGAGTAAAGCACGATGCCGAGAGAGGCCTATATTTATGGATCCAATAGGCAACACACTTGTATGAAGAGATGTTCTGAGCTCTGTGCTTTTTTCCATCCATTTGGCCAATATTATGTTAGCATCTTTCACAGATCCACCCATATGTCCTGTTACAAGTTCGGCAAGCCTTTGAACTAAAACACTAACATTGGTAGCAGGGCAATCTAATGCAATACAGTGAGCAATTTGCAACAACTCTTCTAGGGCAGGGTCAATCGTTCGATTGACAATTACAACTTCAAAGCCAGAATTCTCAAGATTTGTTTCAAGATCAGCAAGAGATGGCATTTTTCCTTGGATTCCTGAATCTGTGGAGAGCCCATATACATCATAAAAACCATCCACCACTCTCTCCTCATAATCAAGCACATTGTATTCCTGGTGAATCAAAACAACCCAAAAAGTCAATCCAAACCAAGCAAAATCAAACACTAACCATAAAAACTCAAGCTCATTCCCTTACAGTAATACACCATGGTTCAATTTCCAGCTTTTCATTCTTCGTTAGTAAATCAAGCAAGTTCAAATTTTGATCAAAAGCAGACATGAAAATTATAAAGTATAAACTATCACAATTCTAGTAAAAAAAAAAAATTGTTCAAGCTTTTCACACTAAAATTCACCTTATATAATCCAAAATTAAATTCAAATCATAACTTGTCCTAATCAATCAATCCAAAAACCAATCACTGGCAGCAACTAAACACCCTAATTCAAGTTCACTCACTTTAATTAGATTCATCAAAATTCCAAGAAACTTTCAAAACCCAAGCAGTAGATGCTATTTGCAGCTTATCCACCACAATTTTGCAAGAAGCAAAAGTCCAAAATAATCCAATATATCATTTTTACCTCATTGAACAGTAACTTGCCCTAATCATTACAATCCAAACACTAACCAAAAAAAAGAAAAGAAAAAAACCCAAATTGATAAAAAAGAGGAGATAAAAAAGAGATAAAATAACAACAATTCATGATTAACACTCATTATTAAAGTAAAAGCATAATAAATTCAAACTTCTCCACTAAAATTCAGTACAATAACTTGCCCTAATCAAACAGTCCGAATATTAATCACTAGAACCAACTAAAACACTCATAATTCAAGCTCACTCAATCCGATTCAATTCACCAACAGTCCAATTCAAACTACAAAAATTATAACAACCAAAACAAAAAAAAAAAAAGAAAACACTTACCCAATACTGCCTGGCCAAAACCTCGGCTGCCACGTCACCCTTATCCCTCCCTAACCCTAAATCTTTCCGGATATGACTCCCTAAGCTCAAAAGTGTCGCCGCTTGGATCCGATCCTTCTGCGGATCCTCCGAATTAGAAGCACTGATCGCTAGGGCTAACTGTACCTGAAAGTCTTCCTCCGATAACATATAATCCGACGCTCGATTATTAGCGGCCGCTGTCGATGATGGCGTACTCAACTCCATACTCGACGATACCGGCACGGTCGTCGTGGTCACCGGTGATGATGACGTCGTGGTTGTAGAAGGACTCGGCGGAGAGTTCTCGGACATTGTGGTTTGCTGATCGGTGGCGCATGACGGCGACGTGTCGTTCGTCGATTCGTGATTGCCCCCGATGTGTAGCTTCTTAAAAATTTGCTTCATTTTTTTCCTTTTTGTTCCCATCTTGTTCGCTTTTTCTCAGTTTCCCTCGCTTTCTCGCAGTTTCTCTCACTTTCTTTTCTTTTCCTTTCTTGGTTTTCTTTTGGAAAGGTCAAGGGAAAATGTTAGAAAGGTTCAAAGTACAAGTCTTGGCGGGGAATTAATACGGCTTCAATTTGAGAAATATCCACGAAACTGCCATTCATAATCTTTACACGCGCTTTCGGTTGACGACGATGTGCATGTGAAACTGAAACAACCAATGGGAATAGGGCATGCTGGGCTGCTGACCTTAGGCTTTGCTCACGTGGAGGTTAGGGTCCACACCACTTGTGGACCGCCTAGATTTTCTAAGGCCGTGTTTGGGTCCCGCTCTCTTTTAGACAATAGTGTGGGGTTTCAAAGACCAGTTTAAGTAATACAGTAAGTTAAATCGATGGAGTCATCAATGTCCCAAATTTATACTAAATTTCACTTAATGACCTTTAATCAAATGCAGCAAACATGTAAAGACATAAATGGGGTTATGTAGGTTGAAACTAAGTTTCTAAGATTGGAATGAATAAAATCCAATCTAAAATCATATCTATTTAAACTCGAGATTTATTTCAATTAATACATATAATCATCTGTAAAAGATACATTCAGTATAAGATTCAAACCCAATCGATGACCTTTCTTTGGACCAAGAAAAATTCATATCCGAGAATAAGAAATCAGTAACTTCTTTGGATGTAACATTACAAAGAAAAACAAACAATAATAATTAGCACGTCAGAAATGTGTTGAGAAACTTATATACCACTAAGGAATGGGAAACAAGGGTAATAGAAAATACAGCCTAATTCCTTCTACCCTTGTTTCTTCTGGATGAGACTACTACCCAACCATCTTCTGCTTCGGCTGCCTGGTTTGGCTTTGGCTCATCCGTTGGCATACTGACTGGATTCAAACTTGATTGAGGGTTTGGTACATCCACCATCATGTTTGTTGCATTGTCAGCATCCATGCTTTCATCATCATCCTCATCTTCCTCAGTAAACTAGGATAAAATATCGATCAATAAGAAAAAGAAAAAATATTAACACAAAGGATACCATTTTAACCCCTAACTCTTCATCTACTACAATAACTAAGTAAAATTTAATTAGTTAGCAAGGTATCCACCATGCAAATGGAGTCACTATTTTATGAGATGTCATTCTATTGAAAACAAAGAACAGTCCAGCAGTATAAAGCCTAAACCATTCCATTTCGGATTATACAATCCATTGTAAGAAAGAAAAGCTAAGGTTTCTATTCACATCTGCAACAAGTTTAACTATTAAGGAGTACTCTGCCTTCTTTTTGTGTGTGTTAAACCATTAACGGTCAGGGACTGGCAGATGCAGAGTTGAAAGAAACCCAAAAAAATATTTTCTATGAAGTAAAATCCTAGTATAGGACAAAGCAATAAAATAACCAGAGCTCACAAATAAAATTGATAGTGAAAGATTGCAATCTCCTTACATAAAGGCTCACACGATAATTGGTATCTCACACCCTATAAGAGTTCCTACACAGCCTGAGGATTTTTTTCATATGAATAGTAAAATGCGACTTTCCTAACATGCCAACATAGCTATACTGAGCATGGCAAAACAAAAACCCAAGAAAACAGGGATAAACAGAAGCAAAGTTCAACAGAGACAGTAGTATATAGTATATTATCTTCGACAAGAAACGTATTAATAGGCAAAAAGGGTTTAAACTAGAAATTACCGGTCTGACATGAGCAACTGTCGGAGGATTAGTTGTCCTCAGTTTCTCAATTGACTGATAATTACCTTCCAAACATTCTTCGTGCATAATCATTAACTTCTCTGCCACCTGTAACAAGTCGAAGAAATTGAATCTCTCTCAAGAAGCAATAAACGGTATAAATTCAAACCTTTTAAAAGAATTCCAATACTAATTACCATGTTACATGAACTCGGGATCTAGTGTTGGACAAAGGTATATGTCATGTTTTTTGGCAATTTTCTACATTAATTAAAGGCATAAGGGTTAAAAGAGCTCTCAAATAAAAATTTAATAATCAATTAAGCCCTGGATATTTTGTTGCAATCAATTAAGCCCTACACCTTCTATTTCGAATCAATTAAACCCTTGAACATCTATTTCACCCAAATGAACCCTTATACATCTATTTTCACTCAATTAAGCCCTCGATTGGATGGAAACAATTAACCATTTTTCCTCTAACAAAGGCTCAATTGATGAAAAAAGATGTTTGACGGTCTAATTGATTGCAAAAAGAAAAATGAGGGTTTGAATGATTATTGAATTTTAGTTCACAGGCTTTTTTGACCTTTTTGCCTTAATTAAAAGTGCCAAAGAAGCGTTGGACACGGTTATGTAGGGTAAATAACAATTAAAAATTGCATGATGTGTATAAAAGCAAGTA